>QANY01005223.1:433058-1053475 GCA_003255025.1 Datisca glomerata | reverse complement strand
GAGGAGGAGGAGGAGGAGGAGGAGAGGAGGAGGAGGAAGAGATGAGGAGGAGGAGGAGAAGACGGAGGAGGAGGAGGAGGAGAAGACGGAGGAGGAGAAGACGGAGGAGGAGAAGAAGAAGTAATTAGCATGCTTAAAACCAACAAATTTCATTAGCTGTAAAGGAGGGGATTGTGGGGATGAGGGAGAAATAATGGGATGAGGATAAGGAGGACTAGAAGAAGAAGAGGAAGGAGGGGATTGTGGGGATGAGGGAGAAAGAATGGGATGAGGATAAGGAGGACCAGAAGAAGAAGAGGAAGGAGGAGGGGCAAGATGAGGATGTGGAGGAGGAGGAGGAGGAGTAGGAGGAGGTGAAAACGAAGAAGAAGGAAGAGTAGGATGAGGAGGAAGAGGAGGATGAGGGAGGAGGGAGGAGAGGGAGGAAGAGAATGAGGAGAAGGAGAAGGAGGAAGGTGAGAAGAAGAATGAGAAGGAGAATAATTAGAAGAAAAAGAAGGAGGAGGAGAACCAGTTAGAAGAAGAAGAAGAAGAAGAAGAAGAAGAAGAAGAACTGGTAAAAGTAAAAGTAGAAGAAGAAGGAAGAGGAGGAGGAGGAAGAGGAGTTACTAGAAGAATGAGTTAGAAGAAGAAAACGAAGTAGAAGAGGAGGAGGATGAGGATGAGAAGGAGAAGGAAGATGAATAAGACAAAGATGAAAAGGAAGAAGAAAAAGATGAAGAGGAAGAGGAATAGGAAGAAGAAAAAGAACAAGAAGAACAAGAACAAGAGGAAGAAGAAGGAAGAAGAAGATGAAGAAGAGGAAGGAGGAGGAGGAGAAGGAGGAGAAGAACAAGAACAATAACAAGAAGAAGGAGGAGGAGGAGGAGGAGAAGGAGAAGAAGGAGAAGAAAAAGAAAAAGACGGAGGAGGAGGAGGAGGAGGAGGATGATGATGAGGAAAATGAGGAGAAGAAGGAGAAGACAAAGGAGGATAAGGAGAAAGAGGAGGAGGAGGAGTTGAAGAAGAAGGATGAGGAGGAGGAGGAGGAGTTGAAGAAGAAGGATGAGGAGGGGGAAGCGATGAAGAAGAAGAATAAGGAGAAGAAGAAGAGGAAGAAGGAGAAGAAGAAGATAATGTAATTTTTGAAAAAGAGAAAGTTAAGAATAGTTGCATCTAACTCTTGCCTTTACTATAACTTGTACTTTTTTGTTTGGAAAAATTAAAGTTTTCCATATGGTTTCATTTGGTGTTCAACAAAATCAAGCAAATTACTCCTAGAGGACCAAGCAAAGCTCTCTCTTGTTTAGCCATTTTGTCGAGATGGAAAGTTCACTGTCAAATATGGATATCATCTTCTTCTTAAAGAAAAACTAAATAAATCTGGTGATACACTACTACAAAAGTGGGCTACAATGACAACATCCTATTTAATTTAATGACACCTTTGTAAAACCTGTCAAAGGAAAAATGTGTTGGGTGGGTAATATGGATAATATGACAGGTTTTAAATAAGTTGTCATCAATGTTTTACCTACTATGATAGCTATTATTTGTGTTATCATCTAATTTCACTTTATTTACAAAATGTCATCCCATTTAACCCACCTTAAACCCTAATTCCATTACTTTCACTCCATTTTGCCTTTCCCAAAGTTCATCCTCTACATATGTCTCTTTCAAATTCACGAACATTCTAGACTCTCTCTCTCTCTCTAAGCTCTTGTTCGTAGTCTCTCATCTACCTAATGCCAACACTCTAAGCTCATCTTCATAAGTTGTGCTGGGTGCGATTAGGCCATGGGGAATGGATGGGTTATTTTCACAGTTTGGTGAAAGGCAACGATTGGGTGTCTGCGTGAAGGGAGGGGTTTCGATAATGCTTATTTGCATCTGAGTGAGGTTAGGCCATTTTAACACTTTTATTCATTTTTTATATTGGAGATAGAGAGGAAATCGAGTATTAGAGAACCTAGGGTTTGTTCTCACTTGCCTCTCTTTTCTTCTTACCATCTCTCTCTTTCTTAAATTTCTGATCTCCTGAACTCATTCTCTCTTTCATTCTCAAATTCTTGGGGCTCGTTGTACACATGACTTTTGCTGGGTTACTAGCGATCTCTGGTGGGTGTGGTGCAGAATTGGCAAATGCTAATCTCCAATCATTTCACTCATCTTTCAGGTTCAGCCTCTGCTCATAGATATAGCTGAGTCTATGAATATTAGCTCTTCCACTGCTGCAACTATTTTAATGGTGAACTTAGACTGTGGAATGAGTGGGGCTCGAGCCAAAGAGCAAAAATGGAGGAGGATTGAGTCAGTGGAAAAGAATATTTCTCCAGTTGCCAATACTTTCATTAGATTCAGCTACAGTGAAATCTTTTCAAGCAATTTCTCCAAAGGTAGTTTAATTTAATGGGTATGCTTTACTTAAATCAGAGTTTGAATGATATTTTTTAAATTGATTTGTTTAAATGGGTAGGCAGAGTATTGGGAAGAGGGGCTTTGAGCTGCATCTTCAAGGGTGGAGTAGAGATGTTGATGACTACATTGGTAGTTAAGAAATTGGACAAGGAAGATAAGGAGTCAACAAAATCATTCTATAGAGAATTGATGATTGCTAGTTCTCTTCACAACCCAAATATCATCCCCGTCCTTGGTTTTTGCATTGATCCAGAGGAAGGCTTGTTTTTTGTCTATAAGTATGTCTCTGGTGGAAGCTTAGAGAAACATTTGCAAGGTACATGCTTGTTTGGTAGAGCTTTCATATTAGTTTTTCTATTTTCCATACAAACAAACACATATTCCAATCTCAACCTATTTTGAAAATTGTTTCTTAACAAGTTTTCAGAGAATTTATACTAAATCTCTTTTTGAATGTAAAATTGTTTCCCTGTTTTCATTTTTTCTTGATGATTTTGATTAAATATTGAGTACCCAATTGTAAAAAAGAAGAGGAAAGTGAATGATAGATCACCACTTTCATGGTTAGTGAGGTATAAGGTTGCTATTGGAATTGCGGAGGCCATAACATATCTACACGGTGGAACAGAAAGATGTGTTGTTCATGGAGAAATTAAGCCCTCAAACATTCTTATTTCTTCCAAGAGATCACCCAAGGTGAAATACAAAACACATTTTCCTTATGATAATGTCTTTTGGTTAACAAACTTAGATTCTCTATAAGCCAATTCGGTTGATTTCATGTTTACAGTTATGCGATTTCGGATTAGCAACATGGACCTTTGCTCCTTCTGTTCCTTTCCTTTTGTCAAAGGGACATTTGGGTATGAATTTCTTATAAAACTGATGGAAATTGAATAAAACTTATTCCAATTTTGTATCTGCTTAACATTCTTTAGTGTGCGGGTATTTGACATAATAGTATATGATGGTATTAGCACAGAGAAAATGATAAGGTTGATTGGAGCAGCCTATACAGAAAGGCTTTAGATCTCTCTGTCTCTCTCTCAAGCTATACTATAAATTCCCAAGGCTATATATTTATATTACATATATGGGGACCAAGAACTAGTAATTTTTTAGTCTGATTTCTGCTTTCACGAACGCTTGTCTCTAGTAGTGACATAAAAATAAGTAGAGAAAGACAGAGTTGGCATTTACTTCCAATTTAATCTTCTTTTTCCATTTCATTTTTTAGGATTCGTCAAATTATCAGAATCAGTGGCAATTTGTTCGTTGTGAGCACTGAACCATAGTGGGGTTGATGGTGGGGTGATTCTCTTTTCTTTAGTTCTAATGCACAAACTCAGATCTTAAATCTGTGAGTTCATTTTCCCCTCTAAAAATGTGTTTTTTTTTCTTCATTTCATAAATTAGACATAGACTCTCATTGTTTAATCACGTATTACTGATTCGTTTCTGAGTTGCGCATTTTCTTTGTTAAGTGAGAATTTAGGGGGGAAATTGTAAGAATTTTGTAATGTCAGGTACGATTATCTGTAGTAGAAAATTATAGTAGTAGACCTGATGTATTTTTCATGGATAGTAGTCGAAGAAGAATAAGGAAGTTCATGGAGTAGTTCTCTCTGGGATAGTTAGGTATGAGATTTAGAGTAAATTATTTTTGAAATATGATTTTTGAATATGATTGTGAGAAAGTAAGATGTCCAGAAAGTAATAGGTGTTGTCCACAAGTAACACGTGCTGCTCATAGTTATATTCAGATGTGGTGCTCCTTTGGTTTATAGTTTTTACTTCGCATAGTCAGACAATTATCTTCAAATATAGTAAGTATTTGAACTATTATTTTAAAGTACATGCTTAGATTGTGATTGGATCTTCTGTTTCATATCTGCCAAAGTCTTGATTTTCAAATTACATGCCAAAGTCTTGATTTTGTTATCTACTCTAAATGAACTTGAATTAGCCATAAAATTTTGATTTGGTTTATTGTTTTTAATTGAAGCATGCTGGTTTACAGAATTCTTGGGTATTTTTCTATGTCTGTTACTTGTCTAGAAACATCTCATTGTTGATTGAGACTCATAGGATAGTGCTGATTTTAGTCTGTTATGTTAATATGATGAAAATTGACGTTAAAGGGCATGTTAGTCTGTTATGTTAAAGGGCATGTTAGTCTAAGTAATTTAATACCATGGCTTATATATGCACAAATATGGTGTAGGGTCCCGGTGGAAGTCCTGGCTTTGTCATGGGAAGACAGTTTTTGCCTTTCAATGACATTAATTTATATAGGAAAAACAGTCATGAGAAGGTAATTAAATGAAAACAACTGTCATGGAAAAGTATTTTTTCCTTTCCATGACAGTTTTTTTAAATAATCTGAACATTAGATGACGAGGATTCCCGCCATCTAATGGATTTTGGCGGAACCTAAGATGATGGGGATTCCCCATCATCTAATTGGTTTTCGAGACACCCTATTATGACGGTTTTTGTTGAAAAATAGTAAAGATGACAGTCTAATAGATGACAGACGATCAGCCATCATTATAGGGTTATAATGACGGGTTTTCACTGTCATCTAAAGCCAAAATTGTAGTAGTGATACATCTTCATCTTCCCCTTCCTTTTCTGTTAGTACTACTTTTTAGAAATCATTATGGAAATTAGATTTTCCTGCTAAGGTGAAATTCTTTATTTGGAAGCTAATAAGAATTATCTTCTAACTAAATCTAACTTGATCTATAGAAATATTACTATTGATTCAAGTTCTCTCTATTTGTGTTAAGGAAGAGGAAACAATTGCCCACATGCTTTTTGGATGCAAATGGGCACAAGTTTTGCTCACCTTCTCAACTTAGATGCTGAATAGATAAAAAAAATATCTATTGCCATGTGGACAAGGAGGGACAACCAAAGGGCTCATGGAAAGCAGCAGAAAAGCAGAAATAGAAGAGAAGACTGATGTCGCGAGACACTCATAAACAACGAAGAACAACTTGACGCATACAAAGAATGGGAAAGAGCACCAGAATGGGAAAAGTTGACTGGCCAATGGAAAAATACTGACGAAGGACCCACGCCTCTGGAATGGGAAAAGGAACCTGAGACTCAAAGAACTATCCTGAATGGGTAAGGCAGTCATTGAACTAGGCAAGAACGAGAAGAGAAGGATCAGAAGAAGAACAAAAACGGATGAAAGAGATCCAGAATGACAGTCAAGTGGTAGTGGTTGATTAGGTAGCTGAATGAATCAGACGAGATAGGGTGGCAGGACACCAAGTAGCTATGACTAACTGCCTTGAACCACAAGAAATCACCAAGTGATTGTGACTGATTGGCGGCTGAATTAGACAGATGGAAATGAAAAGTAAGGAAGGGAAATAGGGCCCTACCTGGCAGAAAGATCTCCACAAATGGGTATGATTTCCAGGAATAATGAGTGCCTTCGAGACCATAAGGGGATGATAAACATTCCCCTCCTTTTTATTATTTTTAATTTTGCCACCTTCTTGAACAAGACCTATATAAAGGCTAGGGTAATAAATAGGAAAAATGAAGGATTTTTAGTGGAATAAGAGAGACAATCCAAGAAAATCTTCACTAAGTACATTGAATTTTCTCTCCTCTCTCATTACTATCAAAATTCTTTGAACGAAGAGGAGATTGAATCCAAGAAAAGATTTACAACAATGATGTAAATTCTGAAACGCAAGTGAATTGCAACCGTGGTTTTTCTTCCCTTTAAGAGTTTTTCGCGTAAATGATGGTATCTTTATTCTCTCACCCTCTCTTTAAATTATTATCTTTATTATGCATTAGTAGAGGATTTTTCTTATTAAAAGACTCTTTTGCATTTCGGTGCTTCCATTGAGAGATGAGAAAAAACTGAAGAAATCCCTTCTCAAAATGCTCAAAACCAAACAGAATGCCCCCTCAACAATGGAACTGGAAGCAAAATGAGTTGGAAGCAGAAACAAAAAAGGCAATACAGAACTGGAAACGGAATGAAAAATGGTAAACTTGTTCCTTGCATATTCGATTGGCTTATTTCTTTTACATCATTATCAGTTTCTAAAAACAACAGAGAGAATTTATTTGATTTGTGATAAACAAAGTATTGATAACAGGAAAGAAATGTCTTGACAACAGGAAAGTCTTGAGAAGGAGAAAGAAATGTCCTGACAACGGGAAAAGAAATGTCTTGAGCATATATATGGATATTTTGATATGAAATTTAAATAGGATTACATTTTTCTAATAATTGTTCTTTTTAAATAACATTGAATAATTTATATAAATATCTGAAAATTCCATATTGATTAATGAGAATATGATATTATATTAGTACGAGAGGATTAAGATCACAGATAATGAATACAATTATCAGTAACATATTAAAGTATGAAATCTTTAAAGAATGATTGCTAGTACAGTTCACTAAGCATTATGAATGCGTGTGATCTAGATCCAGATCATTGATGTGAATAGACATCTAAGTGAATGTACTTTATATAATAAGATTATATATGACATGACCGATGTGGATTATTATCTTTATTAACATACCGTTTATCATAAAGATTTAATACAAATAAATTCGATGATCATATGTAGATCAGTCTAAATCCTGAGTAGTCATGAACTCATATGCATGTCTACTCGATATTTTGATTCACTCATTAAGATATGTTTGTTAATCAGGCTAGTGATTTTTATTTTGGAGATTCAGTGATGTGGATGGTTGAGGACATGATCTTACAAGATTTGGAATCTAAGCTTTCCTAACATATCGTATATTGGTTCCCTTAAGTATTAGTTCTGAAACTGAATGGTTATTAAGCTCAAATTTATAATAAGATCATATATTAGCCATTTACTAGTGGATTAATGGTACTTAAGGATCAAAAGGTAATTAGAAGGGTAAAATGGTAATTTTGACCCGTTCTAAGTTACGAACCAATAATTGGAGGATAGAACTATATGAAATGATTATGTCAGTGAATTGCATGAGAATCTCTAAGAGTGCAATTCCATATTTATAGTGGAGTAATAATGGAATTGATAAATTATTATTTAATTAAAGAGTTTAATTAATAATATGGTTTATTAGAGCTTATGATTATAGGTCCATGATCCCCAAGTCACCTATATACTACTCTGTCTAGCGTATCAGTATTTCAGGACATGAGAAAATGACTGGCTTGCAAAAGAAATTTTATTCTGGGGCAAGTGCATAATTATGTGTGATTAACTTATTAAGAATTAATTAATTGAATTATTTATATATATAAATATAATTTTCGGAAATTATAATTTATATGTGAAACGCTGTGTGAGTTTTCTTGCATTATTCATATAATATGAGACATATATGATGATAAATGGTTATGTTTTTTAATTGTATGGAAAATAATAGATGATTAATTGTATGGTGATTATAGGGTTAGGCTTTCTTTTAATTTTTCCTAGATCTAATGTAAGCCGAGTTGAGACATTGGAATTTTTGTAATTTTATTTTGAGTATTATTGTAATTATTCTGAATAGATGAATAATTTCTATATCATTGTTTCGGTGGAGGTGAATAATGCCGGTTGTACTATAGCGACGGTGAGCAGTGGCTGCCGGCACGACAGGCGGCAACCAGCGGTGAGACGAGTAGCCCGTGTGATGGGCGGCGATCAAATAGTCCTATCATCAGTGACAACTATTGTCCATTTTAGAAAAGTTTTCAACAAACCATGCAACCAACTCTATCACCTAAGTGTTTCATTAAAACCTAAACTCTTTTATTTATCCATTTAAATTTTGAAATTAATGTAATTTAAAAATTAATTAGTAATTTTTTATTTTATAAAAATTAAAAATTAATAGGTTGATTGAGTTTGACAAAAAAGCCTTCTTCCAATATTGTTAAGAATAAGAAAATGAAGAAGAACAATGGTAACGACAAGAGAAAGAATAAAAGAGTAAAGAAAGCCAAGACATCGCCGAAAGCCAAGAAGAACAAGAAAGACAGCAAGCACAAAGGAAAGTGTTTCCACTGTGGGGTTGAATGTCATTAGAAGAGAAACTGTAACAAGTATCTCTCTGAGCTGAAAAAGAAAGGTAAATATAATTTACTTATACTTGAAGCTTGTTTAGTGGAATGTGATTTGTCATGCTAGATACTTGATTCAGGAGTCACTAACCATATATGTTTTTCTTTACATATGTTTGATTCGTCAAGGGAGCTGGCTGATGGCGAGGTCGTTTTGAGAGTTGGCAGTGGTGCTCTCGTGTCTGCTAAAGTATTAGGGACAATCCATTTACTTTTTGGATATAATTATTTAGTTTTGAACGATGTTTATTATATTCTTGGTTTTTCGAAGATTTTGATTTCTCCTTCATTTTTACAAGAACAATTTTTGAAGATTCTTTCGTTAATAAAAAGTCTATTATATCTAAGAATGGATTTGATATTTGCCATGCTAAAATTATAAACGGACTGTATATGCTTAAACAGACTGAATGCGCGTTAAATAATTTTGAATTATTTAAAATAGCAAAAATTAAAATAATAAACGACAAAGAGTTTATCATGATGATAACACATAATTATGGCATCTTAGGTTGGGACATGTTAATCTAGATAGGTTAAACAGTTTAACAAATCATGGTGCTTTGGGAGAGCTAAAAGTTAAAATTCTTCCTGTTTGTGAATCATGTCTAGAGGGTAAAATGACCATGAGACTTTTCACAAAAAGGGGCAAAGAGTCAATGAATCACTTGAGTTAGTACATAGTGGTATCTGTGGACCGATTAATGTACAAGCTAGAGGTGAGTATGAGTATTTTCTCACTTTTATTGACAACTACTCAAAATATGATTATAGTTACCTAATGCATCGAAAGTCTAAAAATTTTGAAAAGTTTAAAGACTTCAAGGCTAAAACTGAAAAGAAATTAGGTAAATCATTGAAAACCCTTCGATCCGATCGAGGTAGTGAATACTTGGATTAAGAATTCGAGAATTATTTGCTGGAGTGTGGAATCATATCCCAACTCCCAGCACCTGGAACACCACAACAAAATGGTATTACAGAGATGAGAAACCGAACCTTATTGGATATGGTTAGGTCGATGTTAAGCTACTCATTATTGTCACTTACACTTTGGGGATATGCACTACACAACAACTTATATTTTGAATGTAGTGCCCTATAAGTCTGTAAGAAAAACGCCTTTAGAGTTATGGAATGGCTCCAAACCTAGTTTGCATCATTTCGGCATATGGGGGGTCCAGCTCACGTTGTTAGGCCCGGGACTGAAAAGTTAGACATAAGGTCTGAGGTATGCATATTCATTTGCAATTCTTTATAGACTAAAGGTGGATAATTTTATAGTCACAATGATCAAAAGGTGTTTGTGTCGACAAATACAACCTTTCTTGAGCATGACTATATGCAAAACTACAAACCTCGTAGTAAAGTAGTTCTCGAGGAATTAGCGACTAATGAGATCAGACCACCTTCAAATTTTACTGATAAATGACAAACTAGAGAAACCACAGTTCTCGTAAAGGAAACCCCGGAGCAACGTCGTAGTGGGAGAGTTGTGATATAACCAGTTCACTACAAACTAGAGGCACATGTCCTAGTGGTAGACACTAATTAGGACGATCCATTATCTTATGAAGAAGCAATGGATGATCCTGAAAAGGAGAAATGGCAAGATGCCATGAACTAGGAAATTGAATCTATGTATTCTAATTCCGTCTGGGAACTTATAGATCCACCTGAAGATGTCAGGCCCACTGGATGTAAATGGATATTCAAGAAGAAAAGAGGTGTAGATGAGCGAGTAGAGACTTTCAAGGCACGATTACTAGCCAAGGGCTATACACAAAGGGAGGGAGTTGATTATGAAGAGACATTCTCCCCTATGGTCATGCTAAAATCCATTCGCATCCTTTTGTCCATAGTCGCTAGTTTTGACTATGAGATATAGCAAATGGACGTCAAGACAGTTTTTCTGAATAATTCTCTTGAAGAAAGCATTTATATGATGCAACCAGAATGGTTAGTACAAAAGGGGCAAGATCAGAAAGTATGCAAGTTGCTCAAATACATTTATGGATTAAAGCAATCATCTAGATCGTGGAATCTTACTTTTGATGAGATAATAAAGCCTTATTGCTTCGAGAAAAATGTTGACGAATACTGTGTTTATAAATACACTAAAGATAAGATAGTAGTTTTTTTAGTTCTTTATGTTGATGATATTCTACTCATTGTGAATGATGAAGAAACTTTGTCAATGGTAAATAAGCGGTTAGCTGAGAAATTTCAAATAAAAAATTTGGGAGAAGCGAGTTATGCTCTAGGCATCCAATTCCTAAGGGATAGAAAGAATAAGTTCTTGACACTTTCTTAAGCATCTTATACTGATAAGGTGCTGGAGAGATTCTCTATAAAGATTTTCAAGAAAGGTCAACAACCGACCAGACATGGAATTATCCTCTCCAAAGAACAATGTCCTAAGACACCTCGGGAGGAAGAGGATATGAGAAAGGTTCCCTATGCTTAGCAGTTGAAAGTCTCATGTATGTCATGTTGTGTAGGAGGCCAAAAATTTGTTATGCAATGGGAATTGTGAGTAAAGCACATTCTCAAGTATATTAGGAGAACGAGAAACTATATGCTTGTTTATTCAGGTGGAGACCTGAACCTCACTGGATATACTGATTTTGATTTTCAATCAGACAGAGACAGTCAAAAGTTGACATCTGGATCAGTATTCACCCTAGGTGGAAGAGCTATGGTGTGGTGATGTACTAAACAATCTAGCATTGCAGATTCCATTATGGAAGTAGAATATATAACGGCTTGTGAAGCTGCGAAAGAGGCGGTATGGCTCAAAAAATTCTATTCTGCTCTGGAAGTAGTTCCAGATATAGACAAGCCATTGATCTAGTACTGCGATGACAGTGGGGCGGTCATAAACTCCAAGCAATCGAGAAGTCACATGAAGGGCAAGCACATAGAGATGAAATATCATCTTGTTAGAGAGATCATGCATCGAGGGGATGTGATTGTTATGAAGATAGCATCGGAATAGAACCTGGCTGATCCTTTTATAATAACACTTCCTGTGAAGTCATTTGAGGGTCACGCGCGTAACATGAGATTAAGAGAGATACCACATTTACTTTAGGGCAAGTGGGAGATTGTTTGGGTTTATGCCCTCAAATCATGTGTATTGACATTTTGATATGAAATTAAAAGAGGATTACATTTTTCTTATAATTGTTCTTTTAAATTATTGTTGAATAATTTATATAAATATCTGAAAATTTTATATTCATTAATGAGACTATGATCTTGTATTAGTACAAGAGGATTAAGATCATAGATAATGAATAAAATTATCAGCAACATATTAAAGTATGAAATCTTCAATGAATGATTGCTAGTATAGTTCACTAAGCATTATGAATGCGTGTGATCTAGATCCGGATCATTAATGTGGATAGACATCTTAATGAATATACTTTATATAATAAGACTGTATATGACAATATCGATGTACATTAATATCTTTATTAATGTGCCGTTTATCATAAAAATTTAATACACATCCATTTGATGATCATATGTAGATCAGTTGAGTCCTGAGTAGTCATGAACTCGTATGCATGTGTACTGGATCTTTTGATTCACTCGTTAAGGTTTGTTCGTTAATCAGGCAAGTGACTTTTGTTTTGGAGATTCAGTGATGTGGATGCCTGAAGACACGATCTTACAAGATTTATAATCTAAGCTTTCCTAACAGATCGTATATTGGTTCCCTTAAGTGTTAATTCTGAGAGTAAATGGTTATTGAGCTCAAATTTATAATAAGATTATAAATTGGTCATTCGCTAGTGAATTAATGGTACTTAATGATCAAGAGGTAATTAAAAGGGTAAAATGGTAATTTTGACATGTTCTAATTTATGAACCAATAATTGAAGGACAAAACTACATGAAATGATTATGTTAGTGGACTACATGAGAATACTCTGTTAATACATTTTATAATCTCTAAGAGTGCAATTCCATATTTATATTAGAGTAATAATAGAATTAATAAATAAGATTATTGAATTAAAAAATTTAATTAATAATCTAGTTTATTGAAGCTTAGAATATAGGTTCATGGTCCCCATGCCACCTTTATACTACGCTGTCTAGAATGTGTATATTTCAGGACATGTGGAAAGGACTGACTTGTAAAAAGAATTTTTATTCTAAGGCAAGTACATAATTATGAGATAATTATATGTGATTAATTAATCAAGAATTAATTAATTGAATTATTTATATATTTAAATATAATTTTTGGAAATTATATATATAATAATTATCAATTTTCTTAATTATCGATAAGTGAGACAGAATATTTAATTTCTGAGAATGAAATCAAAATGGGGTCATAGTTCCACAAAATGAGCCTAAGTCCTTGGAAGTGTCTACGGACTCCGTTCTCAGAAGGAAATGAAAATGGGGTCATGACTCCACGAAAGGAGCCTAAGTTCTTGGGAGTGTTTAGAAACATTGTTCTTAGAAAGAAATCAAAATGGGGCAATAGTTTCATAGAAGGAGCCTAAGCCCTTCTATAAGGACTTAGGCTCCACGGAAGGAGCCTAAGTGCTTGGGAGTGTCTACGGACATCGTTCTGATAAGAAAATCAAAAACTTTAAAACGTCTTGTCTAACGGATCAGATGATGCTCAAATAATTCATAACAGAAACAAGTAAAGAAAGCAAAAATGAAATATTTTTTGAAAATAATTCAGTGGACGATCCTGAAACTTAAGGACAACACAAGTAACTAGAGGCATTGAAAGTCCTACTCCCAGAAGGAACTAGAGGCATGAAAAGTCTTTGAGAGGGGCATCCCATAAGTCTTAATCTCAAAAGAAAAAATAACTAGAAGAAGAAAAGCCATGGAAACAAATGACTCCAACGGGCCCGTTTCAGCACAACAGGAATAGAGAAATTGCAACAAACGGAAGAACGATCCCATTACATTGTAAACGGGGAGTGAGTTCCAGCCTCAATGGATGTAAAGTAGAAATGGCTAAAACGGGTAAGCATACTCTTTCTTGAGCATTCCTTGAAAAAATTTCTAAGTAATCAAGAAAAGGGAAACTAGTTACAAGAAAAAATTTTAAAGCCAAAAAGGGCACGAAGAAAACTGGTAATCAGAAAAAACCATTTATAGATTCTAAAGTGTCTTTTGGCCTAAAGTATCGTTTCTCGAAATTTTTGTTGTGTTAGAGAAGAGGAAATTTTCATTAAGTGTTCGAGAAAAATGAATTATCTTTCAAGAGTTTTTGTTAAGGAAATCTATTCTCGTAGTTGGGAATGATAGGAAAAGTTACTACTATTGAGAATGAAAAGAAAAAAATGGAACTTGCTGCAAAAAGGCGATTTCATTTAAAATGTGGAAAAATATAAAAGAACCTAGTCGAAGAAAAGTGAAAAGAAAGATTGAGTTGTGTGAAAAAAGGCAGAGAAGAAAAAACTCAGTAAAGATTAGCTCAGTAAATAATAGCTGAGTAAAAAAAAGTTGAGTAAAGAAAAGTGAAAAGAAAGGCTGAGTTGAGTCAAGAAAGACAGAAAAGAAGAGCTAAGTAAAGAAAGCCAGAAAAGAAAAGTTGAGTAAAGAAAGCCAGAAAAGAAGAGTTGAGTAAAGAAAGCCAGAAAAAAAGAGTTGAGTAAAGAAAGCCAGAAAAGAAGAGTTGAAAAGTCAAGAAAAGAATAGCTGAGTAAAGAAAGACAGAAAAGAAATGTCAGTAAAGAAAAGCTGAATAAAGAAAGACTAAGTAAAGGAATGCCAAATAAAGGAAAGCCAAGGAAAAGAAGGTCGCAATTTCAACGTTTTAGAATGGGAAGGTCAGGAATAACGGGAAAAAAAGCAAAAAAAATGATATAAAAAATTGAATTGAAAAAATAATCTAAGATAGTTAAAAAAAATTAAAAAAACCTAACCTCCGTCGCCCCAAATCTCATTTCCTCGTTTTCCACCATTTCCCCTCTTTATCATAAACCCTAAATCAAATCCAAATTTTTCCAAAACAAAATTCGAATTCCGAACCATATTTCTTCCTCCCGAACATTGTCGGTAATGGGGAAGAACTTGTTAATTTGCAGGTTCAATTAGTGGGATTTGATTTGTTTTGGGTTTGGAATTGTTATTTTGTTTTGGGAAAATTTGAATTTGATTGTAGGGTTTGGGAAAAGGAGTAAAACGATGAAAAAGGGGAAAATTTGTCTGCGAATGAGGATTTCCAGATCATATTATAATTATTTCTTAGGCTGACATGATATAATTTACGAAAATTTTGATAGTTTGTGAAAAAAAATGACCAAAATTGCACCATTTTAAAGTGTAGGGGTAAATTATTCCATTTTAAACTAGGGACCATTTGGAATATCAAATAAACCTGCGGGAACCAAAATTGTGTTAGGTTTTTACAATCCTACGTTTCATTGCTTGATTTGCTCACATATATAATCGATATGAAACATCTATGGTACAGGATTAAAACTCCTGATAGTTTACATTACAAATTTTAAAAAGAATTAGAGAATATAACTCGAATCAATGATTTTTTTAAGGTATGAGTGTTGGGGCTTAATCAACTGTATCAACCCAACTTAACCCTGATAGTTTATTGTAAAAGTACCTTATTTGTCACGTGAAATTAAATATATAATGTTTACCTACAATCGTCTGGCAAAAATTGTTGAAACTAATTTCTTGAAACCTGTATGTTTTTTTTTTGCAATTTTTACTTACTTTTAAAGCTCAATTAGGGAACTACCCTACCAAAGGAAAATAAAGAAGAGAATGGCCAAAAAAGTTATAAATTACAGAAATGATCGAATTTATAGTGGCCCGTCATTAAAATCTAATAAATATAGTGAACTGACAAAAATGCCCTCACTAAAAAGGCACTTGGTCCCCCCTCACGTAACGAACCTGCGAAAACACACAAAAAGAAACCTTAGCAAGGAAACCTCTCGTCTGGCGATGCGAAAAACCTTAAGAAACCATTTCTGCGCTGCAAATACGTAACAACGAAACCTCCATTGCAAACCTCAAGTGAATCAAAGCATCACGAATCTTCAACAAAACATCCAACCAATCAGAATGTCATGATTGTAAGTGAAAAATATTAGATTTAGTTTTCGTATATACTGGTATATTTTCTAGTTTTTATGATTCACGGAGTCTTCTTCTACGATTAAAGATCTATAATTCCAGTTCACCGTAAATTTTTTCTCATTCACCGTAAATTTCAATTTGATTGAGTAGTTTTTCTGAATTTCTTTACGTATGTAAGTTACAATCTGAATCTAATTCACGAATGATTACTAATTTTCTTAATATTTACTAGTTACTAATTACTGAATTTCTAGGCTAGTTTGACTCTTACATTCCGAGTTTCTGAAACTAATATTCTAGAAATCATAGTATATTTCATTCTCGGTTGATGATTACTGATTTTCATTCTTCATTTCAGTAAATTTAGTTCCTTATATAAACTTAAAATAAATATTGTTTTGTATAATAGTATATATTTATATGCCATAAGTATAAAATCATATATATATATATATATGTGTGTGTGTGTGTGTGTGTGTGTGTGTGTGTGTTTATGCCTATATTATATAAATATATAGTCATTTATTGTTGATTAGCATAGTTATGTTTAATTTAGCACATAGTTATTCATGAATTAGTATATTGATATTTCCTCTCAGTATATTTTTAATGTTTGATTGTTTACATGAAACATATAACTAGCAGAATATGTATATTTAGTCACAATATATAATCAATGACTGTCTGGTAGGATATAAATCAGTGTTTGAGAAAATAAACTATGTTACAATAATATATTGTTGTATTGGTATGTATTATGACTGCAATGAAAGTGTGTATGCCTGTAGTATAATTGTATATGCCTAATATAAATGTAATTAGTGTGGATTCAATGTACAGTACTGCTTTCATGTTCATTGTGTTTGAATACTTACATGTCTCTGAAATTTTTACACAAATCCAATGCAGCCAAAACACAGTGCCACAAAAAAATTATCAAAGAAAATACAAAGGCAGAGAAGGAATAAATTAAACAAAATCATCCAAGTGAAAAAAGCCGTTGCATCAGAGCTAACTATTACATATAACAGTAATTTATGCATATGTACGCATATTTTTATATTATAATGATTGGATACATTTTTTTAATAGGAACAACTAAGGAAAAGCAAGAGGTTGCAAGCAGCTGAAACATCTACAATGACAAGCAAATGACCACGAGTAACAAAGAAAAACAACATCAAAATGAAGAAAAAGAGTCTGGGGAAACACAAGAGACTTCCACAAGTTAAGTTCCTCCTGTCCAAACCAATGAACAACAAACAACTGCTGATAATGAGGTAAACAAATTAAAAAGTAACTTAAAATATACATATAGTAATTATACATATATGATAACAATTTTAATGTAAATATTCTTGTTTGTTACTGATTCGCAGGACTATCATGTGTTAATGCCAACCGAATAATGGAAAGCACACATGAAAGTGAATATATACGAAAAAATGTAATATCTGACTACTCTAAAATGTTAGTTAACTCAGGAAGAAAGAGAGAGATCCTTAGGAAAATATGTTTGGGAAACATGTAAACATCAAACTTACAAAAATATCACCACAAGTATTGCTTCATTTAGCTAGGAGGTAGTGTTTTAGTAACAATAGTAATGAATTATGTTTCAATTTTGAAGGTCATGTGATTAGATTCAAACTTAGGGATTTGGTTTTAATAACTGGATTAAACTATGGTATGTATCCTTCCCTGAACAAAGAAAATTTACCAGATGGTTAATTGATTGATGAAGCTTTTCCAAGCATAAAATCCATGTCTAGGGAGAACCTTGTTTGTTCTTTCAATGCATTCAAATACGCCAGTTAGGAAATAAAAATAAAGTTGGTTAAGATTTTTTGTCTAGAGAACATTCTTCTACCTAAATAATTGAAGACCGGAATCGATATTGACCATATGAAAATGGTCAATATTGATGAGGTATTTAAAACTTTTTCATGGGGAAAATTGTCATATAAAATGACAATTAATTTTGTTAAAAATGTGCTGAACAATCATCCGGCCAAGTGGTTTGATTTTGGGGCCTTCCCATTAACTTTAATTTTGTGGACTTATGAGGTGATCCCGACCCTCACTAATGCATGCAAGAACCTTGCACAACATTCAAGGGAGGGAATCTTGAGGATGTGCAATTGGAGGGAAGGAGCCGAAGAGGTAACTGTTTTTTATTATCTAATGTATATAAATAGTAGAATATGGATGTTTACTCTCAATATTGAGTGATTGTTATGTTAATGTTTTATGTTTAATTTGAGCTGAGTATTCTGCAGTGTTATATTGATAATTACTTTGAGTAAATAGATAGTTTATATAGGGAAGTATGTTTAATGTCTCATGTATTTGATAAATTACATAAGCAACATAATATTTTTGCTGACTCCCAGTATATAATCAGTAATTGTCTAGTAGAATAATAATATTTATTTAGAACATGAGCTATAAATAAAGTAGTATATTGATGATTACTATCAGTAAAAATACAGTGACTATTTCCTTGATGTTTTGAGCATGCCTTGAGTATTTGGTCACTATTTTTTTAAATAATGTTTGATTTCATAAATGCTTATAGTTGAACCAATTGTCATGACATAATTGGAGATGGAAGCACCATTCATGGCACATTTTCTAAAGGGGAAAATGTGCAAAATGAAAAATGTGGGGAAATTCAAAACGTTAATAATTTGGTTTGTTAATGAGAAAACTAAAAAGAATTCAAAACAGGGAGGCATTGACTGTCCTGGCCAAAAAAAATTGACAAGTTGAAAAGAGCACAGAATGAAATGAATATATCTATGGTAAGCATGGATATAAAAATGAGGGAAATCCATACCTTGTTATTTAAGATTGCCCAGCAGACAGAAGCTGGAAAGGTAAATTAATTTATATGCTACATATAAATAATTAGCACAACTAATTTAAATACTATACATGCTAATGTGTGTTGCATTCGCATTAATGAAAGGATAATGCTACTAATGTGAATGTTGATACTGCTGTTGTAAACAACGAGGCTGTAAATGCAAACGCTGGACAAGAAAATGTGATCAGCATGGGACTACAATTCAAGAGCATCCATGAAGGTAATTGTAAATGCAACTTATATATTTAGTGATTGTTATGTACTATACTAATGTTGACATATACATAATGCAGGAAAACAATAAAAGAAGACGCATTGTTAAGACATCAACAACTTACATAAAGAAGTCACAGTGACTAATGAACATGCCCCAGAAAGAGCTAGTCAACGGTGCAAACTGAACAGCCAGCAACCTTGGATAAGCCAGCAGCGCCACCACATGAATAAAAAATACCTAGCTTTGACTTATTATCCCAGTCCCTTCCGGATGTTGAATTATGAATTGTCTTAAAATTGTTGGATAGTTATTGTTAAGATATTAAATTTGTTGATATTATACTAGATCACATTGATGGTAGTATTTTTTGATGACCTTAAGATTAATTGATGGTATACGAATAGGTGATAGATGATGATAGTCTGCCAAATAGTTCACTGAATTTGAAAGTTTTGATGGAATTTTATGTTGATATTTTTGAAAGATATGAAAATTTCTTTGATAAATATGGTTTTATTAGTGCATATAAAGGTGCATAAATTCTAATATACTATGGGAATATATCCAATATCCTAAAATAGTCTGTTTCATTAGTGTATATACAGGTGAATGAATGTTGTAATATACTATAGGTATATATCTTACACCCTAAAGTAGCATGTTTTGATAAGTGTATATACATGTGAGTAAAAGTTAAATGTACTACGGGTATAGATCCAATACCCTGAAATAGCTTGGTTTGATAAAGTATAAACATGTGAGCACATGTTAATATACTATGACTATACATCTAATACCTTGAAATAGTCTGTTTTGATAAGTATATACAGGTGAGTAACTGTTCAAATACTCTGAGTACATAATGAATTACCATAGTATTGACTTAACCAAACATGTTCATATCATTATAAAAGTTCTATAGAATATGTATGTAAATACAACTGAACACTTGAAAAATTACATAAGAGCAGAACTAAATAAATGATTACATTGGAACATAAAATAGAAATCAAAGGAATTATACGATTCATAAAATGATATACCATAAGTATAGATCCAAATATACTATGTGTGTCTATGAGTATATAAACAATATCCATAAAATTCACTTGGCCATTGACCTATCCTATCTAAAATCGAAAATGTATATCTAAAGTAAACTCCATACTAACTAAGGATAAAATCCATAAAAAGACTAGTTTACTAACAAAAGTAAAACATTACCATCAACTCAAATCAAGTCGAGCGTTTCTTCTTTGAAGCACTTCCTCCCTATCTTTAATAGGATTCTTACAAGTCTTCTTTATTATGATCAAAAACACCACAAGTACTGCATCTATTTTGAGATATTTTTTCACCAAAAGACATGTACCTTTTCTTTTTTGGCTTACCTAAAGAACTTCTCACACGTGGGGGTAAAATCATTTGATCTTTGACATCATCAAGAACTAACCAATCAGATTCGTTGCCAATGGGATAAACAGATGTTGCAAATGTACCTTCAAGCTCACTCTTAGTATAATACTTAGATCTATATGGATATGGTGATAAGTTCCTCCTTGTAAGTGTTGCAAGTACACGCATGAGAACAAGGTAGTAGATCTAGCTGCCACATATCACAAGTGCAACACCTATTTATAACATTGACAACATATTCAACATCACCATCAAGAACTTGAGATATATTAACATCAACAATGTAAACCTACAAAGATAAAATAAAATATACTAAATAATGAGTGGAAATAATTAAATATGAAAACATAAACATAAGAAATCTGACATCTATAGTACAGGCCAGCTCAAATTGAACATGTAGATCTTTCTCCGCTTCCTTCATCAAACATGTAAGCATACAACTAGCAGCAGTCCTCCAATCATAAAATCGTAACTATAACTTTTGTCGTATATACTCAATAAGGCAAGCGACAAGCAATGATCGAGCATCCTTTAGAATAAAATTTAATTTTTTCACAAGGTTTGAAGTCATCACATTATACCGACATATAAAAAACTATACATGAGCCCATTTCTCATCCCAACTCCACTCAAGTAAGACCGTATAAAAGGAAAAATGGCTTCTAAACAATGCATATGCAACTCAAATCTACAGTCCTATATGCCCTCGCACGTTTATAGAATAAACTATCAAGCTTGAACCTTTTATCTATTATCTTCACATTATTAAGCAAGTGTTGAATGCAATAACCATGATGAGCATCAAGAAAATACTTTGCAACAACCTTTGGGATGTTGTTATGAGGATCATAAATATTTACCAAGTTTTCACGATATTCAAGGGCACAACTCAACTTCTCTACAAACCAATCCCAAGCTAAATCATTCTTCGAATCAACAATCACAAAAGCTAATGGATAAATTTGGTCATTACCATCAAGCATCGAAGCAATCAGAAGTGTCATGATATTTATTCATAAAAATGCCCCATCAACTCCCATAATAGGTCTACAATGACGAGTACTACTTAAAGAAGGTCCGAACACCACGAAAAAGATACTTTAGCCTACCATCACGATCAATATAGAAATGTGTGGCAGTACCTAAAACATGTAAGAAAAATTACTAAACAAATAAACTAATTTTTAATAATACAATGAATAATAACAGTAAATAAATTTAAGCGGGGTAATTTACAAGTTAACATACTTGAATTATTCTTCTGCAAGTGAAAGCAATTGGAAGGTAATATCGCATAAGACTCCTTCGGGGAACCACAAATTGTATCAAGAGCTACATTCTTGGCCCTCCAGGCTTTATAGTAACTTATATTAATGTCTTGCTTCACACGCATGTAATGAATAATTTCCTTAAGTTGTGTGAGATTACCAACTCTACACATATACTTATCCTTTATACACTCACTAACAATTGTTGAAGTGGTTTGTCGATGATCACTTTGAGCAATGTCAAGCAAACAAGTGTGCTCCTTTACATACTTTCTAACACGTCAAATATCACCACCTCTATAACGTGAAGCATTAATAAACCACTAAAAACTCTTGACAACACACTGGACTACATACCTTTTATGATTAGACTTGCTAGTCATAAACTAAAAATTATGGTTCAACGCTATCAAATGCAGAGCCTTTCAACTCATAATTTTGAGTTGAAAAATGACTTCTCTTGTATATCAAAGCTAAGAGGTAACTTATATGCATCTACTTTATCCATAAATAACAATTCAGAAGGATTATCATGAAAAAAATTTGAGATGAAGACCCAACCTCTGATGATGATAAAATACCACCACTAACAATGACCTCATATGTCCAATAACTAATGCATGATGTAGCAATTAACGGATAATTTTTCTCTTTCTCATTATTCATCAAAGTAAGATATCAATCAACATCAAAATCTACATTAATCTCTACAAAATTAGAGGTTCATCCTCTAGATTCAATACTCACCATCAAACATAAATCATTAATATCAGCACATAATGCACGTGATACTAAACCAAGTAAAACTTCATGTGATGCATCATTACCAACCAATAATGGCTTAATCTTGTAGTCAATGTAATTTCTTGCATCATCCCACTTTCCATCATAAAAAATAACAATGAGAACATTCTAGAACTGAAAAAGAATAACAATAAATACGTTAAGGGCATATATAAAACATTATATAAATATATACTACACAGTCTATAACTACATACTATAAAACCGAGATGACAAAATCGCTAAACACGATTCAACAATAACGACAGTATGAATTTAACAAATTATGTAATTGTATACCATAAAGTATATATCTATATACTATATATATAACATGGATGAGAAAAAAGCTACATAGAACGATTCAGCAAAACAACGGTAAGAACAGTATGCTGATATACTTTATAATATCATTAAAAAATAGAGCAATCGCCTAGTGTATTAAGAATCTAAAAGAAAAAGAATTGAAAACATAAATGCAACTTGAAACCCCTAAAATCTAAAATCAATACAGTAAGAAATAAAGAACATGCAGCCGCCGTAAGAAATGCCATAGGAAACTATTACAAAAAATAGGAAATATAATCCCATAAGAAAAATATTACAAAAAAAAAGAGGAAAGAAGATTAATATACTTGATTTCAATTGTTGATCAATTCTGTATAAATTGCTACAAAGAAATGTAGATAAATTCACCAAATTCGCCCAACAAAAATCAAATTCAATTATGTATAAACTACTACAATCTTGCAGAGTATATAACCAAAATCAACAAAAAAAAACATATTATTTATATTATAGATATTTCAGGAATAATGAATGGAGAAGAAGATGAAAAAATGAAATCAACAAAGCTCGAATTCTGCTATATAATGGACATCTGCGCTGGCAGGGGCGAAGAAGGAGCTGCGGGAAAACAAAGAAGACAACAATAAAACCTAAAAAAACAATCAGTTATAATAATGTCATATAAGTAAATTAACATAGAGAATCCTAACTAACTAAAGTATCTCTCCTCAAAACTGGTTGTATCTGCAAAATTAAAAAATAAGGGACATAATACAAAAGAAAATCTTAAACTAGATTAATTCCCTAATTTTCCCTACTTTTAACCCTTTTCTAAATCATTGGTCCGTTTATGATATTTTGTTTCAAATATTATAGTACATGACATTTTTTTATTAATTTATATGCATGAATGACTCCTCCTATGTATATCTATACTATATTAAAAAGAGGGAAGTAAGGGAGAATTTTTTTTGGAAAATCATGTCCACATATTTTCTTCAAAATCCTAAAATGCCCCCTAAAAGGACACTTCTCACATTCTTATTTATTGTTACTATTATTTTTCTACCACTACCACAAACTATGACTATTTGGCACAACTGAACATTCATAAACCTAATGACTACAACTTATGATTTGAAACAATACTATTTTTCAAGTGAAACAACAACTTTTTTTAATAATGAAACAATACCACTTTTTTAAAAAGATAAGTATATATATTTATGATAGAAACAAATAATAAATAATTATACAAATATAGTTACACAAAATTCATAAACAAAAGAAATTTAAATTTGCAATACGAACAAAAAAAAGATCAAAGTTTAAAATAAAATATGAAATAAATAATTTAATTTTAATGACATCATTTTATCATAAACATTTTTAGAGCATATTTCTATTGTACACTCTAAAATTTTTTTTCCTACAAACATACATGATGATGTGCTACAACATGGTTGAATCAAAATATACTAACAAACACAAATAATAACAAAATAACATTGTACTGATTTTATTCAAATAAATTGAAGACAAATAATATAATGTTATATATTTCTATTTAATCCATGTAGATACAACATGATTATAAGTAATAATCATAGCAAAAAATATAATATGTTGAATTACACGTGCATCGCACTCATGTATTGACTGCTATGCAAAAATAGGCATTTTTAAATTTAGGAAGTTTTGGTTTAACTTTTTTATGGCATTTTCCGAAATTCTACTGAAAGATATGAACGGGTGGACACTCAAATAAAATCAAACCAAAACTAACTCATCTTTCTTATTACAATTTTTTGTTCGGCCAAAAACAGAGACTAGTGGAGGACCTATACACCCCCAAGATTAGTCGAATAATGACACTCTGAAAACCTGGTGCTAATACAAAAATAGAGACTACTTAAGAGTTTCCAGTCTCACATTTTCTTAAGGACTTTTTTCAACTCATTTAAAAAGCTGCACAAAAAATAGTTATGAAAAAAAACCTTTAAAAGAACCATCTCTTCACATGTGTTACAATATAGTAACCCATGTGAAAGCAACGGTTAGGGAAATCTCCAACTGTATGCTTTCCCCTTTTTAATTTAATTAATTAAAATTAAATAAATTCATTTTAATTCATTTTTTGCCTTTTAGAATCAAGACTGAGTTAGTTTTAGATCACTTAGTTGATTATATGGTATTCATGTTGAGTTACTTGTTTATTAAACAATACATGTTACAACGTAACTCAAATCTGAGGTTAATAAGGAGACCATAAGGATAAAAATATATTTCACTGCATAATTAATAAACTCCATCAATTAAACCCTTAATCAAATTTATTAGTTATTAATTACGATTAACTCCACTGGAAAATCATAATTGAACTCTAAGTGTATTTTACATCACTCGACGTAACTATTTTTGACTTATTATTCATTATGTAATGTCTTTTCATAATAAAGTATCGTGTATAATTAGGTTACTTACTATCGACCTAATATTTACACACTTCTTGGTATCCTTAAATACCAAATTCATTTTATCAATCAACTATGATAATTTTAATACTTGATGCCAATTTTAATACTTGATGCCTCAAGTAAAATTATCAAATCTCTAAGTCTCCACTAAAGATACTAAGCATTTAGTTTACTATGACCTCATAAATGAATTATCTAAGAGATATTATGTCATTTAATTAAAAGTGTCTATGGATACTACTATTAAGAATTTATGGAGTCACTATCTAATAACTCAGTCATCCAATCTACAAAATATGTTGACTCATAAAGTCACATTCTTAATAGATCAAAATAATTAAGTTATTAAATATAAATGCATAACTCTCTCAAGATTGAGAGCACTCATAATGCATATTAATGAGTCTTGATTTTTATTTTATAGTACTTTGCTGAAAATCAGACTCATTAGTCATTTCAACGCATTCCAAATGCACTAGTACATTAACTAGATACTCCACCTGGTGACCAAGGTAAGTCACTTTGCATAATAGAGTTATTGTACTGTAGTTTTTTCTTAGTAAAGCATCCAACTTTACTAGTGTATCAAATTAAGTATTTATAAGTCATAAAAAATTATTAGTTAAATACATTATTCTCATAAGTAAACTCCATAAAACCCACCAACCAAATACTATTATGTTTGTAAACCTTTTACAAGAATGTATTGCACATAATAGAAGTATAAACTATTTATTTTTAATAAGAATTAAATTCTCAATAAATACAATAGAATTTTAGTACTTTTTATGGTACAATCCTAACAATCTCTGACTTACCATAAAGCACGTCTACAACCAGCTTAACCTTCATGTTTTCTACATGTGACCCAAAGACTTTTGTGGTTGAAGTCTTTTGTAAATGGATCTGCAAGGTTCTACAGCTGTAGTGATCTAAGTGAAAATTTGAATCCACATAACTAACTACTATGGGATTCTAACCATCATAAACAAGTATAGATCCTTTGTTTTCCTAAGATACTTGAGTATATGGTTCACAGCTATCCAGTGAGCTCTTCCTGGATTTGAATTATATTTTCTAACTAAGCCTATTGCGAAGTATACATCTAGTGTACAATATAACATATTTAAGACTTCCCACTACTGAAAGCAAGGGAACTGTCTTCATGTTATTCATTTCATCCTATCTCATAAGACAATGACATAATACATAGATTCCAAACCTAAAAGGGTAACCAACCTTTTCTTGAAATCCTGCATTGCACACCTATACAACATATTATTATCTACGTTGTTTATGATAAACACATGATTCAGACAAACCTGGCTTTATCGTTGACAATTAATTCTAAATCGTTTCTGATGATAAAATGTCAACTACATAAAACACCAAAAAAACCATTACGTTTCCTTCCTTTCTCTAATACTCACATGGCTCATTATGACGTTGATCATAATCAAAATTTTGATTACACTAGTCAAGCATCACGTACGATGAACATGTCTCGACCTATGATGTTTTAACTCATTCATAAATTTTTTTCACATCGAGGTATAGAATGATGTATACAGCGATGAAAGATTTCGAGTCGAATGAAGTAAAGCAAGTTATTTATAGAAAAAGAGATTTGCTTAATGTACTTAATATTAATTTTCTTGTATTAAGTTTTACGATATTCTTTTAATTCATGCTACCTAAAATAGTTAGCAAAAAAAATATTGCGTTAATTTAAGACTAATCATTTCACTTATAATATGTGTTTTTATATTTCAGATAGTAATAATAAAGAGAAAACGTCTTTAAAAAATAGAATTTAAATAAAATGATTGAAAAACTCTTAATAGGATTTAAATGTTTATTGTTTAGTTTAAGAATAACGTAAAAGACTACAAAGATAATTGGGAGTAATGTTGTCTAAAAATATTTCATCAACTTCTATACTTCTATATATAAGATATAGATAGATAGTTACTAAAAAATATAGTATCATCATAACATGGTTAATAAATATGTCATCTTAAGATTTGAATAGTTCCTGCATTTTCTCAAATTTGAAAAAAAAATTATGAATTTTTGAAAAAAAAAGAAAGAAAAAAAGAGGAACTTGAGAAAGATGAATTAAAACTTTTTTTAATGACCTAACTATTTATAATTCAATTTTTTAACCTTCATTTTGTCATGTGGAAACCAATCTTTCAAGTAATGTGTATTTTATGAAGGTATGACAATGTTACATACATTGCACGTATAATTTCTAATTAGTATCAATGTCATTCACGAATAAGTCTCCTTGTTTATAATATAAACAAATAAAAAAATAATAGATAAAAAATATATTATTTTATAAACATTTTTTATAGACAACATTCAATCATCTGTAATACACACGAAGAACAATAAAAAAAACTAAATCAAAATAAATGTAAGAATCCTTTGTAGAAACATATGAATGAAATATGTATTGCGTTAATGAATACTACATTTTAAAACTCACTTATCTTCGTATCACATTTTTAAAAGCCATATTTCAAAAGACAACTTTCAAAAGTCACTTTCTAATTGTTACATTTATAGACATGTGCATGGCTATTACTGAAAAGGATCTGCTATACTCAATATCCTCTCTCTAAGTATATTATTTTGCACTAAGTCTAGCCTTTAAGTTCTTGACCTTATGCCTACATCTCGTTTTCACTTGTAGATCTTCAACACCCAATATGCTAAGGCTTCTACAAGCTTCCATACTCCATTAGAGTTAATGGAATCAATTTTGAATTACATTGCTTGAAGCCAATGATTTACTTTGCATCATTTATAACCACTATATTGTTATTGGGATCTGAGTCATGTTCCTCAAAGATGGCCTCAAAAGTCTCTCACTTGAACATAAATCTTTCAATTGGTTCTAATCCCCTCCCACTACAATGTAGTGATTGGTATTTATCTTATGTTCCACCAAGATTATCATATCAGACTTTCCTAAGAACATCTATTTCATGTATGAATGAGAAATGCTCCCATTACAATAAGATTGCGTAGTACAAAGAAGTACTTCATTCTTATTCTTTTGACTAACTGGGATTCTCACTAACTTCTACTTATACATTACCAACTGGATTGCGTGGCACATGCATTATCGGAAAATCCTTCTATGTTTGTGTTACGCCTAGATATTTCTTTTGAGATATAGACTTCTTCCTAGAATACAATGTTTATACTTTTGAACACTTCACATTCTTGGTACTATAAAACAAATAAACCACGTTTCTTTTTGCATGGCCTACAGTTAGATATCTTTTTGATCTACCATCTATCTTGGCAGCATTCTCTTCTAGCACATGTGTTCAACATCCACATATATGATGGTTATATAGTAGATTTATGAACATTCCATAATTCATGTGGTACTTCAATTATTGTCATAGGTGAAGTTAGATTCAAATACGTCGTTTAAAAGGCTAATCCTAAAAGAAGAAAATAGGTCAGTTAAATAACTAAACATAGATCTCATCACGTTAAAAAAAACTTGTTTGTCCATCTGTTACAACATTCTCTAGGGTGACCCAGATATAACCAACTGGGATACAACCCTCATATTTACCATGTAGTATATGAATGCCCTTAAGAGGTATTTACCTCTTCGATAAAATTGAAGAGACTTAGTTTGTCTCTCCAATGCCTTCTCGTCTTCCATTCTAAATTTTTTGATTTCTCAAAAGTTTCATAATCGAAAAGCATAAGACAAACATAGTCATATCTAGAATGTCGTCACGACATTACACACATGGCCACCCCTCACCTAGACATTCATTTATCCACTCAAACGATATACTCCAATACTAACGTCACGTGCCTACTCAATTTCTCCAAGGAGTTTCTTTCAATGCTTTCTAGAGAGATAAGCTCTCTCTTCTCTCTAGAACTTTACTATGGTCTCTCCTCCTCCAGGAGGAGGCCGACTGCCGGTCACCATGGTCAAAGATGCTTTCATCCAAGCTCATAACCAGGATAGCAACATGAATTTAGTAACAAACCTAGCTCCCAATGATAGTACGAAGGGCAATGAAGAAAACAATGTTAGTTTGGTGTTTTTCCCTTTGGAGTCTTCACCTAAGCTTCAAACAAAGCAAGGGAGTACCATAAGTGTAGTAAAGGGCTTAAATTCACAATAGTTCCCAACAGGTCAAGGGACCTAGCTCTCTCAGAGTTAATGAGTTTAGTTTGGCCATTAATACAACAAATATTCCTCGAGTACGAAGCTTTAAAGTAGTAGAGTTAGATGCTTGACTTAATGGAGGAGTTGTCAAGTCAAAAATGATTAGTGCATCTACCTGGGAGCATTCGATGTGTCTACCTGAGGCTACTCCTTTGTCGGAGGCATTGAATAAGGCTTGGAAATGGCAGTTGGCAAAAAGAGGTGCTCGGAAGGGGACCCAAACATTAATGAGGGTCATTACATGCTAGATATTAGACCTAAGCCCTTGGGAAAAGACAACAAATCACAGCTCAACACCTCAGTAAAAAGCCCTAACCTAACCCTTATTGTTAAAAGGACACTGACGCTGGCAACACAGGATTGGGCAACATGCCTTTTGCCATGCATGAAGAGAAGAAATGATTATCCTCACCTGCCTTGCCCACTGCCACATGCGTTGACAACCCTTCCATTGTACCTTGTGATACATACTTGTCACCATCCTCAACATCCTCATCCCCAACAGCACGAAAACCAGATCCTTCAGCCTTCCTTGTGTACAATGTTGTGGTGGAGGAATTTTAATTATATGCTTTTTAATAAGACTTTCGAAGGAACTGTGAGGCGTCTCCCCCACACCTATTGGAGCACAATCAAGTCTATGACAAGCTTTGTGAGGCGTTCACCAAACCTGCACATAAAGATGGAACATGGGCAGAAAAACTTAAAAAAAATAACAAGCAAAGACTGGAGTTAGGGTTTGAAAACACTACCATCTTTGGACTTGTGAGAGTTACAGTCATGCTTCCTGGTCATGTGGCATAAGAGAGCTTCTCTAAGTGGGAGTGTTGTCTTGTGAGTGTTTTGTAGGTAAAACTACACCCTTGCATCTTGTTAAGAGAATAGCATCTCAAATCTTGAAAACCCTAGGCCTTGTTGATGTTTCAGTGTCAAAGGGTCTCTTTTACTTCAATTTTGGATCCATTGAAGAAAGAGATGCCCTTCTCCAAGATGGCTCGTGGCATCTCTAAGGGGAACCAATTATCCTTAAGCATCGGGAACCCAACACCCAATTTGTGAAAGATAAAGTTTCAAAACTCCCCATTTAGGTTAAACTCTAGAACCTACTTGTTGAGTTGTGGATAAAACAAGCACCAAGTCACATTACAAGTCCAGTGGGAAACCCATCTACTCTGATTCTTTAAAGCAAAATGAATTGGAAAAGGATATGCACGGGTATGTGTGGAACATAGACACTAAGCCAATCAAGAATTTTGACATTGACTTGGGAGTTGATGGTTGAACCCTTATCATAGCCATTCTGGAGTATGAAGGCATGCCCAAAAAATGCCTCAAGTGTGGGGTGTTTGGCCATGATTGTGACTATGTGCCTGACCCTAAACCTGAACCCCTCAGAAGGATCAAGCCCCCCTCACCCCTCCACCACCATTAACCAATACCCAAGCACTGACCAAGCTCTTTCTATCCCCATCAAGTCTGCATCTCATATCCCTAACCCTATCTCCCCCCCCCCCCCCCCCCCCNCCCCCCCCCCCCACTCCCACTCCCACCCCACCCCCAATGCCTCCCTCCATGCACTATTACTCCCTCCCCAACACATATCGACCCATCTGAGGGTGAATGGACTTTGGTTACATCTAAAAAGAGTAGGAGATTGCTGTATAAGCTTGATGTAACTGGCCTTGAAATTTAAGATGTACCTGAGACACAAGATGAACAAGTTGGGTCCCTCTCTGACAAAGTGGAAGCTACTGACCCAATGGAGGATCGATCTTGGCATACACTAGAGCGCTCACCTACTCCTCTAGTTTTCCTTCCCCCCAGCTCAGGATCAAACTCAGGGAGGAAAAAGAAGAAAAAAAGAGATACCCCCTACCCTGCTAAAGTAGGTGGGAAGTCTGGTTCCCTAGTGGGGTTACCCATACTTGATCTATGTTTAATATTAATGCATGGAACATTAGGAGGCTAAATGGAACCCTAAAGTAAGCCAATGTAAGAAAATTGTGTAGAGACTATAATTTGTCTGTATGTTTTGTAATTGAGATCAAAGTAAAGGCCTCAAATTTAATTTCTGTTTCTAAGAAAGTGTTCCCTAATTGGGGCATTGCTACTAACTACCTGTGTGCTAAAGGTGGTAGGATTTGGGTAGTTTTGGATAGTTCAATCATTGATTTATCTATTTTAGATACATCTTACCAATCTATCTTGTGTGAGCTACTCCATCTCAATTCTCAGGTTATTTATTTTGTACCATTTATTTATGCTGCAAATTTCAAGTTGGAGAGGAAGAAATTGTGGCAAGCTTTAATTAACCATCACTCAAATTACGCAGCCTTTCCCTGGCTCATCATGGATGATTTCAATGTTGTTACATGTCCAAATGAAAAATGTAATGGAAAAGTGGATGTACTGATGGTATGAATGAGTTCAAAGACTGCCTTCACAATGCAGTGACATTGCTTCTAGAGTAAGAATTGCCAGAGCCAAACTTGATCAGATCCAACAACTGCTAGCCAATGACCCTAATGATCAGGAGCTTCAAAAGATAGAGAGTGCCACTCGCTCAAAGTACTTGGAACTCAAGAAAGCTGAAGAAAGCTTCTATAAACAAAAACCCATAGTTCAATGGCTTAGCTTGGGAGACCAAAACACCCATTTTTTCTTTCAGAGCATGAAAAGAAATAGAATTAGATCAAGGATCACCCCGTTGGCTGACTAAGGCGATATCATTTCTGACCCTAATCAAGTCAGTGACCATATTGTCAAGTTTTACACAGAATTTTTAGGCTTACCAAACATAAAAAAGACAGTGACTGAAGTATCTTAGAGGGCGTTGTCCCTTCCAAACTTAGTGAGGCACAAGTAGAACAACTGACCCTCCATATTCAATATGAGCAATGATAAGGAACCTGGCCCTGATGGATTCACAATTGAGGTTTTTAAGAGAGCTTGGCATATTGTGGGAGGAGATGTCTCAAAAGTAGTTATAGAATTATTTTAGAATGGATCACTACTCAGGGAAGTCAACTCCGCAGCCATCTCCTTAATCCCTAAAGTTTCCAACCCTTCCACTGTTGGGGATTTTAGGCCTATATCCTGCAGCAATGTAATTTACAAATGTATCACATAAATCCTAACAGAAAGAATGAAACCACCCCTACCACATCTAATTAGCACCAACCAATGTGCCTTTATCCCAACAATGAGGATTGTTGATGACATTTTCCTCTCTCAGAATCTATTGAGGAGAAGCTACCATAGAACTCTTGGAATGCCAAGATGTGCTCTTAAGGTAGACCTTAAGAAAGCCTGTGATAGTGTGAACTGGTTGCTTATTGGGAAAGCTCTTCAATACCTGAACTTCCCTGACATATTCATCAACTGGATCATGGAGTGTATCTCCTCCCCATCTTACTCAAAACATCAATGGTGAGCTACATGGCTATTTCAGGGGGGCTAAAGTTATTAGATAAGGTGACCCCATTTCCCCTTACCTTTTTGTGATAGTGATAGAGGTCTTGATAGGCACTCTCAAGTTTGTTGCCCAACATACAACATTCAAGTATCACTAGAGATGTGAAACTTGGGCTTCACAAGCCTATGCTTTGTAGATGATCTACTTCTATTTTGCAAGGGTAATAGGGAATCAATGCAAGTAATTAAAAATGCCTTGAGGTGTTTCAAAACATGTTTGGACTCCAAGCCAACACCTAGAAAATCCAATTGTTCCTCTTTGGAATAGACCAAGATGAAGCTCATATGATTCAAGATAACTTGGAGTTTCCAGTAGGCCAACTGCTATTGAGGTACTTGGGTATGCCCCTCATCACCACAAAGCTATGCAAGGTAAAATGTGATTCCTTGGTTGAGAGAATTACAGCAAATATTAGGTCTTGGAACACTAAGTACCTCTCATATACATGTAGACTACAACTCATCAATTTTTTCTCCAAGCCTCGTTCCAATTTTGGGCAGGGTTATTTATCTTACCTAAAAAGGACATCTACCTGGTTCAGAACCTGCTTATAAACATTTTGTGGAATGGTGATGCAACCTAACACACAGGAGTTGGAGTAGCATGGGCAAACATTTGTTGTGATAAGAATCAGGGTGGTCTTAGGCTGAAAGATCTCACCATTCCTAATGAGGTGGTAGTGGTAAAACATCTTTGGTTCCTCATTTCAGGCTCCAAGCATTCTCTTTGGAAAGATTGGTGTCAGGCCTATCAAATAAGGAAAAGCTATATCTTCCTAGTGAGCATTCCCTCTAACCCATCCTGGGTTTGGAGGAAACTACTCAAACTAAGGGTCAAGTTCTTGCCTTTCTGTTCAATGTGTATCATAGATGGTAGAATTGTGAAACTCCTAGCTGATAAATGGCACCATCTTGCTATTGTTCTTGATAGGTTTGGTCAAAAAATGATGTCAAAGATAGGCTGGACAGTGGACTCTACTGTTTCAGAGGTGATTCAAAATGGATAGTGGGTATGGCCATCAACTAACTCAGTGGAGCTTTTAGAAATAAGGATTTACCCTTACCACCACCTAGTCCCTTATCTCTAGACATTTGGTCTTGGAACATTAGCCCTAATGGCCAATTTTCAGTTTCTACTACCTGCTCCCACCTATCACCCACCTTGGAACCAATTAGTTGAGCAAAGCTAGTTTGGTTCAAGCATTATATTCTAAGGTGTAGTTTTATCTTTTGGTTAGCCTTGCATGATAAGTTATCCACTAGAGATAGGGTTGCAAAATGAAAAAAATACACTGAATGAGACATATTTGGATTGTGTGTTCTGTGGGGGTCATCTGGAGACCAGCTCACATCTGTTTGTTGAATGTGAGTTTGCTATACATGTTTGGGGTGAGGTGACTAGGAAGTGTGGTCTAGTATGTAATGCCAATGTTTTAAGGGCATAACCCTCCAATAATCTTTCACTTGCTCTAAAGAAAATGTGGCATCTCTCTTAATCCCATGTTACGCACGTGGCCCTCGAATAACTTCACAAGAAGTGTCTTTGTAAAATGATCAGTCAGGTTTGATGCTATCTTCATAATAGTCGCATCCCCTTCGATCCATGATCTCTCTTAAAAGATGATATTTCCTCTTTATGTGCTTGCCCCTCTTATGACTCCTCGGTTCCTTGGAATTTGCTACCTCCCCACTGCTACCATAGTACAGGATCGGTGGCTTATCCATATCTGAAACTACTTCCAGATCAGTATAGAACTTTATGAGCCATACGGCTTCTTTTACAGCTTCACAAACTGGTATATATTCGGCTTCCATAGTGGAATCTTCAATGCTGAATTGTTTAATACTTCTCCATACTACAGCTCCTCCACCTAGGGTGAATACTGAGCCAGATGTCGACTTCCGGCTGTCTCTCTCTGATTGAAAATCAAAATTAGTATATCCAGTGGGATTCATGTCTCCACCTGAATAGACAAGCATCTAGTTTCTCGTTCTCCTAATATGCTTGAGAATGTGCTTTACTGCAATATAGTGTTCCAAACCTAAATTTTATTGATAACGACTGATAATTCCCACTACATAACAGTTGTTCAATCTCGTATACAATATGGGATACATGAGACTTCCAACTGCTGAAGTATATATAACCTTTCTCATATATTTTTCCTCCTAAGCTATCTTAGGACATTGTTCTTTGGAGAGGACAATTCCATGTCTAGTCGGTAGTTGACATTTCATGGAATTCTTCATAGAGATTTCTCCAGCACATTATAAATATAAGATGTTTGAGAAAGTTCCAAGAGCTTATTCATTCTATCCCTTAAGATTTTGATGCCCAGAACATAGCTCGCTTCTGACAAATCTTTCATTTGGAATTTTTCAGCTAAAGTTTCTATATCATTCTGAATTAGTAGAATATCGTCAACATAAAGAACTAAGAAAATCCATATCTTATCTTTGATGTACTTATAAATACAGGCTTCGTCAACATTTTTTTATCTAAATGCTTGCTTTCATCCATAAATTGATTTAATCAACTTATATACTTTCTGATCTTGCCCCTTTTATATGAACCCTTCTGGTTGCATCATATAGATGTTTTCTTCAAGAGAGCCATTCAGAAAAAGCTTTTGGTGATGTCTTGGCTTTCTTCCCTTTCTTTTTCTTACCTTTGTCCTTACCATTGTTCTTCTTCATTTTCTTGTTCTCAATAATATTAGAAGAATGCTTTTGCTCAACAATATTTGTCTCACCCTCTTTGGTCATTCTAAGGTTGAGTGACTCAAAAGTTTACAGTTCATTCAACAATTGGGTCATGTTGAATTACAATTTTCTCATAATATAGTTGGTCGTGAACGCAGAAAAAGTAGGTTTGAGCGACTCAAGTATAATGCTAACTTGAGCCCACTCATCAATGGTCACCTCATGTACTTCTGCCTCGTGCATTATCTTGTTCATGTTCAAAACATGTTCTCGCACAGAAGTACCATTTCCCATCTTAGTTGTCATATAGCTCCTAATGGCCTCATTATGACTTTGATCAGACTGCCTCCCAAACATAGCTTGTAGAGATTCTATAATCTCATAGGCAGTTTCCATGCTTTCATGCTTGGTTCTCAAAACATCATTCATGCTCACAAGCATGTAGCACTTCACCTTGTTGTTGGAAATGATCCAAGCATCATATTTGTCCCTAACATTCTTAGGGGCATTAGCACCAGGCTCCTCAGGACATTCATCAGTAAGAACGAACTAATGGTTCTCACAAATTAGCATTAAGTTCATATTTGATTTCTAACGTACGAAGTTATCACCATTCAATTTCTCAAGAGCGAGTAAAGCAGTAACAGGGTTTCCCATGGTAGACATAATAATGATAATTGAAATTTAAAACATACAAGATTCAATATAATTGATAAATATCTAAAATTCGAAAAGTAAATGTGATGCATGAATGCAACATAATAAACACACAAAATTTAACATTTACTGATCACGATAAAATAACCCAATGATTAATGTGCTGCTTTATGGTCAGTCAGATTAACCTCAGACTATTTATAAGACATTCTTATCCTTATTAATTAAAACTTCAAATATCTCATATTTTCTTTTTTAACAATAAGGTATCGCTTGTTTGGTCAAATCACAACTATCCACATGAAAGCTTAACTGTGACTCTGTGAGTGTAACCCACTATTTCATATTTCATGACTTGATTTAGAATATGCAGCCTTAGGATCGATCAAAACTAAACTACATCACTTCCTCATATCTTCTTAAGAAGTCCAACGTTGGTATTGGTACACATCGAAACATTCCTTATGGGGGTGAAAACAAAGTCATCTTGAGGCCCTCAGTGTACCTCACGGTGTTGTACAAATAATGGAAATCGTAGGTTACATTAACATGTCGACCTTCTCCCACTCACTATTTTAGGATTATGTGTTTCCATTTTTAACTAAGTAATTAATTCTAAATTAATTGCTAGTTAAAATAATAACCCTATGAATACTTAATAATCAGTTATGCCAATCGTATTGGTCTAAGTTCATTTAGCCTTCTAAAATACCTAAGTCATTATTAGGTGAACTTAAATTAATTATTAATTATATTCATCAAACTTTAATAAAACTCTTTTGCTAAAATTGGTTATCCTAAAGGTTACTATAGCCCTTAGTGTGGTATGATTACCAAGTTTTAATTAATTAAAATCTAGCAGTTTACATGCAATTAATTTCTTAAAACAATACATATAAATATATTAGGACAATCCTAATAAATCATATTTCTACTGATGAGATGCATGATTAAATAAAATTGTGTGAGATTTTCATGTATGCCATGTGATCGACTAATGCATGAACATTAAACATAACAATTAAAATAATTATTTGATAATTAAATAAAATATTAACGACTGAGTGACTATTTGGTATTTTTAAATTTTAACCCTTGAAATAAAAAAAATAAAATTACAATTCTTGAAATAAAAAAATTATAAAGCGAACTTCAAGAATACATATTTCCTAAATATTGCATTCTCCTCCTGATATCCATCTTCATAACCTTCAAACTTTGAATACAATTCTATTTAATTAAGAAAAAGTATTTAATTAAAATTAATTTCTATAATTATCCCTTTAAAATAATTGACTTTGATTTAACCAAATAAATATTTTATTTGATTTGGTCAAACTTGAGTCAAACTCAATCAACCTATTAATTTTTAATTTTCATAAAATAAAAAATTAAAATTTAATTTTAAAATTTAAAAGAATAATTGATATATTTTAGAGTTATCATAAAAAATCTAGAGTGATTGGGTTGGTCGGTATCAGGGTATGTGCGAAACTCTCCTAAAATTGACAACAGTTGCTACCGATGACAAGACTCTCCTATCGCCGCTCCATCACCGCCGGCCACCACTACCGCCGCCAGTCCCAATGCCGGCAGCTGCCTGCCACCGCCATCGGAACAGTATATTCCAGTGTGAACAGTAAATTATGTCGTTCATCTCGTACGTTCTTCGTCTTCTCACGATCCGAATAGTTACAATAAATATTCAAAATATAAATTATAAAAATTCCTACGCCACAAAATGGCTTACACAAGATCTAAGAAAAAATAAAATAAATAAAACTTAACCCAATAATCACCATATAATTAACGATCTATTATTTTCCATACATTCAAAAATCACAACCATTCATTCATTCATGCATGCATCATATTATATGAATAATGCAAGAAAACTCACATAGCATTTAGCATATAAATATATAAAGACTGCTCTGATACCACTTGTAGGTCGTCGCGGCGCGTGCACAACAGAAACGTGTGGCAAGTCTATTTTAAAAATTAATTTTTTCAATAAAAATCAAATCTTTTAATAAAATAAAATCACGCAACGCTACTATAACCTAATTTTTTTTATTGAAAACTGTTTTCAATGAGTCAGGATCTATTATCTATTTATATATTAAATTTACAACATACATGGTTAGGAATCATATCCTTCTTGGAGTCTAAATAAAGCGTCCTCGCGAAACCAATCGATTCTCTGCTCCCACAAAATCGTTCCAACGATTAGCAGACTCCGAGATCCACACCAATATATTCCAACTCAATCTTCAACGCACTAGGGCATGCGTGGGCACGTAGAATATAATGAAAACACTTTTCTCTCTCTAGATGTACTCAATATATGAGATCTACAGATTTTACTGAGAAGAACTTTTGTGAAATGATTCTCTAAAAGAACATGATTATTATTATTATTTTAGAGATTTCAATTAACTTTTAATCATAGAAAAATCACTCATTGGGAAATTGTGTTCTCCTCTCAACTCTTGATTGATGAACTGATTCTCTCATTCAACTGATTGATTGATTCTTGATTCTTGATTCATACATCTGAGGCCATCAGAATTATATTTGTATATATTTTTTAATAATGGTGTATCAGATATTTTGTGATAATTAAAATAATATTTAATTATAAATTTGCCAATAACAGTGGAACCCACTGCTATTATGCATAATTGTAGTTCCACATGGCGCTTCAGTGTGCCGTGAGGCAGCACAATGCCTCACGGCACAGTGCCTCATGGCATCACTATAGTGCCCTGTGGCACTACAATATTGCACACACAATACTGTAGTGTCACGTTGCACTACAATAGTAAATGTCAATCTATGATACCTAATTAGTGATTGACACGTGATAATTATTGCGTGTTAAATATTTATTTTAATCAAATTAAATATCTAGATATTTGTTAATTAAAAATTAACATATATGATTATCCCTATCAACTAAATTATCTGTTATTTCACAAATTAGATATTTTGTCTCACTTATTGATAATTAACAAAAAATCAATAATTATTTATATATATTTATTTTGAAAGTTAATTAATCACACATAATTATCTCATAATTATGTACTTGCCCCAGAATAAAATTTCTTTTGCAAGTTAGTCATTTTCTCATGTGCTAAAATATTCACTCCCTAGACTGCGTAGTATAGAGGTTACATGTGGACCATGAACTTATAATCTTATGCTCCAATAAATGAGATTGTTAATTAAATTTTTTAATTAAATAATATTATTTATAAATTCCATGATTACTCTACTATAAATATGAAATTGCACTCTTAAAGATTATAGATTGTATTTACAGAATATTCTCATGTAGTATACTGATATAATCATTTTCACGTAATTTTATCCTCAAATTATTGATTCGTAAATTAAAACTAGTCAAAAATATTATTTTACCCTTCTAATTACCTCTTGATCCTTAAATACCATTAATCTACTAGTGACTAGCTAATTTATAATCTTATTATAAATTTGAGCTCAATAACTATTCAATTCTAGAATTAACACTTAAGGAAAATAATATACGATCCATTACGAAAACTTGGATTCCAAATATTGTAAGATCATGTTTCTATCCATCCATATCACTGAATATCTAAAACAAAAGTTACTAGCCTGTTTTACAAACAAACTTTAACGAGTGAATCAAAAGATCCAGTAGACATGCATATGAGTTCACGACTACTTAGAATTCAAATTGATCTACATATGATCATCGAATTGATGTGTATTAATTCATATTGGTCCAGTCATATATAATCTCATTATATAAAGTACCTTCACTAAGATGTTTGTCCACATCAATGAACCGGATCTAGATCACATGCATTCATAATACTTAGTGAATCGTACCAGCAACCATTCATTAAAGATTTCATACTTTCATATGTTGCTGACAATTTTATTCATTATCTATGATCTTAATACTCTCGTACTAATACAAAATCATAGTCTCATAATTAATATGAAACTTTCATATATTTATATAAATTATTTAACAATAATTTATAATAATTTAAAATAACAATTATAAGAAAATATAATACTCATTAAATTTCATATCAAAATATCAATACACATGCTTTGAGGGCATAACCCTCGGCACCAACATATTTGTAATACGATGACCCTATGTAACATGCAGCTAAAATTCAATATATTTCCATAGCTGGTATTAATTTTATACTCCTGAGTGAAGCTCTAAGAAATATCTAGGATAGCGTTAATTATGATTGTACTTGCTTCTCTTTACGGTCAAATTAAAGTCCTAGTTAATATTCATTAATGTCGATAATATTTTCAATATAGATGTTAATGGGCTCATGGACAACATTTTAATTATTGAAAAATAATAATATTCTCAATCATTACAAACACATTCTATTCAAAGAATACATCATAACATGAAAAAAACTCATAAAATTTAACATGCAAAGTACATAATGATATCCCAACTCTCATAAACATAGGCACGCTTAGGCAGGACGCACATTTAAAAGTTAGGTAAGATAGTCCAATCCAATCAATTACCAATCTGATATTAATACCTAGTAATCCTAGTAATACAATATTGACTACAAAGAGTCAAGTGTATACCATTATTTCACCCTTAAACTTGTGAGAAATGGACAACTGCTGCTTAGACAGATTGTTTCCGGTTATTCACTTGTCAAGATGATCATTAAGAAGACTATACTTGTAATATCTAATACTTCGGATACCCCCCCTAGGGAACTTCCAAGACTATAGATAAGGTATCCTAACATCTTACTATGATCTAATAATGGAGACCGTGAGTTTTGATTAAGAATCTTGCTCCCACTTGATTTTCTAAATTACGTGAGTTTTCATTACATGGGTTACTAAGTGACATTAGGTAATTAGCCAACCTAATCTTTAGAAACCTACTCCATATAAATAAGCATGATCAATTACTATTATATTTAAGTTAATATAATTTTATCTAAATTTTAATATCTCACAATTTAATTAACAGTAAATTAAATATCTATCGTGATTATTAAAAATAAAAATTACATTTAAATAAAACTATTAACATGCTTATAAAGTTAGTCATTTTATACCATAATCGATTATGCTTAATTTTGACTTTATTATGTAATCACAAACACTTACCCATTTAGAAACCTAAAGACACATGGTATCTAAATGAAATATGCATAAAATAAAATTATCTAAGCATGTTGGATATAAAATATAATAAATAAGTAATAGAGTGTAAAAGATAAATCTTTACTATATTAAAAAAGGCTTAAAGGGGAGAAACTTTTGATTTCCCCCTTTTATCTTTTATAGCCTCCTAAATATAGTACAATTTGGGTACTTCATGTTTTTCTCATTTAATTCATATAATGAAATTATATTTTCTATTTAATGACATGTTATAATTTTTATGATATGGGGAACATGAAATATTCACATAAATGAACTTAGAGAATGATATTATATATTAACTATCTCTTTTAATATGATAGTTATTTTTTAAGAATACTACAAATTGATCTTTCCTATACTATATTCAGAAAGAAATGTTATATAGTGCAATTTAAAGAAAATAAACAAGTTAATGTATTTGAAGATTACAATAAATTATACAGATAGTTATTATTAATTTCAAGTGCGAAGCATATATTTTTCTACTAGTATTCTAAATTAGTTCATCACGTGCGAAGCATGTATTTTTCTACTAGCATCTAAAATAAACCCTATCCTTGCAAAACCATAATCCTGTTTTAATTCAAAATCTAAAATCAATCTTCAAGATAGGTTGAGATCTGATCCCTAGACACAAAAATTGTCTAACGCTGATTGCCACCATTGAACTCAACACTAGCTTCCATTGACCGTCACCCATTGCCACACAATTTTCATTCCGTTCTAGCGAACCGAACCACAAAAAACCCAATCGCTCACCGACGTATAAAATTCATCCTCAAATTTGATGATGAAAACATCTGAATTTGGTTTTCTTGTGAGACACAAAACTGTGGGGATCTAAGTCATAGTTCCACAATATTTTGAATCGACTCAGTCCGATATCGGATACAAAAGTTATGATCCAAATACCGAGCTTATCACTATGCAGCAACTTTTACGTGGACGCGAGTTTTCATCTGTTTTTCGATTCTCCTTTTGCATCATTTCGTCTCTAGCCGATATGAATAATTACATCATGACAATTCTTACATTCTTGAGAAAATTTTGCAAGAATCTATGGAAGTTAAATACGAATCCTAAAAGGAAAAACTATATCTTCATAGATTGTCCCTGTATTTACATAACTAACAGAAATTTACACATAAAATCTAAATGGTTAAGCGAGGGAATATGAAAAACGATCAAAACTTTCATTAATATTTCGCAAGTCATTTCTTAAATAATTCAAACATTTTTTCTGATACCAATTGAAGGAATTGTCATAGTGGAAACTACTAGATCTTGAAAAATTTGAGAAACAATAATTTATACGGAGCAGAAAAAATACCTTTTGATGCGTGAAGATTGAAATCTCATAATCTTCCTTACTATTCCTTGAACCGTCAATAAAAATATGAGTGGGTGGTAAAATCAAACTAAAACTAACTCATCATTTTTTATTATCAAATTGTGTTCGGCCTAAAACAGAAACTACGTAGGGCTTGTTTGGTTGCCCGGATTGTATAGTACTACTATTTTAGTATTGTCCAGTTTTTGGTAAAAAATAACGTTCATATTAGTTAATGCGGTGGGACTGTTTAGTCTCACCAAAGCCAGATAACTTAGTCCCCTCCTTTTAGGAGGGATTACACAAGACTAAAGAAAAATACCTCTCTCTCTTTTGACCCTCTCTCTCAGCCATCTCTCTCAACCCTCTATCTGTCGATCCTCTCAGTCACAGCTCATAACCTCTCTCTCATTGATCTCAGTGTCTCTCTCCTCATCGGACTTAACCCAACGATCTCAGCCTCTCTCTTATCGCCGTAACTCGCAGGTGAGATCCTTTTCTCCTCTTTTATTTCTCAGCGGTGGACCGGGCCCAAGTCCCCTGGAAGGGGGTGCGAAAGAGGGTGAGAGCCCCGTCGTGCCTAGACCTTGTCGCACCACGAGGCGCTGTCTACGAGTCGGGTTGTTCGGGAATGCAGCCCCAATCAGGCGGTAAATTTCATCCAAGGCTAAATACGGGCGAAAGATCAATAGCAAACAAGTACCATGAGAGAAAGATGAAAATGACTTTGAAAAGAGAGTCAAAGAGTGCTTGAAATTGCTAGAAGAATTTGATCTAAATTTATGATGAGTTGTTGAATCTCTAAATCACATAAAAGAAAACCCAAAATCAAGAGTGAGAGACTAACTGAGATACAAAGAAGAAACTCATCGTAAAAAAACTCTATGGAGAGAGAGACTGAGACTTGAGAGAGCATGGAGACCGAAAAGGGAAGAAGAAGAACAATGTTCACCTTCACTGCTAAGATGAGAGAGAGACTATGAGTGTGAAAATTGGAGATCGCCGAACTGAGAGGTGCCGAAGGGTGAAAATTAAGCAAAATAAACCTCTCCCTCACGGTTCATTGTTTAGTTGAGAGAGAGAATGTGAGTGAGAGAGGAAGACCGCCATGTCTGGGAGAGGGAGACCACCAGACCTGGCAATGGGAAGAAAAATCAAAAGCAAAATGAAAATCAAATGCAAAATCAAATGAAATGAAATGAAAGCAAATGAAATTAAATTAAATGATCGAGGTTGAGGGAAAATGAAATACTTATAATACATATATTATAAGAACAAGACTCGGGATGAAATTTCACAGGTTTTGAAGTTTTGTCCCATGTCCAGTACTATAGTGTGCCAAACATTGTATAAATAATACAGTTTTTAAACTAATATAACACCAAATACTGGACATTATTATTTAATCCAGTACAGTACAGTTCGACAGATTTATTACAGTACTATCTTGACTGCTAAACAAGCTTTTAAGAGTTTATAGTCTCACATTTTCTTAAGGACTTTTTCATTTCATTTAAAAAACTGTACAAAAACAGTTATGAAAAAAATGGCTTAAAAAGAACCATGTCTTCACATGGGTTAGAATATTGTAACCCATGTGAAAGCAACAGTCGGGAAAAATCCACAACAGTATGTTTTCCCCATTTTTTTAATTCAATTAATTAAAATTTCATATATTAATTTTAATGAATCTTTGTCCTTTTAGAATTAGGATTGAACTAGTTTTTAGATCACTTGATTGACTATAAAATATCTATATTGATTCACTTATTTATTAAACAACTCCGGTCATAACATAATCCAAATCCTAGGCTAGTAAGGGGATCATAAGGATATAGATACATTTAACTATATAATTAATAAACTTTGTCTATTAAACCCGTATTTGAATTTATTAATTATTGATTATGATTAACTCTATTATAAAATTGTAATTGAACGCCAAGTATATTTTACATTACTCGACGTAACTATCTTGACGTGTTGTTCGTTATGTAACGCGCCTCGATAATATAGTATCGTGTATAATTATATTAATTACTATCAACCTAATACTTACACACATCTTGATATCCATAGGTTTCAAATTCATTATATCAGTCAACTATGATGGTCTTCATACTTTATGCATCAAGTAAAATTTCTAAATCTATAGTACTTCACCTGAGATACTAAGTGCTTAGTTTACTCTGACCTCATAAATGAATTACATAAGAGGTACTCTGTCACTTAATTAAAATTGTCTATAGATTCTACTATTAAAAATCTATGGGCTCACTATCTAATAACTCAGTCATCCAACCTACGGAATATGCTGACTAATAAAATCTCATTCTTTACATATCAAAATAACTAAGTTATTAAATATGAGCTCATAATTCTCTCAAGATTGAGAATACTGATAAAATAATAGCAATGAGTCAATTTTCATTTGATAGTATTTTACTAAAAATCAGAGTCATTACTCATTTCGATGCATTCCAAATACACTAGTACATTAACTAGGTACTCCACTTAGTGATCACAGTAAGTCACTATACATAATAGAGTTGATGTACTACAATTCTATTTAGTAAAGCCACAGTTCCACTAGATTGTGAAAATAAGTATTTACAAGTTATAAAGAATTCTTCGTTAAATACATTGTTCCCATAACCTAAACTCCATACGACTTACAAACCAAGTACTATCATGCTTGTGAACATTTTCCAAGAATGTATTACAAATAATAGAATATAAATTATTCATTGTTAATCAAAGTTAAATGTCTCAATTAATATAATATAATTTCAGTACTTTTTAGGGCACAATCCTAACACTAATTACTTATACTCGAACAATACTAGTTGGGAATGGTCCATGTTCTTGGAGAATTCACTCAAACCCTCTATAAAATGGAGATGCACAAAAAAATATTAAAGCTCCCTTCATGAGTCGATTGTTGTCTTCAATCACAGAGGCCATGTTTGATCATGTAGTTTGATGTCGAAGCTCCCATGAAGTCTATAGAACTCTCAAAGATACCTAACAGTCTAAGGCTAGGACTCTTCAACTCAAGTATCAATTACAGACCATTAAGAAAGGTGCCTCGAGTATAAATGACTATATTCTAAAAATGAAATTCATAGCTGATAGCTTATTAGCAAGTGGCCAACTATTGAGGATGAAGATCTCATAATTTACACATTAGGAAGATTAAGGAATGAGTATAATCATGTAGTTGTTCACCTCACCTTAAGATATGAATCAGTATCACTCCAAAAGGAACAGTTCATGCTGCAAATCCATAAGATGATATTAGAGTAGCTTAATAGCCCAATGTAAGTTGAACAGAACAACCCCTTTGTTAATTTTTCCAACTATGGTAGAAGGAATGACAGAAACTTCTCTAAGCCGTATACTAACTGAAACAACTCTGGGAATCATAGAAGAAGAGGCAGAGGGAGGGGAAGAGGCAATGCTATACATATGTTCCAGATCTGTAAAAATCCTAGTTACTATGCATTCAGTTACAATAATAGATTTGATTATGAGTTTCAACCATCTGTTAACAATAATTTACAATCACAAGGACAATCTAGATCTTATAGTAACAACTCAGCTCCAAGGTCTCCAGAAGCATACATTGTAGCTTCTTGTTCAGTAGATAATGTTGTCTGGTTCATGGACAGTGGAGCCAATACTCATATTGCATGCTTTGGCCAATCTCTCTATCAAAAGTAATTACAAGGGTAAAAATGAACTTGTTATAGGCAATGGTGAGCTATTATTCGTAACTTATCTTGGTAAATCACACCTTTACAAACAATCCCCACATTACCTTAACACTTGATCAATTGTTATGTGTCCCAAGTGCTATAAAAAATTTGTTAAGTGCTTCACAAATAACCAAAACAAACCAGTTATGTAATCCTCTATCAAGTAGTATGTGAATGTTCTAGAATGATATTCACCTCCCGGATTTGACCGAAGACACATAATCTGTTTAAAATTTGTACACAAAGATAGTTTGATAAAGTAATCCTCGTAATACTATCAAAAGAAAGAGTTATATGTCGATGGACACCATTGGAACTTGTGCCTCAGTTCCATAAACAACTTGGTGTTCAACTTCACTTAGCTTCCTGGTTCCTGAAACCTAACAAAGAATTGCATATGTGATTGGTGGTAGCAGGATCTACACACCAAGACACAGTAGAATCACCAACTAAACATGACACAATGGAAGCATTTACACACATTTTCTTCCCTTCTTTTTTTAGCCCACTTGTTTAGAAACATTCTTCTGCTTCTGCTTCTGCTTCTGCTTCTGCTTCTTCTTCTGCTTCTGCGTCTGCTTCTGCGTCTGCTTCTGCTTCTGCTTCTGCGTCTTCTTCTTCTTCTGCTTCTGCGTCTTCTTCTTCTTCTGCGTCTGCGTCTTCTTCTTCTTCTTCTTCTTCTTCTTCTTCTTCTTCTTCTTCTTCTTCTTCTTCTTCTTCTTCTTCTTCTTCTTCGTCTTCTTCTTTGGCTTCTTCTTCTTCTTCTTGGGCTTCTTCTTCTTTTTGGGCTTTTTCTTCTTCTTGGGCTTAGGCTTAAGCCCAATAGAAGAAGAAGCATGGGTAATATTCATACTAGCTTGTGTCTTTAGTACATTCTCTTCCACTTAGAGTTGTCTTATTAGCTTAGTCAAGGTCCAGTGGTGCTTATTCATCACATAGTTTACCTTAAACTAGTTAAACAACTCCACAAAGTTGCTAAGACCATATCAATTTTTTCCATCAATTTCAACATCTAGGATCTCTATCTCGTTAAGGTGGCCAATTACTTTTCGTAAATGGTCCCTGACAGGAGTTCCAACTGTCATCCTAGCATTCATAAGAGCCTCAATGGCTTCCAGCTTTGCTGGCGCCCCTGGTTTCCCTCTTTAAGATTGAGTATAATGTCAACTACAGTGGACATAGATTGAAGTCATTGAAACACATCAGGCATAGAAGCTAATATGTTGCAATTAGCCAACTCATCCTTCCTGTTCCACATTGAATATGCTTCTTTCTTTTCATTACTAGAACTTTCAATAGGAGGTCATGGACAATAACTCGTTAGGACAACTTGATTCCCTCAATAGTTAAGATATAGGTTTCGTTTCCAGGTAACATAATTCATTACATCAAGTTTGTTTTCTTTCAGTATAGATGCAAGAGGGCTTGACATGTTTAATTACTGAAAAATAATATATAAAATCTTAATTATACTCATGCACATTCTACTTTAGCATACTAATAGCATGAAGTAAGAACTCAAATTAACATACAATAATATTCAATAATACCCCAACTTCCATAATTACATGCCTACTTAGGCTGAACATGCAACTATAAGTTTCGAGGATAGTCCAATCGAGTTTTAGTTACTAATTTGATATTAATACCTTGAGACCACTAATCTGATATTAATACATAGTATACTAACTACCGTTGTACTTTGGTCTCTCATTCTAGGTAACAAGGACTTCTTAAGAAGGATATTACGAAGTCAAGTCAAGTGTATACTATCATTTTAGCCTCACATTCATGTTGAGTGAATAACGCTAGCTTAGGAAGGTTGCTCCCACTTGAACACTTATCAAGGCAATCCCTTTGCAAAACCATACTTGTAATCAATGTTTCGAGTACCCTCCTTTAGGGAACTCCTAAGATTGGAGACAAGGCATCCTTGCATCTTACTATGGTTCAACGATGGAGATCATGGGCTAATATTAGGAAACCCGCTCCCAATTGAATTTTTAAGGTGAGTTTTTATGATTATTGTGTGTTACTAAGTGTGAGGACCAAAAAACCTACACTTGTAGTCATATAACTTGGTAACTTAATTTATTAGGTTATATCATACTCAATTGGTAGTTAATCTAGGTTGATGCAAATTTGATCTAAATTCTAATAAATTTACCATTTAATTACATAATTAAATATTCGATAATAATTAAAATAAAAAATTTGTTATTCTAATTAAGGCCCTAATATCATGCTTCTAAAGTTAGTCAAGTTATACCCTAATCAATTATGCTATATTTCTATTTTTTGTTATGCAATCACAAATACTTTCTCATTTTTTAGAAACTCAAAGAGACATGGCTTCTAAAAATTATGATCATGATATCTAAGTATAAAATCAAATAAAATATTTTAAACATTCAAAAGCATAATAATCAAGCAGGGCAATGTGATGCAAATTATAAAAATTTGAATTACCCTTACATAACCCGACTCTAATTCTTAAACCTAATATCAAAATTTTAATTAGGTTAAATCTTGTGTACAAACTGCCCTATCATCATTGTGCTCACCCGCTTCATCATTGTTGGGCACTGTCCAACAGTGCTGAATGCACTATCAAGTGCATTTCAGCATTGCACAGTACAATTTCAGCACTGTCCAGCAGTGTCGAAAGCACTGTCCAGCAGTGTCGAAAGCACTGTCCAGCAGTGTCGAAAGCACTGTCCAGTGCATTTCAACACTGTACAATGCGGTTTCAACACTGCTGTGTAGTGTTGTCCACCACACGATGTTGTTCACTTGTTCCCACCACTTTTTCTTGCTCCTTTGCAAGGTTTCGAATTGTGTTCTCCCCTAAAAATAATTATAAACATCCTATGCTTTCTTAAGAAAGTGCACATGATTTCTATTGCAAAAATTCAAATAAAATAGAAGGGAAAACACAACTTCTTCGTAGGTTTCCCATAAAATTACATAACCCAAAATTTAGATATACAAACAAACATCTAAAAGGTTATGCAAGGGTATTACCTAAATAATCAAAATCATCATTTATATTTCATAAGGTATTTCTCGAATAATTCAAAACATTTACTCTGATACCAATTGAAGGAATCATCCCATCAAAAAATATTAGATCTTAAAAATTTTGAGAAACAATCATCGATAAGGGATTTTTTATTTTTAATATCATTGTAATGCGAAATTATTAAAATGATCTTCTTCTGAAAGTAATTAGAAAACTAATGCAAAAAATGTCATGTAAGCAGAATCGCCTCTCCAAGGTCCAACCTCAGATTTTCAAGATGCGAGGTCAATAGAGGCGTCACTTATTGACCTCGTGTTTGTAAAAACACGAGGTCCTTAGAGGTAGACCTCGTGTTTTTAAAACACAAGGTCTTAAGAGACCTCTTTATGACCTGCCCAATGAAGTTTGAGTGGATCTCGTTGAAAGAGACCTCGTTGAACGAGGTCTGACACATCTCACTCACAAGGTCCTTTTCACATATCTGTGACCTCTTGTTATGTCAGACCTCTTATAGAGATGAGTTTCTACACAAAACCCGCCTCTCACGTGGCCAAATCTGCATCAATTCTCTAATTAGTTTCAGAAGTAGTCTATTTTAATAATAAGTTTGAAAAAACATACTAAAGGCATGAAAAATCTCTTGATACGGGGAAATGGAAACATCGTAGCCTTTCATACTATTTCTCGAACCGTCAACCAAAAAACAGTAAGCATTCGAAATTAAAGTTAAAAACCAAGTCTCCTTTCCAAATCAAAATCGAAGGTGAGAAAGAAATCTTCTGATTTTAAAATATGTAAGTCTCTAATCTTCAAAAATGCACTCTTTGATTCTCTCTTTTAATTTTTTTTGTTTGGTTAACTATGAAAGAAAGAGGATCAACCCTCTGTACAATTTTAAAATTGGAACATCTCTTTGGTTTGTCTTCTTAATATTAAAAATTGACAGTCTTACATTTTCAAAAGCATGCATCCATTCCCAAAAAAGTTAAGGTTCGGATATATCCTGACCGTCATTTATTTTAGTATTATTACTTTTCATTCAATTAATTAAAATAAAATTAATTAATTTTGATTAATCCTTGACCTTTTAAAAAATTAAGACTGAGCTAGTTCTTTAAGTCGCTTGGTTAACCATAGAGTATCCAGATTGCGCCACTTGTTGATTAAACAAGTTCAGTCACAGCATAACACAAATATGAGGTTAGTAACAAAATTATAAGGATAACAATACGCTTAGCTACATAATTAATAAACTTTATCGATTAAATCTATAATCAAATTTATTCATTATTAATTATGATTAACTACACTAATCTAAGTCTATTTTACATTAGTCGACGTAACTATCTTTGGCCAATTATTCACTATGTAATATCCATACATAATATGTTACTGTGCATAATTAGGTGAAGTACTATTAACCTAATAGTTATAACTTCGTGTTATCCTTAGAATCCAAATTCATTCTATCAGTTAATAATGATAATTTTTATATTTGATGTCTCAAGTAAAATTATCAAATCTCTAGTACTTCAAGAGACACTAAGCGCATAAATCTCTCAAGATTAAGAGCACTCATAAAATAATAGTAATGATTCTTGATTTCATTAGATAGTACTTTATTGACAAATAGACCCATTATTCATTTCGATGCATTCCGAATGCATTAACACATTAACTAGGTACTTCATCTAGTGATCAAGGTAAGTCACTCTATGGAATAGAGTTAATGTACCACAGTCATTTCTTAGTAAAGTGTACAACTTCCTAAACTGCATAGCATAAAAATCAAGACTAAACATTTGTGAACCTTCTACTTAGAGTGTTCACATGTTATATATTAGAACGTCAATTTATTATTATAAAATAAATAGTCAAAATCACATAAAATTCTTATGCTTTTAGGTAATAATTCTAACAATAACTACAATTTAAATAAAAAGTAGTCTCATATACGTATTTTTTTACCAAATAAATATCTATATTTTATGATTCTATGTACTAAATATTTATCATAAAAACTATATAAAGGAAAACCCAATCTTTGAGAAGATGAAAATTCAAAAGAGAAAGAAACCCAATATTTTGACCAATATCAGTTTAACATAGTATCTTATATGACTCGTTGATCGACTCAGCAATATTTAAAAGTAGATTTACTCTTATTTTCTAAACTAATATTTATAGTGTTTAAGGGATAATCAAAAGAATATGGAATAAGAGACATTGATAGTATTAGTCCTTAATCTCCCATTGATTGGATAACAAACACTCAAGAATGAAATTAATGGTGGAATATGAAAAAAAAAAGTTAGAATTTTTTTTTGTCAAAGAAAAAAAAAGTTAGAAAAATGAGACCAAGATCAAATGAGAAGATGAAAAGTTAAAATTGAAGGAGACCAAGATAAAATGAGAAGATGATTGATTCTCATGGGGTTTACATTTGGTGATTTTATGGTCCGGACCAAAAAAAAAAAAGATCCCGTCACTTTGTCCATTAATAACTAGACCTAATTTAATAATAAAAACTGAAAACAGCTTGTACATATATACCGAAAATCAATTTCCAAGCACACGTGCATGATCGAGTAAAGAAAAAATTGTCCCATAAAATACTCAATTCCCTATATTAATTAGTATGAGAATTGTTACTGGAAATTGAATCCATGATTTAGTTGGTTACATATTAATAATGCATTAGATCACCTTGAAATTAATAGCAGGCATCCGGCCTAAGTATGATGTTAGGTCCTGTAGTTGTAACATGTGAATGTAATATTCACTTTACACCTCATATTTAACTAGTTCTTATAATAGATGTTGATATCATCTGTATAAGATCACCTCCAAATCACAAAATCATCTAAAAATCACAAACTCAGAATATGATGACTTTTTTATAGATTTAGAATCCAGTACCTTTGTCTGAGACAACTGCAATTTTATGCTTTCGACGTACGCACATCTCACTAAAAAATTAATCAATTCAAAAATATATCCATCTTGAAATAAGACAAATCCATTTTTTTCGTTTAATTTAAAAAAAAAAAAGCATTACACACACTTCGCCATGTAATACGTTAGAAAGCTACATAGAGATAAAGGAAAAACCTACCAAGCAGCAAATATCCCAACAATGAACGACACTCATGTCACATAAGAAACCCTTGAATATCATCCTATTATATCTAAAAGTTTGCATCTTTGAAAAATATTTATTGCTACATTTACGATCTAAGCAATTAATCTTTTAATTTCAACATTTACTACTAACATTTTCATTGCATTTTAAACCCATCTTCAATACTACAGTTACAAACATGACATATTGTTGCATTAATTTATTCAATGTATACTAACTTAACAAAATAATTGTAGAAATATTGTGATAATACACAGTTAATTAAATTAAAGCACTATTAACCGTAAGGGGAAATATTGTAGACTCTTTTTCTCTTGTAGAATTTTTTAAGACAGAGTGTTTTCGTATTTCCTTTTTAATTTCATCTTGCCTTTCGGTATTTCCTTGTCTTTATAGTGAATAGTGAAATAACTACAAAAATAATCTTTTCGTTTGAGAATTAGTTAAATATCCATAAGCAATTAAAGATTAGTTTTCAAAGTAAAATTAATACTCTGTCAGATTTAATCTATATTTAAAATGCAAAATATTTTTAATCTCTTAAAGTAGCATAACCTGAATTTTTTCTGGTAAAATCTTTCAGTTCTGTTTTTAGTTTTAACAAGCATCATAAAAACATATAAGATACACAATATGACTTATTTCTAATACGTTTAATGGGAAAATTAGAAAAATATAAATTTATAGAAGTGAATAGGTCTTTAAACAAACTAAAAAATATTATCTAAAACAAAGTCTAATTTATCTTGAGAAAATGTCACATAAAAAAGAAATTCCAACAATAAATGTTAGAAAAAACTTAAATAAACCTTAACAAAAAATATGAAACTCTTATTGTTTTCTCCAAAATAAACTTTTTGACTCAGTCTCGTGCTAGAGGCTGCTCTAAACTTCATCTGTAACGAATGCATCTTCATCATCTAAAAATTTTAAATAAATAGAGTGAGTATAAGAAATATACTCAGTAAGTAAAACCATACATACACGACATCACACAAGAACATTCACATACTTTGTGTGTTAGGACAACTTACTGAGTTTTACATACATACATGATTCCCATACATTTAGATTATTTAACTTATCTTATAAAGTTTACTTGCTAACTTCTATTAGGACTCGCCACCACACCCAAAGCATAAAGATACATACCCTCTCCCAAAGGGCGAGGTCATATATACCATCTTCCGAAGGACGAGGTCATACATACCCTCTTCCGAAGGATGAGGTAACACAAAAAGAGATTTGGTGGGCACGCAGTTCTAACGGCACATTATTTTACATTCAGTGATCACACAAAAGTCTCTTATATCTTATACGTGTTTCTTTTGTCAAAAAAATCAGAATCACATAAAACATCAGTACCCGTATAACATTATATCAGTACAATGAATACATCATAGAAACACTAAACTAAACAATGAAGAGAAAATTAGAGTGGAATCCTTTTTCTACAAAAGCATCAAAACAAACAAACCATCACATATGTAAGACTTCTAAAACAATAGAACTACATATATTCAGTACACAAAACAATATGACAAAACTTAAGATAGGGTTTCTTAAAAATTATAAAATTCATACAAGATAATCCTGGTTATACTAGGGTTTCTCAGATAAAATGTTGTGAAAATCTGATGTCGTTTGAGTATGAAAACCTAAAAATCAAATTGTTATGAAAAACTATTTTCCTCTAGCGAACAGTGAGGTTCGAATATACGTTCCAGTAGACAAATCTCATCAAACTTTTCGGAAACTTTACGGAGATACTAGGGATAACCTAAAATAATTCTGGAAATTTTTTAGATCAAACGGAGTTTATCTCAGTACTGAAATAAACCTTAAACTTGGATCTTGAAAACTTTTTTTTCTTTGAACAAACAGATACTTTCAAAAATTATTTAAAATTACAGAGATCGAATTTCGATCTACTTTTTTATAAAATATGCGTCAACATCAAATCGTGAAGTCAAAATTATAGTGTCTAGAAAAATCCAAAAATTCTAGTTTTTATGAAAAAAAATATATATTTTTATCGAAAACATTTCTCCCTTATTAAAGAAAATGATTCAAGAGACTTATATGAAAATAAAAGGATGTTAAAACTCAGTATTTACAGATCTAAGAAATAAAATGTGAGAGTCTAAACGAAATCATTATGCTGAAAGTAAAATAAAGATAGCAAGGGTTTACACAGAAAATGTGATACTTTTCCAAAACTCGATCGATCGAAGCTTCTCCCTTCAAGCAATTAGGGTTCTAAAAATATTAAGGAGAGAGAAGTTTTCATTCACTTGAGAGAGAATTATGAAAAAAACTAGGGAAAGAATCTTAGGAGTCCTTAAATATCAAACAACAATCTAATTTCTATAAGTAAAAGGATAACAATAATATCTTATAAAATCATATTTTTTAAATCAAATTTGAATGAGATAAAACTAAATAACTTAAATATATATATTATAAAAAAGATAATTGTTTGGTCAACATAGTTTTAAATCTAAAATTTCAATCTTTAAAAATAAAAGGCAAAAATTGAAAGTCAAAGAGTCCAAATAAAAAAATTGAGCGAGCTTCAGCAAGTTTGATTTGTATAAATTATCTGAAATATTTGGATAAAATTTTGGGCTGTTACAATTATTGTAAGAGATCACTTAATCTTAAAACCTATAAACTTGTGAGGTTTAGTTGGCATCCATAAGCTAATTGGGCTTGTAAGATTTTGTCTTCACCCATAAGAAGACAGTGACTAAAAAATCTAAGGAGAGTCTTGGAGCGTGGACGAAGCGAAGTGATTTTCTGAACCATGTAAAAATATTGTGTGCATATCTTCTTCTCGTCCTTCTCTTTTTATTTCTTACTATTTACTTTCGCACTTATTTTCTGCACTTAATTTACACACTATAAGTTTCCACAATTTAAGTTCTACACTTTAAGTTTCTGCAATTTATTTTATTTGCTTGCTTTACATTTATGTATATACATTATCATAAACATTCTTTACTTTAACATTTTTATCCATTAATTATTTATTATCTTTTCAAGCGTTAAACTCATTAAAATTTGGAGTTTATTTTTGAATATTAATTTTCTACTTGAGTAAGAAATTTTTTAATTTGAACCTGATCGCCTAATTCACCACCCTTTTTGTTGATGCGAAAAATATGTCAGCATCGATTTTCGAGAGGACCGCCACGTATCGCTTGGTGATTCGTCTAGAGGTCTACAAAAATCAAGAACAGTCGTGAAAGTAGTAAGCAAGGCACCGGGGTGGTGCCTTACCTAATGCACTCTGACGATCAAGACAGTAAAGTGTTTAGAAGTAGCAGTGTGGAGAATTACTTATGTTTAATGGGGATCATCATATATTAATAATGATTTTCTGTATTAGTCAAACGTCCAAGTTCAGTGTATCTTATTCTTTATTCTAATAAGGATTGGATATATTCATGAAGAATATTCTCTGATCATGATATTTTAGTTATCATTTATTCTCTTTAACAACCACTGTAATTGCCTAATAGATTTGATGTGTGCCTATCATTTCCTTGTATGACTGATTATTATATCTTATCATGACAGGAAATGATATTGGCTATCTCAAGTAACCACGATCCTAGGTATGAGATTACATCATCATCTGTGTGACCTCGGTAGTTTTAAGTATAGGTGGGGTCGTGTCCAGTGATCTGATCATGGAGGGTGCCTCGGTCATCATGGTGATATCAGTCACGGATGAATCCTCATTTTAGAGTTAATATGGGCCCTACCTGAGAAAATGGAGTATTGGGCTTTGTTTAGAAATATTATTAAGTGGACTTTAACCTGAGTATTTTTCTCCCCTACAGTTTGACCTCACTCCTTGAGTCTGGAGCATAGCGATAGAGTCAGGAAGTATGTTGTGGAGGAAGCCTTGAGCTTTACCCAAGACTCTATCTTTGCACTTAATCGAGTGTTACACATATGTTAGCGTTGAGATCGTCAAACAGTAGAGTTTATGTCCAAATATCTATGTATTTATTGCTGGCTCATGATGGCGTCTCAGAGCATCTTGTGATTGAGACGAGCTTTCTTCATATTTGTCAATTAACTCTTGGTAAAAAGGTTGTCATTTTGATGAACATTGGACTTTTTCATGCGACGGCGTGCGTGACCATGTCATACCTGAAGCTTTATGGTTCAGTTTTGTGTGAATTACTCTAAGTAATTATTGGGATTTAGTCCCTATGATTTTCATTTTTCAGTCAGGCAACTTGAGTTGGATCGATGGTCATAACAATAAAACTTTTACACCTTCGTCTAAGTGTATGGTGAATACTTGGTGTTAAGATTGAATTGCTTTGATCTGGTGTAGGCGATAAGACGGTCAGTTCATTTGAATTCCTTTGATGCTTTGGTTGTTGACTCTTTCTTATAACTCAATGTTTGAGTTTATTGACCTGTCTAAGTCACGTAGTGATTCGACTGTCTAAGTCATCCGTTGCTTTGTCTGAAATTTATAGTGATTCTGTGGCGTAGCTTGGCACAACGAGTGTCTTTGAGCTAGCCTTAAAGAAAATCGAGCGGTTCTTCTCTTGGAGAACAAATTACTTTTATTATCTATGGAGTGATGCCCATATCACTGTGCCCTAAGTTTGATAATATTCTTGAGTTATTGAAGGTCTTTAGCTTCTATGCCCCCAGAATATCGACCAAATGTATCCTATCGAGATGTGGGTTTGTATTTGGACTTGTTGACGTTCTTCATTTGAAATGAATTGCTTGTTCTTCTGAGCTTGTCATTGCATCTTTGTGTGCTGATATGTCTACGGGCGTAACTCGTAAGTCATCAATGCTCACGCTTTCTAGTGGTAGGTTTTGGAGCCTTCTTTTCCTTATTTATTCAAGTTGCATTTGACTAATTCTTGAGGGTGAGATCCTTTAGAGTCTTCAGTAGAGTACCAAGATCCTTTGTGATTTGTGATATTTTGACTAATCTCGATACCATTGTCATTAGTGTGACTTGGGTGTCATTTTCATAATTATGATTCTGGGTACCATAATTATCTAAGTAACTTCGGGTAACTTAATCATCTTTGTAGAGTAATATAATCATCTGGGTGACTTAAGGTACTTAATCATCTGTGTGACTATGGGTACTTAGTCATCTGTATGACTAGGGGTACTTAGTCATCTGTATGACTTCGGGTACTTAGCCATTTGTGTGACATGAGGGTATCATTGTCATTTGTGTGACATGGGGGTATCATTGTCATTTGTGTGACATGGGGGTATCATTGTCATTTGTGTGACATGGGTGTATCATTGTCATTTGTGTGACTTCAAGTCCCATAATCATCTAGGTGACGTTGGGTGTTATAATCATCTATGCGTCTTTGTATCCAATGTAATCATCTGAGTGACTTTGTGTGCCTTAGTCATTTGTGTGACTTGGAGTATCATAGTCATCTATGTGACCATCGTAGTCATCTGGTGACTTGTCAAGTACCATGGATATTATAGTGGTCATTTTACCTTATGTAAGGTCTTTTCTCCTATACGTCTTAGGTAAGTTATGAGGTCTTGGCGACTGTGACCATTATCAAAGCACTTCGTCCCAACATCTCGTGTCATAAAATATTACCATGGTCTTTTGCCCTAGGTAGGGTCATTTTCCAATCATCTTACGTGATAAGGATGCCTCGTTAGGCCGTCGCTGTGGGTGATCCGAGGGTTCTTTGACCTCGGGTGCTATAGGATACTTCCATGGTCTTTTTGCCCTATGTAGTGTCTTTTTCCGGATCATCCTTGGTAATCAAGAGGCTTCGTTAGGTCGTCGCCTTAGTTGAGGTCTTTCGTCTGATCGTCTCGTGTGCTCGGGTGCCACGAGATACTTCCGTTGTCCTTTTGCCCTATGTAGGGTCTTTCTCCAGATTATCCTTAGAGATCAGGAGTCCTCGTCAGCTAGTCGCATTAGTTGAGGTATTTCGTCTGATCATCTCGTGTGCTCGGGTGCCACAAGATACTTTTGTGGTCCTTTTGCTCTGTATAAGGTCTTTTCTTCTAGTCATCTCTGGTGAGTAAGAGGCATCGATGGTCATGACCTTTATCGAGGTATTTCATCCAAGCATCTCGTGTGCTCGGGATAGTTGCAATACGAAGTACTATTTAAATCATTCCTTCAATTTTAGAACTTTGCTATGATTTACCTTCATCCTTGTGTCTAGCTTGAAAATCTCTGTTGACATGCGATTAAAGCTTCATATTTGGCTTCATTGTTTGATGTCCTGAATGTAAAGCACATCACCCTTTCAGTTATGGTCTCCTCTGATGCTTCTATATGCGTTTGCAAAGCCATCCACGTTGAGCACCAATTCCATGTCTGAGGGTCCACATCCCTCTATCAATCATGTAATCTTGCGTGACATTTTGTACGGCTTGACTCCTCTTTCTCTTGGGGTGGCGTCATCATTACCATAAAGTGAGCGAGTGCTTGAGCCTTGATTGTTGTCTTAGGTTCATATCTTATGTCAAACTCTCCCAATGCTTCCATCGTCTTCCACATGTACTCTTGGAACATTTTGTTGACTAAATATTGATAGGTGGTTCCTGCTTACTTCAGTCCGAACAGCATAACTTTGTAGCATTAATCCCTTCTGGAAGAGAAAAAGGATGTCTTATCTTCATCTGAGTAAGGCATGGGTATCTGATTGTACCTGGAGAAAGCATCCATGGGACTGAGCATCTCGTGCCCTATTGTAGCGTCCATCAATTGATTAATTTTTGGAATAGGAAGGTTGCCCTTTGGCATGCTTTATTCGGGTCATTGAACCCTATACAAGATTTCCACTTTCTGTTCTTCATCTTTTCCTGTACCATGTTGGCCAAGCATTCTGGGTAGTGGACCTCTCAAGTCTCGATAATTATGTTTGTTCTCTTATGAGAGAGTTTGTGTAATCTATGACCTCTCAGATCTTGCATGATGTCTCATATGAGCATTTTGCATAATTTGTAACATTTCTGGTCTTGATAATTATGTTTGTCTCTCATATGAGCATTTTCCTAATTTGTGACATCTCAAATCTTGATACATTAAGATTGCTCTCTCAAGGGAGCACCAGCACAATTTATGACTTCTCGGATCTTGATAATTAAGATTGCTCTCTCGGGGGAGCATATACGCAATCTGTGACCTCTCGAGTCTTGACAACAATCTATGACCTCTCAGATCTTGCTTGATATCTCACACGAGCATTTGCGTAATTTGTAACCTTTCAGGTCTTGATAAATATGTTTGCTTTCTCATAGGAGCATTTTCATAATTTGTGACATCTCAGATCTTGATAATTAAGATTGTTCTCTCAAGAGAGCATCTACGCAATTTATGACTTCTCGGATCATGATGATTAAGATTTCTCTCTCAGGGGAGCATCTACACAATTTGTGACTTCTCGGATCTTGATAATTAAGATTTCTCTCTCAGGGGAGTATTTGCATAATTTGTGACTTCTCAAGTCTTTGTAATCATATTTGCTCTCTCATGGGAGCATTTTTCTTGTTTTAATTGCACTTATATATTCCTAGGGGATTTGCATTGCACTTCAATTTCTAGTTTCATATCCCCTACCGAGCGGGCCAAAGTGATCCATAGACTTCATGCTGAGGTGTCGTGGTGATATAGATTTTGGGAGTTTTTATTATGTCATAAGATCTTATTGCTTATAGTGGGTTCATGCTAAATATCATGCTAAATTAAAGTGCTTTAACAATATTCTTTAAAAGAATAGTAAAATTGAGCGTGAAAATAAATAATGTACCTCAAAATTTTAATGGAGATCATTGATACAACTCTTGATTTTGAGAGAATAAAAATTTAAAATAATACATATCCGAGCCATATGGTCTGCGTCCGAATCTTGAAACTTGCTCTTGTCCTAGATGCTAAATAATATTTGTTATATTATTCTCATCAAATTTTTAATGGATATCATCGACGTGACTCGCGATTTCGAGAAAATAACAAATTTAGAATAATGCTGATCGGAGTTGTGTGGTCCGCGTCCTGATCTTGAAATTCATTCATGTCCTTGAGTTTGTATATACTGTGTATTTGCTCCATCATTTTTCTAACTCATAATTAGGCAACATTGACTGATTCGGCCATCTGAAGAAAGCATAGGTGTTAGGCCTGCGAATAGAAGAGCTTGGCCTATAGGTCGTGGGAGAACAGGTTAAAACAATACGGGTCCTGCATGGGCGTGGGTCACGCTCTGGCGCAGGCTGTGTTTGGGCTTATCCTGGGCTTCTTGAGCGAGTCCTCTCGGGATGCTTTCATGGGGTGTGAGTTGGAGCTCTCGTGAGCTCGTTGATGGATATAGACCGGGTAGGTCAACCCACCAAGCTGGAAAAGGGTAAGGAAGGAGGCCGCCGCCGGAGGAGGCGCGTGGGAGTGCATGAGACCACGTCCGGCTACTATTGACTGTCGGAAAAGGCTCTAAACTACCCGGAATATTCGCCTAAACCCTTTTATTTGTGTTTTTAGGGTGAAAATGTGGCGTTCCCAGTAATCTGATATCCTATGTTCGGTAACGGAGGAGAGACTTTCTCCATCGATTTTCATTGTTGTTTTGAGCCTGAAAATCGTTCATTTTGCGTAGATCAAAGCAAAAATTTTATGAACTCGGGAGTGGTCGCGGCTTTTCCTTCGATTTCTTAGTGGCGACGATGCTTTTCTTCGACTCAGGTGGTTTTCCTAGTTAACAGTTTCATTGATGGAAGCTTCCACGGGGTGACAGTATCGTGCTCGGCTGCGATGTAGCTCGACGGTGGGTCATGCTGCTACCTCTCACGGTTGTAACGACTGCAGCGGTGATTACAACAATTCTCCAACTTTAGTCACCAATCAAAACATTGATTTTTTTTTATCAGATATATGGATCGTTTCACTGTTGCAGCGTTGATCGCGATGGCGGATATATTTTTTGATCTATTGGTAAATATGTCAGCATCGACTGTCAAGAGGACCACCACGTGTCTCTTAGTGATCCATCCAAGGGTCTACAAAAATCAAGAGCGATTGTGAAAGCAGTAGGCAGGATACCGGGGTGGTGCCCCACCTAATGCACTCAGACGGTTAAGTCAGTAGAGTGTTTAGAGAAAATTAGCAGTGTGGAGAATTGCTTACTGTTTAATAGGGATCATCATATATTAATAATGATTTTTTTTATCATCCAAACATCCATGTTTAGTGTATCTTCTTACTTACTCTGATAAGGAATGAAGATTATCATAGAGAATATTATCTTATCAGAATATTTTGGTTATAATCTTATCATTTTTAACAACCATTGAGATTGCCTGACAAATTTGATGTGTGCATATCATTTCCTTGGTATGGCTGATTATTATATCTTATCGTGATAGAAAAATGATATCGGCTATCTCGAGTAGCCACGATCTTAGGTATGAGATTACCTCATGATCCGTGTGACTCGATAGTGTAAGTATAAGTGGGGTTGTGTTTATCGATCTGGTCGTGGTGGGTGCCTCGGTCATCATGGTGACTTCGATCACGGAGGAGTCTTCGGTTTAGACTTAATATGGGCCTTACCCGAGAAAATAGAGTATTGGGCTTTATTCGGAAATATTATTGAGTGGGCTTTAATCCAGTTATTTTTTCTCCCCTACACTTTTGAGCTGCTATGTCGATCCTAAAAAACACTTGAGAAATATACATTAAAAATCAACTTTCTTTTACATAAAAAACAGCTTTAAAACAACCAAGGCAAATAAAAAGTAGGGAAAATTACCAATTTAACCATCGTAGTTCGCACTTGTTTTCAATTTGGTTATCATAGTTTAAAAAGTCTCAATTCGTTCATCATAGTTTACTTAACATTTCAATATAGTCCTTTTGTCACTCTCTATTAACGGACACGTTGAAGTGGCACATTAAGTGATGACGTGGTATTAAAATATTATTTTATATTTTCCAACTCATATATTATATATTTTATTTTATCAAAGATATGTTTTTTTACCGATTTGGCCATCATAGTTTGTATATGTTTTCAATTTGGTCATCGCGATTTAAAAAATATCAATTTGATCATCATAGTTTAAAATAATATATGAAGTGGAAAATAGAAAATAATATTTTAATATCACGTCATCATTTAATGTACCACGTCGTCACTTAACGTACCACATCATCACATAATGTGCTACGTCAACGTGTCCGTTAATGAGCAGTGACAGAATGATTATATTGAAATGTTAAGTAAACTATAATGACCACATTGAGACTTTTTAAACTACGACGACCCATTTGAAATAAGTGCGTGCAAACTACAATGATCAAATTGGTAATTTTCTTTAAAAAGTAATAGTTTTATTTAGATAATAGAAATATTTATGTTTTGTACTTTACAAATTATGTCGGAAAATTTTTGTTTTAGTACTTATAAAATATCTATTAAATTTGAGTATCATCAAACTCGATCAAATAATTCTTAAATTTTGTATGGTCGTGAAAATAATATTATTTTGTAACATTTTTAACTTAACTTATTAAGTTTGATGTAATAAAGCTAATTTAATTTTGAAAATTGTGTCCAGTTTTTCTTTAAACTTGTAGAATAAAATATTGATCAATTCTGAATCCTAGTTAATAGCTTTTTGATTTAGCACATTTATTGCTTTAAAAACATTTACATGACACTAAGGGGATGACACTTAGTGAAAATTTGAGTAGGACATTTGAAATCGTTTAAAATGTCAATATCTAACTTTATCATGAATAATAATATACTGAAACAATTTCTAAAATAATAATCAAATCACCTCAAATGAGACAATTATACCTCATAAATTACTAAGAATTCTTTCTCCGTCCTTAGTTTGATTCGGATGAAAACAGTTCTTAAATTTTCATATAATACAAAATACACATTTTAAAAATAGGTCGAATACAATTATATCATGAATAATAACATACAAAATAGTTTCCAAAATAATAGTTGTAAATAGTGAACGAAAATCTCATCATAAATGACGTGTTCAGATATACACGTGGCAATCAAAGACAGACCGAGGTGGTGCCTACGTGGCACAATAAGATCAAAGTTGGATAAATAACAAATATGTTTGTAAGGAACATCGCCTAAGTATAAAATCGCATACCCAATGACCACACTTGTAAGAGTTGCCCTAGGACTTATAAACGTGACGAGCCCATTGTTGAGATTATATGTTAAATGTCGTGTCCTGCCTTCGAGCTTAGTGACAAAGGCTCGAAGGATCTTCCTTGTCTGGGAACAATCTGGGGGTTGTGGTTTGATAGGATTAGGACAATATTATGTTGTACCAAGAGAGGAAAATCTTCTTGAAAGGTATCGCCACCTTAGGCACCTTAGAAGTGCCCCCTTCTGATAAAGAAGGGTCAAAAAGTAAGGTGCGCCTCTGTCGGGGAACACTCGAGTCGTGTTGCCTTCAGAAAGTTTGAAGGTGAGCGAGGTAGTACACTCGCCACCAGGGAAGCCCGACGATGGGTGGGTCTCATAGACCCGCCGTCGTGTGGCCTCATGTCCCACCACTAGGGAGCCCGGCAATGAGTGCCCCATGTCCAGCCGCCGGGGAGCCCGACGATGGGTGGCCCATGTCACGCCGCCGGGGAGGCCTGATGGCGGGTTGAGTGCCATGCACCCACCGCCGCCAGGGAGGCCCGGTGGTGGGTAGTGTCCTTCAGGGTCCTTTGTGCAGTATAAGTCTAACGTCTGTGAGGTTGTTATCTGGCTACTTGATGGCGTAAAGGCATGGCTAGTTGTGAGCATGAAAATTAACCAGGTTTTATGCATGTTATATCATTTTAAGTATTTGGCCACGTTTTAGGCATGGTCACGTTTTAATTGTGCCACATTTTAGGCGTGGTCACGTGTTAAAAATGTGACATGCTTAAACGTGACCACGCCTAAGGCATGGTCATGTGATTTCAATATCACTAGAGAGGATGGATCTGTGGTCTCCACTTGACCCCATCTATATAAAAGGGTCCCTGATGTCATTGTGGGAAGGATCAATTTCATGTTTTCCGAGACCAAACACTAGAGAATATCCCTCCCTAGGAGTTCTCACCAACCTTAGAACAGTAAATGCATTTGTCACCTTCTGACGGTCGCCTAAGACTGCTTGTTCTTCACCTCTACGATCATACATCTCACACGTTCTCAGGCTTACTTGTCATAGAATAGGTCACTTAAATCACATATCAATGAAAACCCCTAAACAATAGTCAAAGCAGCTCAAATCACTACAAGAAATATGGCATTCTACAAGAGGCGGATATTCTCGTGAAAGGTAGTCCACAAGGATCATGCGTCGCCTATGACAGACCTTCATATTAAAAGTCCACATTTTTCGCAAGGCGCAACGCCTCCTGTGAAGCCCCCTGTGGTATCTCGCTTTTTACAAGATTTTTTGAATCAAGTAGGACGTTGTTTAATGAGGTTTTACGACTCATGTTACTTTTATTCAACATGTGTTTTTAATTCTTGTGAATTAATATTTACAGGTATTTTTGTATCATATTAAATCAAATACCATAAGTTTTTTTTAACCTCATTGAAATAATTTTTTGTTATAATTTATACCTCTTATAAATAATTTTTCTGGCATTTTATAAATGCTATTTTTTTACAATCAATTTATACGCACCTTTTTACATACTTATTTAAGCATTCAAAATTAATACATTACTAGACTAAAAAATATTCATGCATCATTTCATTTTCACAAAATATCATCCATAAGCATCCTAAAAAAATATTAGTACTTAGTCTACTAATACAATAGTATCATAATTCGTTTCAAAAAATAAAAAGCATCTAAAAGTTTCACAGACGCTGTAAAATAACTTTAAATTTTCAGTGACAATTTCATATCTCAACTCCTTAAATTTTGATGTCATGTTGAAAAACCTCGAATGCTTGTAGGTCTTACATTTTAAAAAGAATAATCACTGCACTTGTTTAAATTTTTCACAGCTAATATACAATAAATTTAAAAGTACTATGAATTCACCAATGAAGTTTTATTTTCACAAATTACAAATTACAAAAGGAATATAATGAATTGAATCCAATGCCATATGAATGTAAAATTAAGAAAATATAAAATACTAATTCCCAAGTGCTTTGAGATTTCCTATACCACATTTTCGATCAAAAAAATAGTAAGATTGATGTCAATATGCTGACTTATGGGTTAATTCTAATATTAATGTACAAAATCCTAGAGAAAGCTAGAAATAGATTTTAAAAAAGATTAGCCAAACTAAATTAAGCAAGCTGCGGTTACAACATAACACCTTTACTACCTGAAAATCTGATACAAAATGAACAGACTAGTTGCATTTCGCTTAGGAAGAACCATAAATCAGAAAATGAACTAATTCCATAACAAATTTTCTAAGTAGACTAAGCTGATGCAGCAAATAGATTACTCTCCTCATTACTTAATGTTAAGCTTATTCAAATAGTATAACAACTATCATACTAACATAACCCTATAGTAGAAAGAAAATATATTTCCAAACAATATCATCAAAACAGAAAATATGAAAATTAATCCCGAGTTTAAAACTCTTTTATCATCTCCCCTTACCCTCTATATTATGGACAACCCTTTGATGATTATTTAGCCCTATACATAATTGAAAACTATGAAATCACATAAATTAGGAAGCAATGATAGGAATAAAAAATATTAAAAGGAAGGTAGAGTATTGTAAATAAAGCTAGAGAAAAATACGTTGAAAAGGTTGGGTTCACCTTTTTCTTATTAACCGGTCGAAGTGAATATTCTAGGAATTCAACCGAGAAAAATCTTCTTAATGTTGGGTATAACAACAATACATATCTTCTGAGTAATTAATTGAAATCAATTTTAGAATAAAGTTCACCTATTGTCCCTATGGCACCCAGTTTCAATTTTTCCTCTTTTACCTCTAATTTTATGAATATAAGCCTACCCATTTAATATAAGTTACAGGGGCCCCTGGTATTATAAAAACCCTAAAATTACCCTAAACAATTTACATGATTCAAACAAATTTCTTTAAAATCACCAAACCCTAAAATTACACAAAGATTTTTCTATAAAATTCCAGTATGGTTAAAGTGTCTATTTAACCAAGAATGCAGAAATTCCCAAGTCTGAGCCCACCTTAGTTTGAGTCGACGAAGAAGAAGACTATCCGTTAAAGAAGAAGACTCATCGAAGAATAAGACTGGCCACTTTTTCTCTATTAAAAAAGAAGGTTGTCGGCTTCGTGGGTCTGTGAAGAAGAAGACTCATCGAAGAAGAAGAGCCTGTCGAAGGAGAGCTCGTGGCCAGTGGGTGGGGTGGTGGCGAAACTCTGACTCGACTTCTATTTGTCGATAGTTAGTCGCGAGCTTTGGAGTGTGCGGATGTGTGCGGATGGAGAGTTTCATGGGGGTCTTTTTTGCAAATAGGTGCTTGAGAGAGATAGAGAAAGGTGTTTGAGAGAGGGAGGATAAGAGACTGTAATCGCAAAGAGGGAGGAGAGAGCAATGACGCGAGACACAATGGACTAGGGAGAGAGATGGCTTTGGTCAATACCTCTCATTTTCAATCCCGCATTTTTTATTAACTCCCGCTCCTCAAAATTCTCACTCCTGCTTTTTTTACTTTTTTACAAGAGTTTTTTATATGATTCAGAAAAAATATTGTTGTTTTGAGTTTTACAAGTGAGGACCAAGAACCTTGTATTTAAAACTTGTTAAATGTCATATTTTTTGTACTGAATGAAACAAATATACCTCATAAATCACTAAGAATTCTTCTCGGCCCATACTTTGATTTGGATGAAAACGGTTCTCACATTTTCATATATTACAAAGTACACATTTTAAAATAGGTCTAATATAATTATATCATGAATAATAACATACAAAACAGTTTCTAAAATAATAGTCAATGGGCAATTATACCTCATAAATTACTAAGAATTCTTTCTCGGCCCATAATTTGATTTGGATGAAAACGGTTCTCATAATTTCAGTTATCAATCATCAAAATTAATTGTTGCACTAAAAGAATACAATTATAGCACGAATGATAATAATAAAAATAAAAATATTTATAAAAGCCAATAATAGTTGATAAAAATCTTAATATTCACCTACAATCCTAAAATTTTGGGAAAAAAGTTAAAAATTGAATGCATCAAAGGCAAAAAAAAATGCGAGCATTTTACACAAAATACAAGATTAACAGGCTTTAGAATTCATTGTAGTCTACGCCATAATATCTATATCAATTATAAAAAAATGTATTACACTTAGGCGTTAGTAGTAATATTTGTAACAGTTAGATAAAAAAATATTAGAATACCAACAGTCACTTCCAAATCTATATATATTGTAATAAGTGTGAGACCTTTACAAACTATAAAGAATAGAAGGAGTGATGAATAACATAAAAAAAGGCGAAATCATTTTGCTCAACGATAGGTATATGCCCCTCACTCTCTTGAAATGTTTAACTAGCATGAATATTACTGAATGATATATCTATGCTAAGATAATGAAATTGGCTTTGTGGAGAGATCTAGCAGAAAAATGAAGGTCGACTACTGGAAGATAAAATGGAAGATAATCTTATTGTTGTTATAAGTAATGTAAAATCTAACATTTAAGAAGGGATATCTACGGTAGAAGAATCTCAAATTACATTCGCCATGTAATGATAATGACTAACATTTATGTTTTGGATAATTTAACAGAAGAACTAAGCCTATCAACTACAATTTTGATGAGTGACATGACTATCAACCCCAAATAGAGAAAGTTGCATAGATGAAACAAAGGTATTGTAGTGTATGCACTTAACTATTATCTGAATAAAATGTAATGTTTTTTCCTTTTCATGAACGTTATCTTATACACTTCAATATTTTTTACTTATAAAATATATTATATGCTAATCATTCTTTTTATGCACAAGATGGAATCAAACACATTTGCGAAAGGGTTAAAAAACCTTTGGTTCCAGCAAAAGAATTCAAGGATGCTCCAATTGTCTCACTGAATGATATAGTTTCAGAAAATATCGATAACAATTATTGTTCATTTATCGCAAAATTAGTAAAGGCGCTAAATAAAAATAATTCATGGTTTGAGAATTGTCGTTCATGCAATGGAAAATATATCCTCATGCAAATAACTCCGCTGCTTGCTGCAGTAAATGTAATATTGAGGATGCTTCACACGTTAGAAGATATGTGTTGAGGGCAGCTATTTTTTATGGTTCTATTGAGGCCAATATCACTATATTTGATGTTGCTGAATATTTAATTGGATGTAATGTTTCAAAGTACTTAGAGCATCTTTTAACAGTAAACATCACTAAACTTAATCACACGTGCATAAACTTAATCACACATTCATATTTATACTACATGAATTAGCTAACTTATCTATATTTATTATACATTTAGGCCTCGTTTGACAGTCAGGATAGTATTGATAATATTATATTAAATCTGTAGGCTGTACTATAATGGATTAAATAATATTGTCCAATATTTGATATTGTACAGTTAAAAAATTATATTACAATATTTAGTACATCATGATACTGAATTGTAAAATTGTTTGTCATAATTTGACTCACAAAAGCGTATTGAAACTCATTAACATGTTATTTTACATTTTCAATTATAAAATAAATTATCTCTTTCATGCTACTTAGCAACATAATAGGTAAATTTAAACTTATCCAAATAATAATAATTAATACACTAAAAAAATGATCCAGAAACATCATCATTCATTTTCGTCATTTACAATAATATCCATACAAAAACTATTTCATAATATTCTCTCATTTCAAGTTCATAATGCACCAATACATCTCAAAATAAACAACCATAATATTCTCTCATTTTCATGTTCATCTTTGATGAAGAACGGTTCCATACATTTTTTTTCCAGTTTTTTAACTTGGACTCAATATGTGGCCTAGCCTTGTTTAACCCAGATTCGGAACACTTTCCATTCAGACAAGTCAATGAGCTTTAGAGTACAAGGTTTAAAAGAACCATTATCATAACAAAGGCCTCCTGCAACTACATCATCAAGTATGTCCAATAATGTATCTTTCTCAATTTTGGCCCAAGAACGCCTAATGATTCTTCAGATGGTTTAGTCATTATTTTGGCTGTGATCTCCATCCATCCCTAATAAATCATATCTCAATCAATAATAAAGAAAAATACCTCAAGATAAATATAAAAAGAGCAATAAAATGTAAGGCAATAAAAAGTAAGAACTACTACTTAGCTACCAAACATTTAATATAGGATTGTATTGGTTATTCTTCCCCTCTTGGTTGCTCTATTACTCATATTGCTAGATAGGATAATGACGTTTCTCTATTAATCATATTTCCCTCTTGGTTGCTCTATTTCATTATGGTTTGGATCAATCTGATTTATTCATCTATGGCAATGTGGTTTGGTTTTACTTCAAAGAAAATTGATCTAATTGATTTAGTTCAATTTTGATCCTAAAGCAAGCTAAACTAGACATCTTACACCCCTATATTGAGCATGAAAATTAAAATTTCACTTCATACCCAATATTTGGGTAACTAATGTATGTTTGAAGAGACAAAGATTAAGAGGTTGCTAATTAGTACCTCAAAGACGACCAAATGGCGTGAGTGATCGATCAAGAATTACAAGCTTTCGAAAACCAAGACAGAGAAGATACCTATCCAAAACAATCACCCAAGCTCAAGTTGAAAACCAGAGCATCATATTTGACAAAAATCAAAAGAATGCACATAATCCCCACACCATAAAGGCTTGGTAGAATTCCCTGGAGATATATACTACAATCCTATAGAAGTTGGTCAATACAATGTGTTGAGCATTAAGCATTCATCCCAACATTCAAAACACCATAAACCAATGAACTACAATACTGATTTTCAGCCACCCAAATGAGATCTGAAGATAAAGTGTAGAGACATTCACACGGCACCAAACAATATCTACACAAATCCAGATCAGAAAACCCAAAATCAAATAGTTCAACTGATCATTTCCAAAATTAAATCAGAAAGCCTAAAATCAGTTCAACTACTAATTTCCATAAGCCCTAATTTCACACAAATAAACCCTAATTTTAGATATTCATAGACTGAACGGAAAAAACCTAGAGATTCATACAATGATTCAGAAATTCAAAGCTTTTTCATCAGAAATTTAGAGAAACAAAAATGTAGACCTGAGAAGAAGGAAAAGAGGAGAAGAAGGAAAGGAGGAGAAGAAGAAAGAGATGAAGAGATGAAGAAACAAAAGAGGAGAAGAAGAAAGAGGAAGAAGATCTCACCTACGAGATGTGAGGATGAAGCTGGGTCAGGTCTGACGAGAGAGAGGTTGAAATCGTTGGTCCCTGCTACTTGCCAGTTTGTTCGGTGTCGAGAGAGAGTGTGTCGTGAAAGAAAGATGGTCAAGAGAGAGGTGTCTTTTCTTTTATCATGTGTAGTCCCTCTAAAAGGAGAGGACTAAGATATGGACTAAGTTATCTGCCCTTAGTGGGACTAAACAATCCCACAGTATTAATTAATATGGATGATATTTTTTACCAAACGCTAGACAATATTAAAATAGTAGTGTCAAGTCTCTTAATACTGTACAATCCCGGCAGTCAAACAAGGCCTTAAAGAATCGTATTTTTACAATGTTTAATTTACAAAGCTACATATTATTTTCCTGATTTTTCAATATATCATTTTCTCCCAGCTTGAGCAGAAGGAAAAAATGAGTATTATAGGAATCCGATGGAAATTGAAGATAGAGTATGCATTTTTTGTAAGATTGGACAAGAAAGATGCAGAAGAAAGGGCACAAAAGCGGATAATCATGGCGAAGCTGTGCAAAGTTGATGACATTGACAAAGTGGACAACAATGAATGCAAGACTACCGAAGAGCCCATGTGTAAGAATATTAAGATGGAGAAATAATTTTGAGTGAAGTCATTGCATGTCTGATGTTATTTTCTTTCAAACAAATGAAATTAAATTTGAAATAATCATTGGTATTTACTTCACAACTACCAAAACTAGAATCAACAGTTGAACTTTTTGAGGTGCACTTTAGACCTAAAAAGAACATTAAACAACTTAATTGCATGGTGAAACAATGTTATATACACCAACGTAAATATTAAAGAATTTACTTGACTATGAGGGGTAGGCCCAGATTGGGAAGCTCATTGGTTTCCTTGGACCTAGAGAAAAAAAGGCATAAATGATTTACATAATTAATCAAAACTTATTAATAAAACTTATTGTTTGAGACCGCTGTTTGTTTCTCTTTTTCTTTCTATTGGGGTTGACATGTTATTTACATGACCTTGCATTGTGGTCCACCCGATTATAGTTACCACACTTTATCTTTCTCCCCCTACCAGATGCTCTAGTAGCATTATGGGTGTTATTTCTCCTTCTTGTAACCTTCTCTTTTTCCTTAGTCTGTCAGGCTGTCTGTGCACAATAGGTGGCCTGATGGGCTCATCCCTCTCCACAATATCCCATTGATCATTTGATGGGATAGGTTTAATGAGGCACTCGTATGCCTTCAAATACCTTTCTTTGCTATACACCTCATCTACATATCTTTTAGGTTCCTTTTTTCATCATGAATGCACACAATAGCATGTGCACAAGGAATGCCAGTCAACTGCCAACTCCCACAGCCACAAGTCCTATTATGCTAGTCCACCACATACCTAAAGCCATACATGTGCTCCACCTCCCACAAGTTATCACCATTCCACCGCGCAATGCAACTGAAAGATTCAGTTTTGTTCACATTTAATTTGTTTTGGATTTTAAGGCATATTGACCCAATGTACAATCGCATCCCATCTATCTTTGGCCGAAACCGTTTCATCAATAACCTTCTTATAATCTCCATCATGGTAATAATAGGCATATCCCTACTCTCCAAAATGTATTTGTTAAATCATTCAGCCACATTGTTTGTGATTGTATCACTCTTAACCTCCAGGTAAAAAGCATGCTAAGACTAAGAGGAAGTTGCCTCTTTCTCAAGCCATGCACGTGCATTCACGTTCACCTCCTTTAACTCATTCATAATTCTTTTAAATTGTCTCTTAAATGTAGCTCTAGCTGCACCCCAAAATAGGTCTTTCATCAACTTCCCGAGAAAATCCTTTCTCAAATTGGCATAAAGATGTCGGTAACAAGCCCTATGCCATGCATGTGGCGACACCTCCTTCAAGGTTTCTATTAAGCCTTTTTGTTTGTCTGATATGAATGTGGGGCATGTGTCTGCACCAATCTCTCCTAACAATAATTCAACTAACCACTTCCATGTCTCATTCGTTTCACTCTCCACAACTATATAACAAATAGGGTACATGTTATTATTGCCGTCTAGCCCAAAAAAACACCTTTCAGATGACAACCATCCAAACATATCAAGGGTCTACAACTAGCAACAAAGCCTTATTTACATGAAAACAAGAAACAAAAACATCTTTGAAAAACACTTGAGTTCAAAAGCACTCCCATTCTAGATTCATGGTTCATCTTCTCAACAATCTCACAATAATCCCAGATCTGAGCATATTGGCTAGCAACATCACCTCGAACCATGTTCAAAGCTTTACACTTAGCCCTGTAACACTTCTACAAAGAAAGATTTACCTGAAATTCTCTCCTAATTTCCTCATTTAATGCCTTGGCTTCCCAACTAGGAGAATCTCTAAACTTCACCCAATACTTTTGAGCTATCTAAGATGACGGCATTCTAGCATTGATTCTAGCCCTACCATAATTCCTATATTTAGGTTGAAAAGTTTTAATTTGGAATAACCAGTCATTGAATCAGAAGAAACGTGGATCCTCCAACCATATTTCTTCTTACATACACATGTGATTATTTTTTACTCATTGTTTACATATGAAAACTCAAGCCCATGTTGGATTACATAGGTCTTAAGTGATCTTCTAAAAGCCTTGAAATCACTAAATAACATGCCTACCGACAGTTCTAGAGGCGGTTGCATGTTAACATCTTCATGAAATTCAGGAAACCTAGGAACCCCCATCTCATCATCAAAACGACCTACATAACTGTTTTCATAATCGAACTCCACATTGGTAGGTTCATGCATATAAACAGATGCAATCTTAGTCGCGTTACTAGCCACATTACTAGGATCAATCACAGGTTCAGTACTAGCCACGTTACTATCAATCACAAGTTCAATCCTAGCCACATTATTATCAACAATAGGTTCAAACCTGACAATATTACTATTAGCAAAATCTTCAACACTAATATATCCACTCAACGAAGTATCATATTCATTTGCAAAACTATCATCTTCAACCTCATATTCTAACTCATCATAACTACTATTATCCTCTAAATTCTCATTATTACTGTCATCCTCTATATGCTCAACATATAGCATGTAAGTAGTTCATAAACTACATTAACAACATGTAAAAAATTGAGGATAAAAAGCATGTAATAGTTCATAAAATACATAACTACATGTAAATAGTACATAAAAAAGTAATATTAAAATGAGAAAACTAATTTTATTATAACACATGGTCCTCATTTCAACACATGGTCCCAATTTCAGAAATCAATAAAACAAATCCCCCTATTCAAGAGACTGGAATAGAAATTAGATCACAAATAAAAAGAAAGAACGAAGAAGAAAGAGGAGTTACTTGAAATCAAAGGAGAATGGGTGAATTAGAACTTTCGGCTAAGAGTTAGGAAGCTCGGTTATGGCTGTTACGGTTCAAGGTAGGGTTTTTCGGTTTAGGGGGCTAACTAGTTAGGGTTTGGGCTAGAAAAATTGAGGGAGAGGGAGAACTTGAGGGAGAAGGAGGCAGAATCAATGGATAAGAGACAAACTCAATGAAAATGGGACGAACTCGAGGAGATGGAGGTGCTGGAAGAAAAATCTGCAAAGCAGGAGGAGATGAAAATCACGAATGGAGGAGGGAGATGAGATAGAGTGTTCACGCGGAGGGGGGGGGGAGATGGGTAAAGTGATGGCGGTGATTTTTTAACAGGGGTAGAGTCAAAGGCGGGTGACACATTCATGAAAAGCGAGAAGCTGTGTCGTGGGGGACTGGCCAACTATGAATAGATATCTGACTTTCGGGTAAGAGTAACATCTATTAGTCCGTATCGTGGGTCTACTTCTTACAAATGGCAAACATCCCTATTCCAAAACAAAATTTACACATAAGTCTTCAGGCATGCATCGAAAAGGGGACGAAAAGAGTCTATTTCTTTACAATATTCTGGAATGTATCATGGCCCTATCTATTCATCTTTATATTAAAAAAATAATTTCATTAATCATGTGCAATACAAGTGATCAATTAAACGACGTTAAACTCAAGATTTTGGTTCAGGGGGTAAAGTCATGGATGGAGAAACTTTAAGTATCAATTCAGAAGAAAAAATAGTTTTGGGGGATAAATTGATTTTGGGACAAAATTCAGGGGGTCCTATGACATTAACCCTATGTAATATTATATTATTGGAACATAAAAATTTATATAAATGAATTGAGAGAAATATTTTATTATCTCTTAAGATGATATAATCTCAGAAATTGATGAAAATCATTTTGATTTTGATTTGAATGGCAATGTTAAATAGTATAAATTTAACAGGCTAATCCATTTATTATACTACTATTTTACTTTTAATTTACATTTACAATTATTTTTTAAAGATAATGTATTTATTTTAATATATTATTAATTTTAAATTATACGTGTATTAGTTAAATTACTTAACATGTGCGAAGCATGTAATTTTTACTAGTATAGAATAAAATATGATTAATTACAAATCTTAGTTAAAAAAAATTTGATTTATCATATTTCATAAAAATTGTTTAAAAACCTTCACGTGGCACTAAAGGGATGTCATTTAGCAAAAATTTGAGTATGCCATTTGATGCAATTTAAAGTGTCAATAACCAACTTTCTATATGTATTAGATATTTTTTGAACCACGTATTTAAAGTATGCGAGCGACCTAAAAAAGTGTCAATTTAAAGTGTCAATACGCAATTTTAAGTGTGACCGACCCAAAAAAACTGTCCCACCCACGAAACCTTTATGAACTGAGCGGGACGAGATGAATTTTTCACCGATTGGTAGGACGGGATTAGACAAATTTTCCTTGTCCCGAGGAGGATGGGACAAATGTTAAAAACCCAACTTGTCTTGTTTTAGGCCGTCACGATAAGTTTACTTCACGCTATCATCCATTGTAATCATTATGTAATTTAATTACCATGTTTGTTTGGAGTAATCAATAAATTAGACTACAATTCTAATTTACATGTAATCCTAATTTACAATCTTTTGAGACAATTGAATTGCAGCAGAAAGTAAAAGTAACTCCTAATTTACAATGCAATTACAATTCTAATAACAAACAAAATTAATTTTTGTACCCTCATCTCATATAAAATAAAGCAACACATATTTCTCTCACTTTATCTCTCATTTTATTAATTTAATTAAAATTAATTTTCTTGAAGTTTTTATTTAGCACTATCAATTTACTTAAATATTGATAAAAAATAATTAAAATTAATGTTAAATTTTCATGTCAAAATATTTTTTCATTATTTCTCTTATTTTATAAATTAATTAAAATTAACTTTTTTAAAATTTAGGCTACCGTTATTAATTTAAATATTGATCAAAATTAATGAAAGTCAAATGTTGAAATTGCACGTCAAAATATTTTTTACATAATATATAACTAAGAGAGTTTGTGAGTAACTTCGTATTATTTACATAAATTTACAACAAAAGTTAATCTATACCAAACATAGCAGCCATAATTTATCACTCATCATTTTCACAAATTACCATGTATAACCAAACATGACAATCATATTTTATAAGTAATTAAATTATACATAATTGAATTGCGATTATCATTTCAGGTTGCGAGAACCAAACGACCCCTTAATCTTTTTAAGTTTGAACCTTCAACGTTTTTAAAATTAATTTTGTTAAATTTTAACCTTTAAAATTTTAACAAGCCCAGTCCAAAAATGGATGATTATGTTAAAATAACTCAAAGGGCCTAATCAGCCAGCTCAAAATGAGGCATGTCCCATCTTGGTCAGTTCTAAACCATAAATTGTTTTGTACTGTCTTGCATGGTTTTTTCCTTTTCTGCTAGACAAATGTTATATCTATAATATATTAAAAGGTGGAAGTAGGGAATGATTTTTTATGGACAACTTTGTCAATCTTCATTTTTACTGATCTAAAATTACCTTTAAAAGTACATTTGACATATCTCTATTTGCTCATCAAATAAAGATGTATCAAAACTTATCTGTTGGAATGTGACTTTTAAAATATGACTTTTGAAATGTAATGGAATGAGAAGTGACTTTTGAAATGTAGCATTCATTCACGTAATGACTCTTGCATTCATCATTTTTACTACGGGTTCATACATTTATTTCGATTTAGTTTTTCTAAATGTTCTTTGTATATTAAAGATGATTAAAATAATAAATTAAATATAAAAATATTATCTTTACTATATTAAAAAAGGTTTGAAGGAGAGAAACTTTTGATTTCCTTTTTAACCTTTATAGCCTCCTAAAATATAATACGATTTGGGCATTTCACTTTTCTCCTTATTTTATCCATATAATGAAATTTTATTTTATATTCAATGGTAATTTATCTTTAAATAGTTAGTAAAACTAAATAGTTTTATAATATTATGAAGTTATAAATGAATATCCGTCAAGATAAAATTCAAGATTTTTTGTACACCGAATTTTTCTTTTTAAATCAATAATAATTTTTTATTAAAAATTTATAAATTAAACATATTGTAATAATTATAATATCGGGAACATGAAAAATTCATATAAATGAATTCAGAAAAAAACATTATATATTAACTATCTATTAAATTAGTTATTTTTTAAGAATATGATAAATTGATGGATTAAATTTATTTTCAATACGATTAAAAGAGTAATGCTATACAATGTAATTTAGAGATTATAAACAAATTAATATATTCAAATATTACAATAAATTTTAAAGATAATTGATATTAATGTTAAATCATACGTTTATTTTAGATTAATTTAACGTGCGAAACACATATTTTTCTACTAACATATAAAACAGTGTCCATATAGTAATATATTTTTATCTATTTTTTTATTTAATTATGATTATATCCTAAATATATAAATTTTTATTTATAAATAATAATAATATAAATTAAAAATAATACATACAACCCACCCGTTAGTCTAGTTTAAAAAAATACACACCTCAGACCACGTATTAAAGGACCCATGACACTTTCAATTCTTTAAAAAGTACGAAACAGAGAAGCACAGCACGCAGTAGCCCTAATTTGGCACCCGAAGCTCCGCCACTTTGTTTCTTACTCTTCAGGTCTCTCTCCTTATCTTTCGTATTCCTTCAGTTTGTTCTTCTGCAGATCTTAATAGTTAAGCTACTTTTTCAATATTCTGTCCTGTTCAACTTCCAAATTTCTTCAATTTATTTGTACCTGTTGTTTTGGTCACAGTGTAAGTCATTTTGATTTAGGGTTTGTTGTGGGTAGGACGGAGTTCAGGGTAAACTTCTCACATAATTTTACTTCTTTCGTTTAGTCACTGGCACGAGGAGTTTCGTCCTAAATTTCAGTCGTTCGGTTCTTCTTAGATGGGTCGGGCGAGTTCGACCAATTCTTTAGATCTTTATTAAAAAATCTTGAAATTTGCTAGTGTTTCTCCCTTATTTAGGAGACGTTGCGTGCTTTCTTTCCTTCCTTGTTTTTTGTAGTTAGGTGTTGAGGCTCTGACGGATACGCAGTAGTGTAAAACTTGCATTCATGGAGATCAAGATTCTTGTATAAATGTTACTTTGTTTCAGCAGGAATATGTTTTTATTTTGTCAGTATATATGGTTCTGCAACCCTGTATTTCTCATTAGCTGTTACTACATTCTTCTGAGGCTCTTGTTATCTGTGAATTGATACTTTTGCATCATTTCTGCCACATCCTTCTAACATAATGAATGTGAATTCTGATGAGTGATGCATATCATACTGTGGTAGCTTATAGTTTTTCATGTCCAAATTATAAGATTTTCTCTTGCATTCTGCAGAGGTCAAACAAACGTGTTGTCTATAAATGAGAGGAAGGAGTTACACTCCATCACCACCACGTGGGTATGGCAGAAGGGGAAGGAGCCCTAGCCCTAGGGGCCGCTATGGTGGTCGTGGAAGAGACCTACCAACTAGCCTCCTAGTCCGTAACCTTCGCCATGATTGTAGGTTAGTCTTCTTAGGTTCTTATTTTGATTCTATCTTAATTACAGATTAAGAGAAAGACGCATATTTTTAATTGCATGGTTATTATATATTCACATTTTGATAAAGAAATGGTATGGCCAGTGTTTTCAAAGAATATTGAGGGTTGAGGCTATAGATAAGTGCCTCAATGTTTAAGCCTCGAGGTAGGAGAAAGAGAACACATCTCTGTGGTGAGACTTATTCTTTTGATTCATGAAGGAAAGCAAAAGTAAAACCTTATTCCAAGTATCATTATTTATACCGAAAAGTATCATTTTTTTCTTGCGCCAATGTCCTTTAAAACACCCTACCCTACCATTAAATTACAAAAGATGATAAATATAATTATGTTCTTAATCAATAATAATACCATTTGAAAGCTATTAAAAATGTAAAATATCATGTATGGATTCATATAAGATAATAACACCCTTCGAATCATGAAACCAATGTGATAGTTCTTTTCCTTTTAGAATCTTTTCGTGTATAAATTTCAAATAAAATAGTAGACTTCATCTTCATGATTTAGTGGCTATTTATCATGATTATTTATTATATTAATTTAGTGATGATGGTTACTGTTATATTGATAATTGTAAATTTGTACGACTATGTAGTTATTTTTAAATTTAGGCTCACTTTCCGCCTCTCTTTAAGTCGCTTTTAGCTTTTTAAGACATTGGATATGCATCTAAATATTGTGGTAGTAATCTAGTCCTTGTAGAGCAAATGAAATTTAGATTTCAGGATGTTTTTATTAGTTAAGGTGGATCACCATTTACCATGAGCACCACTCTCCATCCATCCTATTTTCTCTCTACAGTTTCCAGAACATCAGTTCCTTAAAGCAAGCAAAGATTGAAACTTGTATAACTGGTGACTCTGATTGCTTTATGAATAAACACTCAGTTTTAAAAGGCGTTTGAGGTGCCTCCTTGAGGCGCGCCTGCTTGGGCGCCCTTGCACTGAGCTGATGCATACGCCTCTTTGGTACCTAACAGAGGCGTACGCATCTAAGGTTTGAGGCAGGCGCCTATGAGGCTTACACCTCCAGCCTTGAGGCGTATGCCTCAAAGAGGTCTCTGATGGGGTTTTTTTATCACCCAGACCTGCAATATTTCGCTTTAAACAACCTCAACACTGAAAAAAAAAGAATGAAAGAAAAGCAAGAAGTAAAATGAGCTAGAAAGTGCTGCGCCACAGATATTGCTTTCCTTCTCCATTCCTCATTCTTTCTTTCTCTGCTTCTTGAGCTCCTCTTCTTCTACCGCTCTTTTATTTCCTGTTTCTAAAGTTTGTATTTGTAACCACTGACGAAACATTTGCTTAGTGGAGTGGGATTATTATTATTCATTCACTTTTAGTGGATGATTGTTGCTTGTTTTAATTACATGCTGACACGTGGTCCCTAAGTCATCCACCTAACACTTTTGGTCTCCCTACTTACCATATTATTTAATTGACCACTCAAGTCTTCATTATTCTCACTTTACAGTTCACGTTACTCCAAACTTTTTTATGTTGTTTTTCATATTAATTTTCACTATTTTCAACTTCAACAAAAGAAATCATTGCTCTAATTTATTAGTTATTGGTAATGTTATTTTCTATATTTTCTTTCGTTTGATAAGAGTACTATAAGATTTTGGTTTATTTCTATTTTACTTTGAGGCTTACGCCTCGCCTCATGAAGCGGAAACGCCTGGATGCTGCCTTTAGCCTTTTAAAACATTTCTTACACTTCAGAAATTTGGTTGGATATAAGCATATAGATAATTCTGTGTGTGTGACAATACTTTTCTTAATTTTCTGATGCAGACCGGATGACCTCCGGAGGCCATTTGGGCAGTTTGGTCCTATTAAAGACGTATATCTACCGAAGGATTACTACACTGGGTGAGCATGTCTGAGTTGTATGTAGTAGTTGGAAGTATTGAACAAGAATATCATTAATATTTTTTCGTTAGGGAAATTTCAACTTCACATCTAGACATTTCTAGTCAATGTGTAGATTGCATACAATTGTATTGTTGAGGATACTTGTTGTCGAAATTCTGTTTTTTCTTTATGTTGTCTTATGTGATTACAAATGTTTCAAATGTTAGATCTTTCTGTTTTTCTTTATGTTTTGCCCTGTTTGGGATATTTCAACAACAATATTTGCATACGAGTACAAAATGTTTATTTTTTCTTCAATTCTCTTACATTTTTCTCAAAGTTTTTAGAAATTTCAAGCAGGTCCTATATAACGCTTTCCATCTTGTGGATTTACTTGTGATGGTGGGGGTTTTATTATGGATCTACTTTTCATTATAGCAAGTTAGGTGTGGTTATTGAAGTTTCTGAGATTTAACAGTGAAATTAAAGTATTGAAGACATCAATCAAGTAATAAGAGTTCTTTTGAAGATGATGTTAATGGTAGTGAAGATTGGAAGGAAGTTGGATATGAATACATTTTGAAGATGTTCCAAGTCTTGAAGAGTTTCAAGTCATCTTAAAACTGACACATACAAGGTCAGCAGCCAAGTGCTTGCTTTCATATAACGACCTTCCATATTTCTAGGGAATATCTTGGTGAATATTGTAGAGAAGGTTTGTGGTGAGCTAAGTATATTGACTCATTCTCACATTTTGCTTATCTCTAACCTTTTCCTTTTCTATATTGTCATGTAAAATTTTGCAGCGACCCTCGTGGTTTTGGTTTTGTTCAATATGTTGATCCAGCTGATGCTGCTGAGGCTAAGTATCAGATGGATGGTTGTGTTCTTCTTGGTCGGGAGATAACTGTGGTGTTTGCTGAGGAAAACAGGAAGAAGCCAACTGATATGAGGGCAAGGGAGCGAGGGAGGTATTTATTGTTTTTGGGACTTAATCATCGGTGGAATAAGTACTCTGTAAATAACACATGTTAATTTTCCATGATTCCCATCAAATATTGTCAGCCTGTATTGGTGTATCACGTTGTGGGAGGTGACATCTTGAGATTGATTAAAACTTGTGTTATATTTATGCAGTGGCAGGGGTCGATTTCACGAACGAAGAAGGTCCCCTCCCCGGTACTCTCGATCACCCCGATATTCTCGCTCTCCACCACAACGCCATGCAAGATCACGGTCCCATAGTCGTGATGATTATTCACCACCCCCAAAACGCAGGGAGAACTCGAGGTAATTGTTGAATTGCCCTTTCAATTCTTTTCTTCAATGCAATATTGGGTTTGTTTCAACCGCCACGAGTGCTAAATGGAGAAATATTTTATTGTCGTGATCTGCATGTTTAATGATTCGTTTAGCTTTATCTCAAATTTCCTTTAGGTTTTTTAGATGTCCTTGGTCTTTGGTATGTTAGTTTTTTTATGTTCTCCTTTCTTAAAACAAACTGAGTCTGTTATGTATACTGACCAGTCTTCTTTAGTTCTTACTATTCTCATTGACGACCTCCAGATCCTCAAACTCCTAGGGTGATTGACAATTTGTTGTTGAATTTTATATATTGGGTCCTGATGGACGTTAAAGTCAACTATGTTTTTAAATCATCGTCATATTAAATCATCGTCATCATACACTTAGCTTGTTAGATATTGTATAATGAGCTCAAGTTGGAAAACAATAAGCAAGAATTTGCAATTTAACCTCGTGTTTAGATGTCCTTATTTGGTTTCTTTTTATCTGCAAAACAGAATTTAAAAATAGTTGGACACTTCTCTTGCGAATTAGCTCAATTGTCTAATATTATGACTTCTGTCAATTCCACTCAACTTCTTTTTGGATTGTTGATTAATTTATATTATTTTTGAGGCAGATCTGTTTCGCCCCAGGACAGAAGGTACAGTAGGGAACGGTCTTACTCACGATCACCCCAATTTAATGGTTCAAGAAGTCGAAGTCCGATTCCTGTCAGGGATCCAAGCCGGAGCAGAAGCAGGAGCCCTATTGGAAGCCGAAGTCCAAACCCTGTAGTTATTGCAAGAGAACCAAACGGTGATAGGAGCCCTAGTCAGTGAAGTACTAATAATCCTAGCCAAAGTCGCAATTATCAAAGAGCACGCAACGGAAGTGAATGGACTAGAAAGAGACCATATATAAGCTTGTCTATATTCTCCTTAGAACTTTCTGCTGACACCGGGTTGTCTTGTATGTGTTCTAGATTTTACTACCGCTGAATTCTACTTTGTTAAAAACTTCCCAAGCTTTGTAGAACGATTTCACCTTTGGCTGTCCTGCACCATGCCCTCTTGGAATTGGAATGTGTTGAATCCTTTTCTTTTTTTGCACTTGGGACTGTTGAGAATTTAGGTGCGCCATGTTTGATCTTATGTGGAAAATTTCAACACGATTTCATAGTAATATGTAAAATAGTGATGTATGTTCATTAAAATGGAAATTCTTATGGGTATTAGGATAAATCAAATGCATTAATCAAGAGAGGGGTAGCATAAAGGGTCTTTTGAATTTTGGTATCCACAGCCTGTAACTTTACAACTAAGCAGGTCTGTCTGTTTACTGTGGGAAATATTTTCATGTCCTTTTGTCATATCAGCAAGGGTCTGTTTCCCTTGGACCAAGCATCTCTTCAGACTGCAAAGTGCAAAGGCAAGCATGTGCTGCTGTTTCCCTTCTCTTTGGCGATACAGAGCATGTTTACGACCATATTTTAGAGAAGATATATGTTGTCCTTTACAAATAGTCTGAACATTGCACCGTAAGTGTAACTAAACAACCCATTAATTAATGTTCTCTCTCAAACTTAAAAAGCCTATTACAAGTAGAGTGCAATGGAGACTAGAATCTCCTTTATGTTTGAAGATTCAACATGATCGTCAAAAAGAAAAAATAGTTATGATTTTATTTTGTGTTGTTTGAATTTGTCTTTAGTGAAAACACATTTGATCCGTTTATTTTCTTTTAACGTAGGTAATAAATGTAACTTAAATGAAAATAGTTAAACTAGTGTCTAATTCCATTTATTCTGTTAAATTGCCTTGTGGGTATATAAAAAGTCATTTGCAAAAAGCATGTAAGAATAATCTGAAAAAGAACATGTAAGAATCAATTTAAATGCAATTAATACTTTAGTGGTCTCAATTTTTAAAGTCTCTGATTGTCAAGGCCACTGAACATTAAATTTGAGATTTAATTCAGAATGCCAACCGACCAATCATCCTTTTCTCACCAGGCCATGACTTTCCCACTTCCTTTTCTTCATCCGCCGTACTATGACTTTTGGAGGGAAAACACCTCTATCTCTCTCTCTCTTGCATGGCTTCCATTAAACAATATTTTAGTCCTTTTGATTTAGTTCCAAAAACTGAACGGTGAAGTATTCTGTATTCTGTATTCTGTATTCTGCTTCCAAAAGTATCCATATCAATTTTTATGTCGTAAAAAGGAAAAAGGAAAAAATAAGAAAGGAAAGACAAATTAAATAAAGTAGAAAAATTCAAGGTAAGGTCCCCTTTGCCTCTACTGGCTACCACTTTGTACCTTTTGTTACTAAAGTTTTTCAGTAGCTGAACAAAATCAGACTCTTCTCGGTGTAATCCATAATTAATGTAATTTCTTTCTTTTGTAATCTGATTTAAGTTGACATAAATATTTTTTGGAGACCCTTTTTTGTGTTGCTGCTCTGGCATCCACATCGGAGGGTGAGGCCTTTTACTGTACTGAGTTTTGAAAATTTACCTGGAATTGTCTCTTTGAAGTTGGATTTCTTGTTTTTGGAAAATGGTTTTGTGTGTGAACTGCTTAACTATGTGGGTTTACCTTTTCAGTAGGGTTTCGTTTGTTCTCTGAAGGTGCTTTTAGAGAGTAGACAACTCTCTGCTGCTCCGCGACTAAATTCAGGTGCTTCTTTGCTATATACTCTACATTTCTGCATCTGGGTTCTTTGTTAATCTTAAAGGGGATTTCCTCATCTACTTGAATTTTTGTACATTAATGCTCTGTTTGGAGAAGTTTGTGATTTTGTTACATGGGTTCTCTTTAAAGTCGGAGCTTTGAACGTAACGCAAGGTTAAATTTATTTGCGTCTTTCTACTGACTATTATTGTCTTTCTTTCCTTAGAGTTTTTAACTTGATTTGATGTTCTTTCATCTTGACTATTTCCTTCTCATGTCATTTTCTATGTGGTTGCTTGACTTCTGGTGGCCTGTACTTAGTACGAAAGGAACAAGACTGGAAGACTAGGTTGAAGTTTTGCCGGATCGAATGATGAATAAAAAATGGCTCGGAAGCATGGTTTTACTCCTTGGCATGTGTGTTCATGCACTAGGTACTTCAGTGAACTTATTTGGTCTCCTAAGACCCTCTCTCTCTCTCTCTCATCTATTACTTGGTTAGATGGTACACAATAATATTATTATGATTTTGCATACTTTTGTGGGGATTCGTTTTGTGTTATTTTGTTTTAATCTTTAGTAAACAAAAAATGGTCTGCAAGTATGTGTTTTTGAATTGTGTGCTGACGTGCATAAGGATTTACTTTCTCGCATCTTGGTTTATTTTGTTCTGTTACGAAGTAAATAAACTATCACTTAAGATGTACATTGCACAAAATTGACTGTTTAATGCCAATTCGTAGTTGTGATTATTTTCTGATTCCGTAAACTGAATTGTCAAGTTGTTAAGTCATTGAATTTGTTACTTTGCAGTTCCTTGTTGCTATTGGCACTATAGTTCTTGAAATATGACAACTGTGAGAAAGGAAGTCATCGTGGAATATGTTAAAACTAACCACCCAAGCTTACATTTTCTAAGATTGAAAACCTTTCAAAGTTCCTTGAGCATTGGAAATATGATCAGGAACTTCTCATTGGCATATTGGTACATTTAATGGTCTTCGGTATATTGAAAGACTAAATTTTCTCCTCATAAACTTCTGTGAAAGTCTTTTGTAGCCTATGATGCGTATGCATGAGAGCTCACTTCAGAAATCTTTATCATCCGGTGTTCTTATCCTTCGTCTTTTTTTCAAAAATTCTATACTAGTATGCGATTTCACATGTTAGAGTTTCTCAATCACCAATAGTAATAAGTTGTACTGGTTTGGGGTTTAGCATTATTAGAAACTGTAGAAAGCTCTCATATTAACTTTGCCTGATGCCTTATAAATTATAACTGCAACAAACCTCCATACTTAGTATTTTCTTTACAAGAAAAGGGATATTAAGCATGAAGGACGATATACCAAAAAAGATATGATTTGTTGGTGCATTCTCTTTTTCAGCAATGACTTTTTGGCTTAAAAATAGTTTTTAGGTTTTCTAAAATAGGTGCGGTGCCGGTGACCAATCACCTTTATCTGTTTGACAGTGTTTGGTTCTAGATGGTGTATCTGGCTAATCCCCAAATGTAGAGGATGTAATTGGAAAAAAAAAACAAAAATGATAGGTGTAAATGGCCAATGTGGAAAAGTTGGTGGGCGTAAATGAGATTTTACCCTGAAACATAACTGCAACAAACCTCCATGCTTGGTACTTTCTTTACATGAGCTGTGTTCTTCACCATGTAGGTGCTTTTGTTGGAATAAACATTGGTACGGATGTTTCGAATCTGCCATCAGCAACAGATGTGGTGGCCATTCTTAAATCCTATCAAATTACACATGTGCGGCTTTATGATGCGGATGCTCGATTGTTAAAAGCGCTAGCAAACAGTAGCATAGAGGTCATTGTTGGAGTTAGAAATGAAGAAGTCCTGGGAATTGGACAGTCCCCATCAACAGCTGCAGCCTGGATTAATAAAAACGTGTTAGCTTACTTTCCGGCTACCAACATTACAGCAGTTGCTGTTGGCAGTGAGGTTCTTACCTCAATCCCAAACGCCGCCCCTGTTTTAGTTCCAGCTATCAATTACCTTCATAAGGCTCTTGTAGCTTCAAACTTAAATTATCAGGTCAAAGTTTCCACTCCATTATCTATGGACATAATACCTAAGCCTTTCCCCCCTTCCACTGCCGCCTTCAATGCTTCCTGGAATTCGACGATTTACCAACTACTTCAGTTTTTGAAAAACACAAAGTCATATTACATGTTGAATGCCTACCCTTATTATGGATACACCAATGGGAATGGCATTTTCCCACTTGATTATGCTCTATTTCGACAACTTCCCTCAATCAAGCAGATTGTTGATCCCAACACACTTTTCCACTATAACAGCATGTTTGATTCTATGGTGGACGCTGCTTATTACTCAATTGAAGCTCTCAATTTTTCTGGAATTCCCATTGTAGTGACTGAGACTGGCTGGCCATGGTTTGGCGGAGCCAACGAACCTGATGCAACTGTGGAAAACGCAGAGACCTACTCGAATAATTTGATCATGAGAGTTTTAAATGATTCTGGTCCACCTAGTCAGCCATCAATCCCAATAAACACGTACATTTACGAGTTGTTCAATGAAGATAAGAGGACCGGACCAGTGTCAGAGAAGAATTGGGGCGTACTATACCCAAATGGTTCTGCCGTTTATCGTTTGACTTTGACATCCAGCCGGATAACTGCAAATTCATCTGGTATTTTCTGTGTGGCAAAGGATGAAGCTGATCCTAAGAAATTGCAAGAAGGACTGAACTGGGCGTGTGGACAAGGAGGAGCTAACTGTGCTGCCATTCAACCTGGACAGCCATGTTATCTCCCTGATAATATTACAAACCATGCTTCTTTTGCTTATAATGATTATTATCAGAAAATGCGGAGTGCTGGTGCAACATGCGACTTTGATGGTACAGCCACAACTACCACCATCAATCCCAGTAAGTTTCTGTCTTCTCCCTCTTATTCCTTCAGCTCCATTTCCTTGGTTAATGTTTAAGATGAATTTTTTAGAAATGGAGATTCAAGTAAAATTACTGAAAAAGCACATTTGATGCACGCTATTATTATATCTTTGAACTGAAATGCACATTGGAATTATTCCGTTCTTTATTACTGATTTTTATGCAAGAATGGTGCTTCTATGTATTAGTTGTCATCTTCTTTGAAGCAAAGATTACTTGGTCTTTCTGCATAGTATTATTATACGAGGGGTAAGTACACAAATGGCTGAATTGGGCCATCACCTAGCAAAAAACACCATCAATTTTAAAAAATGTCACAAAACTTACACGTAACAATACGTAGTAAGAGGAAATAACGAAAATTGGCCCCCTTGAACATATGTAAAAATTTCGTGTTATTAGGAGAAAACAGGTTGTGTGAGTTGGAGGTAGATTAGGGGTAAATATGTAAAAGACTTGATATTCTCAACTAAGTATAAAGGAACTTGTTGAAAAATGGGTAATTTATGCAGCTTAGCTTAATTAAAATTGGGACATCTATTGAATTCAGGTACAAAAGCATATTTGCTGTGATTTCTATGTTCTTTAAGACATCAGTATTTTGACCCAAGCTTGCTGAACCTCAGAACCTGTGGGGATAGGCTTAATTATTTATGATGTTTTTAATGCATTCAAGCTAGGAATGTTAACATCTCTCAACATTTACATTTAAACTTGGGGAAACTTTTCCACTTATCCAGTGAAAACTAGTCATGGGTATCGGGAGATATCTATGGAGATTATTGGTCTCGTATGGTAATAGTATTTGACGATATAGTTGAAGAGATTTATCATGCTTGTTTAGTAGAACTCTGGTGCTTTATAATAATCATGTTAGTCAAATGGATTATCCCTAAAAAGTGGTATCTACTTTTTACGAAAAGACCAATTTGCGCCACCCACCCTCCCTCCCCAAAGTAAGTTTAACATGCCAAGGATTTCTAGGTTATTTTCTTTTTATTACATTGTAATTTCTCCCAGCAGTCTACTTGTTTATTCCTTTATCCTCGTCTTTTTCACTTTTGATAGATTTCTTAATTTTCATACACTCTTGCAGGTTATGGATCCTGTAGATTTACTGGAAGGTGAGAAAAATAGTTGTTCTTACATTCTATGTTATAATAAGATATTCTACTTTCATATTCATTGATGATATCTCTCTCTCGACGTTAAATGTTTGAAACAGTTCTAATTCAAGCACAGGAGGAGGATTTTCACCTCCCACAGCACTCGGCCCATCAAGTCTCTTTCCTGGAGGAAGTTCGAGCCTACAAATCTCCGTATTTCCGATACTGATGATAGTGGTAACAATATCTTCTTTAGGCTTGCTTTGACTTGAAGATGCATAAATTTTCAACTTTCTTGAGATGTAAAGCAGTGTTCTTCAGATTATTGCAATTCAATTGATGTGTTGATATGTGGCATAGGGCAGTAATTGTTGAAACGTTTATGAATGAATCACTCCCTCTTTTCCTCACATTGTTTCCTTGAACGTTTTCATGTCGTTTAATACATTCGAGGAATTTTATGAAGGAGGGAAATTGTTATTGTAACTTCATTTTTATCCTCAATGAAGCTGTTGAACATAGTGCTTTGTTGTTGTGTACATGGTGACTGCAGCTCTCTCTCATCTCTCTCTCTCTCTCTCTCTCTCTCTCTCTCTCTCTCTCTCCCCCTCTCTCTCCCTCTCTCCCTCTCTACCTCTCTGTCTCTCCCCCTGTCTCTTCATCTCTCTCTCATCTTCCTCCCTCTCCCTGAATTAGATGCTGATTCTCCTCTCACCAATGCTCCTCTCACAAGAATATGTTCTCAAAAGTATATTTGTTAAAAAATTTGAAACTTCATTTTCTACGTTTTGAGAATGTCACGAGAAGAACTGATATCATCACGAGACGAAAAAATTATAGAAGTTTTCCCTCAAGCCCTCTCGAATAGTTATATTCCGGCGAGGCAGATAAAAGAGAAATTGCGTAAGGAAGACCTTTCAGAACAAAAGAAATTGATATTAAGACCCTTTGAGTTTTTTAATGAAAGGTGGCATTTTTGTTAAGTGAGAAGTAAAAAATGTCTCGTGTTAGACCTTGGTCTAGTGAAAAATTACTGCTAGACTTGGTCTAGCACTCTGCCGTTTAAATTTACATTGTCTGGATTAGAGTCTAGCAAAAAAAATTTACTAGACCCCGATCTAGTAGTCACTAAATTTAACTGAAAAATATTAAACTAAAAAGACAACTTAATTTTTTCTTCAATAAAAAAGACTTAATTTCGTTAAAAAGTATGAAAGTGTCCTAACATCGTTATTTTCTTTCACAAGTGACTGTTTATAAAAATTTCACCAGATAAAATGCTGTGCTGATCAATTCCTAAGGTTGATCATCCAGACTCCAAATAAAGTTGATTAGTTCCGGGCAATTAATCTGTATAATGTTGATTACAAGACTATTACTGAGACTGTTATGAGAATTCGACATATTCGTCAGCATTTGATTGATCATTCCCATAGTAGCTTCTTCCTTGGGCCGCGCCCTATTGGCAACATTTTTACTGGGCAAGAAGCAATGCCTGTTAATCATTCTTCTACGGGTAAAAGGAATCTCACGGCTTTGAAGATTGATCTTGGGAAAGATCATGATTGAGTTAATTAAGGTTTTCTTCTAAAAGAGTTTATAACTACTTAAGATTCAGACTGATCTACATATGATCATCAGTTTTAATGTGCATTAAATCTTTATGATAAACGATAAGTTAATAAAGATATTAATCCACATCGGTCATATCCTATATAATCTAATTATATAAAATACATTTATTAAGATGTCTATCCACATCAGTAATCCGGATTTAAATCACATGCATTCATAATTCTTAGTGAACCGTACTAGCAAACATTCATTAACGATTTCATACTTTAATATGTTACGAACTATTTTATTCATTAAATATTATCTTAATCATCTCGTATTATACAAGATCATAGTATCATTTATGAATATGAAATTTTTAGATATTTATATAAAAATTATTCAACAATAATTTTAAAAAAAATTATAAGAAAAATATAATTTCATATTAAAATTATCTAAATACATGTTTTGATGACACTATGCCCAACAATTACCCTCTAAATGCTTTTCTTTAAAAATAAATTATCTAGTTAGGGTAGCAGACATAAAAAAGAATCTAGTTAACGTATCTAAATTGACTAATGATAACAATGTATATGTTGAATTTCATGCTGACTATGTTTTTGTAAAGGATAAAGCCTCGGGAGCACTACTTTTACGAGGGAGTTTGTAAGATGGCCTATACCTATTGACCATATCCAAATTCTAGAAATTTTGCTGCTCTAAACTGTTGTGTTCAAAGTGTTCTGCCTATCTTAGTTAATTATGATAGAAATTGTAAAAAGCATGTCAAATTCAATCTATTCTGTTAACTACTTGCCTCAAAATAAAAGAAATGAATGTGCTTCTAGTTCTGATTACTCTAGTAGCCATTTTCTGGCAAAATTTACTAAAAAAGATTTGATATTAATTACCCAATCTCATGTTATTCTAATCAAATTGATCTGCCTACCTCTGAGTGGAAATCAGTTCAATGTAATATGAATATGCATTTGATAAAGATAAATGGCACTAAAGATTGTGACACCCTGCACATAATATTCTCACCACAACTCTTATAACAACTCATCTACAAACTCCTATCTCCAAACATGATTTTTGCGTTGCGTGTCAAAAAGGCAAAACCCATGCCTTACCCTATCCTAATTTCTAAATATGTAACTAGGCAACCACTAGAATTGATCCATACTGATCTTTGGGGACCCTCACCCATCAATTCTAGGTAGGGATATATGTATTGTAAATGTTTTTTAGTTGATCATACCAGATTCTCATGGATTTTCCCTCTCAGACTCAAATCTGATGCAATTCATGCATTCACCATTTTCAAACCTTTAGTGGAAAAATAGTTTGAAACCTTTATCAAAACACTTCAATCAGATTGGGGGTTTAAGTCTTTTGTCTCACTTATTTAGTCAAATAAGATTGTTTTTAGGCACCCTTACACCTTCATTCTCACTAATATAATGAGAAAATAGAGAGGATGCATATGCACATAGTTGAAATTGGCCTAAACTTCCTTTCTCGAGCATCCATGCCTCTAAGTTTTTGGTGGGAAGTATTCCAGACTACCACTTTCATAATAAATATAATTCAAATGAACTTGATTGTCATTCAGATTTATGTTTGTTCATTGGTTACTTTTCTGAACATAAAGGGTACACGTGTTTACATCCCTCATGTTGAGCTTTCATATCTAGAAATGTGAACTTCAATGAATCATGTTTTCCTTTTATATCTCATTTTATTCAATTTAAACATGTATCGGCTAATAACTCATGTTCTGATGTGCCTAGCTTCGTATCTACTTTACCTTCCTATATTGATTTACCTACAAATACTTCATCCTCAAACTCAGTGTCTCAAAACACTTCTATCAGTAGCAGTGGTTCTTAGAATTCCTTGCAAAATAGGACTTCACGTTGTAATTCTTCATACCTAAATCAGTCAGTATAAGGTAATTCTCACCTCCATTCAAATATTAAGTCAATTATATGTGCTAAAAATTTAAGCAGATTTTCCCTCTGTTTCAGATAACCTAGTTATTGTTCTACCTATATCAACTCCTAGTCTTGAAAACCCTACACAAAATTTAACCCAAAATACATATTGTCACTTCCAATCTTCCCATTGCAACCAGATCCAGAAATATAATTATTGTGTGTGATATGTACGTAAGTGCACATGTCATTGACAAGTAACAAAGTGATAAGCGAGTGTCATTCTCCACAGGGATTGATGAAAAACATGGTAATTAAATAGATCAAGCTAAAGTCTAATTGGAGCAGAGAAACAACATTAATTTTGAGTTTAACTAATTTAATAGTTTGAGCCTGTAATTAAATAATAGGACTTCGGCTCCTGGCTCTAACTCTCATGCCACAATTCTTTTGTCATGCCATTTTTTGGTTTTCTCTTTATAAAGTCTTGTACTCTTATATGAAAACAACATGAACTCATCCAACTGCAAGGCCTTATTTTCTCCAGGGGCTTGCAAATCTAAGGTCAGCTTCTTAATAGCCCAAAAAGCTTTGTGCCGTAGCTCTAATCCCAAATGACAAGTTTTGCCAAAGACTAGCATATATGGAGACATTGCCAAAGGAGTCTTGAATGTTGTTCTATAGGCCCATAATGCATCATCAAGCTTGACAGACCAATATTTCCCTTTGGGATTGACAACATTTTCCAATATTCTTTTGATTTATCTGTTTGATAGCTCCACTTGCTCACTGGTCTGGGGATGGTATGTTATAACAACCTTGTACTTCACTCCATATTTGGCCAAGACTCCTTCAAGAAGCATATTGGTGAAAATGTGTTCCCTCATCACTAACAATAGCTCTAGGGGTTCCAAACCTTGTTAAAATATTCTTCTAAATGAACTTGACTACTACTTTTGCATCATTTGTTGTCAAGGCAGAAGCTTCTACCTACTTAGATACATAGTCCACTGCCATAAGGATGTACAGATTTCTAAATGAAGGTGGGAATGGCCCCATGAAATCTATCATCCCTACATAAAAAAGTTCAACCTCTAAAATGTTTTTAAGGGGCATCTTTTGCCTCTATGATATGTTCCCAGTCCTTTGACATCTGTCACATCTTGTTGCCACTTCATTAGCATCCTTGAAATGGAAGGCCAATAATAACTAGACTAAAACACCTTAGTTATTATCCTTAGGCCTCCAAAATGCCCTCTATAGAAGAAAGAGTGGCATCGTTACAATATGCTCTAGATTTCCTCTTCAGGGACACATCTTCTAAAGATTTGGTCAAGCCCTTGCTTGTAGAGATAAGGGTCATCCCAGTAGTAAGTCTTGACTTGTTGGAAAAAAAATTCAGTTGCTGTGAATTGAGTTCAGGAGGTAGCATTCCACTTGCTAGGCAGTTCACTATGTTTGCATGCTAAGAAGCTTCCAATTGTGAAATTTCCAAGAGTTGCTCTTCTGGAAAAGTTTCTGTGATGGCCAGGTCTACTGTAACATCTTTCCTAGTTTCCAATCTTAAAAAATGATCTGCCATTTGGTTCTTTGTACCTTTTCTATCTTTGGTTTCAAGGTCAAATTCTTGGAGCAATAAGACTCACCTGATCAACTTAGGCTTTCCATCATTCTTTGAAAACAAGTACTTAATAGCAGAATGGTCAGTATATACAGTAACTTTGGTGCCGATATTTGGTATCGGTAAGATAAGCTCTAAATTTATCAAAGGCAAACACAACAGCTAATAACTCTTTTTCAGTGGTAGTGTAATTCAGCTGTGCATCTATAAATTAAATGAAAATTTTTACCTTTTCTTCACCCCAAGGCAACTCCCACTGCATAGTCACTAGAATCACACATTAGTTCACAATGTAGCAATCAATTAGGTGCTACAATGATAGGTGTTGAGACTAAAGCCTTTTTCAATTCAATAAAAGCATGTCTACAATCCTCAGAAAATTCAAAAGCTCTATTGTTTTTAAGTAACATGCATAAATGTTTAGATATTTTGGAAAAAACTTTGATAAACATTCCATGTCCCAAAAAACTATTAATACCTTTTACTAAAATGAGGGCAAGGAATTTTTCAATTACTTCATTTTTTACCCTATCTACTTCAATGCCTTTCATACACACTCTATGACCTATGACAATTTATTCTTGCACTATAAAGTGACACTTCTCCCAATTCAAAACCAAATTGGTTTCTTCATATCTCTCTATGACTCTCTCAAGGTTAGACAAACATTCTAAATATGATTTACCAAAAATTGAGAAATCATCCATAAATACATCAAGCGTTTAATCCACCATGTCTGTAAAAATGGTCATTGAACAGGAATAATTCTCGGTGTTCGACCACATCAGCAGAGAAGAAAAATAATTAAAGCAAATGCCACAAAAGCATTATGAAAATAATTGAATATGCCATGTTGACAGATCTGAAGAAGTTGATCTAGAGCTACTCGTCTAACCAAGGTACCTAAAGTATAAAAGTCGCATAGGGAGTCACAAAGCTAGAGAAGCCAATCAAAAGAATCATCATTGTGGTAAATCTGGTAGCGATCACTCCAACCATCAAATTCGTCACACTACGCCAAATGATTCAAATATAAAAAGTTGTTAATACTGATAAGTAAGATGTACAGGAAAAATTTCATATGACACGTGGTAAGATCTAGACCGAAGACTCCATCGAGAAGAAGATAGAGTGAGTACTGTAGGAACAATTAGGCGGTTATGAAGAATAGACCAATCAGACAAAAGTACATGGATTATCAATGTGGCAATCCAAAGAAAATCTAATCAAGATCATTGGATTGGTCAAACGGTCAAGATTTACTAAGTTGTTAATGCTGATAAGTTAGATCTCAGAAAATATTATGTTGATCATATTTTTAGATAGAATTAGATAAGTTGTATTGGATTCTATGTAACTGACTGAAGGCCTATAAATAAAGGCAATATATAACTCCAACAAGGAACACAACAACTCTCAACACCCATAAGAAACAAGCTGACTATGCAGCTTGAATTAGCCTTATAAACTCATTCTCCATAATGAAATACTGTCAAAATCTTCCTGTGATTTTTCTTCCCTTTAAGGATTTTCCACGTAAATCATGGTGTTGCTATTCTAACATTCTCTCTCTTAATTATTCTCTATATTTTCATATTATGATGTAGAGAATTCACGATCAATTCTCAAAGACTATGAATTTTTTCCTTTATTTATATTTGGTGCTTTCATTAAAAACTGAGACAAAAAAAGCTCAAGGCACCCACCTAGAAACACTAAATATGTCCCGAACCAGATCTAACGCAGCCTAAAACGAGGGTAATGAAGCAGAGAAGGTGATAACCAGGCAGATCAGCCCACTAGCCGAGATCTTCTAAACAATCCTGACTGGAATGCGAGAGATGAAAGACACTGAGAAACTTTTGACAATCATTAAGAAAGAAGGAGAGTCTCTACGAGAATTCACCCATAGATTCAAAGGGGAGATGGCAAAGGTAAAAAGTTATGATGATCGAGCTGAAATATTTGCTTTCAGACGAGGATTGGGTCCCAACTCTCCCTTTGTTTGATGACCTATCTAAAACTAAACCTTTATCTATGGCATAAACTTTTCAGCGAGCTCAGACTTACATTATGTTGGAAGAGGAAAAGAAAATCCTATTTAAAGAAACAGAACAGAAAAAGGAAGAGTTGCAAAAGCAAGAACATAACCTCAGATCAAACAGGAAAAGGGCTGACAGGACAAGCATAGTAGATGAGAGAGATGAAAAAAAGGGAAGGACGAAATACCGAAGACAAGACTCAAGCAGAATACATCCAAGGGATAAGGTCTACACACCACTGAGCCTCCCTATAAAGAAAATTATGGAGCAGATCAAAGACAAGTCGTGGTTGAGAAGACCAGCGCCTCTCACGAAAGAGCCAAGTTACAAGAATAAGGACAAATATTGTTCTTTCCACATAAGTGGCGGACACTATACTAGAGATTGTTATAAACTCAAAGACTATCTTGAAGAGCTCATAAAACTCAGATCAGAAAAGCTCATAAAGTTCAGACCAGAAGAGTTCAGAAAGCTTAGAAAGTGCATATCAGAGGAGCTCAGAAAGTTCAGATCAGAAAAGTTGAAGTCAGAGCTTAGAACAGAAAAGCTAAAGTCAAAGCTTCAGAACAGAAAAGTTAAAGTCAAAGTTTCATAACAGAAAAGTAAAAGTTAGAAATTCAGAACATAGATGTTTCAGCGCTTCAGAAAAGAAAAAGTTGGAACTTCAAGAGTATTAGATTTTTAGAACAAAAATGTGAAATAACTTCATAATAGAAATTCATTAGAAAAGAAAAAAATGTTAAGGAAAGAATTTCATAGTAGAAATTTCAAAGAAAAGAAGAGCAAAGAAGATCACGTTCACTTCAGTCAAGAAAGTTGCCACTTCAGAGTAGGATAGCTCCCACTTCAGAACGGGAAAACTGCCATTTCATTATAGAACATGAAAGTAAAAAAGCTAGCCATTCAAATTTTTAGAACGAAAGGTTGCGGCTTGATAGCCCTTCAAATGGACTTTATGAGAAAAATAAAAGATGTACAAACAACGAGAACGGAAATGTCCTGACAGCGAGAACAGAAATGTCTTGACAACAGAAGTGACAACGGGGAGCAGAAATGGAAACTAAAACAAAAAAAAACTGGAAGAAAAATTACATGGCGAGTCACATAATCATAAAGATATGGGAGTCTGCTTCATGGAGAATTTTACGAAGTCGAAGTTGAGCTCCAGATCAAAAGTATGGTAGTCTTCGTACAGGAAAGTAAACTTAATTATGTCTTTCAAATTTAATTTTTTTAGTCAGACATACATAGCATATAATATATCATGATAAAGATGTAGATGTCTATTGTTCGAAGAATTTTACAGAACTTGATTTAGAACTCATGAGAAAGAGTTAGAACGATTCTCATGGAAGCTGCTCAGAAAAATAGATTATGCAGAACCTTAAATTCAGAAATTAAACTACATTTACTGGGGGCCAACTACATGATCAATCTTACATCGACGAAAAATATACAGAAATCAACCTTGTGAAGAATTTTATGAAAATTAATTTGAAGTTCCTGATAAAAAGTTATGGCAGCTCTCGTTGGTGTTATTTAGGAAAGTAAATATATGAATGCTTCTAAAAATTAATTTTTAAAATGTATAAATTTTATATTATTAAGTATAAAATAATATATCATTAGAAAATTATAGATATCTACTTCTTGAAAATTTTTGCTGAACTCGATTTGGAGCTCTCGAGCAAAAGTTATGATAATTTTTGTGAAGACTGTTCGAGAAAGCAAGATATGCAAAACGGTCACTTTTGGAAATTAAACTGTATTTGATGGAAGCAAACTATACGATGAATCTTACATCATCGGAAAGATACAAAAGTCTACTTATTGGAGAATTTTACAGAATTCAATTTGGAGATTTCGATCAAAAGACAGAAATCATATTATGCGGAACGGTCAAATTCATTAATTAAACTATACCGACTGGAAGCCAATTACATGACGAATTATATATCATCACAAGCATATGAAAATCAACTTCTTACAGAATTTCATGAAATTCAATTTGGAACTTTAGATCAAAACTTATGGCATGATAACGTGCAGACTGTTTACAAGACAAATACTTGGTGTCAACTTTCTCTCTTCTTCAACAACAATGAAAATTAGGGCATGAGTTCTTAAGAGCAGGCAGTTCGTAAGTTTGGTTCTCTAAAGGAACTAAGGGCGTAAGTTCTTGGGAGGGGCGGTTCATAAGTCTTACTTTCAAAAGAAACTAAGGGCGTGAGTCCTTGTGAGGAGTAATTCATAAGTCCTACTCTCAAAAGGAATTAAGGGCATCATTCCTTGGGAGGGGCAATTCATAACTCCTACTCTCAGAAGGAACTAAGGGCGTAAGTCCTTGGGAGGGGCAGTTCATAAGTCCTACATTTAGAAGGAAATCAAAACAAGGTCATGGTTCCATTGAAGGAGCCTAAGTCCTTGGGAGCGTCTACGTACGCCGTTCTCAGAAGAAAATTGAAATGAGGCCATGGTTCCACTGAAGAAGCTTAAGTCCTTGGGAGCGTCTACGTACGCCGTTCTCAGAAGGAAATTGAAACTGAGCCACGGTTCCAGTGAAGGAGCCTAAGTCCTTGGGAGTGTCTATGTACGTCGTTCTCAAAACGGGAAAGTCTGAAAGATCGGAAAAGGAAACATTCTCAGACTTTAGAACGGAAAAGGAAACATCTTCAGGATAGGAAAGTCTAGAGAATGGAAAAATAAATGTCTTCAGAACGGAAAAGGAAACATCTTCAGGATGGGAAAATCTATAGAACAGAAAAGGAAATGTATTTAGAACGGGAAAGTATGAAAAATGAAAAAAGAAACGTCTTCAGAATGGGAAAGTCTGGAGAACGGAACAAGACATATCTTCAGAACGGGAAAGATTGAAGAATGGAAAAGGAAACATCTTCAGAACGGGAAAGTCTGGAGAACAGAAAAGGAAATGTCTTCAGAACGGGAAAGTCTGAAGAATGAAAAAGGAAATGTCTTCAGAATGGGAAAGTCTGGAAAATGGAAAAAGCAATATCTTCATAACAGAAAAGGAAATGTCTTTAGAACATAACAGAAGTTGAGGAAAGAACTTCAGAACATAAAAGAAGTTGAGGAAAGAACTTCAGGGTAGAAAAGAAAAGAAGTTGAGGAAAGAACTTCAGGGCTGAGTAAAAGAAAGTCGAGTAAAGAAAGGTGAAAAGAAAGGTTGAGCTGAGTAGATGAAGGCAAGTAAAGCCAAGTAAAGGAAGGCCAAGCAAAGGAAGGCCGCAACTTCAACGTTTAGAACGGGAAGGAAAAAGAAGCGAGAAAATGAAGGAAGGAAGTTAAAGCAAAAAAGGAAACCGAAAAGGAGAAACAAAGAAATACGAAATAAAAAAGTGCAAAGCGGAGTAAAGGAAAGAAAATAGGAAAAACTTTATCGGTGAACTGGTAGTAAATCAAAATAGGGCCATGGTTCCACAAAAGGAGTCTAAATCATTGAGAATGTCTACAGACGCCGTTCTCAGAAGAAAATAAAAATGAGGTCATGGTTCTTTATCTGGTCTTCCTCTCAAAAGAAAATGACAGTTCGTAATTCTTTCTCTGAGAATGAAGACGGAGTCATGATTTTTTATTTGAATCTAAGTCATTGACGAAACATGTACATCATAAGAAAATTAAAGTCATATCCTTGGGAACATATTTCACAAAAGAATATAGTTATTCTCAAGAGAACTTGGAGCCAAAAGTTTTTTAAGTATTTAAGAATGGATTTCGTTGAAATCTTGAAGTCGGTACAGTACCAGATTTTAATCCCCAAAATTTGCTAAGTCTTTGAATGAAGTACAACAAAAGAGAGTTTAATAGAAGAAAATTGCACAAACAGGGTAATTCTTGTTAATCGAAGCAGAAGTACAAAGGAAAAATATGAAACGAGATAAAGAAAAAGAAAATAAGGAAACAGTAGAAACTCTACCAACAAATACGAAACATCAAACTCAAGCTCACGCGATGCAATTATGAAACGATATACTCGCTCTTTACTTATCTCAATAAATTATTATGTTATTATTCTTGTACAACATTCTTGTCACAGATCTTAATGTACAAGAAAAGGAAAATGAAAAAAAAATGAAGAAATGGGAAAAACTTTACCAATGAGTCCATCGTGAAAGGAATAAAAAGACATAACAGTAAATGAAGAAGATGTAATCATCATCGACAACAAACTGATAAAAATAATTGCTCGACAACTGTAAAGCATTTGTAAACGGGAACAGGAAATGTAATGGCAGAAAGAAAAGGAGAAACCACCACTGACGACGGACAACTAAAAAAGGAAAATGAAAAGCTAAGAAGTCCATAACAACTTCAAAAGTCGAACCCAAACTAGAAGGTAGAGCTGAGCCTAGACCACAAGGTAGAGCAGAGCTTAGACCAGAATGCTCAGAAGTTCATGACGCATGAAAGTTTTAGGAGCTGAACTCAGACCAGAAAACTTAAACCCAAAAGCCAAGAGCTTTGGCATTTCTCAAAAGAAAAAGTTAAAACTTCAGAATTAAGGAAAGAACTTCAGAGCAGAAATTCTTATCCAAAGATTATTACTTCACTTAAAGTCAGAGAAGTAATATATATGAACGTCTATGAGATCCTAATGAATCTAGTATTGAAGATCGAGGAAACAAATCATTACACCTGAATGAAGAGAGACTTCATCAAGTGTAATGTTGGCAAATGAATAGGAATAGTTCTCGGTGTTCAGCCACATCACCGGAGAAGAAAAATAATTAAAACAAATGCCACGTAAGGGAATAGTTAAATTTTCCATGTTGGCAGATCTGAAGAAGCTGATCTGGAGCTACTCGTCTAACCAAGGTAGGTGAAGTATAAAAGTCGCATAGGGAATCACGAAAGCCAGAGAAGCTAATCAAGCGAATCATCGTTGTGGCAAAGGTGGTAGCAATCACTCCAAACAATCAGATTCGCCACACTACGCCAAATGATTCAAATTCAAAAAGTTGTTAATATTGATAAGCAAGATGTACATGTAAAATTTCATAGTCGGATATAACTACTTGAACTCATCGAGGAGAAGTTAGAGCGAGAACCGTATGATCAACTACGTGGTTATGAAGAATAGACCGATCAAACAAAAGTACATGGATTATAGACGTGGAAATCCAAAGAAAAGCTAATCGAGACCATTGTGTTGGTCAGACGGTCAAGATTTACTAAGTTGTTAATGCTGATAAGCTAGATCTCAGTGAATATTCTGTTGATTCAATTTTTAGATAGAATTAAATAAGTTGTATCGGATTCTATGTAACCGATTGAATGCCTATAAATAAATGCAAGATGTAACTCCAACAGGAAACACAACAACTCTCAACACTCATAAGAAATAAGTTGACCATGCAGTTTGCACAAGCCTTGTAAACCCTTTCTCCATAACGAAATATTATCAAAATCTCCCCGTGGTTTTTCTTTCATTTAAGGGTTTTCCACGTAAATCATGGTGTTGTTATTCTCTCATTCTCTCTTAATTATTATCTATATTTTCATATTATGATGTAGGGAATTCATGTTCAATTCTCAAAGACCGTGAATTTTTTCCTTTACAGTCATCATACACCTTCGAAATGTTGCTAGAGCGTTGCAGAGTCCAAATGGCATTCTCCTGAAAGCAAATGTCCCATAAGGACAAGTGAAAGTGGTTTTCTCTTGTTCATCTAGTACTATAACTATTTGATTATAGTCTAAATACCCATGAAAGAAATAATAGTACTCATTGTCAACAAGTATGTCCAATATTTGGTCAATAAAGGGAATAGGGAAATGGTTTTTTCTAGTGGCCTTCTTCACTATCTTTGTTATAATCAACTCATTATTTTCATTTGCTATAACAGTTACTCCTCCTTTCTTAGGCACACATTGAACAAGATTAACCCAAGCACTGTCTGAAATAGGATAAATGGTCCCTGCATCCAGCCAATTGATAATCTTTTTTTACAACCTCATTCAGTATAGGGTTTAACCTCATTTGCTATTCAATGGAGCCGCCACTTCCCTCTTCAAGTAGTATTTTATGCATGCATACAGTGAGACTTATACCTTTTATATCAGCCATCTTCCAGCCAATAGCTCTCTTACATTTTCCCAATACTTCAAGCAATAGTTTTTCATTCTCACTACATTAAGAAGAAGAAAAGATAATCGGTAAAGTACTATCCTCACCAAGATAAGCATACTTCAAGTGAGCAGGCATCGACTTTAGCTCCAACAAAGGTGGTGATTCAATGGATGGTAATGATGGCTTGAATTTCCTTTCAGATAGCTGCAAGGACTCAATTTGCTTCCCAAACTTTGGAAAAAACTGTTTCCACTTCTTTTTCTTCTTCATCACTGTTATCTTCTCCCAATTACTCGAAGGTTCGCTCTAGATGAGGTACCTTGCTACAACTTGTGTGCAATTTCTCCATGATTATAGTATCCAGATTCAAGCTTCAAGCAGTGCAATAAGTTAGATTCATTCAATCATTCCTTCTTAGGCATGTAGGTAAGTGAATGAGAGCGGGTGTTATAAAAAATATAACTACACATTCTTTTATCTCTTTATCTAGATACTTCATTACATTGAAAACAATGAAGGTAATCTATTTATCATTGGCCCTCATGGTCAATTCTCCTTTTAGCACATCTATGGTTGTCATGCTAGTGGCCAAATAGGGCCTTCCCAGAATTATAAGCATTTCCATTTCTACTTCATAGTCCAGAATTATAATGAGAATATAAACTTGGATACTTTCACTTGTACATATTCTATTTTACCTTTTGGATCACATAGGATCTATCAGCCAACTGCAAGGTGATAGTTTTTTGCCTAGCTTTGCATATTCCTAACATCCTGAAAATGGATAATGACATTATGTTGATACCTGCTCCCAAGTCACATAGAGCTCTTCCACAGTGTGTCTTGCCAGTTGTATAAGGAATGGTAAAGTTTCTAGGATCTTTAATATTTAGTGGAATCTTGTTCTGTAGGATCAAGCTACGTCCATGTGTTAAAGCTACAGTCTCAAATTCTCTCAGCCTTATCATTTTGGTTAAGATGTCTTTCATAAACTTGGCATAGTGTGGCATCTGTTATAAGGTTTCAATCAAAGGTAGGTTGTTTATATGCATTTATTTCAACATGTCCAGAAATTTGTTGAACATATCATCTAACTTCTTCTTTTGCAGCCTCTGAGAGAATGGAGGCAGTGGTTTCACCACTATATCTTCCCCTATTTGCTCTGCAAGCAGGTGCTATAATAAAAGGTTGCTCCGCTACATCTTTTGGATGGCTTGATTCTTTGTCTCTATTTTCAGTTTGCATCTCTAGTCTATCATTGGGTTGTGCTGCCACCTTACCGCTTCTTAAGTGTATTGCCTTACAGTGTTCTTTTCCCTCTCTTTTGAGATTTTCAGTGTTGCTAGGCAAAGTACCCTGATGTCTAGTGTTCAAGGAATTACCTAATTGTCCTACTTGATTTTCCATGTTCTTGAGAGTCATTGTCTGGCTCTAAATCATTGTAGATTAGTTCTGGATTACTGACTCATTTGTTGCTATGTATTCTTTCAAGAGACTCTCTAATGTGTCAGGTTGTTCTGTTGGTGTTGGCTTTTGCGCTTAGCCTTATGTGCAAAACCAGTAGGATAAGTTGGCATGCTTTGTGAGTTTGATGGTCTTGTACCTCAATTACTCTAGGAGAAATTAGGGTGTTGCCTCCAGCCAGGGTTGTAGGTGTTTGAGTAATGGTTATTGTCATTATTTCTATTAAATTTCACACATAGTTCACTAAAGTTGGATTTCCTAGTAACTTTCAAATAAATGCTCTTCACCACAATAAATACAAGATACCTCCACCACTTGATTCACAGATTGTTGCGTTCCTTGATTTTGATTCTGAGTTGTTGTAGATATCATACTCAGATTTTTGATCATGTTGTTTTAATGAAGATACTTGGGCTGTTAAAGCTGTTATAGCATCTAAATCACGTATCCTTGCAACTCTCTTAGTTGGTGTTGCTCTAGAAGTCGGCCAATGGTAGTTGTTACTTGCTATTCTCTCCAAAATCTCATAAGCCTTATCATAAAACTTAGACAAAATGACTCCACTTAATGAAGCATCAACCATCAATCTTGTAGAAGAATTCAGCCTAAAAAGTTTCAATCTGAATGCAATGTGAAATTCCATGATGTAGGTATTTTCTTAACAACTCCTTAAATCTTTCTCATTCCTTATACAAAAACTCATCCCTCAATTGATGAAAAGAGATAATCTCATTTTTTAATTTTACATACTTTGTAGGTGGGAAATACTTCTTCAAAAACTTGTCAACAATGTCATTCCAAGTGTTGATAGAATCTGAGGGTAAAGAATTTAGCCAAGCTCTAGATATACCCCTTAATGAGTAAGGAAGTAGCCTTATCCTTAAGGCATCTTCTGAAGCTCTAGGTATTTTGAATGCATCAATGACTTCCATATAAAGTCTTAAGTGCAGGTGATGATCTTCAATGGGCAGTCCATTAAATTGCCCAACAGTATGCAACATTTGGAACATTATAGGCTTCAACTCAAATCATGGAGCTTGATCTCTGGCACTATTCCAAGGTTCATTGCTTGAGGTTGAAGAATAGCATAGTCCCTAATTGATATCTTTATGTCATCAGCCATCACTGTGGCATTGCTTCCATTATTAGTTTGGTCGGCATGTTGATGTTGGTTATCATTCAAAACTACTCCTTCTTCATTAGTTGCCATCTCTCTCACTGCAACCAATCATCTATGCTTTCTTCTCAATTGCCTTAGAATCCTATCAATTTTTTGGTCAAAATTAAAATCAAGTAAATGTTGTCTACGCATAAAATGAAATCCAAGTTCCTGCAATAGAGTAGTAGCAACAGCGTTAGCACTATAGCTCACTAACTAGATTTAAATTGATCTAAATAACTAAGTTTCTCACTCAGTCCCTGGCAACAACACCAAAAACATGTTTTTGTGATATGTACGCAAGTGCACAAGCCATTAACAAGTAATAAAGTGATAAATGAGTGTCATTCTCTACAGGGATTGATGAAAAATAGGATAATTAAACAGATCAAGCTAAAGTCTAATTGGAGCATAGTAACAACATTAATTTTGAGTTTAACTAATTTAAGAGTAAGGTAAAAAAGTATCAATCTAAGTAAAACAATTATGAGCAACACTTGTAGAATATTGGACATAAAATAGAGCAATGGTGGTGTATTCAATGGTGAAATGAGCTAATGGTTAAATCCTCTTATCGTTAATATTCTTAATAAAATTTGTTCAATCTGCTATAACTTTTTAGTAGCATTAACCCCAACTAATATGAGAATAGAATTACTCGCAGTTTGATCAAGATGATTGGTTTACAGGGTGAGCATATATGTCTATATTCCTCACTAAACACTTAAATCTAAAGATGTTATGCATTAAGTATCGTTCAAGCTAAGTCCATTGAATTAAAACTTTCCAATATTTAATCCAATTTTTATCTTACTAAGGATGACCAATCAGTAATAAAGATGAGCATTAAATAACCTTGAATGAAATGCTATTAAGAAATGGGTAAATTGAACTTCATTAATTAGAAATACGAACTTTAAGGTTCATTAACCATACTAGCTTAAGAGTTTTAGCTCATATTGAGCTTAAGAGCAAATTCCATTACAACCATCACCATTGTCGAGCTTACAGAAGTAAAGTTAAAAAAAGAAACAATGAATTAAAGAAAGGCAAAGATGAAAATAAAGTGGAGAATAAACGAATATCCTCCCCCTTTTGTCTTCTTCCTCATGTCCTTGTTTCCCTTTTTATCCTTTTCTTTCCTTTTCGTCTCAGCAAAATGTTCCCAAATTTTCAGCAAAGGTGTTGGCTCTCCCCTCCTTGAAAAATGTACTTGCTATATATAGAGCCTCCAAATTAGGGCTTTAGCTTCCAACATGGACGCGTGTCGAGCAACACCAGTAGTGGGGATCACCGGGAAAGCGCTAACACCACATGGATAACTAACTTCTGAGCGCATAAACTTTTCTTCCTTTTCTAAGTGCCTGCTAGACTAAATGACAAAGTCCATGTCATGTGTGCATCTCCGCTGCTATAACGATATAGACTTCCATGATGCGACATGTTCTTCAGCCACTACTCTTATAAATATCCATGCAAATATATACATCATTATGTTTGATTTGCTCAAAATCTATTACACAAACTAAAAGAAGCACTAAACTTTAATAGACAACGATTAATAAGAAAATGACACAAATAAGACTAGAAATTGAATCAACGTCCTAAGATTATAAATGAGTTAAATTAGAAAATTCAAGGGTTACTCTAATTTCTTAGAGTTATTAGGAATCAAAAATCCTAAAGCCGATTTAGCCTCTAAAATCCCTCTTCCACCATATCACTTACCAATTAAACCCACCATAGCTAAACGGGCTTTATGCAGTCCAATCTAGAAATAAGCTATATGCTTGAGGAATTTAATGCCCTCTTGAGGAATGACACTTATGACCTTGTATCCAATGTGTCTCTAGTTGGCAACAAATGGATTTATAAGCTTAAATTGAATCCAGATGGGAGCATTATGAGACATAAAGCCAGACTGATTGCCAAAGGGTTCCACCAGAACCTAGTCATATATTTCACTAAGACGTTTAGTCCAGTGGTAAAACCTACCATTGTAAGAGTAATCATACACTTGGTTGTGTCTTTTAGTTGGGAGGTCAAGCAACTAGATATTCACAACGTGTTTCTAAATGGATTTCTCAAGGAGACATTTTTTATGCCTCAACCAAAGGAGTTCAAGGACCCACTAAGACCCAATCATGTTTGCAAACTAAAGAATGCTCTTTATGGGCTGAAACAGGGCCCTAGAGCGTGGTATGACAAACTCAGAAGTGCACTTTTACATCAGGGATTCAGGAACACTAAATCAGACACCTCATTATTTACATATCATTATGGCCAAAATGTTATTTACCTACTGATATATGTTAATGACATCTTCATCACTTGAAACAATTCAAATCTAATTCACAAGGTCATTTCAAACATGCACAAGTCATTTGCTTTGAAGGATTTGGGGACCATTAACTACTTTTGAGGTATTGAAATACATAAAGACAAATATGGGGTGTACCTTACACAAACAAAGTACATTACTGACATGTTAAACAGAACCAAAATGGAAGGAGCGAAACCTTCTCCTTCTCCTGCCAACTACTCAATTCAGCTTACCCTTTTGCAAGGGGAACCTGTGAATGACATCACCTTGTTCAGAAGCATCAATACTGAAGCCTTATAATATTTGTCAATCACAAGACTTGACATCAATTTCATAGTTAATAAACTTAGTCAGTTCATACATGCACCTATTGATGAAATTCAATGGCAAGCCTATAAAAGGCTCCTTAGATACTTAAAAAGTACCATATTTGAAGGTTTAGTTCTTGAACCATCCTCTAATCTATGCATCCAAGCCTTTTCAGATGCTGATTGGGTTGGAGATGTAAGGAGAAAAAAGATCTACATGAGGTTACCTAATATACATGGGGGGAAACTTAGCGTCCTGGTCCTCTAAAACGTAACCTCTAGTGTCCAGATCCATCACTGAAGCTGAATGCAGAGCATTAGCTAGTATCATCTCAAATATCCAGTGGTTCAAGAACCTGATTCTAGAGCTATCCCTTCATATGACTCAACATCTAATATCATGGTGTGATGACATTGGTGCACTGGCTCTAACTTCTAATCCAATGTTTCACTTCAGTACTACCCATATTGACTTAGCTGTGCATTTTATAAGGGAAAAGGTCAAATACATATAGCTTGAAGTCAAGTATGTGCTCAGCATTGAAAAACTAGTTGACATTCTTACCAAAAGTCTATCTACACCTAGGTTCAATTACCTAAAGAGCAAGCTTCAAGTGAAATGCTCCCCTTTCAGCTTGAGAGAAGATGTTAGCAGGTATGAGCAATTGGAAGTAAGTTGGCTTCTAATAGTTAGTAAGTTAGAAGCTAACCACTCCTGGTCTTATTGTAATATTGTTTCGATAGTTAGTTTAGCATATAATGAAGTGTACTTGTGCATTCAACTTATATATAATGAAAGGCAGTAGACGTGAGGCTTAACAGTTAAAGCTAAAATCATTTTTCATCATATTCTTCCTCTTCCTTCTTTATTTTCTTTATGTTTTTATCTTTTTCTTCAACTCTTACAAATACTGAAAAAAAAACATTTTAAATAAACTAGAATACAAAAACTTAATTAGCAATTTTTTACATCTCAAAAAGTGAGAAAAATAAATTTTTTAAATAATATTTTATAATATAGAATTGCTTTTAAATTAAAACTCGAGTAACTTTTTTGAATTGTCACCTAGGGCCGTAAATATCATTCAGTCGCCACTGGATCCTAATCACGTTTTCCTGCTTCACCTAAGTTGTTTTAGTATTGGGTCCAATATTTTGATGGTCAAAATGCCATTCCCTCATGATTTTCTCAAGACTTTATTCTCATAACTTTCACGAATTTAAACTAGGACTTCAAGTTTTAGAAAGAAGAGTGATTTGGGGAAGAAGTTGGTCAAAATGCACGTGACTAAATTAAGTGTTGGGAATGAGAGATATTACCTATAATGCATAGTTTAAAATCTCTATCTCTACTATATTAAAATGGGTTTAAGGGGAGAAACTTTTGATTTCCCCTTTTGCCCTTTAAGGCCTACTAAATATAGTATAAGATTAAGTTTTTTCTTTGTATTTAATTCTTTTATAATTGTATTCACTAATTATTCTTTTATTGATACTTTATAAAATTTTATGTTTTATGTTATCATGTTATTAGGAATGTGAAGAATCATGAATAAGATTTTAGATATCCTTATATCTCAAACATTGTTTCAGTCAATAACAATGAGTTATTGTCTATCTGTAAGATTTTTTTATTGTTTAATCGAATCACTATTCGAGACCCAGGATTTTTTTAGTTTTATAATAAATGTAATGATTTTCAATGCCCATTATCCGTGATAAATTTTCTCTTCTCAAATAATTTCTCTTTTAGTTTCTTTTCATCTTATCTTACGACATAGATTTGTTACGTTCGTACATTCTTTAATTAATTAAAAACTCTTGTACATAATTTATGATCTCAAAATGATGCATGACTTTTTCAAGTTTCCTTCTATTTGTAATGATTTTACTTTAACATATCATCACTAAGTGATGTACGACATATTTAATTTTTTTATTTACAATAGTATAATTATGAATATGAATAAGATTAAGTTTTTTTCTTTGTATTTAATTCATTATAATTCTATTCACTAATTATTCCTTTACTAATACTTTATAAATTTTTGTATTTTATGTATCCATGTTATTAGGAATGTGAAGAATCATGTATAAGATTTTATAGATCGTTATATCATAAACATATTGTTTCAGTCAATAACAATGAATTATTGTCTATCTGTAAGATTTTTTTGTTGTTGTTTAATAGCATCACTATTTGAGACCCATGATTTTTCTAGTGTTATAATAAATATAATAATTTTTAATGTCTATCATCCGTGGTAAAATAGTTTATCATATGTAATTTTCTCTTCTCAAATATTTTCTGTTTTAGTTTCTTTTCATCTTATCCTACGACATAGATTTGTTAGGATCGTGCATTTTTTAATTAATTAAAAATTCTTGTAGATAATTTATCATCTCATAATGATGCATGGATTATTCAAATTTTCTTCTATTTATAATGGTTTTAGTATAAACATATCATCTACAAGTGATGCATGGCATATTCATTTTTTTATTTACAATAATATAATTATGAATATGAATAAGATTAAGTTTTTTCTTTGTATTTAATTCTTTTATAATTCTATTCACTAATTATTCTCTTACTAATATTTTATAAAATTTTGTATTTTAAGTTATCATGTTATTAGGAATGTAAAGAATCATGTATAAGATTTTAGAAATCCTTACATCATAAACATTGTTCAGTCAATAACAATGAACTCATTGTTATTGTCCATCTGTAATATTTTTTTTTTGTTTAATCGAACCACTTTTTGAGACCCATGATTTTTTTAGTTTTATAATAAATGTAATAATTTTAAATGCCTATTCTCCATGGTAAAATAGTTTATCATATTTAATTTTCTCTTCTCAAATAATTTCTCTTTTAGTTTCTTTTCATCTTATCTTACGACATAGATTTATTAGGATCGTGTATTCTTTAATTAATTAAAAACTCTTATAGATAATTTATCATCTCAAAATGATGCATGACTTATTCAAGTTTCATTCTATTTGTAATAGTTTTATTATAAACATATCATCTCCAAGTGATGCACGGCATATTCAAATTTCATTTTATTTTTAATAGTATAATTGTGAATAGAAAAAAATTACCGCTATTGTTGTTGTTTTAGATTTATAACATTTTGATAGCTAATGTATTTATTTCAACGTTACTAATAATTTTAAAACTTATTGTATAATTTTAAAGTTCTTCAACACGCGCGAAACACATACTTTTCAACTAGTTTTAAAAGAGACTTATGAGGAGAAATGTTTGAATTACTCTTTTGCCCCTTAGATAATTTTGCATTTCAATTTCATATCTAATTAATATAGTAATGTATCCATTCAATTTGACTTTTTTTTGTTTCTGTAAATTACATTTACTATTAATAATTAGCATGGTTGTTATTCTTTGTATTTACCTTTAATTGAAATATTATGTTTCATGGTCACATTTTATGTAATCCAATATCATAACAATAACACTAAAACACTGTTATAATTCATCGCGGTTAAGTGACCATCATTGTAAAAAAAGCATAAAGGAGTATATATTTGATTAAAAGTAGTTAATTTTATATTTATGTACAATTAATTGCATCCTTACCTCATGTTTTGCTACTCGTTAATAACTTGGTTTAACAAATATTTTAAGTTCATCTTATATGGAGAGATTCATAATGGTATAAGCATAAATCAATGGATCTGAACTCAACATGATTTAATGTGATATAGGATCAATTGAAAATAATCATATTATCTATCATACATATTTTGAAGTCACAATCCGTAAAACTCAATGACACCGCACAACATGAGGTACTTCATCATGTTTGTTTTATGCTTCAAACACGATACTAGAAATTGAAGAAGTTCAAAAGAATTTGAGTCATGAAAAAGAGTAGATTGAAGCAGTTCAAAAGAATTTGGGTCATGAAAAAGAGTATGTAATGCAGAAGAGTATGTAAACAGTGAAAGGATTGCATGCCATTTCTTGCCAAACATAGTTCTATGGTCTTGTTAGGACGCTTAGGATCTTTTGTTCCAACTATCCCTGACACTGTGTAAAAAGTTGTGTTACATGTTTAGGCTAAATAAGAATAGTGTTCTAGGTTGTATTGAACTTAATTAAGTTGGAGAATTTTCAGTCGGTGCATGAGAATCCCATGTCTTTAGATTGATATTCTGGTAAAAAAATGAGTTGACAAAACTCCATAAAAATTTGGATGTGAGATATTTACATAGTACTGTAACAGTCTCTCAAGACATTTATGTGTTTTTCTCCACTGAATGTTACTATTGCGAATGAGTAATTTTTTGAACTAATGATAATGTGTTCGTCTTATTTGTTTTGCAAGAGTTTCGGATTGCATGTGTTAGTCTGCATAGGGGCTATTTTTTTATTATGACCACAACTTTAGGAAATTGGTAAACATGTAAAACATAAAGAAAGATAAATAATAAAATGTGAACATATAAAACTGGCAGTATGCTTACATCCACAGGCAGAGATGATGGGAATTTCTCTAGTTAACCAATAAAGCACAAAACAATGTCAAAAATATTTACAAACTTAAATTCTACAAACTCAAATAATATTGAATTAAGTAGAGTTTTAGAATATTTATAGGACCCACACAAATCATCAGACTATATATAAAAGTATGCATATTAAGAAAAATATTTTTGGACAAATTTATCCTCATTATTTTTTAAAATCACCAAATTATCCTTCAACTTAAGATTTTAAGTCACTCTAGAGCAGTGAAGCTATTAATTAAATAATTATTCCACTCTTTAAGTTACACACTTAATGATTATTTATAAATTAGATGTATAATAATTATTATGATTTGCTATAATAATATAATTTATAATTTGATTTGACATATATTAGATGACAATAACAATATATTTTAAACAATTATGATATAAATTATATTTATAATAGTTATTATGATATATGTTGTAACAATATAATTTATAGTATAATTTGACATTAACAAAATATTTTAAACAACTTTGATAAAAAATAATTGATGGTTAAAATATGAATAACTTATTAAGATATTAATTTGCATATATGATAAAATTGTAATGAACATGATGAGATTATTGTATCTAGTTCTAATCAAGAGAGAGAATATTATATACTAAGCATAATATTTTTTTCCAAAAAATATTGTGATGCATATTTATCAGGTTAATATACTTTATATTTTACTAATAACCACAATTATCAAAAGACTCATGATATTGGGAGAAATAGTTTAAAGATTAATTAATAAGTGAAATGAATTATATATTTTTAGAGCCTTTAAAAATGGTCAACTATCTCTAAATTTTAACATTGTAAAACTAAATAAATAACATGATTCAATTTTCATTCAAATAACTCCTAAAATCATCATTTATCTTTTTAATTTTGATTATTTTGTTTTCTGTTTTCAAATAATAGATTGGGATGAAAGTTAATTGTTATGCTAACCTCATAATTTAATTTTTTTGAATTGGCATGACAATGAAAATACTTAAATTAATAAAGATAAGCAAGTTGACATATGTTAGCAATATTTATAATAGTTATTATGATTGGTTGTGATAATATAACTTATGGTCTAATATATTGGATGACAGTAAAAAATAGATTTTAAACAAATTTAATATGTGAAAAAAATTGGCAACCGAAATATGATTAACACAAAATTTTAACATGTGACAAAATTACACACATTTCCTAATCAACTCTTGATGAGATTATTTCATCTAATGCAAATTAAAAATAAAATCTTGAATTACTATATGTAATATTTTTGACAAAAATGGTGAAAAAAAAGATATCATCAAACTCATATACTTACTTTTTTATTAAGACCATATAAATACGAATAAAGATATTATATTCAGTAAAGAAAATATGAAGTATTAGAAAGTTAGCTAATAAATTAAATAAATTTCATATTCTAAAAACAAAAAAATAATGTATTTTAATTTTTTACTATTAACCATATAGTAAATGTCTATGTGTCACGTGAAACGCATGTATAAAAAATTTAGTTTCTCTATATCTATTACAATTTGGTGCAATACAAAATGGGAGAGGTGAGTCCTATTTATATTGTAAATTAAGAGAGTATGACAACTAAATAACTGATGTAAAACAAAGACAAAACTCACAACTTTAATGTTGAAGCCACCGCCTAAACAAATCTCCATATTGACTTTTAATTGCATCCTAATGTTCAAAAATGGCTCCACAAAATAAAAGATGCTTTACTTTAAGTAGCAAAAGTTAGTGAAGACCTGAAAACACGTAATGAGACTATTTGCTTAGCAACGTATGAAATTGAGAATTTTGAATTATGATTGGGTATTGATTATTTGGCATGATACATTTTATGCTATTAATTCAATTAGTAATAGCTTATAATCTAACGACATCAATATTGATGTTTCTATTGATCAACTAACAGGACTTATTTCTTAAAAATTACAAAGAAATTGGATTTACATCTTTTTAATAACTTTTAAAGAAATAACTTCGGGAATAGAAACAGAACTAGTATGGAAAAAATGTATAATTTGAAGAAAAAACCATTCAATGAAATTAATAACAAAAAATACTATTATCACACGAAGAAACTTTTAAAATAAATTATTTTATATATATTTATATTATTGTAGATCAGGTTATTTTATTTAAATTTATTCTCCATAGATTTGATTTTTTACTTGACTTTCAAAGATTAAGATTAAGTTAAAAAAATGTATAGAACCTGATAATTTTTTAAATCATAATTTGTCTTCTAATATTGACAATTTAAAAAATTTTCAGAATTAAAATACTAAGCGAATTTCTATAAGCTAAAATAGTACTCCAACTGAAGTATTAAACTATATAAAATGACTTGATTTTTTTCAAATAAAAAATTATTGCTTATAGAATGTTATTGACAATATGTAAAACAGTTGCATTGTAAAAATAAGTTTTTCTAAATTAAATTAAAATGATATTTACAATCAACTATGTCATACGGAGGATTGAATGATTTAGTAATGTTATCTGCTCAGAAAATATTTTAACAAACTCGAATACAAAAACTTAATTAGCAATTTCACATCTTAAAACCTGAGAAAAATAAATTTTAAATAATATTTATCTTATAGAATAGTTTTTAGATTAAAATCACAATAAATTTTTTAACCATCACCAAATTTAAATGACCCACTCCTGATGCGAGTACACCATCAATGACTGAAGAACCAAAATTCTTCATAAATGAAGCTCTCACACCCACAAACTTAGCTATACTAGTCAATACGATGTGCGTTGCATGTGTTAAAGCAATCAATATAAATAATATGTATGAGAAATACGTATAAGACTACATAAAAAATTATTTGATCACCTTCTGACTTTTTTATATCGAATACTAATAATTATCTAGTGAAGCCAGCCTCTGCTTTGGTTCTCTGTCGTATTTGATTTAACATTGTTCCTCATGGTGTTTTTAAACTCTTGTTAGCTAATTTTATTGTTGTTGTTTTGCTGTTGAGTTTATTCCTTTAAAAAATGTAAAAAGGAATTCAAGTGTTAGTTTCAATATCAAAGTAATTCACCTATATAAATCCTTAACATAATTGATATATTTAACTTAACATGTCTCTTAATGTTTCAAAACTCATATGTTTTTAATGATAGATGATAAATGACTATTTTGAAATGCTAAAAGTGAAAATGGTTAATGGTTTGATAAGTTGAAATTAATTTTTGAAGTGGGATAATTAGAAAATTAAGAAAACGGTTGAAGATGAAAGGTGAAAATAAATTTGCAGGGGTGATTTTAAGAGAGATTGTGTAGTTTGTGAAAATTTACTATATTATTATGTAATTTAAGATCTTAAATATATTAATTATAGAAGAGGAGTCATATATGCATGCGCCATTTGATTCAATAAATTTATTATATTATTATAGTTTATTTATAAGTTTTTAATTAAAACTATTAAAATGAATATCATAATGCTATCAAATTAGATTTATTAAATTATTTTGAAAATAAAATTCTTAAAATATATGTTATAGTATGATTTATTATATTTATTTTTTACACCTAAATATGATTTTGAATGTCATTATAAATTATGAGTATTAAATCACATTTATGTTTTATTTAAATTCTTAAATATATCACAACAGTAGAAGACACATTATTGTCTTCTTTTTCTGTACATATAAAAAATTTAAAATGTGATTTTGAATATAATTATAAATTATAACTATTATATTATGCGTTTTAAAATAAATAATATTGTTTAGATTAGTTTAAACAAATAAAGTTAATCTTGAATAGATAATATTTGTTTTAGATTAGTTTAAAATAAATGGTTATGAATTTATAGTGCAGTTAATCTTGTTACTTAAAATCATTTAAATGTTAACATTACTTAAAGCAAACGTACTTGAGGATAATTATGACACGTAGTTAAGGGTGAATATGGTATAGTGAAATTTTAGTTGGACAAATGTGTCCAACAAATATTCTTCAGAAATGCAAGCTTTTAGATGTAGTAGGATATGATATGATAGAATAGGAAATAAGAAGAGAGTAGTAATTTAAGTATTGAACATTATACTATAATAATACTAACGGATAAAAGAAATCCTGCAATTCAACATCTGATGTTAACAAATATTTTTGTCATTCTATTTATACTAAAGAATGCATAACTTTATATATGAATAATATTTCCACTTAATTTGTGCTCATTGCATGTAGATACCAATGATTAATCAATTTATTACTATTTTTCGTTATATGAACAAATAGAATTGTAAGTTAATTGTATGGAATCCTAAATGTTATTCTTAATAAAATATTTACGTTTATGCAATTTAAGATTTTAGTCTTTTTTATCTTGGGGAGGGAGAATTGAATTAATTATCCTTTTTGTTTTCTTTCAACGTTGTATTTTGATGCCAAAAGATAGGATGGAAAGCAAATGGGAGGAAGTATATTGTCCCATGAATGTTTAAATATTGTAAATGTAGATTGTAGATGTAAATATAAATTTACCACTAAAAATAGGGTTAAATATGAGAGTGCTCCAACTACCATTTGGCATTTCATATCCTTAACTTCTAAAAGTGTAAATTTGATCCTTAAACTATCATAAGAGTTTCAATCCACATATTTCGTTTATCATTTTTCTCGTCAAAGCTCAACACGTGAGCCACCTAAACTCATTTCAAATCTACTGTTTAGATAGAATGTCATGTTAAAGCATAAAATTCTCTCAAGCAAGAATCTCCATTCGTTCACCATTTTCCTTAGCTTGTCTTTACCATTTTCTTTAGCTTGTGTTCACCATTTCCCTCCATTTTCTTTTCCATATTTTGCCACAAAAGACTTTAAATGAGTAAAGATAGCTAAGCGCTCAACATGTGTAAAGATTTGGACGAGGAAATATTGATGAACTTTAAAATGTGACATTGTGACAATTTTAAAAAATTGAAACACCTTCAGAAAATTTAAATTATTCATAGCTTAAAATGTGAAATTGTGATAATTTGAAGGGGAATGTATTCAATTTAAGCAATTAAATTGATCAGTTTTAAACGAACAAGTAATGTATCCGTCATTTATAAATTAATATTTTATGATTCGTTAAAATAATTTGATAAATTAATATATGAATAATTGATACATCACTTGATGAATTATTTAGGCGATATAAAATTACTCATTAAATTAGCTTTGGGTGGTAGGCTAATCTTAAATTTTTTTTCACCAGTAGCCTAATCTTAATTAACTTGATGAGAAAATGAGAAAGACTTCCAAGTACTATGTCGTTAGTAATTTACTCTCATTATGATTTTATTCCCAAGACAACCATTTACATCCACAGGCTAAAGAAAGAGCACACAAGTAAGTCCCACGCTCCAGTAGGCCCGTAATCTCAAGATCCAATGAGATGCGAGAGTGTCAGCCTTGGATTCCCTTAAAACCTGGGCGTGTACTTTACGTCAGAGAGCTGAGTGTCTGCTTAAACAAAATCTCATTTTCGTTTTTCGAAATTTAAATTCTAAATAAAAAGCGAAAAACCAAAAGTTCATTATATTTCTTTCTAAAAATAAATTCATTATATTTCGAGGAGAGAGAGAAGAGGGAGGAGAGAAGAGAGAGAGAGGCGTTGGTTTGTCCACCATGTCGTTCTCCGACTGTTTCTAGGGAGCGAAGAAGGCGACGAAGTCTAGGGTTCTCGGAGGGATCTTTAGGGTTTGTGAAATTTTAGGGTGTTTGGTTTGTGCGATTTAGCGGGATCTTGATCTGTGTCGTTTCGTTGGATATCTGACATAAGGAGGAGAAAGAAGCGAGCGAAAATGAGCATGGAGCCGATTCCTTCGAACTCGCATGGTAACTTGGACGAGCAGATTTCGCAGCTCATGCAATGCAAGCCTTTGTCCGAGCAAGAGGTACTGTTTTGAATTTATCGTTCACCTTTTTCTCGCTTTAGTTTTTTTTCCTCGTTTTGTTGGAATTTCGGGATTCATTTTTTATCTTTGGAATCTTTTATTACTTTATGGAATATTGATGGATCGGGTGTTAGGATTTGTGCGAGAGATTTATGAATCTTCATGATTTGATCTATTTGAGTTGTATGGGTATGTGACCTTTGTTGAATTAGGGTTGGTAAAAACCGTTCTAGCTGTTATAATTGTTGGAATTGTCGGATTATTTGCATAATATATTTTAGGCTTTTGGAAAGATACTTTCTATTGTACTCGTGTCTTTAGAATTCCTTTTTTCTAAAATGAGTGCGATTTCACCGATCAAAATCATGATGATAGGGGGATAATTTCTCTGACTGCGATTTATGTTTTCTCTGATAATGTAGGACTACCGGTACAGTAATTTGGTTTTTGGCTCAGTACAATCGTCTGTTGTATAGATGGTTATGCTAAGAGGCTAGTCTACTTATCTATATATTATTTAGGACTGTGGCAGCAGGTTTTCATCATCCCCTTTGCTACGCATTCCCTTTCACTTAGATTGGTTTTCTTCCAAGTATGTTGATTGGGTATTGGTGGGCGTGGGATGAGATGTGAACATAGGAGGCTATGTTCGATGAAATAAGACACCTTCAAAGTTCAAAGACTATAAACACCTATAGCACACTTTATAAATGACAATTGCACTTGGTCAAAGGGAGGGGAGAATGATTTAGTGGTTTAGCTCTAACTTTGGATTGTGTTATGTTATCTTTTCTGGTAGTATGTTTAGAGTTTTATTCTTCGATGCAGGTAAGAGTGTTGTGTGAGAAAGCTAAGGAGATACTAATGGAAGAAAGCAATGTGCAGGTGATAATAATAGTTTATTATCATTTTAGTTCGATGTAAAAATTTTTAGCATGTGATCATTAAATTGGTTCTACTTTTTAGTATTTTCTTCTATCTTGAAAGTGGGTCCTTTAAATTCTCCTCTTTTGTATAATGTTGCGGAAGAGTCGTGGTTTTGAGACTGATGCAAGCATCTGGAATGATAAAAGGTCTTTTGAGGACATGCCAATTCTTTCCTTGTTTTCTAATCTTATTTTGTAGCTTGATAATACCTTTCTATGTTTCATGAAGTTCCACTTTTATGTGATGGAAAGGACTTGTTTGGCTGTAAAGTTGGCGAAGAATGGAAGATTATAGGAGTTTCTCATTCGTGCCATCTAAGTTAAAGAACAAATGGCCATCTATTTGGATATCCTTCTTTTTTACAATCACATTTCCAATAACTTTATTCTTTTAAAGTATCATGAAAATATTTACGGTTACCACGTTCCAAATGACATTTAAGCTTTGAATGCTAGTTCTTGCAATCTTTTATTTATTTTTTCTAATTTCTAGAGAAAAAACCTCATAGCTTGTAATAAATATATAATGTTAATAATTTATTGTGGTCTCATTAGTTTTTTACTTGGATCAATAAAAGTATATTTATATTTACAACTTTTTGTATTTAACTAACGACAATATTGAACCTGGGAAATTATGTGGCATTACTCTACCCAAGTCTTTATGGTACTTTCAGTTTGATATCATTTAGTTATTTTCAGATTTGCTAAAAGGAGATATTGAAGCAAGTTTGATGTGAGCAGTTGTGGAGTGATTATGGTCTACTTTAGTGAGAATAAGCTTTTGTATTTTATTGTGCTTATGAACTATTAGTTCAGTTGTCACTGTTTTGCATTCATGCATTGTTCCCTACATCATTTGGAGTTTGTAATTTAGGTCCTTGTTCTTCTGTGACTCTCTGTTTGTGATCCCCCAAAGCAGTCTGTTTGTGAATGAGGTTATACATTGTCTAGAAGGGAAAAATGATGGTTTTTGGTGTTGTAAAGATTTTGAAGAGTGAGTTATGTTGATCTCTATGTTTCTTTGCACTGCAGCCTGTAAAAAGCCCTGTAACTATCTGTGGTGATATTCATGGGCAATTTCACGATCTTGCAGAGCTTTTCTGCATTGGAGGGAAGGTATTTACAGTTTTTTCCCTATGCTTTTATTATGTTTGTGGAATGTGAATAGACTTATAAGGAGGGTGGATTTATTTTGAACTGCTTTTGACTTTCGACTGTTAAAAGACTGTCATAGCTACTGATAGAACTAGAATGGGTATTTTCTGTCTTATAATTTTACACTCTTTCAACCAGTTGCCTTAATTTGTTTTTATCCTGTTGGAGCCTACATCATCTTAAGGTTCCGTTTTTTATTTACATGTCTTTGAAGTTATATATTGTTGGTTTAATTTGTTGGATGCGTTTATGACTTTTAGTGGATATTGAATGCAATCTTTTTATTTGCAGTGTCCAGACACAAATTACTTGTTTATGGGAGATTATGTGGATCGTGGGTATTATTCGGTTGAAACTGTAACAGTAAGTTCTAGTTTTTTATGATCAACTCTCTTTTGTTCGAAAATTTGATTGTTCATTCTTAATTCCTTCTCGGGGTTGCTAAAAATTTTCTTGTGCTCCGTTCCTTAAATTTTTGTTCGAGTCTTAGAAATGCTCATTTGTGGAAGTTTAGATTAAACTTCTGAAATAATGAAATGTAGAAAGTTATTGGAATAATTTATCTCAAGAATTTTAGATGATTATTTAATGTCTGAATCGTTATTCCGGGATGCAATATCAGAGTACCAAAGTATCCGGAATGTTTTAGTCAAGTCAACAAACTGTCAACTGAAATGAGAACAAAAGTGGAATTGGCAACCTTTGTTTCTTTGGCTTTTATGTGAACCATTATTGCTGCGGCATTGTGTGGGATTCGCTTACGTAATTTAATTATGTCAAGTGTGCTAAGTCTAATGCAATTGTATTACGGTCTCATTAAGTAGCGTATCCAGATGACAATCCTTGACAAGTTTATGATTGAGTTTCTATGAATCTATCTTCTTTTCAGTCTTGTGTACAATGAAAACCAATTTTCCTAAAGACGTGGTAGTTGGCTTTCAGTTTTTACATGTGGCTGTAACTATTTTATTTGCACTGATTGGTCCATACAGCTCTTGGTGGCCCTTAAAGTGCGTTATCCTCAACGAATTACTATTCTTCGAGGGAACCATGAAAGTCGTCAGGTATCAGTTGAATTATTACATATTTGTAATTTATTAAATTTACTTTTAAAGTATTCAATGCATTTTCCAAAAGAAATTATAAAATTTGGGAGATAGAGAGAAATGAGAGAGTGGGGAGAAGAATGAAGTGGTGCCATAGGTTAGATTTGGTTATTGGTAGATTTGTAAGTAAATTTTTTAGTCTTTCTATTTCAAAGTTTCATCCTAAGTTATTAAGGACCGATAATAAAATTATTCTTTTTTTCATTATAAAATCAATAAGGGTATTTCTAAGAAACTAGTCAATACACACGTGTTATGCACGTGTGATTAAACATATTATATTTTTAGTTGTGATTCTTATTTACAATCATGTTCTATTTATGTGAATTATATAGAAATTTATAACCTCATATTATTTGTTTTCAATTTATTTGAATAAAATCTGTACAATGTGTTATATTGTTATTATTTGTTTTTGTTGATGTAATTTGATTTAACCAAGTCGTACCACATCATGTATGTTTGTAGGAAAAAAACTTAAAGAGTCTATAGTTCTAAAAAATTAAAAGACCAAATGATGATGTTAGAATTAAATTATTTATTTCATATTTTATTTTAAACTTTGATCTCGTTTGTATTGTAAATTTAATTTTTCGTTTATAAATTTTAACCAACAAAACTACTTGTTACAAATAACATCTTGTGTAACTATATTTATACAATTATATATCGTTTGTTTTCATCATAACAATATATATTTCTCTACTTATAAAAGTGGTATTGTTTCATCGTTAAAAAATGGTGTTGTGTCACTTGAAAAGACGGTATCGTTTCAAACCAAAAGTTGTATTTATTAGGTTTATGGCTGTTCAAGTGTACAAATGATAACAACGAATAAGAATGTGACAAGTATACTTTTAGGGAGCTTTTTAGGATTTAAAAGAAAACCATGTGGACATGATTGTCAAAAAAAATTTCTCCCCTGCTTCCCTCTTTTAATATATTATAGATTATAGTATGGATGAAGATGGTATTTTAAGAACACAAAACTTATTCTCGTCCTTGCCCTCCACTTATGTATTATGGAACAGTCTTATGTCCCTCCATCCTATTTTTTTTTTAAATTCTTAATGGGATATTACTGATTATGTTTACGTTTCATTTACAGATCACTCAAGTTTATGGGTTTTATGATGAATGCTTAAGGAAGTAAGTTTCTTAGTCCATGTAAATAAATATTCAACTTCACGAATATATTTATAGTTTCTTCCTCAAGTCAGCGCTTGGCGAGAATCGTTTCCTTGTAAAATATTTTTTATATGTATGCACTATGGAGAATGAAATTTCTTGTGCAGTAAAGCCTTGTTAAGACACATAGAGAGTCGGTCATGCTAACACATGATTTCTCAAAAGATTAGGATGCCAACATGTTAGGGACACATTGTATTTATATAGCCATCCATATGATGTGTGCATAATTTCATATATGAACTCTATTATCTAGGCATTCTTCGATTTTTCTTCTGAAGATTGCATTTGTATCGTTTTCTATTAAAATTTTAATACATTCAATCTATGATATGACATATATTAATTGATTTTGGTCATGATTTCAGAGTCATGTGAAAATAAAAATGGTTGACATTTGATGCTTACATATCAATATAGTCCTGAATTTTCTTTTTCTCACTTAGTCCTGAATTTGCGTTTTCTCTTTGTTTTCTCTCAAAAGTTGGTCCGAGTATGAATTTATTTCTTCAAACTGATTATGGTTATGCGTATGCCCATACTTTTGCTAGACTGTCTCTTGTCCAGGAAGGATGAGAACCCTTTTAGGTCTGGAGCCATAGAACTGTGGCAAGTTAAATAATATACTTTGAGTTTTGTACTGTGATAATTAAACAATGAAGATAATCTTTTATCTTTTTTCTTTCAGGTATGGGAATGCTAATGTTTGGAAGACTTTCACCGACTTGTTTGACTATTTTCCACTTACAGCTTTGGTTAGTATGATTTACATGAATTTATATTTTATCAGCATGGAGTATAGTCTATTGCTTCCCTTGTAGGCGTGTGGGTTATCAAAATATGTTTTTTATTAGATGATAAAATGTGGCTGCATAGTTTTTACTTATTACACAGCTGTGATTAAATTGGGTGAATAGTTATTGAAAATATAGTTAGTAAAAAATCAGTAAAACACTTGACAGAAAGCATGAGCGTACTTTCTATTCATTATATTAGTTAATTTTATTCCTCTCTTGTAGGTTGAATCAGAAATATTTTGTCTCCATGGTGGATTATCTCCATCGATTGAGACCCTTGATAGCATACGCAATTTTGACCGCGTACAAGAGGTTCCTCATGAGGGGCCTATGTGCGATCTTTTGTGGTCTGATCCGGATGATCGCTGTGGTTGGGGTATTTCCCCTAGAGGTGCTGGATATACCTTCGGTCAGGTAATGTTTGTATTCTACACACGCACATTCTAGCTTCTTGCTTCTTCTGTGACTTTAAGCTTTATATTGCTAACTTCCAATGATTCAATAGGACATCTCAGAGCAATTTAATCACACAAATAACTTAAAGCTGATTGCTAGAGCGCATCAGCTAGTAATGGAGGGATATAATTGGGGTCATGTAAGTAATTCCCTGAACTTTCACTTTCACTGATGCCCCCCTCCCCCATGAGTAGAATTTTTTTTCAAGTGATGGTTCATTTCTTGTCACAGGACCAAAAGGTTGTTACTATATTTAGTGCACCTAATTATTGTTATCGCTGTGGAAACATGGCGTCAATTCTTGAAGTTGATGACTGTAAGGGTCACACTTTCATTCAGGTCTCTCTCTCTCTCTCTCTCTCTCTCTCTCTCTCTCTCTCTCTCGCGTAACACCCGTAAATCAATTTAAGTGGGGAATTTGTCTCATATTTTTCTTATTAAGGGAGTTTTTTTTATAATTGTGAATTGTGTATATGGCTACTGAAGTCTTCTGTTAATATATAAATAAAGGACTCGCGTTTTTCTTATGATGCTAATAATTTGCTTTCATATGCAACTATTGCAATTATAATGTTAATTTCTCTATCAACACTCTTTCACCTGGAGGGTTGTGTTCAGAGGTACTATGATATGATTGAGTGATGACCACCTACCTAGTGCATATTGTTTGTGTTTAATGAGTTTCATGTTTATCTTGTGTACTTAACTTTGGGATTTTGGATGTTTCAGTTTGAGCCTGCTCCTAGAAGGGGAGAGCCAGATGTAACTCGAAGAACACCTGATTACTTCCTATAGTGTGAGACTGTAGATAGCTGTTACCCATATTTGGAAGTTCTGATTTTGCTATATGGTAGCTGCTGGGTGGCTAAAAGCATGAAATGTTGGACAGGTCAGTCTTCGTTTTGTTCATTATTGCTTCGCTCAAGGCTCAAGATTCTAAAGGAAAAGAAGCACCGGGGCTGGCCGATGGCATAGAGCAGCCAGCATATGTACCATTTCCAGCAAACAACTTGACATTTTTTTTGTTGTTGTTGAATTTTTTATGTTAAATTTCTTATATTGTTATGTTCTCTTTCCTCCTTTGTAAGATGCTGTTCTTTAGGGGGACTTGGGGTATGTAGAGTAATGATGAGTTAAATCTCCATTTAATGGATATGCCTTTATTATTCTTTCCGTCAGCCGGTAAACTAATAAATTGATATAACTAACAGGGACTTGGTTACAATTTTTTTCCCTTTTTTTTCCTTCGTGTGCAAAACTTAAGTTTTCTAATGCTGATTTACTTGGAGTTATATTCAGAGGCTGATGATCATATTGATCGGATAAGCTGTTGTTTAAAAGTGAAGTCACTTGTGGTTAGGAGTCGTAATCTGCATTCTGTCGGTAATTGCTCATCCAGGAAAGCGAGACATGTGTAGTCTTGGTTTTGTGATGAAAATTTCGCTTCTTAGTAGATGGATGTGCTTGCACTATGAAAATATGTGGCCCCGTCCTTTTTTTAGCGGTAACTCTGAATATATTCATCAAGGGGGTTAAAATCACTCCAAAAAAGGTCTCATCATTGATGAGATTACAAATATGGGAAGTAAGATCACAAATCTCAAACATACCATAGTTCTGACTAGAGCTAAAAGCAGTTAGAGAGTCAACTTGGTTTAGATTTCTTGGAATCCACCTAAAACCAGCAATATCAAAACAAGACACGATATGCTTTCACCTCATCAACGGTGTTAAACAACTTCCAATCATTGCAAGAGCTACCATTAAATCAGGAAATCCTATTATCAGACTCAATTCATTGCTCCAACCTTTATCAGCAGCAAGGGACAAGTCCTCTTTAATAGCAATAAGCTCGGCTTGGAGAGGATTGCACGCTGAACTTTTTGCCAGTGACCCCAATAGCTCTACCAGACCGATCGTGGGCTATGACACCAATAGAAGCAGCTTTAGGGAAAAAACTGAAAGCTGCATCACAGTTAAGCTTAAATGGTACCAAAATCAGGTGGATTCCAATTAGCCAAACCTTGAGAAATCTCACTAGGACTCTCAGAAACATGTGTAAATTAGCGACCCAGAAGCATTGGTTTGCTGAAGCAGCTTTAGAAGCTACTAATAAAGGATCAAACACACTACTTCAAAAACCACAACATTCCTGTGTTACGACATTCCTGTGTTGGGTATAGTGCCCTCAAAGTATGTGTTTAGACATTTTTAATATGAAATTAATGAAATCACATTTTTTTTATAATTGTTATTTTAAATTATTGTTGAATAATTTATGTAAATATCTGAAAATTTCATATTTATTAATGAGACTATGATCTTGTATAAGTATGAGAGGATTAAAATCATAGATAATGAATAAAATTGTAAGCAACACATTAAAGTATGTAAGCTTTAATGAATGGTTGCTAGTATGAATTCATGTGATCTAGATCTGAATCATTGATGTGGGTAGGTCTCTTAGTGAAGATACTTATATAATAAGATTATATATGACAGGACCGATGCGGATTAATATCTTTATTAACTTGTTTATCATAAAGATTTAATACACATCAATCTGATGATCATATGTAGACTTGTTTGAATCTTGAGTAATCATGAACTCCTATGCATGTTTACTAGATCTTTTGATTCACTCGTTAAGGTTTGTAAAACAGACTAGTGACTTTTGTTCTGGAGACTCAGTGATCTGGATGACTAGGAACATGATCTTACAAGATTTAGAATCCAAGCTCTCCTGACGGATTGTATATTGGTTCTCTTAAGTGTTAATTCTGGAACTAAATGGTTATTAAGCTCAAATTTATAATATGATTATAAATTAGTCATTCACTAGTGAATTAATGGTACTTAAAGATCAAGAGGTAATTAGAAGGGTAAAACAGTAATATTGACAAGCTCTAATTTACGAACCAATAATTGGAGGACTAAACTACATGAAATGATGATATCAATGAACTACACGAGAATACTCTGTGAATACATTATGTAATCTCTAAAGTGTAATTTCATATCTATAGTGAAGTAATAGTAGTATTAATAAATAAGATTATTTAATCAAAGCATTTAATTAATAATCTGGTTTATTGGAGCTTAGGATTAGGGGTGTTCAAAAGTATCCCGAACCGAATAAAAAATGGTCGGTTCTTCTTTAGAATGTTAATTGAACTTAGACCAAATAATTAATTTTACATTCATATGGTATTTTAACTAGTAATTAATTTAGAATTAATTGATTAGTTAAAATAGAAACACATTAATTATAAAATAGGGAGAATGTTGGCATATTAATATAACTTATGGTCTCTATTATTAGTATAACATCATGAGATATATAGAGAGGGCCTCAAGATGGCTTTGTTTTCATCTTCCTAAGGAAGGTTTCGAACTGTATCAATATCAATGTTGAACTTCTTAAGAAGATAGGGCTAAGTGATGTAGTTTAGACTAGACCGACCCTAAAGCGGCATCTTCTAAATTAAGTCATAAAATCTGAAATAATGGGTTACACTCATAAATTCACAATTAAACTTTGAGTGGATAATTGTGACTTGACCAAATTAATGACACCTTATTGTTAAAAGAGAAAATATGAGATATTTTGAGTTTTAATTAATAAGGATGAGAATATCTCATAGATAGTTTAAAATTAATGTGACCGACCCTAAGACGACACATTAATTGTTAGGTTGTATTATCGTGGATTAGTAATTATTAAGTTTATGTGTTTGAAATGTTGCGTTCATGCATCACCTTTAGTTTCTGAATTTCTTGATATTTATTTCAATTATATTGAATGATATTTTTTTCGGTTATTATTATGTCTACCATGGGCAACCCTATTACTGTTTTACTCGCACTTGAAAAACTTAATGGTGATAACTTCATAAGATGGAAGTCGAATTTAAATTTGATGCTAATATGTGAGAACCATAAGGATTTTCTTACTGAGGAATGTCCTGAGGAGCCTGTTGTCAATGCCCCTAAAAATGTTAGGGACAAATTTGATACTTGGGTTATGTCCAACAACAAAGCTAAGTGCTACATGCTTGTGAGCATGAATGATGTTCTAAGAACCAAGCGTGAAAGCATGAAAACTGTCTATGAGATTATGGAATCTTTACAGGCGATGTTTACGCAGCAGTCTGATCAAAATCGTCATGAGGCTACTAGAAGCTACATGACTACTAAGATGAAGAAAAGCACTTCTATGTGTGAACATGTTTTGAACATGATCAACATAATGCATGAGGTAAAAGTACATGTGGTTACCATTGATGAACGAACTCAAGTCAGCATTATACTTGAATCGCTCACACCTGCTTTTTCTGCGTTCACCACCAATTATGTTATAAACAAGTTGAAATTCAGCATGTCTCAATTGTTGAATGAGCTGCAGATTTTTGAGTCACTCAACAAGAGTATGACTTAATAGGGCAAGGAAAATGTTGCTGAGCAAAAGTTTTATTCCAATGTTGTCAAGAAGAACAAAAGGAAGAAGAATAAAAGGAAGAAGAATAATGATAAGGACAAGAGTAAGATCAAAAGATGAAAGAAAGCCAAAAAGTCATCCGAAGCCAAGAAGAACAAATGCGACATCAAACCCAAGGGAAAGTATTTCCACTGTGGAGTTGAAGGTCATCGGAAGAGAAACTATAACAAGTATCTCTCCGAGCTTAAAAAGAAAGGTAAATATGATTTATTTGTACTTGAAACTTGTTTAGTGAAATATGATTTGTCATCCTAAATATTAGATTCAGGAGCCATTAACCATGTATGTTTTTCTTTGCATATGTTTGATTCGTCAAGGGAGTTGGCTGATGGTGATGTGATAATGAGAGTCAACAACGGAGCATTCATGTAAGCAAAAGCATTGGGGACAGTCCGTTTAAGCTTTGGAAATAATTTTCTTGCTTTTAACAATGTTTATTTAATTTCTAGTTTTTCAAGAAATTTGATTTCTTTATCATTGCTGCATGAAAAATTATTTGATATTTATTTTATTAATAATCAGTTTATTATTTCAAAGAATGTAAATTTGATTCAATATTTGCATGCAAAAGTTTTGAACGGACTGTATATGCTTAAACTGACTAAAGATACGTTAAATAATTCAAAATTATTTAAAGTAGTAAATCTTAAAAGTAACAAATGACAAAGAGTTTATGACACGTATATCTGGCATCTTAGGTTGAGATATACTAATCTAGATAGATTAAACTAGTTAACAAACATGATGCTTTAAGAGAACTAATATTTGAGACTCTTCTAGTTTGTGAATCTTGTCTAGAGGGTAAAATGACCAAGAAAACTTTCTCTGAAAATGGCCAAAGAGCCAAAGAATCACTTGAGTTAGTACATATTGATGTCTGTTGATTGATCAATGTACAAGCTAGATGTGAGTATGAGTATTTCATACACTTCAGTACATGCTAAAATAACTATTGAAACAATATTACAATAAGGCCAGGAGTGGTTAGCTTCTAACTTACTGACAGTTAGAATCTAACTTACATAACTTGAGAGATTGCCTATTGATTTGAGACATTAACCACCAGAACTGCCTTTGGCAGTGTTATAGTCCAATTACTGATATCCGCTAACTATAGATAACATTGTTAAACCATATGAGCTTGCATATGACATAGTTGATTATTAATATGACTTTATCAATTTTAATTTAGAAAAACTCATTTATGTCGCTGCTTCTCAGTTCGCATGACTTTGCTCTTATTGTGCATGGACTTTCTATCCGAACTAAGATGGATATCGGGCTGTTGGTTCAGAGAAGGTTTGCTCGGGGAAGGAATAACAACAAGCTTTTAAGACTGAAGAATAAAGGCATTTTTTCCATGGGCGAGGGGCGGGCTTTCCTATGGTAGTTCCGCTGCGGCCTCTGACCGTCCGTCCCATCTCATATGGATTTGGCTATACTTTTATATACTTCAATTGGAGTATTATTTTTTACTTGTATAAGTTCACTTAGTACTTTAATTCTGAAAATAAATATAAGCCGTCAATATCATATGATAAATAAGTTTTTAGAAAATTAACTTCTAAACATTTTTTTGTAAAATTTTATCATTTAATGATCTTAATATATAAAAGTTAAATGAAAAACCAAATATATTTCATATAATTTAAATTATTTAAATCTATTCTCCATAGAAGAAATAGCTTTATCTACAATATATATGAAATAATATATTCTAGAAGATTCTTCATGTGATGTTATTGTTTCTTCATGGTTAAATTCATCGAATTCTTTTTTCTTCAAATTATATTCTTTTTAAGAAATACTAGTTCTATTTTCATTTCAGGTGTTAATTTCTTTAGAAATTATTAAAGCATATGTAAGTCAATTTTCTCTATAATTTTTCAAATAAGAAATAAGTCCTTTTGATTGATCGATTGTAACATCAATGTTCTTGTCCTTAGATTGTAAGTTTTTATTAATTGAATTATTAGCAAATAAGATATCATACCAAATAATCATACCCAATAAGAATTTGAAGTTCTCAATCACATACGTTGCTAAGTAATTAGCTTACTACGTGTTTTGAGGTCTTAACTAGCTGTTGCTACTTGAAGTAAAACTTGTTTTATTTGTGGAGCTTGAAACCTTATTGCCTTAACACTTTCAATTTGACTTTCTCAACGAGTTTGTGATAGTGGTTTGATAGTTAAAGTAGATATATTGTCTTGTAAAATTTCTAACGTTTTGTTGGAGAATAAAATAAAGTATATATTCGTTGTAAATCTCCAAAAAAATTGCTTGAGACAAGAGTTAACCATATCACAAATACTTGATTAAGATTATGACAACCACATGATATATAGAATACTCTGAGAATTATATCTAATAATCACTTTTCTACACCTTAATGCTTTCTTTTAATATTAGATCAGTTATCATATCTTTGTCCTCTTATATCATTCATATCAAGTCCAAGATTTTTTATTGCATCTATAAATATTGAAAAATACATTTTCCACTTGTATCATATACTTTTAAAATTTTATGAAATATTCTTCAATTTTATTGAAGTTGTTGAAATATCCACACATCATTATATAAGAATTATCGGTTTCTGATGACTTGTATCAAGAGTATAATTAAGTATGACTAAAAAATACTTTGTTTTCTTAATAGAAGTACATACTTTTTATTTAAAATGCTAGCATACCGATCAATTCATTTTGTATATTATGCCGAAGATAATGATTATGAATCTCATCATGTTGCATACTACGAATGTGCTATTGCATTATTGGATTAGATTCTGCAATCATTTCAATTAAACTTAGAAAATTCATATTGTCTTCATGATAGATTTTTTCATTCTTTTCTCAAAATGCTAAATTGTTCTTAAAAAGAATTTTTACAATTGCGATAATTCTTCATATACTTTCTTCCAATGATACTTTTCTTTGTCAATGTGTTCTTGAATATTTTTATCAATTTCTTATTAGTTAGCAATCACATTCTAAATCAACTCATGTGTTCATGTTAGTAATGTGTTCATCACATGTTTCAAGACATTTAAGTTTATAGCCTAGGTTCTCCCAATCTTTAGTTCTTTCATTAACAATTGACTTTTGTTTGAAATCAAGTTAAATCTATTTCTATAATATATTAAAGGTGACTTTATGTGAAAATTATTTTATGGACCTATTTATCAGAGTATAATTATGTTATTCCAATACTATCCTTATTTCTTTTAATTTGTCAAGATACAATTGACTGATATATATATATATATACACACACTACATACTTAATTACATTAGATGAAATAATAATTAATTACATTGAGCATAGTCTGTTCGTTTTTATCATTCAACTTCAAGATTGCTCCAATGGGATTGATGGAGATAAAAAGTTGCAATTTTATGGAAACGTATCTAATTAAAGCTGACGACAAAAGGGTTATTTCTTTATTATCAATCAACAAATAGACAATGGAGAAATACACTATAAATTTTGAGTTTGTTTGCGATAGGTTTTTTAATTTTGTTGAGTAAGTTTTTCAATATCATTTTCTATTTTTATTTGTTAATTTCATTTTTTCATAGAGTTTTTAATGTCCGATTATTTGTTTTATATTATCTTGATTTTGTTCAATAATTCTTCTACACTTCATGTCTCTTTTTTTCTCAGATCAATGTTTCTCATTGTTGTCTACAATTCCAAGGTTTTCTTCTCAACTTTGATCCTATAGTTTAAGATACTTATATTTTAGGACCCAACCAGTTGGATATAAAAATCATTATATTAATCTTTATTGCAGCATTTCTAAATCTTATTTCCTATGTACCTTTACTAATCTCTTTACATTTGATTTTTGGCGACTAATAATATTACCGACTTCTATTTATTATCGATTTTTTATGCATATCCTTGTATATGTGTTTAAGAGTTAATATAATGCTCAAATTTTATTATCATGTTTATTATCATGCATGCATATAATTTTACACAGAATCGTGTTTTCTTTGTGTGAAGATTTTAATAGTCTTTTATATAAAAAGTTGTGTGAAGAGTTAATATTAAAATTAATATAATTAATTTAGTTTAATTGTATGGTCTCTTCATATGTTTTAAAAAAAAAAAAGCTCTTTGTATGTAAATCGGGATTTTATATTCTATGTAATACTAATTTGTTTCCAAAACATCTGCTATTAAAATATAGCAAATTATGAATTTCACATAATTTCTCATTTAAGTCATTTAATGAAATTTTATATTCCATGTAATACTAATTTGTTTATATTTAGTAAAATCAAATACTTTGATGATATTATGTAACTAGAACCGTTGACATTCTTAAATATTGATTTCAAGATCTTTTATGCAACAAATATTTAATTGTCAGTCTGTAATAATTTATTCATTAGAAATTTATAAATTAAATATTATGTGGTATTTATGTTATCAAAAACATGAAAATTCATATAATAAATTTATAAAAAGACATTAATGTATTTTAAAAATAAAATATTATCTCTTAATATGATATAACCATTTATTAAGAATACGATAAATTGACGAAATAGAATCATTTTCTATATTATTCAAAGAGCATACAAGTTTAGTATTATAAATAAACTATTATTATTAATATTTCAGTTTTAGTTTAGATTTAGAATAATTTTCAAAGATGAAGCATTAATTTCGATGATAATACTAATTTTAAATCACGTATATTTTAAATTGATTGAACACGTGCGAAGCACATTTTTTTCTAGCACCTACAACAAAAACAATATATTTGATCAAGTTCTTTCGAATATACTAATAATTTTATATCATACTTTTCTCCATTTGGTAATTTTGAATGTAATGAATGGTAAGAAAATGTCTATTTTTTTCGTCTTTAGGAAAAATTTAGATTCTCGTCTTTCATTGGACATTTTTCCATTAACAAATCTCGTAGTTTGTGTCAATATCTTTCCAATGTATTGGATCGTTAAATGTCTATAACATTAAAATTTAATATCTCATCAATGTTTTCATCTTCATTACCTATTATGTTATTTTCTATATTTTCATAAATTAGCCACTTGTTCTCATTATTTTCTGAAATTAATTGTGCAACTAATTTTCAGTTGTATTTGCTATGTGTTTATCATTAACAAAAAATTTGTCAAAAGATACCTTTTGTGATTGAATTAATTTTTTATCTTTTTTATGTTTTCAAATTCATATTCATATTTTCTAATAGACATCTTTAAAATTGAAAAGTCATAAGCAAACAAATATCAATAGAATTTAACTTAGCTATCAATTATTAGACAATAAAAATTAAAGAACGACAACACCTTATTTTACAAGGGCCAAGGAGAAAAACGACTGTCACCACAATCGTTCAGTTCAATTATGATGTGTCGAGTGTGTATGTGAGAAAGAGATAAAAAATGAAAGTGATATAAAAAAAGACATAATGTGATGTACTTATGAAGGAGAAAAGACAAAATATTTAGGCTTAGGGAAGGAACTTTTAAGAGAAGATCTATACAGAAAAAAATATACAATACACAAACACACAACGTACACACACATGTAACATTTTGTTTTATTTTTCAAATTGAGCCCCTTAAAATTGGGGGCAACAGGCCCAAACTAAGCTTGCCTTAGGATTTAGTTGTCCTTGTTAGGATCATGATGCAAAGATGTCATGAATCATTATGCTAATGTCTTGACGTTAAACATGGGCTGTTGGATTAGGTTCTTTATTACACATCAACAGCTTGCAGACGTCAAGTGTAATATGGGAAAATGTACTAGAATTGATAAGTTGACTACCACATCACCTAAAAGTGAAACCTGTGACAAATCAAACAAGAGGATGCAGATGATCGACGAGGCTTAGTAAGGTGACCGTCAGATAATATCAACGAATTAGATTGATCTAGAAGAAGCTATTGAAGACGAAGTCAAAGATCATATCTTTCTTTATCCCTTATTTTTTTGTTATAAACAGTTAGGAAGAATCAGACTCGTGTAACAACATTATACTCTCTATTCTGACCCTTAATTAGAGACTGGTCATGGAATTCAAGTGAATACAAGCAATTACACTCTTTAATATTCTCTTTCCATTATCGTTTACAATTTACATTTACTGTCACACTTCCAGAGTTCTGCATTATACATCATCACATCTAGCATATTGTCTCTCTCCCTCATTTACTTTCATATAGTAGTCGAGTCGCATCTATCCAATTCAATCCAATATGTGCTAGTGCCATAGTATACTAAACCACAGTTGCACTACATTGATTTGGGGTTGACGCTTGACTTGGATTGGAATGTCCAACCCAATGTATACAACCAAAGATTAGATGAGCACAAATCACACATTGTTTGGGAGATGTGGATGAGTTGGATCTGACAACTCATACGTATAATGTTATCAGATAATCACGCGATGATACACAACTCTATAGGAGCCCTATAGACTTAATGATATTTTCTCAATCATTTAAACAACGGATAACTTACTTTAAAAAAAATACTATAAACTTTTCATACACTTAGACTGATAGCTTGGACCACATAAACAACTTGACACTAGAGGGTGTTGAGCTATCTTCGATAATGTCTCAGATACACATTATTTATGGCAAAATAGTACAAGCAATAATCAAGCGATGAGGCTTATCAAGTTTCATGGTCTAGAACATTCAACAGATACTTCATATTATAGAAGCCAGTGCAGTTCTCAAAGGTTAGATGATTATTAGATATCTCAACAAGTACCATATACACTGCCAGGAATTTATACATGGGAATATAAGTCAGTGACTCGATGTTGTTCCAATTCTGAACCATTTCATGAAACCTCAACAACGTAGAAGACGAATGATAATTCTAGGAATATGAGGGAGTAGGCCTGCCCAAGATTTGGATGACACGCATATTGTGGCCGGCGGAAGTGTAAATGATGAGATAATGATTAATGAGAAAGATCCACCAAAAGTAACACAATAAAACTTATGAAATACGCCCTAGAAGAAGTAGAAGAGCACCATGCGGGATATGACTCTTTTGTACGTTGATACTAATATTTTTAGAGCATGAGATTATTTTATATTGAGTTGCTAATTTTAACATTTCATAGGTAGAGTTCCACCTATGTAGTACTATCGATTCTTAGTTTTTATATAGTTCATAACAGCAATTAAAATAATTCATGTCTATCTTGATAGGAGCAACATTACGAGCAATATTTCTAATTTTTAAATAGAAACAGATAAAAATTAAATCATCTCATAAATAATTAAATTTAAAATATGTTCACAATAACAAATTTAGGCAATGAAGATGGAACCTAAAAACCCAAAGAACCATAACCACATATTGCTACTAGCACTATCTAATTCCAACTAATATATTTTATCTCTGATGTTTCATATTTTTAATTCATCTAAAATAACTTTTACAGGATCTTCCGCCATGGTAAATGAAATAATTTTTTTTATATAACATCTAATTATTTATATAGTTTACAGAAAGTAAGAAAAACTATTTGATTACGTGATGCCAAATGTCAGACATCAACCAAAACTTTCTTCAAAAATTTTGAAAAAACTTTTAAGATGTATCTAACGAGTATAAATTTATGTAACTTATTAGCAAACAGTTGTTCGGTGATAATATTCAACCATTTATCTTATACATTTCTAAAATGGGTCCGAATCCCGTAGCTACTTGTTTGCGGCTAAACCTACTGTTGATCTTCATCATGTGTGGTATGATATGCTATCGTGTGGGTGTGCGTGAGCTAAGTAAGCTCCTTGATAGAATTGTGAAGTAGGATTCTACATACTTATATATTTGTACCAAAATTGTTTTGGTAACTTATCTTTGTGTAATAGAAGACAAAAAACCACAATTTTTCTCGTTTTAATCACGTAACAATTAATTATTTTTGTGTATCTAATTCATCATAATTCCATGTTAATATATTATCATCTTCATTTTTACGTATTTGAGTTTGACCTAAACATTGTTCTATGGTTTTATTTCTCAAATTATTACAAGTTTTTTCATTATGCCTTCTTAATTGAATTGTGCCGTTGTTTCTAGAAAACCACTAAAAATTTTACAATGTTCATTGATTGTGGCTTCTTCTTCCTTCTTGGTCGGAGCTTAGCTATATGGTGGCTGGTCTCCTCCCTCTTGGCCTGAATGCTCTCTCTCACTCTCTCTTTCTCTCCTTCTTCTATCTTTCTCTCTCTTCCTTCCTCTCTTTCTCTTTCTATTTTTCTTACTCCCTTTCTCTCTAAAACTCTCAAATCATCTCTGGGAGCTGCTAGGGAAGTGGAAAGGGTATTTCTTATAGTGCGTTGCTCTCCCGTTGCAATGGAGGAGGAGAGTTTTTTTGATAGCAAACAATTGTGGGTTTCATCGGGACGGTGCTCGCTGGGACAAATCGTAAGAGAAAAGATTATAAATTATGTGAGAACCAATCAGGTGATGTCATTGCTAACCCGTCCGGACGGGGAGAATTCATTCGAAATGTACTCCTTGCTGACGTTTCAACCATGGCGAAACAGATCAACTTTCAGATGAAGAAGCGACCATGTTTAGGCCTTTATTGTCAATAAAATACATGAAGAGAGAGTTGGTGAAGAAAGAGAGCAACAAGGATCAAAAGTCCAATAAAATGAACATATAAAGTTTATATGAATATACATAGTGTAATATGGAATTAGGCCTCTACTGTCAATAAAATTTGAGAGAGTTGTGAAGCGAAAGCTAGAAGGATCAATAGTCCAATACAATGAACGTACAAAATTTATATGAATATACATAATGCAATATCATATTGATAAGTTCGGGGATTTCCTCTTTTGCTTGAGGATAGAAATGATTGAATTTTTTAATGCAATGAAAATGAGTGTGGTAGAAAGGATATATTTCAACTGATTTTTCTAAGGATTCTTTCTTGAGTTGGAATTTGTTTAAAAGTATGAGTCCATCTTTGTAAGTATTATTCATCCTTCAAAAAGAAAATACACAAAGTTCTGTAGAGTATTCTGCATATGCAGAATACTATTTTTCTGAAAATCTATTTTTCTAATTTTCAATATGAGTAGTTGTATTCTCCAGACGCAGTCACCATAGTCTCCTAGCAAATAATAAAGGATGAATTCTGTTATAGGTCATTTCCTATGGCAAACCTTTACCAATGTTCTTGTTATTTCTGTTTCATGCAATCTTCTTTAAAGTGTCTAAAATCATTTCTCTGTACCATTCTTTTATAAAGTCTGTAATTTTTGTTGGTTGTAATACAATGCAGTAATTTCAAGTTGTTCTATTGAATTAGTAACATCAATCTTAAAGGCAGGATCATGAAACAACTACCATGTCATGTCAAAGGACAAGCAAACCAAAGAACTGAACCGGTGATGGAAACATGGATACATTCAGATTTTCTCTATCTACACTACATCTTGAATGATATCATGGATATATTATACGATGTGTATTCACCATTAAAGACATCCGACGAAGTACAATAAGTGTTGGAGGAGAAATATAAGACTAAGGATGTTGGGACCAAGAAGTTCGTCATCGGGAGATGTTTGGAATACATGATGGATGACACAAAGACTATGCTAAGTTATGTTGAGGAATCTAAATTATCATCAACAATTTTTGAATGAAGGTATGATGATCAATGAGTCATTTCAAGTTGCGTCCACAATCAAGAAACTATCACTGTCCTAGAAGGAATTCAAAAGCTACTTGAAACGTAGTGAGAGAACATGACGATGGAGGATTTTGTTATGAGGCTTCGCCTCGAGGAGGACAACCAAAAAAGGTGATCGTAAGTTGTTGTCCTCTTCTGTGGAGATGAAGGCCAATGTGGTGGAAAGAGGAAAACCAAAGCCAAAGACCTACAAGACGAAAAACATGGGCATCGACCATATGGATAACAAGTGGATTAAGGACAATTGACGGGTGTGCGATAGAGCCGGACATAAAACAAAAGATTGCTGACACAAAAAGACCACACAATGGGCTTTTAACTTTCACAACGCTCACAAGAACAATTTGGTTAATGTGACTGAAATTGATGACATATGTGAAACGATCTTTGAAATAAGCATTGTCACTAACACACTAGTTGGTGGGTTGATACTTTTATTGCTAGGCACATTTGTGGTGACATGACATTTTTAGCATATCACGAGGTTAAAACAATGAAAAATATACATGAAAAATGCTTTTGAAGCTGATTGAAAGGAAAAGGAAAAGTTCCTATGAAGTTTACCTGTCGGAATTAACTCACACTCATTTGTGTACTCCACGTACCAGAAGTTTGTAACAATTTTGTTGCTAGATCCTTGTTGTATAAGAATGGATTTAAACTTGTATCTAATACCAGATAAGCTTGTCTTGACAAATGGGGGAATATTTATGGATAAGGGGTATGATAGTGATGGTCTTTTTAAATTGAATGTAATTCTATTATGAATGAAAAATTTGCATATCATGTTTATATTGTTGAATTATGTGATATGTGGCTTGCTAGATTAGGTTGTGTTAACTCAAATCCATACAAAGAATGATTGACTTAGGCTTACTACCAAAATCTAAAATGATAGAAATGTGAAACATGTGTTGAATCAAATTTACTAGAAAATCTTTTAAATCGATAGAAAGAACTAGTGAATTACTTGGATTAATACACAATGATTTATGTGCTCTGAAACTAACACCAAGTAGAATAGGCAGAAAATATTTTACAACCTTTATTAATGATTAAAAGTTCAGTTACATCTACTCATTGCGTTCAAAAGATGAAATTTTGGATATGTTTAAGACATACAAGTCTAGTTAAAAAACAACTTGGAAATAAGAATAAGGCGTTTAAATCTGATTCCATCACACTCTGATTTTTGTGCTCATCATGGCATAGTGCATCAGACTATTGCACCTTACACGTCTAAAAAAATGGTGTGACTGAGAGGAATAATAAAAATCTAGAAGATATAGTGAACTACATGTTAAATAGTTCTGGGTTATCTCACAATTTTTTGGGAGGCCTTGCTTAAAATTGTGGGTTTGTCTCACAAAGATTTAAATACCTTTATCTAAGATAGTTAAGCTTGGACCCAAGACTGGTGATTGTGTCTTAATTAGATATGCAGTCAATAGTATTGCAGACTTTTGGTGACTAGGTCAGATTTTTTACATAAGTATCAACACTATAATAGATTCTGTTAGTGCTGAATTCTTGAGAATGAGTTTCCATTTAAGGAAGGAAAACACAATCAACCTGCCAAAAGAGGAATTGGAGAAAGTTCATCTAATGCTCAATTTGATGAAGAATCTGAACCTGAGTCTAGAAAATGTAAAAGAGCTAGAACAAGTACCTCATTTAGACCATAGTTTTTAACTTACTTGACTAAAATTGAGCCTCAAAATTACAAAGAGGCAATATCCAATCCGGAATCTCCTTCTTGGAAGGAGAATGTTAATAGTGAGGTTAAATCCATTATGCAAAATAATACTTGGATTTTGGTTGATCTCATTCTTGTGAATAAACCAATATGATGTAAACGGATTTCCAAAGGAAAGCTAAGAGCTGATAGTACCATTGAAAAATATAGAGCTTGATTGGTAGCTAAAGAGTATTGATAAAAGGAAGATATGGACTTCCTTGATACCTACTCTCCAATAACGAGAATCAATCCTATTAGTTAGTTGATTACAATTTAGGCTATACATGATTTAGAAATATATTAAATGGATGTAAAAACTGATTTCTTAAATGGAGGCATCGACAAACAAATCTTAATGGAACAACTCGAAGGGTTCATGGTTAAAGGTCAAGAACATATTATTTGTAAGCTTATTAAATCACTTTATTGGTAAAAGCAAGCACCGAGGCAATGGCATAAAAAAATTTAACCATATTATGTTATCTAATGAGATAAATGTGTCAACATTAAAGGTACTAGTGATTTGTTTGTCATAATATGCTTATATGTAGATGATATGCTTATTATAGGAACAAATAAGGATATAGTATCTTCAACTGAGAAGTTGGGCTCTAATTTTTACATGAAAGATTTAGGACTAGCAAATTCCATTCTTAGCATTTAAGTGAAGCAAACTTTTGATGAATATATCCTTACATAATCACATTATGTAGAGAAGTTCGGTCAATTTGAAAGCAAACCAGCTGTAACTTTATTCAACCAAATTTATATTGAGGAAGAATGATGGAGTTTGAATATCTCAGTTAGAGTAATTAGAAATAGTTAGTAGCTTAATATGTATCATGAATTACAGAAGGCATGAGTAATCATGGGTGTGATCATTGAGATGCGTTACTCATGATGCTAAGGTACTTAAAGTACACAATTGGTTGTGGACTACACTATATAAAGTACCCACATATGTTGGAGGGATTCCGTGATGCTAATTAGATTCTGGATACTTTAGAGACTAAATCTATGAGTAGATATATTTTCACTCTAGATGGTGGAGCTATATCATGGAAGTCTACAAAGTAAACTTATATAACTCGTTAGAATATGTAATCAGAATGCATAGCGTTGAACACGGTTGGTAAAGAAGTCGATGGCTTAAAAATTCTATGGAAGACGTTTCAGTGTGGCCAAAGTCTGTGACATCCATATATGTACCCTGATGATTGTATGACTATAACTTTTAGAGTGAAGAGTAATGAGTACAATGGTAAGTCTAGACAAATCATACGAAGACACAACACCATTAAGCAATTGCTCTCGAATGTTATGATTTTCATTGACTTCATTATGTCAAAGAAAAATCTAGTTGATCATTTAATAAAAAGATTATCTAAAGAGCTCATAAAGTCAAGATTATTGGGAATGAGGCAAAATCATGTTCAATGAATGATTCAGGTGAAAACCTAATTTAGTTGACATAAGATCCCAAAATCTTGGTTGCCTATGAAAACTCATAAAGTCAATAACACACAATGCTACTATGTTTCTTTCCATTCCTAAGGTGAGATGTGAGTGTGTTGTATGTTGGTGTTGAAGAGTATAATAGCATTTGATGACATTGTTATCTTGCTTGCAAGAGGGCTATTGACAAAATACTCTTAATCTCTATCACCTATATGAAAGTGACATTGGGGTCACTTCTATGAGAGATTTCTGTCGAAAACTCTCATGAATACGAGATATGTTCATGACTAAAAATGTATGCACTCGAGTGTAGTAAGATGAGATATGTGAGAGATTTATTGCCTTGGTTTACTTTATAGGAATAACCTATGAATAATGTTATTTCACTATGCTTTAGAGCAAATCTGATTAATATTTAATAAGGTATGTTCGATTCCAAAAGACATTTTTCTTGATGCATATCTCATCTACTTCTTTCTCCATATGTTGTCGTTATAGTAGGGCATCTTTCATTCATGTGGGGGATTGTTAGAGCTAGAGCTAAGTGTGTGTGAGAAAAATGAAGTGAAGGTGCTGGAAAGCCAAATAGCTAAATCTCAAATTGCTTAGCCAAACCTTTATAGCATGGTTTATAAGCCTAAGATTTCAGACTTGGGGCATTGTCTCAAAGGGAACCCACTTTTTTTTTTCAAGTGTGAGGACTTAGATGGCATCATATGTAACTTATACACACAATTTTATGCAGCTGCCACTGGTCGGCAGCGCTTGGCCCTGTCCGGTCAGGCTAGATTCAATTTAGTCTATTGAACCCTATATTTTTGCCACATATTTTAAGCAGTTGGTTAAGAGATAATGAGTCAATCTTTTAGTTCTTCAGTCAACCCCATGTTCAGTAGTGGTGGTGTCCATTAATGTCCATGTTTTAGGTGGCTAATTCCAAGATATAGAAACTACTAGTCTCAAATTTTTGCTTCTAATTTTTCTCATACACCTTAAAGAACGCCTGAAAATTTAAAATAGTAAACAACCGTAAATAATGAAAAAAAATTTAAGACTCAAAGTAAAATTAAGGATATGTAATTTCATTATTAATAAACAAAATCAATCCCTAACAACGACACCAAAACTTGTTACAATTTTTTTATAGTGCAAGTGTACACTATCGTCGTTAAGTAATAAATTTTTATGAAAATAGAGTATCGTCCACATAATTGATTGATATTAAATATTAAAATCAATAAAATCCTAATTTTAATTGAGAATGTCGAAAAGCTGGGATTTTTGAATGAAAAATTAAACTAAAAATATTAATATTTGATAAGGATAAATAATTCAAATTTGAATAGTTAAAAGCTCTAGAGTTTTTGATTTCATCAAACCAAACATGTATATTACAATCAATTTATGTCTATCAAATTATTGACAGCGAATCTCTCCAATGTAATTTTCAATCTTTCTCAAGCGTTGATAATAATGAATCAAAAATATTAATCTCACATCTCTGTCAAGATTAAATATATTGAAACTCATTAAGCATAGAAAATTACAATTGTTACACTAGATCTGTAATTATCTCTAACTTATAAAATTCTAATAGTATTATGAACAAAGAACAAATTTAGATATCACTTCTCAGTCTCAGAATTAAATCCAAAATCATGCAATAGTTGGTCACACAATCACAAGCATTAAGATCGGATTATAACACTCAATAATACTGAATAAACGTCGATTGAATTGTAAATAAAAATTTATGGATAATCATGGTTTGACTATGTCGAAACCCTATCTAAGAAAATTGAAACATACTAGAATAAGAAAACATCCAATTGTATTCATGAACATAGAGGAAAAGAGAATAAAAACTAGATTTGAAGATGAAATTGAAATTGAGATTCGTCTCCCAGTTGCATCTGTCTTCGTTTCCTCTCCAAAAAGCTCTCTTCTCTGCCTCCCATGTCCAAAAGTCTAAAAAACCCCTAGAATATTCTATTTATACACTAGGGTTTGATAAGGATAAAATTAGAGCAAAAATCAGAGAAAATAAAATCATTATCGTGTCAGCGCCGCAACGCTGGCCTTTTTGCCCAAGACCATCCGTTCACATTTTATCCGTAATTTTTGCTTTCTAAATCTTTCCAAATCAATCCAAATGCATTTGAACATCAAACATATAAGATAAAAATAAAAACAAACATAAATCAAGTAATAAATAAAAAAGAACCAACAAATTAAAGTTAAAATTATCTAGAATATGAGTGTGAAACATACTCGTCAAATACCCTCAAACTTAACTTTTTACTAGTCCTCGAGTAAAACAAAAATTTTAAAAAAAATCAAACAAGAAAACAATAACTTTAATTCAACAAAATTACAGATCAAGTAACGAAATATTTTGACTAACTAAACATGCATATGAGATTTCAAAATAGCGATAACCCAAGAAAAACTTGTGAATTATGATCATGTAGAATTTCAACACAAACACCAACTTACGTTACACTTTGTAAAATCCTGAGTGCGTGTGTATTACCTTAAGTCATCCAACTTCTTAATCTCAAATGAGTTTATGTAACCAGGTCTTGGAAAAGTAGGTTCATTAATATATAAATAGATTAGAACTCTATAAGCCAATTTTTCATGTTACTCTCCACGAATATAGACAAACCACAATACTTAGGATTATTAGGAATTTCTTAGGCTTATAATGTATGGTTAGGATTCTTGGTAGGATAGAGGATATTATTTCAGCTTAATCTTTATCCATAGTCGCACATGCATTCTAGGGATCAACGAGCTTAACCCAACTTCTCTTGTCACACCCTCAAACTTGTCACTTTCCACCTTTTGAAATATCAACCATACCCAACCAATTTTTTTAATTATGTTTTCTTAAGCTTCTTCTTTTCTTAACGAGCTTTCAACTACTAACTCCTAAATCAGTTGTTTTTTGGGTATTTAGGTTTTAAGAAACCTTTTCGAGCTTAGTCACTCAAGTTCAAGAGGCTACAAAATCAGACTTATTCATAATTTTTTATGAATATATCAAAACTCCTCCCATCAACCCAGATTGTCATAGCTCCAAGTATTTTTCTAGAACAACCAAATACTATGAGTAAAAAGAGTTACTAGGAAAAACTTTTATAAGATTAGAAAACCGTCATGGGTGATAAAAAATGACTATTTAAGCTCGATGTGGATGACTAGGAAAGTAATTATGCATAGGTCGGCTTGAAAAGCTCAAACGGTCTAAATATGGCCTAAATCATGTCTTAAATATAGCGTAGCCTAAAATTTACCTCTAGCAACAATCAAACTAGTTCTAGAGTTCTTATGAGATCATAATGACATAAACATTCTCTAAGCAAAAAGATAATCAAACGCTCAAGGTTAGGTGCTCAAGATGCCGGGATTCTCTAGTGAAATTTAAATCAACAATTGGTTCAAACTCACACAAATACACAAATTCATCATTTTAAAAGCTATCAAAAATCAAAATCAATCTCATTATAGGCTTTAGTGTTGTCTACTACAGATCACCATAATTTTAATCTTTAATAAAGTCACCACCCCCAAACTTAAAACTTTCATTATCCTCAATGAAAAGGATATATGTAAAAGTAAGACTCCTCTGAATAAGGATGATCTTTCGTCCTCGTCATTCTCTGCATTGTTCATGTTGTCTCCAACAGAGGGAAAAATGGTGCCTCAACCAAAATCATCCAAGGTCTGATGCAACGGCGTTAGGAGCTCACCTTCACGATGCTAAACGTTGTGACCATAGTTTTTATTATAAAACTTGAATAAAAGAAAATAAGCAAAAGAAAATATTTAAAAAATAAATAAATACAGAAAATAAAATAACAGAAATAAAATCGGATTGCCTCCCGGTAGCACTTTCTTTAATGTCTTCATCCAGACGTAATGATCATCTAGGCTTCACCTGTTGTCCACTGACTTTAGAATTTTATTTTTATCAGAAATTGACCATCCTAAGACTGTCTTATGCTCTCTCAACACCCTCAACAGCTTGTCTTCTTGTTCACCATTTAATGAAGTAGAGATAATGATAGGAAGAGTGGATACTTCTCCCATAAAGGTGTACGGAAGATGGAGGTCTAACACCGATGATTTTTCAATAGATGGTAGGTGTCTAGGTTTACCTTCTCTTAATTCTGCACAAGGCCTCTTAATGAATATGGATGGGGGTGCTTGTGGTGCTTCCAACTGATTAACACACTCTAAAATCTTTAGATTCTCCTTGTCAATAACCCCAGATAGACATGCTTCTAATGATCCACTCGGTTCCCTGGTGTGAACTTCTTCCTCAAAATATACTTTTGCACTTTCCACCCACAAGCAACTATTAAAAATCACATGATCTTCTAGCACTCTGAAAATAAGTTTCTCTTTTTGCACATCAATGAGAGTTTTGATGTAGCTAGTAATGATCTACCAAGAATAATTAGAATTGTTTGGTTTTCCCCCATGTCAAAAATAATAAAATCAGCTGAAAAAATAAATTTATCCACCTTTACCAGGACGTCATCAATAATTCCTCGTGGATATCTAATAGATCGATCAACTAACTGTAAAGATACTGTTGTGGGCTTAGCTTCTCCAAGACTTAACTTCTTGTAAACTGATTATGGTATCAAAATTGATATCGGCTCCAAGATCACACAGAGCCTTTTCAAAATATGAAATTTCAATGGTGCATGGAATTCTGCAAGATAGCACTACACTCCTCAATAAGTACAATTATTTTATACACCTCTAGCTTACGCTTGTTTGAGAAAATTTTCGTCATGAATTTGAGATAGCTCGACATTTGTTCCAAAACATAAGCAAAATGGATGTTTATGTGTAGTTTCCTAAACACGTGAAGAAACTTAGAAAATTGCTTGTTCAAATTTTGCTTCTGGAATCGCTGAGGGAATGGAATAAGAGGGACATAAGGTGGAGGATTATCAGGAAAGAGCTTTGATTTAGGTTTGTCTTCCTTCTTTTCTAAATTCTCGATAAAATCATCACCTACAATCTCAGTTTGTGCTTCAATTGGCTGAGAATATTCAACCGTTGCTTTCTTTAGTTATGCTAAGTATTATACTACAAAGGGTAATGGCGTTTACTTATTCTTTTGGATTCCTCTCAGTGTTGCTCGGTAGATAACCTTGTGGTCTTTGAGTTAGTATTTCTGATAGTAGACCCATTTGAAGCTCCAAATTCTGAATAGATGCAGCTTGACTTTGAATACTTATTTCTTACCTCTGAAATGTAGTATCTGGTATTACCATAAATTGAGTAGTATTGACTGTGCACTGCGTAAGAGCATCTTCTAAAGAAAACTTAGGCTGCTGAGGCTGAAATGGAGGCTAGGTAGCAACTGGTGGATGTTGGAAAACACGGCGCACGTGTGGCAGAGGCGTTGTGGCTTTCAAAAATTTATTAAAAAATAATCGTATATTTTTCGATAAAATAAAAATAAGCATGACGCAACAATTTTCAAAATAAAAACTTTTATTGAAAAGTTTTTTCAACTAGGATCCATTATATATTTATATATTAAATCTAAGACATACATGGATAAGAATCATATACCTCTTGTACTCTATATCAAGTGTCATAGCAACCAACGATCATGCGTTCCCACGAACAACGGTCTTCGAGATCCACACCAAGATCTTCCAAGCCAATCCATAAATGCATTAAGACGTATATGAGCACATAGAATAATCAAAGACCCCTTTTTTTGTCTCTAAATGTACTTATCACATGAGATCTAGATATTTACTGAGATTCATTAATTTTTGTGAGACAATTCTCTAAGAGAATACGATGATTATTCTCATAGAGCTTTTTGATTAACTTTTTAATCACAGAGAAAATTCACACTGATAGCAATTGTGTTCATAACTATCTATCAACACTTAGGTCAATAGAATATTATATATATATATATATATATTCTAAGTAATGACATATAAGATTTTTAGGGATACACTGAAAATAATTTTTAATTTCAAAATTACCATTGTAGTAGGATCCACTGCAATTTGTGCACAACTGCAATTTGTGCACAACTACAGTGTGTGCCACGACACTACTGTAGTTTATTCAAATTTTGAATCAGAAATAGCATATTATCTGTTATTATCTACATTATCTAATTTATTCAAAGTTGATTCAAATTTTGAATTATTATCTATTATTAATTCAACATTATCTAATTTTACAAATTAGATATAATGTCTCACTTATCGATAATTTAAAAATTAATCGATATAATTATTTACATATAATTTTTAAAATTTAATATAAATAATTTAATTAATTAACTAATCTCATATAATTATCTCATAATTATGTACTTGCTTATGAATAAAAATTTCTTTTGCAAGTCAATCATTTCTCATGTCCTGAATATTCGCACCCTAGACCGCGTGTTACAAAGGTGATTTGGGACCATGGACCTATAATCTTAAGCTCCAATAAACAAGATTGTTAATTAATAATATTATTTATAAATTCTAATATTATTCCACTACAAATATGGAATTGCATTTTTAATGATTGTAGAATGTATTTACAGAGTATTCTCGAGTAGTCCACTGATATAATCATTTCACGTAATTTTGTCCTACAATTATTGGTTCGTAAATTAGAGCTAGTCAAAATTACTATTTTACCCTTATAATTACCTCTTGATCATTTAGTACCATTAATTCACTAGTGAATGGCTAATTTATAATTGTATTATAAATTTGAGCTCCATTATCATTCAGTTCTAGAATTAACACTTAAAGGAACTAATATACGATCTGTTAAGAAAGATTAGATTCTAAATCTTATAAGATCATGTTCTCAGTCATCCATATCATTAAATCTCCAAAACAAAAGTCATTAGCCTGTTTTACAAACAAATCTTAACGAGTGAATCAAATGATCTAGTAGACATGTATAAGAGTTCACGACTACTCAGGATTCAGACTGATCTACATATGATCATGAGATTGATGTGTATTAAATATTTATAATAAATGATACGTTAATAAAGATATTAATTCACATCGGGTCTACCGTATATAATCTTATTATATAAAGTACATTCACTAAGATGTCTATCCACATCAATGATCTTGATCTATATTACATCCATTCATAATACTTAGTGAACCCTACTAGCAACCATTCATTAAAGATTCCATACTTTAATATGTTGCTAGCATTTTTATTTATTATCTATGATCTTAATCATCTCGTACTAATACAAGATCATAGTCTCATTAATGAATATAGAATTTTCAGATATTTATATAAATTATTCAACAGTAATTTAAAAGAACAATTATAAGAAAAATGTAATTCCATTAAATTTCATATTAAATATCAATTGACATGTTTTAAGGGCAAACCCTCCAACAATGGATTCATCACATTCTGATTAATACACATGCTTCCTAGAGAAATTAGGGTGATTTCGCCACCTTTGGTTGTAAGTGTTGGCGAATGGGTTATTCTGCCGGATGTAATTCAATACAGCTTAACATTCAGTATTAGGATGTGGTCCATTGCATAACTTATAAACTCCTGTATAGCATGAATAGCACTAGCATTGGTGGTGATAGTCTCAATTCTTGGATAGTGTAGCTAATTAAGCAGTGAGAGCGGTAAGAGCATCGACTTCATGAATTCTATGAATCTTTCTCGGTACGTTGCGCTCAGTCGGCCATTGATAGGCATTAGCAGCCATTTCTTCAAGTAAAGCATATGCTTCCTTATGTGTTTTGCCCATTAAAGCACCTCTTGTTGCTGCATCCACCAGTGTCCTCGTTGAATTCCCTAAACCATTGTAGAAAGTTTGGACTTGTAGCCATCCAGGGAGTCCATGATGTAGGCATCCTCTCAACATCTCTTTAAACATCTCCCAAGCTTCATAAAGAGACTCCATATCATGTTGGGCAAAGGTGGTGATCTCATTCCTCATCTTGGTTGTTTTAGCAGGTGTGAAGAATTTAGCCAAAAAAATTCAGAGAGACCATTCCGAGTTGTGATATATCTAATCGGTAAAGAGTTCAATCAACTCTTAGCCTTATCTCGTAGAGAGAATGGGAATATTTTCAGCCTAATTGCATCAGTTGGGATATTGTTATGCTTGAATGTCTTACAAATTTCGAGGAAAGCGGCTATGTGAACATTTGGATCATTATTAGGCAGGCTACTGAACTGATATGCTTGCACCATGTGAATGATAGTCGGCTTAATCTCGAAGTTGTTGGCGTTAATAACAGCGCGTCGAATGGAAAATGCTTCCTCATTAACCACTGACATAGCACAGTCCTTAATTGCCTGATTATTATAGTTGTTTACAATTTCATGATTTTTTTCTAGCATCTTCCATGGTTTCTTGATGGTTTTTAGAAGCTTATCTCCTAAATTTTCTATTACGACGACAAGTTCACTCAATTTTCAAATTTAGGGGAGTCAAACTTTCACTTCTAATTTTTCCCATACACCTTAGAGAACACCTGAAAATTCAAAATAGTAAACAATAGTAAATACAAAAAATTAAGACTCAAAGTAAAATTAAGGATATGTAATTTCAATATTAATAAACAAAATCATTCTCCGCCAATGGCGCCAAAAACTTGTTATGAATTTTTTATAGTGCAAGTATACACTATCGTCGTCAAGTAATAAATTTTTATGAAAATAGAGTATCGTCCACATGATTAATTGATATTAAATATTAAAATAAACTAAATCTTGATTTTTTAAGAATGTCAAAAAGCTGAGATTTTTAATGAAAAATTAAACTAAAAATATTAATACTTGATACGGATAAAAATTCAAATTTGAATAGTTAAAAGCTCTATGATTTTTTATTTTATCAAACCAAACATGCTCTAACTTCTAAATCTCAATCAATCAATATTTAACAAATTATTGATAGTGAATTTTTCTAATGTAATTATCAATCTTTCTCAAGCATCGAGAACAATGAATCAAAAATACCAATCTCACATCTTTGTCAAGATTAAATATATTGAAACTCATTAAGCACGTGAAATTGAAATTGCTACACTAGATCCATAATTATCTCTAACTTATCACTTCTCAGTCTCAGAATTAAATTCAAAATCATAAAATAGTTGATCAGACGATCATAAGCAATAAGACTGGATTATAACACTCAATAATACTGAATAAACATTTATTGAATTGAAAAATAAAATTTATAAACAATCATGATTTGACTACATCGTAGCCCTAGATAAAAAAAGTAGTACATACTAGAATAAGAAAATATCCTAATAATATTCACGAACATAGAAGAAAAGAGAAGAAAAACTATAATTGAGGATGAAATTGAAATTGAGGTCTGTCTCTCGGTTGGATATGTCTTCGTTTCCTCTCCAAAAACCTCTTTTCTCTGCCTCCCACGTCTAAAAGCCCAAAACCCCCCCTAAAACATTCTATGTATACACTAGAATTTGATAAGGATAAAATTAGAGTAAAAATCAGAGAAAATAAAATCATGATCGCGCCAGCACCGTGACGCTGAGTTTCTATTTTGCTGGTCGCGGGCCAGCGTTGCGGCACTGGCATGTTGTCTTCACTCTTAGTGCCCAGCATCGCGATGCTGGCCTTTCTGCCCAGGACCATCCTTTTCACATTTTATCTGCATTTTTTGCCTTCCAAATCTTTCAAAATCAATCCAAATGCATTTAAATATCGAAACTATAAGATAAAAACAAAAATTAATATAAATCAAGCAATAAATAAAAAAAGGACTAACAAAAGTAAAGTTAAGATTATCTGAAATATGAATGTGAAATACACTCATCAAGGGTCTCACGTTTTCATTCTAATTTATAAAGAAGAGTCATTGTGTGTGGAGAAAGGAAAATACAAAGTTTTTATACAGATTGAAAATATGTTTGCTATGGGTAGTTGCACTTACAAAGGAAGTCACCTTAGTTTGATAGCAAACTATGGAGGGTGAATTTTGTCTTTAGTTCATTGCCTACGACAAGCCTATACATGTGTTGTTTATTTTTGTTGCTTGTAATCTTGTTTTAAATGTCTAAAATCCTTTTCCAGTACCATTATTTATAGAGCTTCCATTTTTTCTTGGTTGTAATACAGTGCGGTAATTTCAAGTTGTTCTATATTACTTTTTGTAAACTCTACCATCTTATGCTAAGTTAAGAATATTTAGTACATGAGCATAATCTGATTTCAAATAGTTTTGTATCCATGCCCATGGTTTTCGAGTTATCATACCCCTTAATCCATTTAAAATTTATAATTTTGTAGAAAGAAAGAAAGTACCCTCAAATTGATGTATTAGTCATGTGAAAGGATAATCTGGTCATGATATTTGTCATTTAGGAGGCCATGGTCATCAAAAAATCTACATAAGGTTAAACCTATAAAATGTAAAATGAATTGAGAAAAATGATTAAAATATATCTTATTTTAAGGAAAGTGTGACGATTACTAGAATATTGTTGACTAGTGAATAACTCCTTAGAAGAGAATTCTCTACCAATCTACAAACTGTGAAAAGAAATATAAAAGCTGGACATAACCGAACCAAACTATGAATAATGTAGAAGAAATGTAACAAAAATACAACCCAAAAAACACATTTTTAAAGCATGCTGATCCATGGGGAAAATGCATCATTTACTATCATGTGTTGAAAAAATCAAGGCGTATCCACATAGTAATGGAAGTAAAAAAAAAGAAACAAAAATTATTTATATCAAACTAAATAAGACAGTCATTTTGTAGCACCCCTACTTTTGGCTTATCTTAAGTTTAGGGGCATTTCAATCATTTTTCCTCCCACGCTTAATTTCATTAAATATGATGCATGTAAAATATTTGTATCTCATGTGCATGTGATGGAGTGTGATTTACTTTTTTGTAATTAGGGTTGTAGTATTTCTTGGAAATTATTTTATGACGATGTTTTAGGATTGTGATTCTTTTAGGGTTTTCTTTTTATCCCCTTTTCTTGTCTTTTGTTTTAGATAGCCATGTCTATCCCTTGGGGGAGATTATGTTTTCATTTTATATTATTCCCTTATACTTATCATTAAGTGTATTTTTTTTCCCTGGCTTAGAGTCTCATTTTTATTGGACTTTATAGAATCCTTGTCTGAACGAAATTCTCCCGCATCTGATGTAGTGTTGTGATAGCTTTATCTTCTTCATATTTGATTTTCAAAACTTAAAATTTAAAATTTGATTTTTACAAGATATTATGTTATGCTCTTATCTTATCAACCTAGTTGATGCGTGAAATATATAGGGTTGTTTTGTGATTATTTGTGCCCTATTTTTCTTTGATTTCTCTTATTGGGCGCAAACCCTACTCCCTTCTCTCCAAAGTTGTCAATTTCATTCCGTTCCGGCCGGAATGACTAGAATATTCCGGTTCCGGGATGGGAACGGAATGGAGAGGGTGTGGTTAAATTCCGTCCAAAATTTTGGTCAATTTCGGCCGGAATATGCTCATTCCGCCCGAAATTAGTGAAATGATAAATAGGCCAAAACATACCTTTATTTTTAAAACTGTACTAAATATAAATGGAAACAAAAATTTACAATAACAATGCAATAACCTAGGTGGTTATGAGTTTTAGAATCAAACATTCCCCTCCCAGATTCGAATATCATCATTTGCATTCTATATTTTTACTTCACTTTTGTTCAATTATAATTTTCTAATTTAATAGAACTAATTTTTCTTCTATAATTGGTTAAATTTATTTCTCTAATTAATTTTTAGAATAAGTAACTTGTTTAGATTAAATGTATGCTTTATTTATATTATAATTTTAAGTAAATGAGTGATTATTTTTAGATAAAATGAGTGATTTTCGAGGAAACCTTTGCACGCCTCCGTTACCTTTTGGGAGGCCTATGCCCCATTGAAACTGTCTACCTGAGACTGTCCCTTGGCCCGTAGGTCCTGACACAAGGTTAGAATTCTAGCTCTTCCAGAGGCCTTCGCCCTCCACCTAAGCTGCGCAGGAAAGGCCCAAAGCCAATCCCAGGGAACAGTGAAGCTTCATAGGGAATTAGGTTACTTGTATATAGATTTATTATATTTCACGTGAAATATTACGCTCATGCTTTTAAATAAATTGGAATGCTTGGAACAAATTATGAGTGCTCAAAATAAATAAGGTTTTAATGAGAATTATGTGTATCTTATTTTCATAAGCCATGATTCACCATTTGTTATATTATAAATTTTATAATATTATTTTTATATGTCCAAAATTTTTTCTGAAATGGAATAACGGAACACTGAAATATCTAAAACGTTCTATTTTTTTAAACCAAAATGGAATTGACTACTATGCCTCTCTCTCTATAGCACAAAAAATCCCGCCTCCCTTATCTCTTTAAAACCTTGGTTACTTGGAGGGAGAAGCTTTGATCGATCAAGTTTTCAAAAAAGTTACGCGTTTTCAGTAAACCCTTGCTACCTTTATTTTACTTTTAACATAAATGATTTAGTTTTGCTCCTCACATTTTATTTTTATAGTTCTGAATAATTCTGAGTTTTAACATACACATTATATTTATACTGTGAAATCGACTTCATGTTTTAAAACCCTAGTGAAGAAGTTTGAGTCTGAAATGTTTATGGTAGAAATTTTAAGTCAAAATTAATTCTCTGTAATTTAATATATTTTTAAAGTTTCTACCTCGTAGAGGGGAAAACAATTTTTGATATCCAACTTTAAGGATTTTTTCGATACTGAGATCAACTCGGATTGATCTAAAAAAATTTACACTATTATTTTATAAGTATATTTAGTAATTCTTTTCAGAATTTTTTGATGAGGATTTCTTACTGAAACATATTTTCTAACGTTACCGTTTTACCTAGAGAAAAAACAGTTTTCTGTAATAATTTAATTTTTATGTTTTCAAACTTAAACGACATTTGAATTTCACAAAATTTAATATGTGAAAACCCTATCATATTCAAGGTCAATCTATATGAGATTTAGATTTTTTGGAAAATCCTAGTTTAAGTTGTGTCATTTTTCTTACCAAGTCAGCGATTAGCGTTACTTTCTATTTTTATGTTATCGTTGTGTACTGAATATATATAGTTTTATTATTTCAGGAATTTAACTTTCATATTTGTTTAGCGGACGATCATGTAATTGAAATCTTATATATGTGACTGTTTGTTTGTTTTCTTGTGTTTGCAAAAAAAAAAATTAACGTGGATTTCATTCTGATTTTCTCTTCATTGTTTTTATTAGAGTTTTTGTGACGTATTTCGTTGTGCTGTTATAATGTATTATGAATGATAATGTATTCTATGATTCTGAATTTTTATTAAGAAATACATAAAAGAAATGACAGATTTTTGTATGATCTCAGAATGTAAAAGATTATGACGTTAGAACCACGTACCCACCAAATCTTTGTACGTATTACCTCATTCTCCATGAGAAAGTCTGTGTTACCTCATCCTTCAAGAGAGGGTCCTTGTTACCTAGTCCTTCGGGAGTGGGTATGTGTTACCTCGTCCTTCAGGAGAGGGTCTGTGAATATGCTCTCGATAGTTATGTGGGAAGGTATTAGTGCAACTGGTTCTCTTTGAAGGTGCGGAATGGAACTCGTGAGAAATGTCACTTATATGTACCTTGCAAATTAACAACTTACAGATGAGTAATCTCCATTTTACTCTGGGTGTGATGGTGAGTTCTAATGGAAGTTGGTCAGTGAACTCTGTAAGAAAAGTTATGAATGATCTAAATGCATGGAAAGTATGTATGTAAAACTCAATAAAATATTCTGCAATGCAATGTATGTGTATGTATTTGTGGGAAGTCGTGTATGTATGGTTTTACTTACTGAGTGTATTTTTATACTCATTCAGTTTTATTTAAAATTTTCAGATGATGAAGATGTATTCGTTACGGATGAAGTCTAGAGTCTATGGCACGAGACTGAGTCCAAGTCTTTATTCTGAGAAAATAATAAGAGTTTATGTTATTTTGTTAAGGTTTATTTAATTTTCACTTAAGACATTTATGGTTGGAATTCGTTGTTATTTGACATTTCAGATTCTCGAAATAAATTAGACTTTGTTTAAATTAAATATTCAATATGAGTAGTAAAAAAATTGACCGAGTTTTCACGAGTTTGTTTTTTAAATTATCTACAAATTTTGGATGAATTCTTGGGCTGTTATACATTCAAAGCGATAAGATGAACGTCCAGCAAAATCATTGCCAATAAAACTATTACAAAAATCTAGAGCATTGAACCACCATATAGCAGAGTCTAGAAAAAAAAGCATGAGAAGCAAGCGTGTCTGCAACCTGATTACCTTCCCGAAAATATGAGAAACTTGAAAATCCATAAGAGATATTAAGAAAAGAAAACGATTCCAAGCTTGTGAATTCTCCAAGGAACTTGATTAGATCATTTATAAAGTAATTGAACCACAAAAGTTAAATCATTTTCCAACTAAATTCTACTCCAACCATATTTTCACGCATATTCAATAACATAAACGAATACAAATAATTCTGCCTCAAAAGCAGATATTGAACTCCAAGAGATAGAAAAACATCCTTTCACAAAATGCCTACAAGTCTGAAATATACTATCGCAACCTCCAACACTTAGAGAACCCAAAGAACCCATTTGTTTGACCTTAATCCAACTTTACAAGGGAGGAAACCAATGAATTGGGGAGATAACAAGAGTTTTAGAGGGACGACCGTTAAGTTTGGAATTTTTAGTATGGATAGATCGTCCACCAAATTTGACATATTACCAATATTAAAAATATTGGTTTATGTAACTGAGCGTCATACGAACACAAGACGATCTCTGGAATTAATCTTTTCATTTTAGAAAATCAGCTTATTGTGCAAGTTCCAGATAACTCAAAGGGTAGCATACACTACAGAAATCTATAAAAGGTCAAACCTGATAACTTAACTTTGTATCATAACCTTATAAAAGAAAGGATTTTAAGTCCAATCCAGGAACCTTTTCTTTAAAAGAACTAACAATTATTTCCTAAAGAGAGGAAGCCAAAGCTCATCTAAGAAAAATATGATAAGTTATTTCAACGAAAGGCCCGCATGTAATACATCAAGAAGTCGAAAAAAACATGCTTTACAAAGATTATCTTCGGTGAGTAATATGCTATATATAGTTCTCCAAATCAGCGTAAACCTCGACGATGATATAAAAGAATTCCATACAACCCGGTGCCAACAAACCTCTGAATTAACTTCAAGCAATTGTGACTAGGCATCATTGCAAGAAACAGAGTCATCTTTAGAAATACTCCAAATTAAAGAATCATGCATTGGACATATAGCAATATTTTCGATCCGATTAAAAAGAACAGGAAAACGAGCTTTGAAAATCTCATGCAACACTCATTTCAAGTCAATAATAAAATCAGAAATACGAGCATTCAAAAAATCCTTATAAACAACCTTGAATGAAGTCCTCAAACAACATAACATATTAAAAGTCAACTTTTCAATATCAACGAAAACTAAATCCCTAGCAAATCCCTAATGGAGTAAAAACATTATAGAAAGATCATTTTTCAATATCAACCAAATCTCTAACAAATCCCTAACAGATTACAAAAAAATAGAAAAGAATCAATTTTTAATCTCAACCAAATTCCTAAAAAATCCCAACAAATCTATTTTGATGTTAACACAACACAAACAAATAAATTAAGTGCAATGTTTTGACCTAATTGTGGAGGTGGAGGGCTTATTCCTCTTAGTGGATAAGTAGATGGCTGAGATGGGTGGGGCAAGGGACGTTGAGCGCATGACTCGCCATCATCATCCTGGACCTCTTAGCATTAGTTTATTGTCATCATGGACCTTTTGGTAATAGTTGTTGCAAGAGAGGAGGAAATGAGAGTTGCGGGTCGAGGCGACGATCTGGCAAGCACTTATGCTTGAATGAGGGAGAGGGATGTGGCGTTGTCCTTGTGGCACTTGATCGCAGACATAGAACTGAGATAAGGGTTCGATTTGCGACAAGTGGACGAAAGGTAGAGAGGGAGCTGTGGAAATGGACAATGAAACTAGGGTTTCTAGAAAAAGATAAAATGTGAAAAATATATGTACAATATAAGAAACGAAATCCATTTTTTTAATGTATCAATGTGGTACGACTCGGTTCGGTGTGGTTTTCTTATAGAAATCGCAAATCGAATTGAACCGTACATTGTTTGCTAAGTTGAAAGCGAACCGAACCACATAAAATATTCAAACCGATGGAACCGTTGCACTCGATCCGGTTTTTTTCAATTTACGCAATTTTACTTACACCTCTACTTATGAATATTTGACTATTTGTTAAATTCATGAAAAACTATACTATTTGTTTATGATTTCTTTTACCTAACGCAGACATATATTACCTAAATTCATCACCTACATTTCTTTTAACTATAAAAAAAATTTGGTTTAAAGAACATCTATAAAAAATGAAGGATAATTTTGTGTTAATTTGTGAATTTATGAACACTAATTTTCTGTCAGAATTATAATTATTTACCAATGGGATGATTAAAAAACATGGATGATGGAGAATAATCTCCTATTTTAGCTTAGAAAAAAAGTAGTCCCTTTTTTTCTGTATATCACCGCCGATTTAGGCATTGCATCAACCACAGCTTCATACCGTACGGAGATTGACAAATTGTTTATTTATTTTTCTTTTATTTTTTTACAAATAACCTTTTATTTCGAAGTCAAGATATTTTTGTTTTCGCTTACAGAGCAAGGCGTGTGTTTATCTCTCTCCATCTTCATATTTCGTTTGCTAAGGATACTAAGTTAGGGTTTCTGGATCTTCGTTTTCCTACCATTTTTAAGGTTCTCCTCAATCCGATTGATGTTCATTCGTCTTTTATGCATGTCTCTGTCGACTGTCTACCTGTTCGGATTCTCTGGTTTTGTCCTTGTTTTTCCGCTCTTTGTTCGAGTTGTTGCATTTTCGTTCTGTTAGCGTCAAGGACTTAGCCTTTTTTTGTTTTTAGTGGTAGCCATTGCAGATCATCGTTTCTTTAGATTCGGGTCAATTGATCGATTTCTTTGGATTTTGATTTTTTTAGAAAACCTTGAAGGGAAAGGGATGGCGAACTTCTATCTCAGTTAGGCTAGAGTTTATTTTATAATCTTCAAGTTTTTCTAGTACTTAGACGGTGCATATTGTATTTGATGTCAAGCACCAGTTTTTTAGTTTTACATTACAAGATTGGTTCCAGGTAGCAAATGTATGCATGCTCTGCACGTTATTATTATTGGTAGGTCAAAATTTCCTTTGAATTAATCAGCGTCTTGATTTGCTTATTGTTGTGTAATGTGTAGACGTTCGTGGAATCAGGAGTAGGCATCTGCTTTCTGGTAAAGGGTTTTGCTTTTGAAAGGGTGTTATTTGAATAGCAAACGCAATATTTGTTGTTGTTGAGTGCATCAATTATGCGGACATCGTGGGCAGATTTGGCTGCAAATTCTTCTGCTGATCATGCGACTGCTGGCTCTTCTGACGTCAATGGCAGTTTCGGGACTATTTCAGCTCCTGGGCGCCCTACCTATGTTCCTCCACATATTCGCAACCGTTCAATATCTTCAGACCCAAGTGCTCAGGCGAACAGTGGGCCAGCTTATGGAAATGATCGGTCTGGGCAAGGTGCATCCCGCTGGGGTGGTCCTAGGAATGATTACAATCGAACTGGTTATGGTGGTAGTGGCGGTCGTTCAGGTGGATGGGGCAACAAAGGTGGATGGGACCGTGGCAGGGAACGAGAAGTAAATCCATTTGGCGATGATGAAGATGATACAAAGCAAGAATCTAGTGAGCAAGAAAATACTGGCATTAATTTTGATGCATATGAAGATATTCCTGTTGAAACGAGTGGTGAAAATGTCCCACCACCTGTGAATACGTTTGCTGAGATCGATTTGGGTGAGGAACTTAATCAGAACATTAGAAGGTGCAAATATGTGAAGCCAACACCTGTTCAGCGGCATGCCATTCCTATCTCACTTTCGGGGCGGGACTTAATGGCATGTGCGCAAACAGGCTCTGGTAAGACTGCTGCTTTTTGCTTCCCAATTATTAGCGGTATAATGAAGGGCCAGAGTATACAGAGACCACCCCGTGGGGCACGGACAGTATACCCGCTTGCTCTTATTCTCTCTCCTACCAGGGAGCTTTCAATTCAAGTGGGTTTTGAATTATTGACTTCTCTCTGACACGCTTAACTTTATTGGATTTATACTACAAGGAGAGGAAAAATATTTTTCTTTTATATTTCAGATACATGAGGAAGCAAAGAAGTTCTCGTATCAAACAGGTGTAAGGGTGGTGGTTGCTTACGGAGGAGCACCAATTAACCAACAGGTTTTCTGTTCATTTCCCCCTCTTATTATATGTTTTGAACAGGCCACCATGTTACTTGATGTCGACAAATGGTAATGATTGTGGTTGTGGGTTATGGCAATATCCTTGCTCTCTCTCCACTGTTCCCCCTCAGTCTGTGTGCAGTACAGGTCTTATATCTGAATATTTATTCTTGAAAAGTTGCAGTTATACTAGGGGACGCCCCTTTTTCCAGTAGTAAAAACCTACTGATATTAGTTGATTCATGTCACTATATATATTTCTTATGAAAGTGGAAAGAGTTCAATTGACATTTGACAGTGTTTAATATTGATTATCTACTTCGGGAAAAATGTTTGGCAGTGATCTGCCTGTCTTTTGCTGAGAAATCCAGAGACACAATTTTCCACTACATGGGACAAATACTTTAGCAGACTAGTTTTCTTTTTTTTCCCCTGGAGAAATCAGTTCGTGTTTTTTCCAGTACCTAAAAAATACTTGTCAATATAAAAGAACTTTAGAACAAATGAAGTCTAAAAACATGTTTTTTGACATCGCTTTCTTAAGTTCCAATGGATTTGTGGGTACTTATGTCTTCGTTTCCTTTCTCATTTGTAGATTCGTGATTATTATCTGGTGATCTTGTGCTTATTTCTCTTTTGCATCTTCCACATGGTCGTTTTATTTCTTAGAAATGTTTTGTTGGATAGTTCCTATTTAGGAAATGACTTGGCAATGCTCTGTATATTTGGAGCCAACTCATGGATATATCCAATGCTTGGAAGGAGAGAAACGCAGTGGAGCGAGAATGCTCACGCTCGAAAACATAGCGAAGTTTGTAACTCTGCCCAATATTACAATCATGTTATGGATTGACCGTACATTCTGATCATTTATTTTTTGTTGAATATAATCGAGGCAATGTGTCAGAATCACAGCAAGATTTGGATAATTTATTTATTCATTGCCCAGTAGCCCATTTTTTATAGAGTAGATTGACTTCGAGCTTGCAGATTAGTAGGGTGATCCAAAGAAGAGTGGATAGTCTTTTTTCTGAAGTGTTCATCATGCGGTTGCTTAGGAAGCTGAAGGCCTTGTGGAAACTGGGGGTAATGGCGGTGCTTCGGGGTTTGTGGATGGAGCGGAATATGAGGATTTTTTATGAGTTGTCCGGGGATTTAGAATCTGTGGGAAAAAAATAACTTTTTGATTTCTCTTTCGGTGTTTACCAGACTACGACTAACTGGTTCAAGAACATTCCTTTGTTTTTTTTATTAATTCTGACTGGATAGCTGCTTGTTCAGGCTGAGTTGTTTGTTTTGTTTTGGTGTTCGGTTGGATTCTTATCCTCTGAATTCTTTGTAAATATATCTTATCAATGTATATTTTGTTTCTTATAAAAAAAATAAATGAGGAATTGTGTTCCACTCCTTGTAAACGTGTTGTTTAATATTAGTAACTCAGTCGTTATTTTGTAGCGATTGAAATTTGCTAATGAACTAAGTTCCCGTGATTAGCCTGTTTTGTACTATTTGCTCTTATAGAATCTAGATTTATGTTGTCAATTATGTTATAGCTTTATTTGAAAGTTTCTTGCTTCTCTGCTCCATTAGGTTTCTGTTTTAAGTCTGCACTTAGCTATACTAGTTTCATGATTTGTGTTTTTAGCTTTACATTCTGACAATTGATATTGAATCAGCTAAGGGATCTGGAAAGAGGCGTTGACATTCTTGTAGCGACTCCTGGAAGATTGGTAGATTTGCAGGAACGGGCTAAAGTTTCATTAGAGATGATTAGGTACTTAGCCCTAGATGAGGCGGATCGGATGCTGGATATGGGTTTTGAGCCTCAAATTAGGAAAATTGTGGAGCAGATGGACATGCCACCACCAGGTGTAAGGCAGACTATGTTGTTTAGTGCCACATTTCCGAAAGAGATCCAGGTATGTTTTCATTTTGTGAAAAGTTCTCCTGAAGTAGATTGCTCCATTTTGACCTAAAAGAAATTATAGTCCTCTGCTAAACATATTTATGTTTTTATATTCTCTCATCTAGAATTGCATGACCTCCCAGTGTTTTGAGAATAAAATTAGTTAAGCGCCCCTTAAGCTATTATTTTATCAAGATAGCATTTAGACCTCCGCTTATATAAGCAGAAACCTGAAATGTATCTATGAGTTGAGTCAGAATAATGAATGGAGAATTTGTCATGTATTGGAATCTCTACATCCTTGTTGAACGACTGTATACTTCCCTTTGAATTTTGATGATAAAAATATTCTACTAACGTGCAGAAATTAGCCTCTGATTTTCTTTCGAAGTACATTTTCTTGGCTGTTGGAAGAGTGGGTTCTAGTACTGATTTGATAGCCCAAAGAGTTGAGTTTGTCCACGAGTCCGACAAAAGAAGTCACCTCATGGACCTCCTGCATGCACAAAGAGCAAATGGTGATCAAGGCAAGGTTTGTATTTGGGATGGGAATCAGCATGGTATTTGCTCTTGTTTTCTCTTGGAGATTTCGGGGTTTGAAAATTAAATACTTTATTTTGTCATCTGTGTTTGCAGCAAGCTCTTACATTAGTTTTTGTTGAGACAAAGAAGGGAGCTGATTCTCTTGAGCATTGGCTTTGCATGAATGGGTTTCCAGCAACAACTATTCATGGTGATAGAACACAACAGGTAAGTTTGCAACCCTTTCATCTTTTAGTGTAGCTAAATTAGTCTACTTCAATTTTTGGTCCCAAAATTTACAACGCAGACGCTCTTAATGTCTTTTGAATCCAATGTCTGAGCAAAGTTGTTTGGTGTCTGGATATTTGGACTTATTATTACATTGTAATAACATTTGAAGTGCTAAAAATGTCAAATAAACAAATCTTAATAGTTTTATCACGTTAACCACACAAGAAACTTAATGGTGGAAGAACTCGTCACGCTGTAAGCTCCATGCTGGCATGTATAATATTTTTCAGGGTAGTCGATGTTGGGACCTGCTGTAAGATTTCCTGATTACGACTAATGAAATTCTTATTTTGAGGGTGAAAATAATTATTGAAATGACGTGGGTGGCTATGCTATACAGCAAGCTGTTTTATGTATTTTCAATTAGTATGAAAAATTTAGTTATGTGAGAACGTTTGGCTTATGAGAAAAGATTGTCAAGGAAATTATAAGTGGTGAGATAGATGATCTAGTGTTTGCCTCTTTTGACATCTGCATTTTTTTGCGTGTATTGCACTTTGGTTCTATATTTATATAATCTGTTTGCAGGAAAGAGAACAGGCACTGAGGTCATTTAAAAGTGGAAAAACCCCAATTTTGGTGGCAACTGATGTGGCTGCACGTGGTCTTGATATTCCTCATGTTGCGCATGTGGTCAACTTTGATCTTCCAAATGACATTGACGATTATGTGCATCGTATAGGACGGACTGGTCGTGCTGGGAAGAGTGGTTTGGCCACTGCATTTTTCAACGAGAACAATGCATCATTAGCAAGGGCTTTAGCTGATTTGATGCGAGAATCTAATCAAGATGTACCCGATTGGCTATCTAGGTTTGCAGCAAGATCTTATGGAGGGGGGAGAAACCGTCGTTCTGGTGGAGGCCGGTTTGGTGGCCGTGACTTTCGAAGGGACTCCTATAATAGAGGTGGTTCTGATTATTATGGTGGAGGCAACAGCAGTGGGGCATATGGGGCTTCTGCTGGTTACGGTGGTGGATATGGGGCTTCTGGAAGTTACGGCAGTGGATATGGAGGTCCTGGGATGACCAGTGCATGGGACTAACTCCTGACTTATGAAAACCTGCTATGTCTAGGTGATTGTTGCAATCTTGCTCATGCAATATTTAGAGCTGTTATTGCTTTTGATATGTTTCTACATTCTATATATTTAAAGACACGATGCTTATTACTGTTAAGGGGGAGGGAGATATGTGCTTATTATTGGGGTCATAGGAGGAATATAGTTGTGTGTAGTTAAAGGTCTACTAACAGAGTAGAGATTAATTTGTTGCTCTTTACTTTGAATTCTCTTTTTGGTCAAACACTCTTCGGTGGCTAGATGGGTTGTAGAATATGTAAGTGGGAGAGGGTTAGGATTTTCCTTTCAGCTGCTTCTGTTTCTGTCTCATAGGCATGTTCTTTTCAACCCAGTTTGTGGGAGTAAATTCTTGAATTTCCTAGTTCTGCCATTTTTCTTCTTTCCCGTCCCAAGGATTTCTCAATGAATATGCAATACTTTGCTGGTGATAGAAAAATGTCTATAAAGATAATTTGATCCCATACTGCTTGAACTAGTTGATTTTACAATTTCTACTTGTTTATTATGGTTTTGAAAATCTCTTTTCATAGGAAGACATTAGCAAAAATTACTCTTACCCACTTCAGGGTAGCCTAGTGGCACACACGTCATAAGTTCGATTCCTATCTATGGATTGTTGTTCAGTCTTGCGTCAGAAGATGTATTGGCTATGTTCTCCATTATTTAAAGAAAAAGATTGCTCAAGAAGAAGAAAGATTTATCATCTTCAGCTATTTGCTCCAGTGGTAATATAGAAGCTTTCTTCATCTCTTTCTCAATTATCGGTAACATGAACATACTTTGTTAAGTTGAGTTGTGTTCGATGATGATAAGTTCTTTGAACTTCTATATATGAAAGATATACATAAAGAATGGATCCTGTTTATAATGCAAGTACATTTATGATCTACGGTCAGTGTAATGCCTTTTGTTAACGAAAGCAATGGATCTTGATGTGTATGTGTGGATAGTGAAGTGATGAACATTACTTGGAATATTATAGTGAAGTTTTTCAAGGATACAACAGAGATGTAATTAGTTCAGATAGAGACACGATAATGAGTAAGTAGTTGCAATGGTAGTCATTGTTTTAAGACTTTTCAGTGCTTTCCATCAGTTATGTTGAAGTAGTGGCTATGGCTTCAACTTCAATTTTGTTAGTACAGTGGAGAATTATTTAAATTGCAGCTTCTAACCAAACAAAAGGGGCCCATGTTTAGACCTCTACAGTCAATTAGATGCAAGAAGAGATGGGGAGTGATGAAGATAGAACTAGAAGGACCCATACAATGAAGTTACAGAATTAGTATGAATATACACAGGCGATATGGGTTGATGATAAATTTGGAGATAATTTCTCATATGCAATTTCTGGTTTGGTTGAAAATAGAAATGAAGCTTTTGAGGGGAAATGAAAACTAGCCTGGTAGAGACAATATTGCAACTCAATTTTCTGACGATCCTTTCTGGAGTTGGGACTTTGCTTAAAGTAGATTCCATGCTTTGCAGGTGTCATTCGGTTATGTTTGGATCTTAAGCAAGAAATAAAAATGAGTGTACAGAAGAACTGCGACGGAAAGCGAATGGAATTCGTAGTAATAATTTTTCTAATTATTCTCAAATTTGCATTTAGATGAAACCAAATAATGAAAATATGATTCTCCATAATTTCCTTTTGTTTTCCTTGAAAGCTTTGAAGATTAAAAAGAAGAAATAAAAGAAATATTTTGTTAGTGGAAATCTGTAAACTATATGTTAAAATGTTTTAGTAGACATTATCAACATCTATTACTTTTCGTTCCCATTATGATTCATATTGAATTCTACATTGTTTGTTCTATTGTTTTTTTAATACCAAAGCTTTGTTAATGGAGGAAAATCCTCTAACCAACTTCAGCCAACTTTAACATTCAAATCAGAGCAAACTTGGCCAAAGAATGGACTACTCGATTACGTTTTCTCCAAAAAGAAACTTATGATGATTCTAAAACCGGGGCACCTGAATCAATTCTCATCATTGAAAGTGAATCCGTCAATCTGAATCCTTAAGAACACCAGCAATGTGTGTTCTAAATTTAAGATTATTTAGCAAATGTGTATGATCTATATACCGAGCCTCCTTGAATTATAGTAAGATTTGAACATTTGTTAGTCTCAAATTCAAAACGAGTCCTCAGTTAATAACTATATTGGTTCTTTTAGTTTAAAGGTTTTCTCATAATAATTTAATAGATGCGTTAATAGAATATTTAGAAGTTGAGAATTTTTTTGTATAAATTTATGTTTTTAAAAACACTTTGGAACAATATATTATGATTAATTAATTTAGAGGATGTGAAACAATTTTTTTAATGTGAATAATATTTCTAAAATATTATACTATAAATAAGAAGAAAGTCTAAAATTATTAAAAATAGTTTAATATAAAGCCAAAGATTGATTGGTGATAGATTTGAAGATAATAGCCAAAGATTAAATTATACTTTGAGTTGCACCACATGAACAAGATGAAGAAATCTCTTTCATTGATCTAAATAATCTTGATTGAGTCTTTTTACTTTTATTTTCATTTTTAGTTATTTCTATTTTTTTATCTTGTTAATTATCGGTTTAGTTGGCGATTTCATTTCTTTTGTATTTAAAGTTAACTAGTTTTTAAACGTGTGTTGCACGTGAATATAAAGTTTATAAATATTATTATCATATATAAACTTATTCTTTTACATATATGCGTTTCCCTTGAGAGGTTAATTTAAAAATTGTATATTAAATTTGTGCAATACGTAAACTAATGCATTTCTACTCATTTTTAATTATAAATTATTTTTCTCTTTTGTCAAATTTGTTTCAGGAATTTTTTCTTTTATTCACTATCATGTTATATATAATGTGTTATATTGATACAATTAATCATAATTTATATTCATCATAGTTTCTATTGTAAAATGTAATGTCAAAAGATTAGTTAAGTATCTATTTTGATATAAAAGACAATGTCCATTGATTAATTAATTAAAAACTTAATTATTATGATGTCATTTAATACCAAGTTTAGAGATAATTTAGAAAATTCAATAATAATGTGAGGATAAAGTTGTCCAAAATATTTTTTACTCACTTTTATATATATTAGGGTTAATATCATAGAACTCTCATATATTTTACTCTAAAATCAACTTAGCCCCCCTAAACTTTATCATCTTCCTTATTGGTCTTTCAATTTTATCCATCCATCACAAACCCCATCCACCATCAAATGACCATTAAATTGGTACATGCATGTCACATGCATACTTTTAAAAAATCAATTAGAAAAAATAAAGGAGAAAAATACAAATAAATCAATTTATTTTTATCCATGAAGGAGAAAAATAAAAATAAAAATTTGTAGAAAATCAATTAGAAAAAATAGTCCAATTTATGCATGAAGGAGAAAAATAAAAATGATTGATGAAAATCAAAACCATACCTTAAGGAGATAAAACCCAAACCGCTACTGAAACTCGATGAGAATTTGTCAAAATTTTGACAAATCAATGAAGATGGAGATACAATTGCGACTGTTTTTTGATGAAAAAAAATATGAGAATGGATAGCTTATAAGGTTGAAGAAAAATGTAAAAATGAAAAAAAATTGATATGTGTCGTGCATGTGCCAATTTAACAGTTATTTGACGGTCATGGAGGTAAGTTAATGGATGAAGAAAATTGAAGGATCAATGAGGAATAGGATAAAGTTTAGGGGGTAAGTTCATTTTGGGACAAACTACATGGAGGTAGGGGTGTTCAAATTGTCCCGAACCGAACCGAGCCGAACGGAAATGATCGGTTCGTTCGGTTCCTTATATGTGTTCGGTTCGGGAAAATGAGAGAATCGAAGATTCGGTTCGATTCGGAATTTTGATGGTTTTTTTGAAAATCGAACCGAACATAACCGAACCAAAACAAAACTTTGATTTTATTTTTTTCAATAATATCATTTTAAAATGATTTAAAAATAATTTTTAGTTAATAATACTAAACCGAAGAACCAAACCAAACTGAATCGTAACTCACAGTTCAGTTCGGTTCTTTTGACATGAACAGTTCGGTCTTATTGCCGAACCAAACCGTGAACACCCCTACATGGGGGTTCTATGAAATTAACATTATATATTAAGATAAGATAGATAAGTAGTTATAGATATAGAGTTTTTGTATTCATTCCGCTCAACGAAATTTTGTTTTTTCACTTCTAATGCTCACTAGATTAGTATACACAGAAAATGACAATAAACCAATATTAACTAAATAAATATTGGGTTAATGTAATCTTTTTTTCTTATAATTAGTCTTTTAATATTTAAGCATAAAAATAACAATAAAAAATCTTAACAAAATAAATATTGAGTTGATTTGAGACTTATTTTTTACTTATAACTAATCTATTAAGATTTAAAATTAAAAAGTGAGGAGAAAACATCTTTAAAATGATATTTAAACAAAATAGTTAAAAAGACTTTCACATAAACAATTGAGATAATAAACACAAAATAGTTCAAAAAAAATTTCATATAAATAATTGGGATAATAAATACATTGTAAGGATAATGTAAGAAAATTAACATATAATTAAGGTAGTATTGTCCAAAAAAGTTTCTCCAACTTCTACACTTTTATATATAGTATATAGATAGATAAAGTTAATGCAGAAAAATAATTCATCTTAATAAAATGAGTCTTATTTCATTAAATAACTTAGTTAATAAAATAACTTAAACATAATCAATAAATAATCTTAGTTCATTAAGTTGTGGTTGTGTTCTGCATGAGTACTGAGCTAGATTGTGATGAAATCATGCTTATCCTCGTGTCTAAGCAGTCGGTTTGGTTTGAGTTTGGTAGCTTTAGAGAAATCGGGCCCAAGCCGAATTTAATGGTTTCTTTATAAATGAAACCAAACTAAACCATTTTTACTATTTAAACGTCTCAATCGATTATGGTTTGAGTTGGTTTTGACGATTTAGTCATCCTCAACTCTATAGATTCGATGGTTTGACGGCATAGACAAAAATTAATCATTTTATGGGTTTTATGATATTTGATTCTCTACCTCTAACCATGTGTTTTAAATTTCTTATACTAGGGTTGAGGACGACCCCTTATTTGATTCAGTATTTTATTTTATTAGATTAATTTCCTACGTATTCTTTAATGTTTATGGATCTAACTTCTTTTAGATAATTGAATTGATATTTCTTTCATCATTGATGCTAAGTTTTTTTATAGTTATAAAATTGATTTAATTTATCTATGCTTGAAACTCTAAAGATTAACGTGTTATCTTTGATTCTTTGTCTTCTATTCATCGAATTGATACATAGAACGATAGTATATACAACTAATTGAAGTGAAGTAGATCTTATCTAAGATTTATTTAATTGGACAGAATTGTTATATTTAATAGATGACATAGATTGATTTCTAGTTATCACTCCAAATTCTGAAAATTAATTGATAATTATAGTATTGCTAGATTAGATAATTATATGTTCTAAAACCTTGGTAATTTTAATCCATTAGATTCTCATTTTTAATTATTTTCTTTACTCTATCTTAATTTTTTCTTTCAATATTTAAAATTTAGTTTCATTCAAACTAATTTAGAATTTTAATTCTCATAGAATAAATTAAATTTTTTTAATTTTAATAGTCCTTGTGGGTTCGACCTAGTAGGTTATGTTTTTTTATATTTCAATAGATTTGTACGTTTGCAGAGTACAATTAAAATTTGCACGACAATCCCTACATTCTCCCATAACCACCCTACAATCCCATTCAATCCATGTAAGGTAAAGAAAATAAACGAAAGTCAGATTGATCAAGTGTTTTTTAGACTCTTGAGACTTATGAAGGCAACAACCAACATCTTGTGCACTGCCATTGCGAGTCAACTTGCAAGGATACCTCATTCATCCAGAGGAAATCATATAGGATTGTTCTTGCTAACACACACTACAAGAAGAGAAGCTCAACTGACTCAACCTTATATGTGCAAAAGACACAACTTAGGTTTACAAGTGGGTTTCATCTGGCTATGTAATCCATTGTGCAGAGCTTGTTTTGAAAAGTTAAGAAAGTGATGAAACTACATTTAAGAACTGTTAGGGGAACAACACTAACCTCTTCAAATAGACTATTGGCTTCGGTAAGCTAAATACTTTTTAAAAATGACTAGTAGAACACATACATGCGTTGCACGTAATAAAACTAATTTTTTATTGATTTACTAATAATATAGAAAAAACTTAAGCATATTCATTTTCTTTCTTTTTTATAAAGTAAGAGAAATGTACTAATTTTATTATTTACAAAATTAATTTTATATTATACATTGAATTAAATAAAATATCAATCAAACTCTCTTATTAAGTAACATGAGTCCCTCTCCAAACAACATGTATTATACATTATATGTAAAATGAGTACCCCAGTGACTCTTTAGAAATGTTAGAATATAAAATTCAGATATTATATATATTAGAAGTTTTAGTGCTACAACATAGTGTTTCAAAAATAAGATGCATTAAATTAAAAATTAGATGTTTAGAATTATATATACAACGCTCCTTTAAAAATGTTATAGAAAATGACTTTATTTTATCAATTTGTCGTATTTCTAAGAAATGATTATATTTTTAATAGATTATTGAAAAATATATTAGTGTATTCTTTAAATTCATTTATATAAATTTTCATGTTGCTAATAACATAAATATTACATAATATAAATTTAACAAATCAGTAACAAATAAATATGAATAATAAAATAATTATTCCGTGTATATAAAAATCTTAAAATTAATATTTGTAGGCATTATTCGTATTCCTAATTACACAATATTATTAAACATATTTAATTTGTAAACTATTTATAAAGTTTATTATGTAAATAAAGTAAATAAATAACGGGTGAAATATCTAATTTGTTTTATAATTTAAAAAGGCTTAAAGGGTAAAAAGGAGAAATCAAAAGTGTCTCCCATTTAAACCTCTTTTAATATAATATAGATCGGTGCTTCACTACCCATTATTTATAGAGGTCCACCACCATATATCAAATAATTTCCTATTGTTTTGAAAGAGTTAGAACTGTTAAACATCGTATTAAATCATTTCAAATAAATTTTTAATTTATTTTACAACCAACAAAGGTTTTTTAATGTTTGATTAATTTAAAATAAATTATTTTTTCTGTCAAAATTACATTATAATTCCACATGAATGAGAGAATATGACCAATGTTTTTTAATGTTTGATTAATTCAAAATAAATCGATTTGTCTTTTTTTGTCAAAGTTATATTATAATTTTACATGGAATAAGAGAATATGACTTGAACTTATGACCTCTAAATTATATATGTGTTCTTACTTAATCAACTGCGTCAACCTAACTTACGTTACTTTTCAATATTATTATCTTGTTGTGGGGAACATGTAATGTTAAAATACTCTTTGGTTTCTTACATTAAGTTAATGTAATTTTTTGTAACGTTAAAACACTAAACCTTATTTTTGAAAAATAATTTTTTGTAACGTGAAAAATAATTTATACACGGAATTTGAGGTTTGACGAAATTTTAGCTACTAGTAAATTGAAGAATCATTTGACAAAAAAAATTGAAGAATAAAAAATAAGGAAGAGCAAATCTTGAGTTGGAAAAATCCTCTCCTACCAATTTCCTTAAGCATTAAGGAAATTGCAGGTTTTTTTGTCAAAAAGGAATTGCAGGTTTTAAATTTAATAAAATTTGGATTGACAGAGTTAATTAATCTTCTCTATTTTAAAAATCATGAGTTCAAATCATATTTTTTTTATTTTTTTTAAAATTTATAATATAATTTTGATAAACAAAATGATGAAAAATTCAAGTTATCAACGTAAAAAAGCTAACAAAAAATGGCTTCTTAAAATGGAACCCACAACAACATAGACTGTGGGTCCCATATCCTAGCAAAGTTCATTTTATCATACTAATAATAAAGTAAGCACGTGTTAAAGCAATCAAAAGATATAGGTGGTAGGGATTGAGAAATTTAAGAATGTTGAACCACGTCTTATATCATATAAAACTTTGCGTGATACGTGTGTAATATCACGAAATATGAATTCTTAATAAATTCACTTAGAAAATGACTAAGATAAAAATTATGAAGAGTTTAAAATTATATATATTAAAGATTAACAAATACACTATTTTACGGTTTTCATTTGACTTTCATTTTATTTAGTGCAATTTGGAAATAAAAAGAAAAGAGAGAAATATTTAAGAGTCATTTCCTTGGCGTGAGTTGGACAATGAGTTGTTGATGTATAGCATGTCAAACTCTGATTTCTTTATCTGTCTTTGGCAACAACATGTCAATAATTGCTTTGGCTTTTGTCGACTTCAACTTCTCTTATGTTGACAATGAACCCAAGTAGCTTACTCGAGAAGCACCAAACTTTCTCTCGACTTTATATGCTTTTACGAATGAAGACGAATATTGCATTTCTACAATCTGTCAAAAACTTTCTTCAAATTCACGGCTTTTTGGGTAAATAAATAGAAACAAAAGTCAAAATTTAAAATAAGTTATAAATGAAATTCAGAGTTTTAAGTTTTTATATCATATATAAATTAACTACCAACTATTCACTCGTTCCTTATCATATTTCTGTGAAATTAAATAATCTCATATATTCCACCCACTTGCTTTTTCACATTTTTGATGACCCGGTTGAAATCCTCCAATCAACATTCTCACCAGAGCTTCTTACTCATAAAAGAAAAATTATCATATAATATGATAATTTGACCATATGTTCCTATTTTTCACTTGCTAATATAATTGGTACATGATAGGCTTATAATTGACCTCTATTTATATTAAAAGTGGATAATCAAAAGTTAAAATATTTATTGCATACTAAATAAACAGCTTTATGAGTACATCAGTTCATTGTACAATATATGGTTCATTGTATAGCTTTTTGATGCAATGAATATGAATAATAAATTACTTTTGCTAAATTCTGGTTATAAATGATTAGCTTGAATTTTGTGTTAAGTCCAATTATTAATTGCTTCAATATCTTGAACGGAGGCTTATGTTATTGCAATATTTAACAAAATCTCAACAATTAAAATAAACAAAATTCACTTAAGAGAATTACTAGCTAAATGTGGAATTAAAAAAACAAAGTAAGGATATTATTGGAAATCAAAAGTTCTCCTAACTAAGTCCCGCTAAGAGTAGTAAAGATAAAGATTAATTCGATACAACAAATATAATTAATTATGAAGAGTTGTAAATAACTCAAAAAAACTCTCTCCAGTTTATTCATTCATCACGGGAGAAAGAAATCTCTTTCTCCGGTGAAATTTTGTCTGTCATTCTAATTCTGTTTTATTATATTTTCATAATAAAAACTTTTCCACCATCTAAATTTAGATATATGGTGTTTTCGTTCGGTAACATTCATTTTATGTCTATCTTCAATAGATCTAACCCAGATTTATAAGTTTTGGTGGTTGATTGTGCCAAATTTTTCATTAAATCATTTGACAAAACGTATTTCAACATTTTTCAGTCAGACAAGTCTTTTTGGACGGTGGATGTACTTAAAATGGACCAAGATGAATGACTCTATATTATCCTCCATGTTCTTTCAGTTGATTTCTTACCGTTATGACTAATTTATATATTTTGGTTGTTAAGTTTTTCTGTTGATATTTTGAGATTTAATTTATCTTTGCTGGTAGATTTATATTTTCTTGTTATTATCATGATCTATATATATACTAATTTTTTTTTCAAATTGTGAACTCTTTGTAAAAATGAGTTGCAAACTTTAATTTAAAGAAAAATTGCTTCAAAAATATTCTGAGAGTGAAAAAAATATAATCAGGATCATTTGATTTTTTTTAGCAAAATGTGACTTTTTATAGGTGAGAAGACTAAAATTTCCATGCTCTAGATGCTGGTCTGGTAGATCATTGTTGCTAAACTTTCATAAGTATCATACCAAATCCCATCAATCAAGTTATTTTTTCAAAAAATACGATACATCTAAGTCATACAAGTAAAAGTTAAAAAGATATATTCATCGATAAGAAAAAGAAAAAGATGTGAACTGTGATTAAATTGAGTGAAATAGAATTTGGGTCTCTATTAGTGATTCGGTTAATGAGCAAGAAAGAGTATTCTTGGTTTAGTCCTTCATCTTAATGATAGAAAAAAAGATTAATCAAACTCTATTGACTCTGACTCATTATGATCATTCATCAAATAATGAATCTGGATACCAAATGATTGAACAACCATGATTTTATAAACACATCCTCCAAAAAGAGATTTTAGGATTTTGCTCTGTTTTTTAAACAAAATTTAACTTTTTCTATAGAAGAAAATATTAAATTACCCATTTAATTTTAAATTATTTATTATAATTGGTAATTGCTAGGCCGAGCTCTAGCAAAATGAACAATTTAGTTTTTTTTCCTGATCTAACATTCTGCCATTAAAATTCACTCACTAGATCAGGGTTTACCAAATTTTTTTTACTAAACATCGATTTACCAGTCACCAATCATAACTGAAAGTTCAAAATTAAATGGTGAACTTAATTTTTTTCCTATAAGAAAGCTGAATTTCATTTAAAAAAACAGAATAAGATCCTAAAATCATTTTTTAGAGAGAGCGTTTATAAAAATCTTCAATTAAAACACTTGAACGATGGAGTATAATACTCTGTTATTTCTGCATCACCGTCGATTTAGGAATCAACAACCTCAGCTGCATACGGTACGGACTTTGATGATTTGTTTATTGATATATTTATTTGTAAATTTCCCATTTATTTCTCTCTTTTTTTTTTTTATAAAAAATTACCATTTATTTCGGAGTTAAGATATTTTTGTTTTCGCTGACAGAGCAAAGCGTCTCTCTCTCTCCATCTTCATATTTTGTCTGCTAAGGATACACTTAGGGTTTCTGGATCTTCGTTTTCCTAACATTTTTAAGGTTCTCTTCAATTCAATTGATGTTTCATTTTTTGTTATGTATATCTCTTTCTACCTGTTCTGATTGTATTGTTTTCTCTTTGTTTTGTTGCTGTTTGTTCGAGTTGTCGCATTTTCGTTCTTTTAGCAACAAATCCTTAACCTTTTCTGTTTTAGTGGCTGCCATTGCAGATCAGGTTATACTTGTTTTTTCAGATTGGGGTTAATTGATGGATTTTTTTTTTTTGGATTTTAAGAAAATTGATAGATAAGCTTAAAGGGAAAGGGAATCAGTGAAATTCTATTTGGGTTAGGCTTGAGATGAGTTTATAATATTAAACTTTTACTGGTAATTAGATGGTGTTTTATCTGATGTCAAGCACCAGTTTTTTAGTTTTACATTGCAGGATTTGTTCCAGGTAGTTATCGTGTGCATACTCTGCACGTTATATTATTTGCAAGTCAAAAATGTTTTCCCTGGATTCTTTTTCTTCAATCACCGTTTCGATTTTCCCGTTGTGCAACGTGCAGACATTCGTGGAATCAGGAGTAGGCATCTGATTTTTCTGGTAAAGGGTTTCGGTTTGAAAGGGTGTAATTGAATAAGAAAAGCAATTAGTTTTTGTACGAGTGCATCAAATTATGCGGACATCTTGGGCAGATTTGGCTGCAAATTCTTCTGCTGATCATGCTATTACTGGCTCTTCTGATGTCAATGGCAATTTCAGAAATATTTCAGCTCCTGGGCGACCTACTTATGTTCCTCCACATCTTCGCAACCGTTCAGTTTCTTCAGAGCCAAGTGCTCAGGCGAACAGTGGGCCAGCTTATGGAAATGATCGGTCTGGACAAGGTGCATCACGCTGGGGTGGTCCTAGGAATGATTATAATCGAACTGGTTATAGTGGTGGTGGTGGTCGTTCAGGTGGATGGGGCAACAAAGGTGGATGGGACCGTGGCAGGGAGCGAGAAGTGAATCCATTTGGCGATGAAGAAGAAGATTCAAAGCAAGAATCTAGTGAGCAAGAAAATTCTGGCATTAATTTTGATGCATATGAAGATATTCCTGTTGAGACAAGTGGTGAAGATGTCCCACGACCTGTGAATACGTTTGCTGAGATCGATTTGGGTGAAGCGCTTAATCAGAATATTAGAAGGTGCAAATATGTGAAGCCGACACCTGTTCAGCGGCATGCCATTCCGATTTCACTTTCGGGGCGAGACTTAATGGCATGTGCGCAAACAGGCTCTGGGAAGACTGCTGCCTTTTGTTTCCCAATTATTAGCGGTATAATGAAGAGCCAGAATATACAGAGACCACCCCGTGGGGCGCGAACAGTATACCCACTTGCTCTTATTCTCTCTCCTACCAGGGAGCTCTCAATTCAAGTCAGTTTGGAGTTTCTGACTTCTTTACGCCGCGTTTGACTTTATTGGATTTATACTACAAGCAGATGTAAAAGATTTATCTTTATATTTCAGATACATGAGGAAGCAAAGAAGTTCTCGTATCAAACAGGTGTAAGGGTGGTAGTTGCTTATGGAGGAGCACCAATTAATCAACAGGTATTCTGTTCTTTTTTTTTCTTTTTGATTTTCTCTTGTTATATGCTCTGAACTGGCCTCCTGGTTACTTGATGGTGACCTTTAGTAATGAATGACTATTCATAGGTCAAGACGTGGTATAATTCTTTAACTCAAAAGTGTTTATAATCTTGTTTGGACTAAATCAAGATAGTAGCTTCAGTTTTACCTTCTTTGTATGTCAAGAGATTAATTTCTTTTCAAATCAATTATCTCAAATAATCACAATAGAATCTTCTGCCAATACTTGATGGAATGATAAGTTAAAAATGCAAAACCATTCACGAGTTAAATAACCAACCTTGAAATAGGGCTACATTGCATATGAAAAAAAACAGTTAGAATTAATTTGAAAAGAAGCCAAATGACAAGTTTAAAAGATTGGGAGCTAGGTCATCAATAGCGTCTAAATCAAAACAAACCCAAGCAAACAAAAATTATTATTTTCTGAAGGCTAATATGATAGTTTGTGCTGAACTGAGAGTCAAAACCTTCTCCATCTCTAACTATTTTTTCTAGTCTCTTCTCGTCTCAAAAGGTAATATATTACCCTTTTATATTGTTTCACTCTAACAAATTCGGATTGGAGGACTCTGGATGGATGACGTTTGAGGGTCTAATATTGTTGGTTGTAGCCTTTGGTCCAATATTAGAGAGACGTGGAGTTCCTTTGTTCCGTCTATTAGCTTCATAGTCAGGAATGGAACGAATACAAGTTCTGTCATGATAACTGGAGTGGGGGAGGGGGCGTCTTGAGTATTTCTTTTCCTCAGTTATACAGGATGAGCACCAATAGACAGGCCGTTGTCGCAGACTTCCTTAAGATAGATGGGAACAATTTTGTGTGGGATCCGCAGTTTGCTAGACCATGCAATGACTAGGAACTAGATGCTATGATCCAGTTTTTGGATACCATTCATAAAGTATCAGTTCCTTTGCAGGATGGAATCACTCCAAGAGTGGAAAGTTCACAGTGAAGTCATATTACAATGCCTTAAACCATTCTTCACAAATGGTCTTCCAGTGGAAAAATGTGTGGAAGACCGGAGCTTCCCCTAAATTTGCCTTTTTATGTTGGTCAACAATCTTGGAAGCTAAATAGGAGAGAGTTTCAGCTGGTCAATAGATGCTATATGTGTAAGAAGGCAGAGGAGGATAATAATCACTTGTTTTTCCATTGCCCTTTTGCTCACCGGATGTGGGGCAGTGTTCTCGGTAGGCTGAATTTATTGTGGGCTACTCCGGCTAACACCAAGGGGCTTCTCTTTGGCTGGAATTTTTTGGGAAATGGGCCGATAGATGTTCGTTTATGGAAGATTTATCCCTATGTGTCTATATTGGACCATTTGGCATGAGAGAATTAATGCTTATTTGATGAAGCTCATGCTCCTTTTTTCTATGTTTTCAATTCTTTTGATCTTTCTTGTAAAGAGTGGCTCTTTGCTCTAGACCTGATTCTTGATACCAGCTTCTTTAACAGCTGGACTCCTCCTTTTGATTTCACAGATGTACAGCCCTAAGGGGTTCTTTTGTTTATAATATAATTACTTTTACCGACAGAAAAAAAATCAGATCTAATTTTGACTGGTCAGAAAAAAAACTAGATCTAATTTTGGAACAAAAAAATCAAAAGCCTAAATTGGGTTTACAAAATATAAGTAAGGGTAATATAGGAAATCAAAAGTTTCTCCACTCAAGCCCTTTTCATATAGAATTATAGAATTATAGATTGTAGATTATTGATATAGATTATGGATCACTGATTATAGATTTTGGCTGTGGGTTATCGCAATCTCCTCGCTCTCTCTCTACTTCTCTCCTCAGCCTCTCTATGTCGGTATATTTACTCTTGAAATAGTTATAATAGGGGACGTGCCTTTTTTCCAATAGTAACCTAATGGTATCGAGTGATTCATGTTACTGATATATTTTCTCATGATAGTAGAAGGAATTTAGCTGAGTATTTGATTATTTTACTTTGGAAAAATGTCTGTCAGTGTATCTGACAGTAATTTTATGAGAATTCCAATCGACAATTTTTTCAGTACATGTGGCAATTACTTTAGCATACTAGTTTTCTTTTCTTTTCTCTCTCACAAGAAATTAGTTCCTGCGATTTTTCCAGTACCTCAAACATACATGTCTTTATGAAACATTCAGAACTTGAAAATACACAGATGTCTCACATGAGTGTCTTTTGACATCTCTTTCCTTAGTTCCAAATGTTTTGTAGGTATTTATGTCTTGAGCTTTCTTCTCTCATTTATAGATTTATGATTATAAGCCGGTGATCTTGTACTTATTCCTCCCTTGCATCTACTACATGGTTATTTTATTTCTTAGAAATATTTTGCTGGGTAGTTCCTATCATGGAAATGACTTGGCAATGCTATGTATTTTGGGAGTTAACTTATGGCTATTCAATGCTTGGAAGGAGAGAAATGCAGAGGAGCGAGAATACTCACGCAGGAAAAGATACTTGTAACTCTGGCCAATAGTAGATTGACTTATGGATTAACCTTATATTCTGATGCATCATCTATTTTTTGTTGAATATAGTTGAGGAAATGGGTCCGAGTCCTTGTAAGCCTGTTGTTTAATATTTCTAACTCATTCCTTATTTTATAAGGAATGAAGTTTTCCTATGAACTAAGTTCCAGTGATTAGCCTGTTTTGTTCTATCTAATTGAGAATTATGTAGTCAGATACACTAGTATGTTATATAGCTTTCCTCTAAGGGCCGTTTGGTATGCGGTTATCTTCATACCTGGCATCTCCAAATGCTTGGAATGTTAGTGAAGTTTAGAAATCCCCTTGTTTGTTATGACAAGTTACAAAATTTTTGGATACCCGAAATCCAAAGATACTCTCATTTGAGGGTATCTTGATACCCCCAAAATTGAGGGGTATCTCCATGCCCGGCATCTATCGTTGATTCTTTCTTATGATTTTTCCCAAAATAACCTCCAGCACTCCCTCACATAATCTTTTAATACATGCTAAACAATGAATAATTGGATAATTAAAATATATTTTAATGTGATGTCTCTTGGATAGATGAATTTTTTTTTTTAATTCTAGCATTATATATTAGTCCAAGGGTAAGAGTAAAATTGTAAATTGATAAATTCTTGTGACATTCTCTTACACAATCCATCAAAATAAATACAGTAATTTAACATTCTCACTGTTTAATTATTTTTTATTTTATTTTCATCTTTCTCAGTTGTCATCCTTTCTTATTGTTTTATTTGTATCTTATTAATTAATTATTTCATACTCAATATTTTTTAGGTAAATTTACAATGTAACCATTATGATTAAGTAACAATTTAACCATTAAAAATTAGTAAGCATGTAAGTAAAAATGAGTTCAAAGAAAAAAAAATTAAAAAAATTACTTTACCAAAGAAATAAATTGACAATTATATTTTACCCTAAATTAAATAATAAATATGGAGAAAAATAAATTAATTAACAAGTCATACATAAAACATAATTCAGCTAAAGGGTAAAATTGGAAATCTATAATTTTACTTATAACGTTCCCTTTCACATTCCATCAAAACAAACAAAAAACAATCTCATCATTAAATAATGACATTTCCAAATGTAACAAAGTAATCTTAACTTTTTGGATGTATACTTTCCCACAATCATATTCTAGCAATCTTATTCCGGAAATCATTTACCCGCAATCTTATACTAAACGACCCCTAAAGTTTTTCATTTCTCTACTTCTTTTGGTTGCTGGTTTGAGTCAGCACTTTAGTATACTGGTTCCATGATCTGTATTTTAGCTGTACATTTTGACATGTGATATTGAATCAGCTAAGGGATCTGGAAAGAGGCGTTGACATCCTTGTAGCGACTCCTGGAAGATTGGTAGATTTGCAGGAAAGAGCTAAGGTTTCATTAGAGATGATTAGGTACCTAGCCTTAGATGAGGCGGATCGAATGCTGGATATGGGCTTTGAGCCTCAAATTAGGAAAATTGTGGAGCAGATGGACATGCCACCACCAGGTGTAAGGCAGACTATGTTGTTCAGTGCCACGTTTCCAAAAGAGATTCAGGTCTGTTGTTTTTCATTTGATGAATTATTTACATGAAGAAGAATGCCCCACTTTGACCCAAAAGATTAAGTATAATTTCCTACTAAATGTAATTACGTTTTATATCATCTCTACTAGAATTGCATGACAGTGGTCTTTTTTAGAATACAATCACTCCTGTTATATAAACAGAAAATCCCCAACTGCATTTGGGAGTGGAGGTAGTAGTGTTAGGAGATTTTGTCATGTATCGGTATCTCTAAATCATAGTTAAACTTGTGTAGTTTTTGTTTTCTTTTATTTTCCCTCTTTTGTTTGATGAAAAAAATGTTCTACTAACGTGCAGAAATTAGCTTCTGATTTTCTTGCAAAGTACATCTTCTTGGCTGTTGGAAGAGTGGGTTCTAGTACTGATTTGATAGCCCAAAGAGTTGAGTATGTCCATGAGTCCGACAAAAGAAGTCATCTCATGGACCTCCTGCATGCACAAAGAGCAAATGGTGATCAAGGCAAGGTTTGTATTTGGAATGGGAATCAGCATGGTGTTTGCTCTTGGAGATTTCTGATTTTGAAAATTGAACCCTATATTTTCTCGTCTGCGTTTGCAGCAAGCTCTTACATTAGTTTTTGTTGAGACAAAGAAGGGAGCCGATTCTCTGGAGCACTGGCTTTGCATAAATGGATTTCCAGCAACAACTATTCATGGTGATAGAACACAACAGGTAACTTCGCTAGGCTATTATCTTTTAGTGCAGCTAATTAGTCTACTACAAACTTTGGTCTCAGAATTTACAACGTAGATGTACTTAATGTCTTTTGAATGCAATGTCCGGGCAAAGTTGTTCTGTGTCTGGATATTGCACTAAGTATTACACTGTAGTAACATTTGAAGTGCTAGAATGGTAAAATAAACAAAATATTATCAACTGTCATGGTAACCATATACTCTAGAAACTTAATGGTGGAAGCACTCATTCCTAACATGTCACGCTGTAAAATTTCATGATTAAGACTAATGGAATTTTTATTTTTAGGGGGGAAATCGTTATTGAAATGATGTTCGTGGCTACACTATATGCAACACTGTTATATATTTTTGTTTTAGAGGGAGTATGAAACTGTAGGTTGGTGACGTTGGTAAAACAATTAGTTGGAAAATGTTAGTTATCGGATAATGTTTGGCTTATGATAAAGTTTGTCAAGGGAATCATAAGTGGTGAGCATTGTTGTAAGGTAGTAAAATAGTGTTCACTTCTTTTGATATCGACATTTTGATTTATGGGCAATCAATGAGATACATAGATTATTGATGTTAGCATATTAGCATTAGCGAGCTACTTCTGTGTACTAAGCTGTGATTGAAATGGAAAGTGAGCTCAATGATGGTTTTGTCAAATTAAGTAGACTGAAGTGACTGTCAAGAAGTTCGATATGGTGGGTACGATGAAATGAGACTGAAATTTCTGTGAAAAAGCTTGATTAATCATATGTTACATTTTTTACTGACCAAAGGTAAATATTGTTCAGTATGTAAGACCTTTTCCTTTTTTCTTTTATCAGTGAGAAACCTTTCTGGAGTTAAGGAAGTCATTTTTAAATTGTTTTGGAGGAACCTTCCCTTGTAATGAATTGTACTTTTGGAAAAAAGTGGGCCTATGATCTTGGAGTTAGAGAGCTTAACCATTGGGAAGTGACGTACAGAATTCTGTTGCCTCGCTAACAATTTTGGATTACAATGAGAGAATAAGGAGTGATGTATTCTGGAATTTGAGTGGTCAAAGAATTATGTTCTCACCAATGGTGTCTGCAGGATAATTGGAGAGTAATTATGGGTTAAACATTTATACCCCTGGACTTAAATTTAACTAATTTACTTGAACTTCAATAACAAGCGGAATTAACCTCTCTAGACTCATCTGTCAATTTGTATAAATTGTTAAACAATACACACATTTTCCCCTCTCCTCTTTTAGAACCAAAAAACCTCCATTTTCACTACTCAACTCTTCCTCACCTAAGCTAACTCCATCCTAGCTCTTTCTCTATCTCATTGAAGCCCTTCTCTCTCTCACACTGAGTCCATCTCTCTCTCATGATTAAAGTTAGAGGAGTAAATGTTTTGCTAAACAAATATGCTCAAAGTGAAATTTCTTGTTTTAATGGAAAATATACTAAGGAACAACAACTGTGCTAGCATCTTAACATGAAACTCTGATTACCATGAAAAACCAGAGGATTTAACGAAAAGAGAGAAGAGAGAGAGATAGCGATCTGGTGAGAGAGAGAAGGGCTTCGGGGAGAGCGATAGAGACTAGGATGAAGTTAGTGGAATTGGTGGACATCTATCTTGAGGGATCAATTTTGCTAATTAACAAAGTTCGAGATGTAAATTAACATAACGATCAGGGGTATATGTTGCTAAGCCCTGAAAGTTCAGAGGTACCGTTTGACCTAATAATTATAGCTTGTATGGTGACTGATTAGAGAAACGCCGTTTACCTCCAACTGCTCTGTATAAAGTGCATCTGCTTTGGCATCCTGTGAACCTTGTGAGTTTTCCAATTTTGCTAGATAATTCTGACAGGGTGCTCGATTTAGCCTTGGCGGTGGCTCTTCTTTCTGACTTTCCTTTGGAGTCCATAGTTAGATGACGGTGTCTGTTATGGTTCGGGATTTGTGTTTACATCTTAGCTAACAAATCTAGGTGGATTGGTCTCGTGAAAACATAAATATCAGCCTGGATGGTTTTGCCGTTTTGGTGTTGCTGTGTCTCCACTAATATAGTTATTGCAACTGAGATACTTCAAATTTGTTAGACATTCCCTGTAGTTAAGAAATGTTATCTAATTAGGTACTGGTAGAGCAAATTTCAGATGTTATTTTTCTTGATTTTGAGGTACATACTTTGATATGTAGTTATTTCCACATGCCTTTCAGATTCATTTGTTTGGTAATATAAACGCGTATCAGATTTTGGTTCTATTTCATGTGTTGTTGGTGCTTGCAGGAAAGAGAACAAGCACTGAGGTCATTTAAAAGTGGAAACACGCCAATTTTGGTGGCAACTGATGTTGCTGCACGAGGTCTTGATATCCCTCACGTTGCGCATGTGGTTAACTTTGATCTTCCGAATGACATTGACGATTATGTTCATCGTATTGGACGGACTGGGCGAGCTGGGAAGAGTGGTTTAGCCACAGCCTTTTTCAATGAGAACAATGCATCATTGGCAAGGGCTTTAGCTGATCTGATGAGAGAATCTAACCAAGACGTACCCGATTGGCTATCCAGGTTCGCAGCTCGGTCTTACGGAGGAGGAGGCAGAAACCGTCGATCTGGCGGAGGTCGGTTTGGTGGTCGTGACTTTCGGCGGGACTCTTCCTTTAGTAGAGGTGTTTCTGATTATTATAGTGGAGGCAACACCAGTGGGGGATATGGGGCTTCTGGTAGTTATGGTGGTGGATATGGAGGTCCTGGGGTGGCTAGCGCGTGGGACTAACTTCCCATTGAAAGCCTACATATCGTGATTAGGCGATGTCATACTTCTTCATTTATAGAGCTTTTTCTTTTGTTTCTAATGCTTCTTTTAATAGTATTTAGATCCATCATGGTTTTAAATGCTACAGATATAGAGAAGGGAGATATGTGCTACTCATTATTTGGGTCATAGGAATAGAATTGTGTCTAATCCTCTTAGGTTGTTTTAAAGGGATACTAACTGATTGGAGATAAATTTGTTTTTCTTTAATTTTCTCATTTTGGTCGATAATTTTGGTGGGCTGATGTCGGGTTGTAGAATATGTGATCGGGAGAGGGCGGTGAGGTTTTCCTTTCAACATAGGCATGTTCTTTTCAACCCAGTTTGTTGTTTGGTAAAAATCGTTGAGTTTCCTGCTTCTGTCATTTTCCTTCTTTCCTTTCCCAAGGGTTTCCAATCCTATTGTAATATTTCGCCGATGGCGGTAGCAGACGATTTTCATCACATGGCTTATGGGACTTTCTGAGATATAATGCTTGAATTAGATGAGTTTACCATTTTATGGTAAAACCAAATAATTACCTTTGGATGATACCGTTTTTTTTACCATTTATGATGGTTATCAATGCTCACTTTTTTTGACAGTATGTTTGAAGATTGCTCAAGTGAGAATGATATTTTTTCCCATTTAGAATCTCAAGCGGCATTAAGTGAGACTTGTATGATCTTAAAGCCATATGCTTTGGCTTTGATGGAAAATTGATCTTCCCTCTATTGGGGAATATGTTTTATTTTATAAGAAATAAATTTAGTTTGTAGTTGTGAGGGAATGGATGTATCTCTTTCTCATAGAACGGATGGAATCTTTTGTCTGGGAAGCGAAAATTTCTTGGATTTAGGTTTTCTAGTTTGAGGTTTGGCCAAGGCCATCACGAAAGAAATACTCTTTTAATCAAAACCATAATTTTATTATCAAGAAAACTAACAAATCGTTATGGCGATCTGAGTCTATCTCTTATAATAATTCTATAAGATTCAGTCAAGCAAGAAATTCTTGGGAATAAGAAACAATTAATTAAATTAACTCTATCCTAATCAAGAGTATAGAATGCAGAAGCCCAAAACTTGATTAAGAATAAGACTCGTTTCATTTACAAGATTTACACTTCCTATTAACCGAAATGATTGAGAAGCCCTAAACTTGATACCATTTACAAGATTTAGAAGCCTCCAATCTGAACATGTATGGGACTTAATCAATGAAACAACTATACTAGAGTCAGATTCCACAGTACCAGCAACCCAGCTAGAATTAGAGGCCCAAAGCAGCCCATTCTTGATCGCTAGAGGCTCACCATACTAAGGGAGAGGGCATATACACAGCATCCTTCAATATCCAAAATATCCCCGTTAGAAACCCTAACTATAAATCCAACAGAGCATTTGCCCAATTTAGGGAGAAAACGTGAATCACAATTGATTTTAATTTGGTTTGGGCAAGGAGGAGACCAATAAGAGTTCAGAGCAATTCCAAGCAATGCTAGAAATCATCTTCTCTTTAGCGATTAACCCTAGGGATTTCGCGTTAGCCCTTGTAAGGGAAGAATTCCTCACACTCAAAAAATAAGAATGATAAGAGAGAGAGAATTTTCAAGAACATGTATATAATTGCTTGAGTTTGTATTGAATGAATTGATTTACAGTTGGCCTCTATTTATAGGTTCTTGATCAGTTACAAAATTCAGCTAAATCCCTTTAAACCTGAGGAATAAATAGAATATTCCTTCTAAATTAAGCTTATCACATCAGGCTTAATTTATCTAATCTAGCAATTGATCAAGCCTAGTTTATCTTTATCAACAACTATTCAAATATAAATCGTCAGATGGGATACAAAGGGATCAACGGTTCATGTGAGTTTTTCCCGCTTGGCCACGGTGTTAATCCATTCTTCTCACTTCTAATTGGTCATGCTTGCTTACGTGGCTTCTCAGATGATTTTTACCTGTTCATTTGCTCCTATTACATTTAATATCACATAGTGAAATTAATTTACAATATTAAAATCTTCTGCCACCATTGCATATCATTACTCTCCGCCTTTTTGCACATCATTTATGGTTGTCTTCGTTGTTTTCTTCGTATTCTTTTGTCGCTTCATCTTCCCATTCTCAAGACCATGCCACATACTATAAAATCTCTGAACTTTACTTCTATATGTAATAGCGCGCATCTTGGCTTATAAGCGAGGGTAGGAGGACGGACGATACTAATATCCATGTCTTTTATTGTATGTATGCTCATAAAGTGCAATAATTTCTCAAAGAGGCTCCTATCCAAAATGAAATGTTGTCGCGTAAGATGAAGTAGCTTAACCTTTTTATCATTAAAGGAAGAAGGGGATTCACATGCAGGAAAAGATCAATAAACAGAAGGCCAAAGAGCAAAAGCCACTCATCAATTGCTTGTGCAGGCGAGGACCGCTCGGTTAGGGCGCGACGGAGGAGCTTTGAGTGACTTGTTAGGGCTGTCGAAGAGCAAAGAATCAAGTCACTCGAAGCTTTTCCCATTGCTTTGCCCTGTGCTGTCTCCCTCCAGTTGCCGCCACCAACTTGCGCGCCTTTCCTTTACTACGATGGATGACCCGCTACTGAAACTATGCTATTACTAGGTGGGACTACTCCACTACTGGGAGAGACTGATTGACTTACTCATCAAGAGAGAGCAAAGAGTGACGGTGAGACTTCTTTCATAAGGTGGGCAGGGCTATTCCGATTATTTTTGTACTTTCTTGGGCTAACTAAGAAAAGAGGACAAGAGAAGAAAGGCAAAAACAAATCAGACTTTTAGGTCGGGGTGTGGTTGGTGGTTTCGGGATCCCGTAAAAAATGCTTATTTTATGCCTTAGGTACTAGCCACAACTTGTATCATTGAGTAAATCTACCCCTTCTTCATTATTGGATCTCGTTTCTTAATATTGTGACTTTTCCATGCCGTGTTTCAGGAACCTTTTCAATACGGTCTGGATTGCTAGCTCCTGTTCATAATTTTGCTATAGATGATACACGAGGAATCGTTTCATGGCGGTTCTTCCTTCTAATGACATACATATCTCTTCTTCTTTTCTGGGACCTTCGAAGAAGTGCCTTGACGTGCAACATCCACTACTTTGACCCCTTTTATGCAGTTATGAACTCCACAGAATTTTCTCAATTCCAACGCAACTTATCCTTTTAGAGCTGACATAGCAAACTACGCGAGCCTCCTAACGAAGCCAACATAAATCCTATCCGAATAAAAAAAAGAAAAGACAATTTCATTATGGTGGTACAAGCAATTCAAGGATTCAAGTTTCACAATGTAAAGAGCTTGAAAACTCCATGCGTTTTCTTTTTCATTAAGGAATTATGTGTGCACTGCACCCCATTGGTTGGAGCGCTTTACTTGACCTAATTGTTGTGTCGGTGCGGTCGTTAGCGCTTTAGAAAGATTGCAGGGAGTTTAGGCTTGACTAAGAACAAAGAAATGGATTTTCCCAACCTAGGTTAGACGCTTCCTTATAAGTCAAGCTTTGATTTGAAGCCTTGCTGAAAAATGGATGCGCGCTAGTAGCGCGGCTCGCTAGTAGCACGGCTCGCTTCGCTTTTGTTGAGAAGATCATAGCATGAGTCTTTCGTTCTGTCATATTCCTAATAACTTATTCAATTACAACGTATTAACTGCAAATGCACCTTTCTTTTATCAAAGCTCAGGGACATGGTCTAATCATGAGGGTACTATTTTATCATGGTGTCAGATCCTAAGTTTTTATGGATTGCTTCTTTGTTACCGGGGTCGACCCTAAAACCATAATGTCTCAAAATGAGGAGGCCATAGAGAAAATCTTTTTTATTCCTTTATTTCAAACTTCGTGAAGAACTCCATTCTATCTCTCCCTCGTTACGAACAAAAAAGTAGGACTGCCCCCCAGTTGTACACTCCTTTCATTCTACCAACCCTTGTTGGTTCTGAACTTCGTTCATGAAGAAACCAGACTTTTGACGGGCCAACACTTTTATATGCGTCGCTTTACCCTAAGGAAAATGTGCTTTGCCCCTCTAGGCACTAGGCACTCCCGTGGTTCGTGGAAAGGAAAATGGACTCATCCTTTGTTGCATCTGGCATGAGTTGATAAAGAGAGATCTTTGTCTATCGATGAATAGTGGATTGACGGAACTCTTGGTATTGCTTTGTTTTCTCTCCTTTCCTATAAGCGAGTTCCGATCGTTTTGTTCGAAATTTCTTTGTTCGTACCAAACCACTTGCAGAATCAAATCTTGTTCCACAAGATCGTATATCAGCTATACATCCTCCTTGCGTTTATGTCTGAGACGTCACCAGTGCTATGGGTTTTGGCTTATGTAGATAAAAAATGATGAATGGGATTGTGGCACTTCACTCGCCGCCAATGCAGAAGGTAAGCCCACATTAAACATATGATGAGCCCAAACAAGAAATCCAAGAACACCTATATTGATCATGTCATAAACCATGCCTAGATACCCGAAGATCGATTTTCCCAAAAAAGTCAAAACGATACGACTTATGATACCAGATCCAGGAAGATTGGAAACATACACCTCTGGATGATTGAAGATCTGAAAGAGATGCTGGTATAATATGGGGTCTCCCCCTCCAGTGGGATCAGAAAAGGTTATATTAAAGTTTCAATTTTTGTCAGACCTTTCAGTTCCTGTTCAGAGAATATCTCACATGCACTATTCCAGAGCAACCTTTCCTCTTCCCGCTCAGAGAATGTTTTACACGTGTCATTTTAGAGCAACCTTTCATCTTCCTCTTCATAAAATATCTCACATGCGCCATTCCAGAGCAACCTTTCGTCTTCTCGTACACAGAATATTTTACAAGCTCGCCAAGTGTTATCTCTTTACTTGTCAACAATCACGTCTTTTCATCTCTTGTCTCACTGTTCACATCTCCCAAATTGTCAGTTTGAACAATCACATTTCCATTAATTTCAGCCCTCGATTACACCATTCCAACAGACTGCATTACATTTTCTTTTGAAATCCGCTACCTATATAAGGCTTCCTTCTCCATTTCCTTTCTTCACTTTTCAGTTCTATATCTCGTAAGTTATCTTCCTCCTTTTCTTTGATTATGGAGAAGTGGAATATTCATGTGCCCTTAGAAAGGAACTCAGAAGAGTTTAGACTGTTCATGGCCCATTACCGAGAATCGTTCCCTCCAGATGTTATATGTATTGGGATCGGTAGGTTTTAAAATTGACTGAAAACAAGTTTGAACCAAGAACGGTTCGTAGGCGGAATATAATTTTTTCCAATTAACTTATTTAATCAAATTAAGTAATTTAAAATCAAACAACGTGCGATTATGCATATACGATATTAAACGAGAAGATAAGGTTAGAAATAATTTTTTATCTATACTTTGTATCCGAGAATTTTCTAAACTAGAGGATTTCCTTCGAGCGTTCTTCGTATTCTTCAAGTTTCGGGATCTGAATTACGCACTTGAACTTCAAGAATGATTTGTGAATTTCATCCATCAACAACCACCCATTAATTTCAAAAATATATCTCACGAGAATTTTGTGTAGGAATTTGAGCGTGGGCTCTCAAAATGATTGAAGGAAAAAATTGAATATTTTTCCTTCGATATTGTCAAAATCAGCGGCAATCACTGGGGGGGGAGAAAACTCTTTTTCTCTGTATCTGATATGAGATCTATATCTTTATCTCTTTATCTGCAATTAAATTACTATTAGATATTTATAAAATCTAATTTTTGATATTGACAAATATATCCATATATTTTAAATATCCAATTCACCCCCATATATTAAAATTGCCAAAAACAGTGTATTTCCACAGTTTTAGAGTTGTATTGAAATTTATCCATCCAATTTATATTCAATTGATCATTATCAATTAATTAATTAATTTAATTTTTTCACTAATTATCTAAAAATTAGATAATAATAAACTAATTAATTTCAATACAAATAATGACAAGACTAATTAAGTGACATATCCATCACATATAGGTGTAGAAAATATGCATTGGTACCAAAACCTAGGGCATAAGGGGCATGATGACTTGACGTCATCCTCACCTTCCTCCGGCTTATCACTGGCAGTTTGCTAAGGGTTCCAACCTCAACGATGGCAACTAAACACGAGGGTTGCGCTAGTTGCAGGACTTAACCCAACACCTTACAACACGAGCTGACGATAGCCATGCACCACCTGTGTCCGCGTCTCGAAGGCACCCCTCTCTTTCAAGAGGATTCACAGCATGTCAAGCCCTTACACATTTTGATCTAATTTACTTTGTTTCTTTATTCTTGTTCTCATGAGCTATTTCTGAGACCGGATGGACCCACATGAACAAAGCTAAGGATTCAAATACCTGATAAATTTATCTGCATAAATTCCCGACCTATTTAATCCTGATATCGTACTACTCCACTATAAGTTCAATGCCAAATCAACTCTCGATTCATGCGCGCTACTTTTCTGTTGGTGTAAATAAACCCTTGTTATTTTCACGGTCCATAAAATATTTTAACATAATACCTATCGTGAATATCAGTAACAAGAGTAGAATTTAAAATTACTATTTTACCCCTCTTGTTATTATTTTTTTTAGCTCCTTTATTGACTGTGCATAAGAAAGACATAATAGTGAGTTATCTCGTATAATTCACAACTCTTAATCAACGACTCACTTCATTGAATACTTGACCAGGTTAATTTATTCACACAACCATCAATAAAACATAAAGTGATATTGTTACTTTCACAATCCAACCACGAATTTCTATATCTATGAATCACATAACTCCAACTTAATTGAATTACAATCCCAACTAACTAGGTATTGCCCGCCAATTCAAACTCACTCATTTGATATATACAAGATTCATAATCATGAAAATACTCTTTAGGTGTAACAATTAGATTTAGTGCTAGGTAAACGATTTTGGGCTCTAAACTAATTTGTTACCGGTCTATTCAACATTATCGTAACATGTCTAGGTTAACTGTCTGAGTCTCCATTCCCATGCCCCTAGACTAACATCCATTGGTTCAACCTAACAGTCGTAATCAGATTCGATTGTCCAGTCGATTCTAAGACTGCAAATATCATTCTGAACTTTCTCAAAAGAGTTCATCCGGAGACGCCTCTGTCTTCACTCTTCGTTCGTTGATGATAGTTCCAGGACTTGAGTAATTATAAACACACTTTAATTTGAAATAAAATTTAAATATATTCATAATTAAATACAAATAAATAGTTATTACACGCTACTTTATGGACATATTCCAATAATATGCACGTTTGGAGAGAGTGAGTCTATATGGATTATTTACCAAAAAAAGAGTCTATAGGCATCCCATGTAATCCTTCTTACCAAATCACTCTCAGCCCTATTGCTATAGCCTTAGGTCCTATTGCTATAGCCTTAGGTCTTAAGCTTCCATTTCTCCTTTGCTTTCCCAGTCCTTTCACACAGTAGGTTTAGTTCCTTCTTAATTCACTCTTAGCTCTTATAGGATCCTCCTTGGTGTAGGTGCTTTGAATAGGAAGTACGATTTTGGTTTAGGGCTAGATGAACTCTTCCATTGCTACATTGTTAATTCTAAGTTGATATTTATTAACTTACCCATTGTCTTTCTGAAAATAGAGGGAGTTTAATAACCAAGATCCTAAGAGGAGACAAGGGTTGGGAGAGGGGGACATGCTTTTGATTGGTGGTAATTTAGGTGATGATGGCCGCTGGACAAATCTCAAGAAATGGGCTATTTTCAGTAAGTCGCCGGAGCTTCGGTTCTTGCCTTCATTTTTGTTTATTCGTTTATTCGCTTATTCTTTTATTTTATTTTTTGACTGATCCATATCCGGAGAGAGCTTTCGTTGGTTAACTCCTAAATGTTCACCTTCAAGATGAGAAGGAGCAGCTCATGGCCAGCGCAATTGAGCTTCAAAAAGTTTTGGAGAAGATGGCCCACGATGTTGAGGTTGTTGCCGCCGAGGATCGGAAGTTGGTGGAAGCCCTCAAAGCCACGAAGAAGGCTTTGGCTGAATCTGAGGTGGCTAGGGCTGAAGCTGAAAAGGCCAGAGACGCAGCCATTGAGCGGGAAATGACTTCTGATGCAAAGTACCATGCTTTGTTTGAGCAAGGGGAGCTTATGGTGATAGCGCGGGCTATAAGGATGCATTGGCAAATCGTCCTCCTAAACAACCTCTTGCTTAAGAAGTTGAAGGCTTTACGGGTGCTTCAACAGAAAATGCTCCTTCTTTAGTGATAAGAACCCACTAGGCGACCCGCCCTAGGAACCCTTGAATCAACGAACAAGAAGTAAATCAGAAGCTAGGAACAAATTGAAGTTGATTAGATTAGAATTCTAAGGATAACTAAGTCCTTAAAACCTTAATCTTGGGACGTTACAAGGTTGACCACTCTCTTGATAAGTCAAAATTTTGTATTCTATTAAGAACAGAAGAATGCAAAGCAAAGCTCAGTGAATAATATTATTAATGATTTAAACAAAGAAAATAAAATAAAGCTGAGACCTATGTGAGCCCAAAGGTTCAGACCCAATAACCTATCGAAACAACTTAAAAATCAAATAAAACCTTATTTAAGCCAAAACCCATAAAATACATAAAATGCGAATTGAGCCTCATATGATAGATTCCAATCTTTGTTCTTCCAAATCCAAACTTTGCACATAAAGATAGGTGACTATCCTTGCTGATGCTTTAGAATCTTGTAGAACAACCTCTTTGTCATGCAATTCCATGATTTCACCTTGTAAAGCCTTTTTCATCCTTTTTGTTCTCGTCCGAGTCATTGGACAACGAATTTCTTGTAATGGATCTTATGAGTATTTTGAAACAGAACATCGGTCTCGATCATTCCCTCCCTCTTCGAAAGGATTCGTTCTCGAAACACCTAGGTCAAACAAAGATAAATCAACCACATTAAAAGTTTCACTAACATTACCATAGTTGCTTGACAAATCTAGCTTGTAGGCGTTAGCATTGATTCCTTCAAGACTTGAAAAGGTCCATCTCCTTTAGGCTCCAATTTTGATTTCCTTTGTGTAGGAAACCTCTCCTTACGCATGTGCAACCAAACCCAATCTCTAGGTTGAAAAATAATGTGTAAACGCCTCTTATTGACTTGCTTAGCACATTGCTCATTCTTCCTCTCAATGTCAGCTCAAACCTTGGCTTTGAATCTCTTTGATTTCCTCATGAAACCCTTTTGAACCAACTCATCCATTTGCCTTTGTAATCCATGGGGAATCTCCTCGAGAAATAGGTCCTCAAAATCATGCCATAAAGATAATACAATACTAGGCAAAGAGGGGTTATGATCATTAGTAGAAAAATAAAACATCACTGTTCATAAGTACAAGTAGTTGCTGTCTCGCAATCATACCACTCTTAACCTCACTTTTTACAACAAATGCACTCACTCTCTTGTATTTCTCTCCTTTTCTCTCACTTTTCCTCTCGGCCTCACTCTTTTCTTTAATTTTCTTTCTCTAAATTTCCTTTCGCTCATCTTCTTTTCGCTCATTTCCTTTTCTCTCAATTTCTCTTCTCTCAATTTCTCTTCTCTCAATTTCTCTTCTCTCATTTTCTCTTCTCTCATTTTCTCTTCTCTCACTTTCTTTTCTCTCATTTTCTTTTCTCACATCCACACTCTTAGAACTTTGAGTTTGCCTCTGTAATTTTTTTGCAAATCTCTATAGTAGTGAGTAGATATGCTCTTCTGCATCACCATTTTCATCTCCTCCCAAGTATGAATAGTTCTCTCTCCATTCCTTTTCCTACTTAAAACTAATTGATCCCACCAAATACTTGCATAATCAGTGATCACCATTTTAATGCTTCCCAGATTGTTATCCCTCTTTTATCTATTACTCTTTCTCCTCCTTGATCTAGTACTCCCACCATCAAAATATTCTTCCTCCTATTCCTCCAATAAACATCTTGTATTGGATCTTGAACCAGCAGATGATTGCAAACAATCAAATCTTACATTCAACAACTTAAATTGATCATTAAATGACTTCGTAAACATCTTCATGTTAATATTTTGTTGTTCTCCACCGCTACTCATGTTAACAATCTTAAAAATAAAAGGATTGTTGTTCCTCACACGCTCTCTCACGTGTTTACACTCAAATCAGATTCACTCGTGTTTCACTCTATTTTTGGATTTTTTTTCAAAGATGATCTCACCACTCTTGCCTTTTACCATTCAAGCTAGACTTCTTTATGTCAAGAGAATAAACAATCAACAAATCCTAAGGAGCAAATGTTAGATGGTAATAAATCTTAAAAATCAGAATTTAAAAACTTAGTTGAAGCAAATGGGATTAGAAAGAAAAGAAATTAACATTAAGGAACCAATAAAATAAGAAAACTTCAAAAGGAAGAAAAAGACGTTTAAAAGAATTCACTAAAATACTTAATTGATGAATGGAGAAGCAAGAAAAATAAAGCAACCTTCCATCTCCAACAATCTACTTTATTTTTTCCTTTTTTTCATTTTTTGAAAGATAATTAGGTGCTGGAAAAAATGTAAATTCAAATTTTAATTCAAAATAAAGGTAAGGATAAGGATAATAGAAAAGGAAAAGATAAACATATAAGGATAATAGAATGTAAATGATAGAGATAAGATGTGAATAAGATGTGATAAGATGATAGGATGATAAGATTATAAGATTATAAGATGGTAAGATTATAAGATGATAAGATTATAAGATGATAAGATGATAGCGATAAGTTGTGATAAAATAGAGATAAAATGTGATAAAACAATGTAAATTTCGAAATTGAAGTCTGAAAATTGAAATTGAAGTTTGAAATTCGAAATTTGAAGTTTGAAATTTTAAATTTTTGGGAAAATTGTGCAGAAAATTAAAGAGCTCTGAAACGGATGAAAACGAAGTAATTTAGCTTTGAACTTTGAAATAACTTCGTAGGGCACAAAAATAAGTTCGACTTGATATGCAATAATGTTCGCTTCGACTCCCGAATCAAAAGTTATGGTTGTTTTAACATTCACCAACAAAATCACATGAAAACGACTAGCTTTTTTTGTTTTTTCTTGACTGAAACATAAGCACAATAAGACTCGATACTAAGACAAGAAGTAGAAAGGAAAGGAAAACAAAAAAACAAAGATTAAGAATGAAGATGATAGATAACCTGTTTCTAGAAACTAATGTTCTGATACCAACTGATAAGAACCCAATATGCGGCCTGTCCTAGGAATCCTTGAATCAACGAATAAGAAGCAAATAGGAAGCTATGAACAAATTGAAGTTGATCAGATTATAACCCTAAGAAAAATTACGTCCTTAAACTTCTAATCTTGAGATGGTCACTCCCTGATAAGTCAAAATTCTGTATTCTACCAAGAATACAAGAACGGAAAGCAAAAGCTCGGTGAATAATATTATTAATGACAAAAGTGACATTTTTTTACAACCTATGAGTCTTTATATAGAAAACTCTAATAATGATTTAAACAAAGAAAATAAAATAAAACTGAGATCTAAGTGAGCCCAAAGGTCCAGACCCAACAACCCAACAAAACAACTTAAAAATCAAATAAAACCTTATTTAAACCCAAAACCCATAAAGACACATAAAATTTGAATTGGTCCTCATATCATGGATTCCAATAGTTGTTCTTCCAAATCTAAGCCTTGCACATAAATATAAGTGTCTATCCTTGGTGTTTCTTTAGAATATTCTAGAATAGCCTATTTGTCATGCAATTCCATGATTTCACCTTGTAAAGCCTTTTTCATCCTCTTTGTTCTCACTCGAGTGATTGGACCGCCAATTCATTGTAATGGATCTTGTGAGTATTTAGAAATAGCACATCAATCTCCATTATCAAGTTTTGTCACCTGCTGCCGTTCTTGTTGCTACTTCAAAGGAGGGCTCCCCGAATGGGGATTCCTGAAGTTGCTGCAATTTATGTTTTTTTCTTTTTATTTTCCTTGTTATATTTTTCTCTTTTACTTCTCCTTTTCATTGTAATTTTACCTCATAATCAATGAAAAATATGTTTTGTTTAACAACCTTACTTGATTCCTTCTTAAGTATATTTTCTTCCTCTGCATTTTTGAACATTTTCCCTTTTTTCATCATTTCCCCTCATTTTTCTAAGTGTTGAATACTTTCCAGACTTCTTTCCTTTTCGGACTTCTTTCTTTTCAGAACTCCCTTCCTTTTTAGACTTCATTCATGTTCAGAGTTCTTTCTCTCCAGACTTCTATCCTTTTTGGTTTCTTTTAGAGGGTAGTGCTGCAGACACCATTCCTCATGAACGTAAGCTCTCAGTGAGCTTAGGGGCCCACTCCATTTCCTTTAGAGAGTAAAAACCTTCATGGACATAAGATCTTGGTGAGCTCAGAGGCCCATTTCCTTTTTCTTTAGAAATTAAAAGCTTTCATGGACATAAGCTTTTATTGAGCTCAAGGCCCGTTTTCGTTTCCTTTAGAAAGTAAAAGATTTCATGGACATAAGCTCTTAGTGAGCTCAGGGGCCCGTTTCCGTTTCTTTTAGAAAGTAAAAGCATTCTTGGACATAAGCTCTTTGTGACTTAGGGGCCTATTTCATTTTTCTTTAGAAAGAAAAAGTTTCCATGGACATAAGTTTTTTGTGAGCTTAGGGGCCCGTTTTTAGTTTTGAAAAAGAGATAATGAAAATCAGATTTTTCTAAATGGAAATCACTGGTATAAATATTTTCACTATTTAAAAATGATTACACATAATATTTGCGTAAATATAAAGCATTCCAAGGTTTGGGCAAGTCACTTCCCTCATTCATCATTAGGTAATAAGATCCATTTCCTCCAGCTGCTTTGACTATGAAAGGTCCTTCCCAATTTGGCCCTAATTTTCTTTGATTGAAAAATCTTTTTCAGCACAAGATCTCCCCTTTGGAACTACTGCCTCTGACTCTTTTATAGAAATACCTCCTCTTTTTTTATTGTAATTGGTTATCCTTACCAGCGCGACTTCTCTTTTTTACTCTAGAAAGTTCAGATTTTCAATCATTCGTTCGGTGTTAGTGACTTCATTCATTTTTGATCTCACAGTGGGACATCTAATTTTTACTGGTATGATAGCATCCTCCCCAAATGTTAATGCAAACAATGTTTCTCTAGTCGGTTCTTGTGCGGTATGCCCAAAGAACTGATGGTAACTCTTCAACGCACTTCCCTTTGGCAGCTTCTAGTTGCTTTTTCAAATTCTCCAATATTATTCTATTTGACCTTTCTGCTTGCCTGTTACCCTGTGTGTAGTACAAAGTTGACAGCCTATTCTTTATTCGGAGATTATTGCAAAAGCTTTTCACTTGGCTTCCGGTAAACTGAAGCCCATTGTCCGAGACAAATACTTTAGGGATCCTGTACATGCGCACGATATTTTTCCACAAGAACTGCCTTACCTCCTCTTCCTGCAATCTTGCTAGTGCTTCCACTTCGCAAAGTAGTCAGTCACCACTAGTAAGAATCTTTTCTGAGCAGGAGCCATTGACAGCAGCCTAACTACATCAATTCCCCACTGCATGAACAACCATGGGCTCAACAGTGTTTGTAATGCCTCCGGAGCCATCTTTGGAATCAGAGAGTGACATTGTCACTTGTCACACTTCATCAAGAAGGACTTCGCTTCCTCTTTTATTTTTGGCTAATAGTACCATTCGTTCAATAACTTGTTGGCTAGAGACCTCCCTTCATGTATTTCGATCACTACATATTGGGCTTCTATTGGGGAAAAAAATTTGAGGTATGAGCCTGAGAATGATCTTCTATACAGCTCCCCATCAATCATGATGTACCTAGCACTCCGTTGTTGGAGCTTCCAAGCTTCCATTTTGTTGGCTGGGAGTTTCTGATAGAGCAGGTACTGCATTATATTCCTCCTCCAATCATTCACATCATTTTCCGTTGTGAATTCCACTTGAACGGACGTCTTTTTACTTGGTTCACTCAAATACTCTACAGTTACTGTTCTTCTGAATATGATTTAGGCTGACGACCCTAAGCTGGCTAATGCATCTGCCCTTGAATTTTCTGCTATATTTATTTGCGTAACCTCATGGTCTTTGAACAGCTGCAACATTTCCTTAGCACTCTGTAAGTATTCTACCATCAGGCTATCTTTTGCATTGTATGTTCCTGCGATTTGGTTAGCAACTAACATTGAATCACAAAATATTTTTACTATTGTTACCTTGAATTCAGCCATGAGGCGCAGTCCAGCTAACAGTGCTTCATACTATGCTTCATTGTTGGACTCCTGGAAACTGAATGACAAAGCCTATTCAAAAGTTTCTCCGTGTGGAGTGTGAACTATCACTCTCGCTCTGGCCCCATGATGATTTGATGCCCCATCAACGAATAGAGTCCAAGCGTCTTCTCCTTTTTCCACCATCATTGGATCATGTTCTTTGTCCTCATAAGTAAATTCTGTAATGAAATCGACCAGGACTTGAGCTTTTATGGCAGTGCAGGAAGCATACCGGATGTCATATGCCCCAAGCTATATTGCCACTTCACAAGTCTTCTAGTTATCTCAGGTAAATGTAGTACACTCCTTATTGGAAATTCCCTCACCACATTTATGGTGTGTCCCTGAAAATACTATATGAGCTTCCTTGCACCAACCACCAATGTGAGCACCAACTTCTCAATTTTCCCGTATCTAGCTTCCGTGGTTGCAAAACTTTTGCTCACAAAGTAGACAGGTTTTTAACAACCACCTTCCATTTTTACGAGTGCTGTGCCTACTGTGGTTTCTGACACTGCGAGGTAAATGGATAACTCTTCTCTTGGTAAATGCTTCGACAGTAGCGGTGGTGAAGTCAAATACTCTTTGATTTTATGTAAAACATCTTCACACTCCTCATCCCATTACTGTCAAGAATTCTTCCACAGCTTGGCGAAGAACGGTTTTGCACTTGTCTGTTGACCTGGATAAGAATCTATTTAAAGCTGTTAACTTTCCTGTCAAGCTTTGGATCTACTTTTTTATCTGTGGTGATTTTACGCCCATGATTGCCTTTATTTGGTCTGGATCGATTTCAATTCCCCTACTGTTCACCAAATTCCCTAGAAATGTTTCTGCTGCCACTCCAAGATTTAGCTTCATATTGCTTTCTCTCAGGGTAGATAACTGACCTCACTAGGTCAATCTCCAAAGAGCTCGGGAAATACCGACCAGCGCAAGCTAAGAACAACATGAATAAGGTCTGATGTAGGGGGTCAACTAGCCATGTGCTAGGCACCAACATTACTTGTCAAAAGTAGCGTCCACCTGACATCTTCCTATTTGAGATGCGCGCCGATCAGGGTCAATCACCATGATGAAGTGTCGAGTCAGACCCTAAATGGTCGCATCAACCACGTTCGGCATGGCTGGGGACATATCGACATTAAATGCACATTCTTTTATGTCAGCTCAGGGGATAGAAACATTTAATGTCGCCCTCAACTTGTCTACAATAGTGCAAGGTAAGTGACTCTCTCCTAAGGAAAACTCTGCCAAAATTACTCTAGGATACTGACTTAGGCGTTTGAGGCTCTTAGGTGAGCAAACCACTCCGGTTTTGTTTGTCTTGCAAGATTTTTATCTGTGTTTTGCAGATTTCCAAGTTAAAGGAGTTTACATGAAAGAAGAAGATTGCATAAAGCTTCACTACTGAATATGTATGTCAGAATGAAATGATTGTATATATGTACATATATAACACGTTTAGTTACACTATGATATTTTGAGATACAAATCAATAAATACGTATCAACCAACTAAAACAAATTGTGACCAATATGCCTCAAACGTAGCCACATTTATTTTTTTAATAAAAAAATCCATATAATATTGATAATATGCCTATAATATAAACCAATTCACGAAGAAGTCGGAGTATCAAATTACTATACTAGAAATATTATTTTAACGTGACTAGAATACTGACTGAAAATTTTAGGTCTTACAACATGCTCTCCTTATGAGATTTTTCATCTTAAAAAATTGTTATAGTTAATCCTTGAATAGGTCTCCTTATGAGACGTTTCATCTTCTATTCGATGGTTCCTCGAGATTATTTTGATCAAGGGAATCTCCTTAGTGCGTAGCACTTGTGTCTTTCTGTCCAGAATTTGGGTTGGAACCTCCTCATAAGTTAGGTCTTCAGTGGAGGCGGTTTATTTAAAAAATTTATTGATTGAAAAAACTATTGCGTCGCAACAAGTTTAAAAAATAATATTTTTTGTGAAAAATATTTTTTCTCAACGGATCCATCAGATATTTATACATTAAATTAAAGATATTCATAGAAAGTAACAATACATCTCGAAGTCTATCAAGTGTCCTCGCTATCTTCGAGTAAAACACTGAGCTATGATTCCATGAAGAACGAACTAGGAGATCCATACCAAGATCTTTCAAACCAATCCTCAAACACACTAGGACCTGTGTGGGTATGGAAAATAAATCAATAACATTTTTTTGTCTCTAGATGTACTCAACACATGAGATCTAGATATTTGGAGAAGTACTTTTGAGACATAACTCTGAGAGCGAAGAGGAAAATTCATAGAGCTTTGATTAAAAATTAATCACACCTACGATTGCTTAATGAGGCCAATAGAACATTATTTTTATATATATTCTAGGTCAAAGCTCATCAGAATTTTTTGGTTTTCATAAAATAATAAACTATTTACAAATGTACCAATGTAGTGGCACCCACTTCAATCCGTGCAACACAGCAGTACAATATGACCCTGTAGTGTGTCGTGAACTATTGTAGTGCCGTGAGGCACTATAGAGTCCCACGCACCATGGTAGTGTCGTGTGGCACTACAATCATTGCAAAAATCTAATTGGGTATGTAAAAACTACTGTTTGGTGCAATTTCTATTTTTTGACTGTTTTGGGCCTTCATAGACTTTTTTTATCGATTTAGGCTGGTTTTGAGTGATTTGGGCTTGGTTCATGGTTTGGAAAGGGATGGGACAGTGGAACATGCCTTTGTTGGGCCAACTGACTTGGGCTTGAGATCTAGGTTTTTTGGGATTAGATTTTTTTGCTGCTTTGGGACTTTGTAGACTAAAACTGTTTTGACCTGAAAATTAAAAAACTTAAAGGCTAAATCTTAAAAAGACTACAGGTCAAAAATGAAATTGTCCAATACAGTGGGACCCGTTGTATAATGGTACACATGACACTATAATGTGCTGTGCCGTGAGGAAGCACAATGGCTCACGACACCACTATAGTGCCATGAGGCAGCACAGTGGCTCACGGCACCACTATAGTACCACGTGGTACTACAGTAGTCCATGTCAATCTCTAATACTCAATCAGTGATTGACATGTGGTAATTACTGTAAATTAAATATTTATTTTAATTAGATAAATATCTATATATTAGTTAATTCAAAATTAACATATCTGATTACTTCAATCAACTATTTATCTGTTATTTCACAAATAATAGATTTAGTTGATCCAAAATATTATCTAATAATAATCTTATTATCTAATTTCATAAATTAAATATTCTTTCTCACTTATCAATAATTAAAAAATAATAACCAGATATATATATATATATATGTTTTAAAGTAATTCAATTAATTAATTTATCACACATAATTATCTCATAATTATGTGTTTGCCCTAAAATAAAAATTCCTTTGCAAATTAGTCATTTTCTCATATCCTGAAATATCCACATCCTAGACTGCGTAGTATAGATGTGACTTGATGATTATGAACCTATAATGCTAAGCTCTAATAAATCAGATTATTAATTAAACTCTTTAATTAAATAATATTATTTATTAATTCTATTATTACTACACTATAAACATGGTTTTGCACTCTTAGAGGTTATAGATTGTATTTATAAAGTATTCTCATGTAGTCCACTGATATAATCAATTCATATAGTTTTGTCCTCCAATTATTGGTTCATAAATTAGAACTAGTCAAAATTATCATTCTACCCTTCTAATTACCTCTTGATCCTTAAGTATCATTAATCCACTAGTGAATGGCTAATTTATAATCTTATTATAAATTTTTGAGCTCAATAATCATTCAGTTCTAAAATTAACACTTAAAGGAACCAATATACGATCCAGAAAAGCTTGGATTCCAAATCTTGTAAGATCATGTTCCCAGCCATGCATATCACTGAATCTCCAAAACAAAAGTCACTAGCATGTTTTACAAAACTTTAACGAGTGAATCAAATGATCCAATAGATATGAATAGGAGTTCATGACTACTTAAGATTCAGACTAATCTACATATGATCATCGAATTGATGTGTATTAAATTCTTTCGCATGACATAACTTTTTACTCGGGTGAAACCACGTGGCCCTTAAGGATATCAAATTGTAGCTTATTCATAGAACTACAAGTGAAACAGTTTTTACCTATCGCAGCTTAGTCTTGAGTAAAAAAATATGGACTATGCAGCTCTAGAATTTTTGGAACAGATGGATCGTGGAACACGCAGATCAACTTTCGGACGGCATAACTTTTGACTCGGGTGAAACCACGTGGCCCGTAAGATATCAAATCATAGCTTATCCAGATACCTACAAGTGTGACGGGGTTTACCTATCGTAGAGCAATTTTGAGTAAAAAACACGGACTGTGCAGCTTTAGAATTTCTGGAACAGACGAATCATCGAACTCGCATGTTAACTTCTGAAGGGTATAACTTTTGACTCATGTGAAATCACGTGGCCTGTAAGGTATCAAATCGAAGCTTATTCAGAGACCTACAAATGTGACCTGGTTTAACCGTTACAACTCAGTTTTAAGTCCAAAAAAATGGATGGTGCAGCTTTAGAATTTCTGGAACAGATGAATCATGGCACGCGCATGTCAACTTCTGTATGGAATAACTTTTGACACTAGTAGAACCACGTGGCCCGTAAGATATCAAATCAAAACTTATTCAAAGGCCTACAAGTGCGATAGTTTTTATTCATCGTAGCCCAGTTTCAAATCCAAAAGATATGGATTGTACAACTTTAGAATTTCTGGAATAGACGAATTGTGGCACGCGCAAGTCAACTTCCGTAGGGCATAACTTTTGACTCGAGTAGAACCACGTGGCCTGTAAGATATCAAATCGAAGCTTATCCGGAGACCTAAAAGTGAAATAGGGTTTGCTCATCATAGCCCAATTTCAAGTCCAAAAAACATGAATGGTGTAGCTTTAGAATTTCTGTAACAGACAGATCGTGGAATTCGTATGTCAATTTCCCTAGGGCATAACTTTTTATTTGGGTGGAACCACGTGGCCCTTAAGATATCAAATCATAGCTTATTCAGATATGTACAAGTACGATAGGGTTTACCCATCGCAGCCCAGTTTATGATAAATGTCACATTAATAAATATATTAATTCACATTGGTTCAGTCATATATAATCTCATTATATAAAGTACATTCACTAAGATATCTACCCACATCAATGATTCGGATCTAGATCACATGCATTCATAATACTTAGTAAACCGTACTAGCAATCATTCATTAAAGATTTCATACTTTCATATGTCACTGATAATTTTATTCATTATCTATGATCTTAATCCTCTCGTATTAATATAAGATCATAGTCTCATTAATAAATCTGAAATTTTCAGATATTTATATAAATTATTCAACGTTAATTTAGAAGAACAATTAGAAGAAATATCTAATGCTCATTAAATTTCATATAAAAAATTCAATACACATGCTTGGAGGGCGTAACCCCCAACATATTGACCTAGCCCAATAGCCATCGTACATGTTTATCTTGTACTAGGCCCAAAGTCATTTTGATCCCTCTTTACTTTCTCCACTTCTTGAGTCTTAGTGGATAACATGGAGAAAGTATTCAGTACACCTGAAGTACTGAATATTAAGTACCCATTCATATCATCAATTATCAAGTGTATAAAAATACTATATTTTATTCAGATTTAGAGGAGAGAAAAAAAATAAATTCTTGAAATTTATAAAAGGGGTACACGTGTCATCAAATGATATGGACGAGTACTAAATATTGGATACTCCAAGAGTACCATAAATTTTTCTAATAACATGAGTGTTGGGTAGTTTTGAATTTGTCATCTTGTTGTAACATTGTTTCGTTGGACTGTCACTGCAGCTAGGGCCGAAAGCCTAATGTATATGAAGTGTGACTTTTTTCGTGGTTAGGCAACAAATGTGAATGGGGTCGAATGTCTAACATTGTGGAGTTAAGTCTTTTAATGGCGATGGTCATATGAGCAGTGGGGAAGTATGCTTAACATTTCAGAGTTGGTCTTTTAAGGGGGTTGGTCATAGAAGCAACAAGTCTGTGTGCCTAAATTCATTGAGTTATGACTATGGATGATAAAAATACCTGTGGATAAAAACACCCGCGTGTATTTGATTTAATGGGTGAGTTTAAATATTATAAATGGTTATGTGTATTTATTGGATGGATACTTTTTACCTATTATAAATGCAGAATTTGCACCAAATAGTAATTTCTACACACCTAATTAGATTTTTATCATACTTTTAAAATCTTTAGATTTCTGTGAATATTTTTAATTACATCATTTTATTAATAAACATTTTTAGTCTTGTGATTAATTAAGTTATAAGCTTTTTTCAGATTTGTTATATGTTACCCTTTGTTACTTTTTATATTTAAAGCATTATTTGATAAACATTTTTTACTTTTTGGTTGGAGAGAGATTTGATTTGAGAGAGAAAATGAGATATTTGGTGTTAGAGAGATTTTGGATTGGAGAGAGAGAGAGAGAAATATTATTTGAAGGAGAGAGATTTGATTTGAGAGAGAGAATGTGATATTTGGTGATAGGGCCAGAGATTGTAGAGAGCAAAATACATATGAGAGAGAGACATTAATCGAAGGAGAGAGATGTGTAAATAATAATTAATGTTTTGATTTTATTAAAAACATTAAATAAAAATATTTAGTTAATGCTTTTATGATGAGAAAGAAAGAATTCAATAAGGTAAATAATATTAATTTAATTAATTTAATTAAAATATTAAGTATTAAATATTTTTTTAATATTTTATGGTGAGAGAGATGATTTTGATTTGATATGAGAGGGAGGCTGAAATACTGAGAGGGAGATTTAATGACACAAAATCCGGATTATAGAGTTTTTATTAAAAAATTTAAACTTTAAGATTTATTGCTTGCTTTATGGTGAGAAAGATTATTTTAATTTGATTTGAAAGATGTTGAAATGATAGAGAGAAAAGTACGGATTGGAGATAGAGAAGGAAAGTTGTTGATTAAGATATATATGTAAATATTTATTATTTTGTTTTTATTTATATTTATATTAATTTTTCATAGAGAGAACGGGGGTATGGAGAGAAGTGAATCTAAATGAAAAAATATTGTGATTATTCTTTACAAATTTAATAATGTTACTACTGATAATTATATTATTGTATAAACAACAAATATTTTAATTGTATTTTTATAATAGAATATAGTTAAGAAGCATTGACAAAATATGTTTTGTATAAATATTTACATTAATTGAAAAATTTATTGTCAATCATTTACATAAATAGGATCTAAAATTTAAAAATTATAAATAAAAATATCATACAACATATAGAAATATATGTAAATTATTTTTATTAACCAATTGTCAAACCAATTTTTGAATACCATTTTTACCCATGTATAAAAATATTAACGTTTATTGGTAAGATGGAAAAAATACACTTATATAAAATCTATATTAAAAATGCATGTTATTAACTCCTTAACTCTCCATGTAACTATAGATTTAGAATTATCGGTAAACGGGAAAAAATATACTTATATAAAATCTTGATTTACAGTAGAACTCGCGGCAACTATTCATCTTCTCTGGCGATTTTAGGGTTGAAAGAGAGGGAATGATTCATTAATTGAAGAGAAGAGAGAGGAGGCTTCTCATTTTAGGCGTTAGAGAGAGAGAGAGAGCTCCTATTTTTGATGAGAGAGGAAACTTAATTGAAGGAGAGAGAATATTGATAACAATATTCATATTTTGATTTTATCAAAAAATTAAATATAAAATGTCTAGTTAATGGTTTATATGAGAGAGTGTGATTAATAAGATAATTTATGTTGATTTGATTAAAAAAAATAAAATTTAAGATTTATTTCTTCCTTTATGGTGAGAAAGATATTATAATTTTATTTGAGAAATATTGAAGTGATAGAGAGAGATTTTCTACTGAAAAATACGGATTGGAGAGAGAGGAGGGGGGATGTTATTGATTGAGATAAATATGTAAATATCTATTATTTTATATTTATTATATTTACATTAATTTTGAGATAAATATTGTAAAGGGTATTTACACTATTTATATTACAAAAAATCAGGGGTTTAAATACAAATTTGACAAAAATCTAATATTTTTAAAAGTTTGACAAAATCTAATCATCTACTATAATATTGCTATTTTTCTAAAATTTACTTATAAATGAGTAGAGCATGAGTAAAACCCAATACTTATTGAGTACCCATTTAACTTCTGTTTTTTGTTAAATATTGTACCGTGTGGGTGTAATTGGAGAAAAGAGGGGTGGAGTCATCTTCAAATTTTGTCGATGCACAGTCAACTTCACATAAGCCATTAGGACAGTGCCTAACAATAAGATCAGATGTCTCTCTAGGTTTCTCAATTCTTTAGTTTACTAAAAGATTTATATATTTAACATGCTATGCTAGTCTCTCCACAATGGAAATCCTAGCTATACTCAACGTTTTGAATCACAACAATCTATTCTAATGGTATCATTGAGGGGTTCACATTTTCTTTCTATAAAATTGACGTTTCTAAGGTGACACGCACATCGCACGTGGCTGACTATATATCTATACATAACATTGTACCATCGTAGTTGATTGTACAACAGTCATATGATACACACAAAATGAAATGTTGTGAGTTATAAAATCATTTGCTTTCGCTAGCAAAGAAGAAAAGGAAAATCATTCATACATTTTGTAGTAAACATAATTTTTAGTTTATCTAAAATTAGTTGACAAAAGTTTAATAAAAATAGACAAATAAATGTTGGGTAAAAATTAAATTATGTTTTAGCATGGCTAAGTTTGAAAAGGGTTGTAACATCATAAATAGATTTTTGTCTTTGGCCCTCAAATTTTGGAAAGAATTTTCAGTTGCTCAATGTGGGTGTCGTCGGAAAAGTGGTGGCGGTGAGAAATGTGGATGTCTTCGAAAGTCGATTTCGCCGGTAGGCTTCTTCGGTGACTACATCAGGAATCCCCGTCATTGGCGGTGGCGATTGTGGTTCGTCAAGGAGTGGCAATTGGAGGAGAAAAAATTCACGATTCATTTGAGTGCTATACCCGAGTAGGGGGTAATTTAGAAAATCAACATTATGTAGTTTATACATATTTTATTAATATAGTGCTAAACATCAATATACGAAGTGCCCACTAGGTACTCATTATAGTACTCATGTCTTAATAGGTATTACTCATACCCACCCAATTAATTTAACATGTGTATGAATATGGTATAGGTAGTAAGAATTTAAAGTAATTACACCAAATAGACAGATTTTGAAAACTGAGTTAAAAGATAGCAGAGTTTTCAAAATTTTAAGCAAATAACAGATTCCTGCCCGTCACGTCATCAAAATTCTATTGATGATTTTCGGGTGACAATTTTACCCCTTATTTGATAGTTTTAATGATTTAATTTTATGAGACCATATCAATTAACGAGATATCCTTATCTTTGATATTTTCAGTTTATAATATTTTTCATATATTATATTTTAAATTTAAATTAAATTATTATTTAATTTAATTTTCCTTTTTAGTGATTTTGGTTATAGAAACTGTCTTTTCCATAACCCGAGATTGATTTTCAAATCTAGATTTGTAGTTATTTTTCAAAATAATTCACCCCAAATTGAGAATTTTTAATTTACAATTAACCGAGTTCTTCCATTCGTGTGTTTTTGTCATCCTCAACATCCATTAATTTCCAGATTCTTTTGAAGGAACATAACATCCATTGATTGCATTCATTCTCCATAATCGTAGAACATCACAAAGATTGTTGTTTTCAAGTTTGTGAAGAAAATTATGGGTTTTTTTGGTCTCCATATTCATTCATATTCTATTTTCATATCAAGCTTCACAAGGTTCATTCATGGAAGGTTAACGTTTTGTTATTTTTGTCATTTGCATGTTATTAGAGTATTATATTGTATAATATTTTGATTTATAGTATGTAGTTTCATTTGACATTAATCATCATTTTGTTGTGTATTCATATGTGTTTCTTGGTTAGATGTTCGATATATGTTTTTAAGTGCTGAAATGACATGTTTGAAGAAACTTTATTAGTTAGATTAGATAATGCATGTTTTAAAAACATATTTTCTTATTTTGGAGTAAATCATTATGTACATAGTGTCAAAGCATGTTTCTTGTATGAAAACAGTTAATTTATTTATTGATCAATAAATGTCAATAGTTTATTTAGAATAAGATATATAATAAACTATTATTATATAAAATCAATATAGTTTTATTATGGTACAATATATCATATATTGAATAGTAATTTTCGTGTATTTTTCATAAAAATATATTTCAGGCATTCTAAAGATCTCTACTATTGTTATGTATGACGAAAGATGAGATGAGGCAAAGTCTTATGTTGATTTTTGGTTTATATCAATATGAAGTTTGTTGAATTAATATGGTTTTGGATTCTGTCGATGGAAGAGACCAATTTGAAATTATTGTGAAGTTGCAATTTGGCAATGCTTCATCTACTACCGTTGAAATTAAAAATAATCAAGACGTTCAATGATATGTTTCAATGATAAGGAATGAAAATGGGGTTAACTTTCCACTTATTATTGACAATAATAAGTTCAATAGAGTCCAATGCACTGACTTGTAAAATTATATGTTTGATTAGGGTGGTCAATTAGCATCAATGGATTATGAGGATGCTCAAGACGATGATATTTTTATCACTCTAGTTGATTTAAAAAATATCCCTAACAATTTTGACATTGGAAAGAAATCATTGTTTAGAAATAAATACGAGTTAAAAAAGGCGTTGCACATGATTGCATTGAAAGAGAATTTTGAATTTATGATTGAAAGATCCAATCGAGAAAGAATAAATGTACGTTGCGTTAATGATCATTTTAAGTGGTTTGTTTGGGCATCTATATAAAAAGGTGGTGAGCTTTGGATGGTTTGTTAATATATTAAAGAACACAATTATTCGTTAGACATAATTCAAAGTGATCATCGTCAAACAACATCCGATATTGATAGTCAATGCATTAAAGGTATATATATGAATGATGTACAAGATCAGACAACACCTAAATACATTATTGATCACATGCGCTTGAAGCATGGGGTTACTATTAGCTATTACAAAGAATGGAAAGCAAAGCAAAATGCATTGGATTTGCTTCGAGCGACTCCAGAAGAGTCTTACGCAAGATTACCCTTGTTTTCTATTGAAAGAAAAAAAAAACCAGCTATCTCATTTTCAGTATTTCAATGATTGATCACGAAATCAATAAATCTAATTATATTTGTGATTTGTAGATATCATGACAATAATTCAAAATGATGTGAAATGCACGTTCAAATATCTTTTCATGTGTTTAGGGATCGCCTTGAAAGGTTGGCAACATTATAGACTAGTGATTTCAGTAGATGGAACTTTCCTAAAGAATAAATATGTCGGTACGCTGTTAACAACATCATTGTTGGATGGTAATAACCAAATTTTCCTTCGGCAATTGCTGTTGTAGATACAGAAAATGATTTATCTTGGAGATGGTTTTGCGAAAAACTGAAGGAAGTAATTGGTGATATGGAAAAATTAGTTATTATATTTGATTATTGACATCATCTATTGACTACACACTAGCTCTTGATGAAGACGTAATAAACCAAGAAGCTCATAAATAAACATTGTAATAAGCTCAGACTTGTAAATTTCTTTCCAATTCTATATACTCATTTGTCAATAAGACACCATGTATATATCACGATATTAATAAATAAACACTCATAACACTTTTATAGAGAATATCTATCACGTTATTCGTAAGAAAATAAATTAAAAATATTCATAATGAAACATTCATAAATCATAATCAACAATATATATATATATATATATATAAAGTTAACTGTCAATATTCGATTGATCAAAATGCTATCTACTTCAATCCATATATTCCAACTACTTAATAAAACTAGCACAAAAAAAATCCATCAGACTTGTTCCACAACTACCAACTACCAGCTACTTAAATCCATCATAAAAAATCATTAAATCTATCAAATACATGTTAAAGCACTTAAAATAGTAAACTATCAAGTTTTCCAATCAACCACAGTTAATAAACCAAAAACATCAGTTTATGCATCTCCTTCTTGCATTTGAGTGATGATATGAAAGTCTGGAGGTGTGAAAACTTTCGTTCCAGGATGTGGGATGATCTTCATGCTTTGTTCTTGTTTTTGTTTCTTTTTCCTCTTGCCATATTGTTTTGTTATATCAGGTCCATTCCTCTTGCACTGTCTAGTTAATGGCACTCTTTTAGCTGGAGACTTATTTGTGGTTATTAGGATAGGCGGTAGAACAATTGATGGAATAGTGGGTTGGACGATGGGTGCTTCCTGTAATTGAAATAAGATTTTAAATTGGTCAATAATAGTATACATATGTATAGTTATTCAAAAGTATATCAATAATTTACTGCATAAAACATCCAAGCTTAAGGTTGGTAGGGAGCCGAACACATCCTAATTATTGTCCTTATTCAGTTCAATGGCATTTTGATGGTCAGTTCCATCTCCAATGTCCTTATTTAAAGTTGTTGCAGGTTGTGCATGGATTTTTTGTTCTTCCACTTTTTTGCCGACACCCTGAAATGTACGTTATCAGTCACGTTCATAATTATGGAAAATATCATATTTAGCACTCCAATGATTTACCACTCAAAATAAATTACATTTTACAACATTGAATACTATGATCAAACAATGAAAGAAATGATCATTCATCCAACTCAAAAAATAAATCATAGTCAATAAGTGATATATATACATGTGCCTTTGACAGACTCAACAACTCTTTTAACTTAGAGTTGATCTTTTCAAATTATTTATCAAATTTCTCCTCTAAATGGTCTAATCTAGACTCAATCGAAAATGATGATGATGTTTTTCTTTTCTTGGGATCCAAAGCTTCAACAATATTCTTAGATTCGGGTTGATTGTCACCAATCTCGGGTCGTGTATCAACAACCGCTTTACCCTTTGGCTTAGATTTTTTATCATAGTCAATAGCCTCCAATTCATCATAAGTTGCTTGAAACTTCTCAATCTTAAGCTTCAATCATTAAATGTAAGTATGTCAAGTTAATAACAAATATAGATTTAAATATAATATATAAAAAATAATAATACTTATATTCTTATGCCCGAAAACCAGGTCTGTTAAATCCTGCTTGTTTGCTTGACCAATAACTCTCCAATTGTTAATCTTTGAAGTATCATTACCCACTTTTTTGTAAATTAACATCATTGGTGTCGTCAATAACGTTATTGTCTCAAGTGCCCAACTTATCCCAAGGATATGAATCAGACAGGTCATCGTTATCAACAAAAATATATGGAAATGATCAACCAAAATATGCTAGTGTTTCGGAATTAACAAATTCTCCAGGCAATAAAGCTTCGTGAGCTTGACTATTTCATCATCATCATTTTTGGCAATTGTCCTGGTATCAAATGTGAAAGTCAGCATCTTTCTTGAAACTGTTTTATTATTCTTAAAGTACTTTTCTTTCAACCTCCCATCCCCTAATCTATCTCTATCAATATGCACGGATGAAGTGCATCTTAAATTTCTAATTACCGTAAAATCCCTCATTGTGAAATGAGCCACCCGCCCATTTAAATTGAAATAAATTGTATTGGTCCTCTCGTGGTGACATTGTTTCCTGGCTATATGCAATAGTAACTTAGCCAGAAACTTCTTAATTTGAAAGTCAAGAAAGTGTCCAAAACGTCATTTTTTGAATGCCTCTTTCTGTTTATGAATCAAACTCAGGTTCACATGTTCCATTATGGTTGGTTTAGAGAACATGTTCTGTTTCTGGTTTTTGTTCTAGTTTGAATCATAAACAATAAATTTAAGACCCAATAACAATATAATATTACTTAAAAGTTTATAATAACAAGTATATAAAGATTAAAATTTTTATTGATTCTCATTTACCACATCTTGGTTTTCTTTAGTGAAACGTAACTTACGCTTCCTAATTGACAGTTGTTTGATGTCTCAGTTTCAATACTTTTGTCTGTCATAGTCATTGTTGTCATAAACAAATAAACAAATATTATCAAAGTTTTATATAGGTTAATCGTATAACATAGTAGATAAATCAATATGTTATTGACATCTTGTTTATATCAATAAATGATACATTAACATAGATTAATATATAATATTAATTGAATAACATATATTAAGTAATAATGATTTACCATTTATTTACTTTGTTGATAAAATCGCACAATACCTGAATATAGTCAATGAAAATTGTACAGAACACTAAAGTTAACCATACAATTTTTTTATTGACCACATCACAATTAGCCACTCATTGATAAGAACTTTATGGATCAATATCAATATACTAAAGCTATACAAAATTTTGTACATAACTTATGGAACGCACAAAATTACTAAATTTGTGCACAACTATATGATTCAAAGAGTAAAAGTTAGACTTCCATAAAAAATAGTAGTTGACTAAACTAGTATAATATTCAATAGATGTTATATTCAGTTATTGACCCATCTTTTTAAAACTACTTTCTAATATTAAAATCACATAATATTTAAAAATATTTAAAAATCAATAAACTAGATTAACATAATATTCTTCAGTAGATGATATACTCAATACTATAGGAAAATTGTTTGAAATCAATAAAATATACATGCATGTTCAATCGGTGATATAATATGATAAGAAAATAAAGAAACCATGGCGATTTATTGGTTTTTAAATATTTTTCAATATTTTCATTTAAAATCCATTATTGGTAGATTGATTCAAATAGGCGAAGAACGGACAATTTTATTTTACTTAGTAATACATTGAAACTGTTTGAGATGATAGAAGAGAAAAGATGGTTTACCTTTACCATCAATGGAGGTTTTTTCGTCAATGGTGTTCTCATCATCAATGGTGTTCTCTTTGTTCTAAAAATGGTGTCAATGGTGTTTTTTTTGCCGTCAATGGTGTTCGCTTGTGGATGGAGGGTTCGGGAGTAGTTTGTAAATTTGGGAGGGTTTCTTGATTTTTTGTTTATTTTATCATATAATGTTTGGTTGACTTGTGGTTTAGTTATTATTTACCCATAGTTAGAGTAGTTTCCATTATTGTAGTTTAAGCTTTTTACTTTTTCTATTTTTTTCATTCAATTCTGATTGATGGATTTGAAATTTAAATTTTAAATCAATTACTTAGTTTTGGGAAGTTAATTGCAGGCGGTTAGGGAGGTGGGATTAATTTTTTTAAAATATTTTTGGTAATTTGTAAAGTATAATTATCTCAATCAACGGTGGATTTCAAATTTAGATTTTACCTTTTCAATATTATCTCAATTAATGGCTTATAGGGAAGTTAATGTTGCCTCCATTTTTTAAGGTATATACACGGAGGGAATCGTTTATTTTTAAAACTTTCATTAAATATGTTAATTTCTAATTATGAAAATCATAATTATATAATTTTTTATTTGTCTTAGTTGAGTCAAGTATATCACATATTTACTAATGATTTACTATGATACTTGTATAAAACAAGCATCATATTTAATTTTATTAAAAAATTTGGTGTTTATATCATTGACCGTATTATTTTTGATTTATTGTTGATTTTTTATTGATTTGATTTAAATTCTGTTGAGATTTTTAATTTAATATTTAGTTGAGTGTGGAGATTACAGATTCTGTTAATTACGGTTTAGATGGCTATTAAATATAATTATAATTATGGTTCAAATCAATTGCTAGTTATAGTTTCCTTAATTTTAGGGTATATCAATTAAATCTATCAGTTTTAGATAGTTGATTTACCCAACAATATAGATATTATATTATATATAGATGAGGGGTATTTTTATAAAATAATATTGACTATTTTGGAAACTTTCTATTTACCTAATTATATTGAAAAGATGTTATTGCTTAAAACACCCCTCCTAATATTGTCTATTATGTAAAATTCTCAAAAATTTAATTTGTATTTAATGGGTATACACATACCCTACCCAAACCACCCATTGCCATCTCTAGTTATGACTTTTCAAGAAAATGATTGAACAAGAGATGAGGGCATATGCATAACATTGTGTACTTTGGTCTTTTTTGCGAATTTGGTAAAAAAATGTGGTTGAGACCAAATTCCTTGTGTCGTGGAGTTATGTAATATAGTGGTGATGGTCATGCGAGCAATGATTGTATTTCTAATGTTGTGGAATAAGGTATTTTAAGGGTGATCGTCGTATGAGTGACGAATTTGTGCGCCTTAACTTTGTGAAGTCGTTTCTTTTGATGGTTGTCCCTATCTAAGCTACCAGACCTTTCGTGAGATCGCTTCCTTTCCTAACTACCTCGGTTAGGGCTGCACTTATCTTTACGATTCCATCGGTTGCTTATATGACTGATGGGACTTGTTTCTAGAGGAAGAAATTTCAAAAGAGTCTTCTTAATGATGGGCTAGCGAGAACAGTGAGAGCACTGAGACATGTTAACTTATAGATTTTATTCTATAAATTAGGGGTGTTCACGATTTAGTTCAATTATTTTTTTGGAGAAAAATCGAACAAGACTGAATTTCAGTTCAACTATATACCGAACAATTGGTCATTGCGGCACGTGCGTGGCAGAAGCCAGGAGGCGCGTGCCCTTTTAAAAAATTAAATTTTTAATAAAAATGAATCTTTTAATAAAATAAAACTTGCGCAACGCCACGATAACAAAATAATTTTTTTTATTGAAAACACTTTTTCAATAAGTCAGGATCCATTATATATTTAAAAGTTAAATGTACAACATACAAGGTTAGGAATCATATACCTCTTGTAGTTCATATCAAGCGTTCTTGCAAAAACCGATCGACCCTTCGTTCCTACGAAATCGTTCCAACGATCAATAGACTCTGAGATCCACACCAAGATCTTCCAAGTCAATCTTCAACGTACTAGGGCGAGTACGGGCACGTAGAATATTATAAGACACTTTTTCTGTCTCTAGATGTTCTCAACACATGAGATCTAGAGATTTACTAAGAACGACTTTAGTGACACGATTCTCTAAAAGAGCATGATGATTATTCTTTTAGAGATTTGATTTAAGTTTAATCATAGAAAAAAATCTCTCTGACACCAATCGTGTTCTCAATTCAACTCTTGATTGACGAAATGATGATCTGATCAACTAATTCTCTTCTCTTCTTTCAACATTCAAGGCCATTAGAATAATATCTGTAATTATTCTAGATAATGGCGTATCAGTGGTTCACGGCACCACTGTAGTGTCACATGGCACTACAGTGTTGCACACTCACTACTGTAGTGCCACGTGGCACCACAGTAGTCCCTGTCAATTTCTGATACCCTATTAGTGATTGACACGTGGTAATTATCGTGAATTAAATATTTATTTTATTTAGATAATTATCTACATATCAGTTAATTCGAAATTAATATATCTGATTATCCATATCAACTAACTTATCTGTTATTTCACAAATAATAGATTTAGTTTATTTAAATTATTATCTAATAATAATTTAATTATCTAATTTCGTAAATTAGATACTCTACCTCACTTATCGATATAAAAAATTATATTTAAATATATAAATAATTCAATTTATTAGTTCTTAATTAGTTAATCACACATAATTATCTTATAATTATGTACTTGTCCCAAAATAAAAATTCATTTTTCAAGTCTCTCATTTTCTCATGTCCTGAAATATTCACACCATCGGCAATGTAGTATAGAGGTGATTAAGGGATCATGGACTTATAATCTTAAGCTTCAATAAACCAGATTATTAATTAAACTCTTTAATTAAATAATATTATTTATTAATTCTATTATTACTACATTATAAATATGGAATTGCATTCTTAGAGATTATAGATTGTATTTATAGAGTATTCTCGTGTAGTCCACTGATATAACCTTTCATATAGTCCTGTCCTCCAATTATTGGTTCGTAAATTAAAACTGATCATTACTATTTTACCCTTCTAATTACTTCTTGATCCTTAGTTATAATCAATCCACTAGTGAATGACTAATTTATAATCTTGTTATGAATTTGAGCTCAATAACCATTCACTTCCACAATTAACACGTAAATGAACCAATATACGATCCGTTAGGAAAGCTTGGACTCAAATCTTGTAAGATCATGTTCCCAGCCATGCATATCACTGAATCTCCAAAACAAAGTCACTAGCATGTTTTACAAAAAAATTTTAACGATTGAATCAAAATATCCAGTAGACATATATAGGATTTCATAACTACTTAAGATTCAGGCTACTCTACATATGATCAATAGATATGTATTAAATTGTTCCGTATGGTATAACTTTTTACTCGGGTGGAACCACGTGGCCCTTAAGATATCAAATCGTAGCTTATTTAGAGACCTACAAGTGAAATAGTTTTTGCCGTTCGCAGCCTAGTTTCGAGTAAAAAAACATGGACTATGCAATTTTAGAATTTCTGGAACAGATGGATCGTGGAACGCACATATCAACTTCCGGATGACATAACTTTTGACTCAGGTGGAACCACGTGGCCTGTAAAATATCAAATCATAGCTTATTCAGAGACCTACGAGTGCGATGGGGTTTACCCGTCGCAGCCCAATTTCAAGTTAAAAAAGACAGACTGTGCAGTTTTAGAATTTTTGGAACAAATGAATCGCCGCACGCACATGTCAACTTCTGAAGGATATAACTTTGACTGCCCCGTAAGATATTAAATCAAAGCTTATTCAATGGCCTACAAGTGCAACAAGGTTTACCCATCGCAGCCCAGTTTCAAATCCAAAAAAACATGGACGGTGCAGCTTTAGAATTTCTGAAATAGACGGATCGTGGCACGTGCATGTCAACTTTCGTAGGGAATAACTTTTGACAGGGGTGGAACCACGTGGCCCGTAAGATATCAAATCAAATTTTATTCAGAGACATACATGTGCAAAAGGTTTTTCTTGTCACAGCCCAGTTTCGAGTCCAAAAAAATGGACCGTGCAGATTTAGAATTTCTAGGGCATAACTTTTGACTCTGGTGGAAGCACGTGGCCTGTAAGATATCAAATCGAAGCTTATTTAGAGAACTAAAAGTGCAATAGGTTTTAGCCATCACAGCCCAGTTTAAATTTCAAAAAACATGGACGATGTAGCTTTAGAATTTCTGGAACAGACGGATCGTGGAACACGCAGGTCAACTTCCGCAGGACATAACTTTTTACTCGGGTGGAACCATGTGGTCCTTAAGATATCAAACCATAGCTTGTTTAGAGTCCTACAAGTGTGAAAGGGTTTACCCATTGCAGCACATTGATAAAAATATTAATTCACATCGGTTCAGTCATATATAATCTCATTATATAAAGTACATTCACTGAGATGTATATCCACATCAATGATTCGGATCTAGATCACATGCATTCATAATGCTTAGTAAACTTTACTAGCAATCATTCATTAAAGATTCCATACTTTAATATGTTACTGATAATTTTATTCATTATCTAATCTTAATCCTCTCATACTAATATAAACTCATAGTCTCATTAATAAATATGAAAATTTCAGATATTTATGTAGTCCACTGACATAATAATTTCAAGTAGTTATGTCCTGCAATTATTGGTTCGTAAATTAGAACTGGTCAAAATTACCATTTTACCCTTCTAATTACCGCTTGAGCCTTAAGTACCATTAATCCACTAGTGAATGACTAATTTATAATCTTTTTACAAATTTTAGCTTAATTACCGTTCAGTTCTAAAATTAATACTTAAGAAAATTAATATACGATCCGTTAGGAAAGCTTAGATTCCCAATCTTGTAAGATCGTGTCTTTAGTCATTCATATCACTGAATCTCCAAAACAAAGTCACTAACCCGATTAACAAACAGACATTAACGAGTGAATCAAAAGATCCAGTAGACATGCATTGGAGTTCATGACTACTCAGGATTCAGACTGATTTACATATGATCATTGAATTGATGTGTATTAAATCTTTATGATAAACGACGCGTTAATAAAGATATTAATTCACATTGGTCCTGTCATATATAATATTATTATATAAAGTATATTCACTAAGTTTTCTATCAACATCAATGATCTGGATCTTGATTACACGCATTCATAATGCTTAGTGAACCGTACTAGTAATCATTCATTAAAGATTCCATACTTTATTATGTTGATGACAATTTTATTCATTATCTATGATCTTAATCCTCTCGTACTAATACAAGATCATAATCTCATTAATGAATAAGGAATTTTCAGAAATTTATATAAACTATTCAACAATAATTTAAAAGAACAATTATTAGGAAAATGTAATCCTCTATAAATTTCATATCAAAATATCAATACACATGTTTTGAGGGCATAACCCCCAACAATGTCCCACTTGCCCTAAAGCAAATGTGGCATCTCTCTTAATCCTATGTTACGCATATGACCTTCAAATGACTTCACAGGAAGTGTCTTTGTAAAAGGATCAGCCAGGTTATGTTCATATTCTATCTTCATAACAGTCACATTCCCTCGATGCACGATCTCTCTTACAAGATGATATTTCCTCTATATGTGCTTGCCTCTCTTGTGACTCATCGATTCCTTAGAAGTTGCTACCACCACACTGTTATCACAGTACAAGATCAGTGGCCTGTCCATGTCTAGAACTACTTCTAGATCAGAATAGTGAGCCGTACTGCCTCTTTCGCAGCTTCACAAGTGGCTATATATTCGGCTTCCATAGTGGAATCTGCAATGCTGGATTGTTTAATACTTCTCCAGACTGTAGATCCTCCACTTAGGGTGAATACTGATCCAGATATCGACTTTCAACTGTCTCTGTCTGATTGAAAATTAGAATCAATATATCTAGTGGGGTTTAGGTCTCCACCTGAATAAACAAGCATATAGTTTCTTGTCTCATAAGATACTTGGGAATATGCTTTACTACAATCCAGTGTTCCAAACCTAAATTTGATTGATAACGACTGACAATTCTCACTGCATAATAGATGTTCGGTCTCGTACACAGCATGACATACATGAGACTTCCAATTGATAAAGCATAGGGAACCTTTCTCATATCCTCTTCCTTCTGAAGTGTCTTAGGACATTGTTCCCTGGAGAGGACAATTTCATGTTTGGTTGGTTGTTGACCTTTCTTGAAATTCTCCATAGAGAATCTCTCCAGCACCTTATCAATATAAGATACTTGAAAAGGTGTCAAAAACTTGTTCTGTCTATCCCTTATGATTTGGATGCCTAGAACATACCTCTTTTCTCCCAAACTTTTCATTTGAAATTTCTCTGCTAACCACTTTTTTACCTTTGGCAAAGTGTCTACATCATTCCCAATGAGTAGAATATCATCAAGATAAAGAACTAAGAAAATCATTATCTTATCTTTGGTGTATTTATAAACATACGCTTCATCAACATTTTGTTCGAAGTCATTAAGATTTTATAATCTCATCAAAGGTAAGATTCCAAGATCCAGATGCTTGCTTTAATCGATAAATGGATTTAAGAAACTTGCAGACTTTCTGATCTTGCCCATTTTGTACGAATCCTGCTAGTTGCATCATATAAATGCTTTCTTCAAGAAAGTAATTCAGAAAAACTGTCTCGACGTCCATTTGCCACATCTCATAGTCAAAACTAGCAGCTATGGTCAAAAGGATGCGAATGGATTTTAGCATGGCCACAGGGGAGAATCTCTCTTCATAATCGACTCCCTCCCTTTGTGCATAGCCCTTGGCTACTAACCGTGTCTCCAAAGTCTCTACTTTTCCATTTGCACCTCTTTTCTTCTTGAAAATCTATTTACATCCAATGGACCTGACATCTTCAGGTGGATTTATAAGTTTTCAGGCGGAATTAGAATAATAGATTTCATTTCCTAGTTCATGGCATCTTGCCGTTTCTCATTTTAATGATCATCTTGCTTCTTCATAAGATAATGGATCGTCCATTATGCCTGACACTAGGACATGTGCCTCTAGTTCGTTGTAAACTGGTTGTCTCACAACCCTCCCACTACGACGTTGCACCGGGGTTTCCTTTGCAGGAATTGTCGTTTCTTTGGTTTGTCGTTTATCAGTAGAAATTGAAGGTGGTTTGATCTCATCAGTCGCTAATTCCTCGAGAACTACTTAGCTATGAGGTTTGTAGTTTTGCATATAGTCATGCTAAAAAAATGTTGCATTTGTGGACAAAAATACCTTTCAATCATTGTGACTATAAAAGTACCCACCTCTAGTCTCTAAAGAATAACAAAAAAATATGCATACCTCAGACCTTGAGTCTAACTTTTCGATATTGGGTCTAAGAATGTGAGTTGGACACCCCCATATACGAAAATAATGTAAACTAGATTCAGAGCCATTCCATAACTCTAAAGGCGTTTTGCTTACAGACATAAAGGGCACTACATTCAAAATGTAAGTTTCCATATGTAGTGCATATCCTCAAAATGTAAGTGACAATGGTGAGTAGCTGAACGTCAACCAAATCATATCCAATAAGGTTCGGTTTCTCTACTCTACAACACCATTTTACTGTGATGTTCTAGGTGCTGTAAGTTAGGATAAGATTCCACACTCCAACAAATAATCCTTGAATTCTAAATCCAAGTATTCACCACATCGATCGGATCGAAGAGTTTTCAATGATTTACCTAATTGCTTTTCAGCTTCAGCCTTGAAGTCTTTGAACTTTCCAAAAGTTTCAGACTTTCGATGCATTAGATAACTATAACCATATCTTGAGTAGTTGTCATTGAAAGTGATAAAATACTCATACCCACCTCTAGCTTGTACATTGTTACTGATAAATCATATTCTACTAAACAAGCTTCAAGTATAAGTAAATCATATTTTCTTTCTTTTTTTCATCTCAGAGAGATACTTATTATAGCTCTGATACCACTTGCTGGTCGTCGTAGCGCGTGCACGGCGGAAGCCTGGAGGCGCGTGGTCTTTAAAAAACCACGTGGTCTCACATCTACTAATTCAGAAACTTAATAATAAAGATTCAGACAATTAAACTCATTTTTTTCCTTCCATTATCCAAATGGGCTCACCATCTATGGAATTAAGTCCCTCTTTAACAATTCTGACTAGATTTAGATACTTGCTGTACTTTTAATTCAGCATTACAGTTCAGATTAGTACATCTGATAAATTTATTTGTACGACAATTTTTATAAAAGCTTTTCATTTTCTTTTTATCATAATGTGTTAGAAGAATCGATTATAATTTTGAGAAATTTTTAAACGAACAACTTCTACAAAATTTTCCATTTCTTATTTTACTCTATCACAGAGTCTCTTCTTTGGCATCGAACTAGTAACATTTCGGGATTTGATCTTGATCTATCATTGGATCACTGGAGATCAACCCTGATATTAGAACTGTTGGAGTTATCTCACATCGGTTGTGAAAGGGATTGTTGGGGTTATCTTCACCTCTCAAGCTATTTTTTGGGGTTGAGAAGACCTAATAGCACTCGACACTGGTATCAGAACTAGGTCGAGATTTATCCAACAAATCTCTAGCCCAATCTATGTGAAGTGAGTTGTTGGCCCTTCAACTCATTACCTGATGTGTCTTGAATCCGGGTGAAGCGAGTCATTGGCTTCCCGACTCATGACTCGATGTGTGGTGATCCAGGTGAAACGAGTCAACGGTTATCTGAGACAAGACCCGATGGTCGGTGAATCCAGGTAAAGGGAGTCGATGGTTATCCGACTCAGGACCCGATATGTGACGGGAGAACTTGTTGTGCTTATCTCACATCAGTTATGGAAAGATTTATAATCAATTTCTAAGTGTGAGGGAAAACCTCATCTCTTAAGCTAACTTTTAGGGTTGAGAATTCTCAATATCACTAAAGAGGAACTTATTCGTTACAATAGAAAAATCCATAAAAAAATGACTTTATATAGGACTGGCAACCTTTTAGTATCTTAATACAAAAATAGGCAAATAGTTTCCTAATCGTAAAAAATATGCATTGTGAATGGATCCACAACCTTTTAGTATCTTATTCCATTTATTAACGTATAATAAATAAATAAATAAATAATAGAAAACTACATATTATACTCTCTCTGAAAATCCAGAGATTTTTGATTAATTAGGTAAAATTTAATCTCTCCATATTTCTGATTTAATCCATCTCTCTCTCCTTATATCTCCAATATAATTAGGTTATATATATACATGCAAACACATAGTTAAGAGGTCTGTCAATGGCTTACTGGGATAAACGGTCCAAACGCACTCCCTATTTGGCGGACCTAGCCCAAGAGCGACTTGAATGACGTCTCACTAACCATATGCTCAGTGTTCATATTAAGTATGTAATGGTTGTCAACAATGCATCAAAGTGTTCCATCAGTTAGCAATATTATTATTATATTGAACTTAAATTATGCCATACATGGTCTCATGAACTACTGATAAAATTAAAATAAGAAGAAAAATTATTGGAATATGCAGTCGAGAGTTTATAAACTTCAAAAAACTTATATTCTTATTGCAGAGAGATAAAGAGAGAGTGGTTTGCTCAACACATGAACTTTCTAAATTTCGTTATGTATATCATTTTTTTCATCATCAGTAGCAGGTAGAGATGAATCACCCCGGTTCATCATATTAATCTGTTTAAGAGATTTTTGACCTGATGATTCGAGTTTGCTGATTTTCAAGTCTCTTATTCGTCCAATAAGAGTAGCCATAAAGTCTTCCTCTTTGTTGGTGGATTTTAACTTAAAATCATGAACTTCAAGAGGAGGCTTGATAGTGACAGGTTGAAGATTAATTGGTGTAGGTTTATCTGGACCTTTGTCCTGTTGTTCTTCAATTTTATCCTATATTTTGTCTGCATGTTCCTCAATACGGATGAGTTAGTTGCCTACGGTTTGGAGGAAGAGGTTAGTATAATTATTCTGTTTGGTTAAATGTACAATGTCTTTAACTTTTAAGGTTTCATGCTAAATGGATTGCTCAGAAATATTAAGGTAAGGAGAGATGATTAACGGTTTGAGACTAGTTATCATTACCTGGAGCAAGCTCTAAAAATAACGGTGGAGGATGTACAGCTTGGAAAAGCTTACTGGTTGTCGTTATCCAGTTCTTTTGAATTGATGTTAAAACATTTATCTAATCTCTATCAAGAATAGATATTTTATAGGATAAAACACAATAGCATTCTGGAAAAGATCTAAGAGTCTGGTTTTTTCAAAGGTGGTAGTAATACTAGTTTTTAAGGGGTTTTAACTATTCAGGAGTATGAGATCTAAAATACCATAATCTAAATTCATGATATTTGTCCTGCATAAAGCTCTGGTTAAGATGATTACGCAATTCACTATTAGGTGTAAAATCCATCAAATATCGAATTGCATATCACTGGTTATTGGGCTATTGGGCCTTCTGATGTTAGGTCTATCTGTTTCATAAACTGCATGAAATATCTGATATTCTGATATGCGTATACCTCTGACATGACTTGCAGGTATCTGATCAAAATTGATAGACTCAACTGTAGAAGGTCTAGAATATTCTGGAAAATCAATGTTATAGGGGGAATAATCCTATAACTAGTATTGGAAAGGCTTCTAGTTAAGGGTTTCAAGAAACGAATGTATATATTACCTCTTTGAGTTTGAACAACATCTTCGATAGATTGTCTAATGATAGGTCTGGTAGGCACAACATTAGGAATTTACCATTTTTCTAGAAAAGTAATTTCTTCCCAAGGTATCATCTTAAGGATGGCTACTTGACTGCTGAAGAGGTTGGTGTCAATAAGGACAGTGTGTCCTTGTTCACTCTACTTTCTGGTGTAACGGTTCAAGGTGGAGAGAACCTTTAGGTGGATTCTGAAGTATCGCAAATGGATGAGATCCTGGAAGGTACTCATAACCATGCGAAATAATTCTAAGTTCCAAAACTTTAGAAAGATTACTGTCAGGGAGAGAAAAACTCAGATTAGGATAAATATTAAAATAAACAGGCCCAGGGGATAAACTCATAATCTATATTACCTAGGTCATTACTAAGGACTATTCTTATTTGTGTACAAATAGATTGAGTAATCCATTAATAAATTTTTCTTTTCATAAAGGTTGATTACTATCATCCCTTGACATAACTCTAGATATGAATATATTTTTATACCAATTAAAATCACTTAGGGTTGAACACCTAAAGTTGGTTAATTGATAATGAATACGCGAAGTAATATTACTTGGCGTACCCATGAAGTGTTCAATTATTGTATAAATGAGTGTATTAATTCCATCAGGTATTGTTTTATGATTTTCTCCAATAATTGGGTTTCTTTTGGCATCAATCTTTACTACTAAAAGTATGACAATTTTGGATTCTTCTGTGAGATGTTTTTTCCATTAGGAATGGAGCATTCCTGTGAATCCTGTGAATATATGATTTTATTACTTCTCATGAAGTAAATTGTGGGTGGTAATGTATCTGTTAGCTACCATTTTCATGTGTTGTAATTTATTGAGGACTTCCTGTTCAGAAAGATCAATATTCCATTCATATAATTTTTCTGCAGAAACAAAAAATTGATTAATAAAAGAAGATTTGGTAATTTGAATATGAGGAGGCATGAGTTTCTTATGCATGAGTTTCTAAATTATTAATTTCTAAACTTTTAAATATTGTTAATATTTGAAAATTCACTTATTTTAGATGATTCATAGGTTGATTCTGACATATGACTTTCTGAATTCGAATTATCATTTCGATTAACTACTTTCAATTCTTGAAGTATTTCATCAATTTTACTTTCAAATTCTGGAAATTGTCTTGGTTAACTACCTTAACAGAGGAGTATGACTCACTAGATTTATTCATTAATTCATGAATCATTTTATCAATTTTTTATTAATTGGGACAATTTTTAAAGTGGTTTCTCTGAAAGATTTATCAAGGGTTTTTCTTTCAAGGTTTCATTAGGTTTAGGTTCATTAAGAACATCAACCTTATTCTCAATTTTGTCTAATTGTTTTCCTATTATAACTAGACTCCAATTAGTATAATTGAGTTGTTCAACTACTTTTTTATTTGGTTTTTGTTCGTTTACAATTTTGAAAGGATAAGCAATAATTAAAGAATTTTTATGATTGATCATAATTTTTTCAGAATAGCTCCCATGAGAGATGCTTTCGAGTTAAGGCACCGTCTGTCTTGGAGGGTACACTGGATGCTAGTATTTTGACCAAGTAAGATCAAAGGCTTAAAAACTATCTGAACCAGTCCTATATGCACATACTTGTATTTTTGCATGGAAAGATGCAAGTCCTTAATATATAAAGATAAACAATATCATCATTATTCTATAAAAGTATATCATGCTCAAAAATTTTAATTATTTTTCTACTGGTAAAATCAAAAGTTTTGATTTTATAAATGGTTTCTGTTTTAACCTTAGGTATTGTCCATTTGTCTAAGGCTTCTTTTACATCCTGATATGCTATAAGTTCTGTTGCTTCAGAAGTTGAAGCTAATGTATTAGCTATGGTTGATCGAATAAGAAATTTCAGATATGTTTTCTTGCGACCATGTATGTATAATTTAAAAAATTTATAATTATAATATAACAAAAAATATTCATGACTCTGATACCTGGGATTAACTTGTATAAGGATCCCATCATATCCCTGGTTAGAGGCATCTGTTTCAATAATCTTTTTCCAAGTCGGGTTAGGTAAAGATAGACAATGTAAATGTCATATTTTTTTTCTTTATTTTTTGTACTGCCAAAGTATGTTCAGCTGTCCAATGAGAAGAGTTTTTCTTAAGTCTGTCATAAGGGATAGAGCTATCCAGAGCACATTGCTGGTAAAAGTCTCTAATGTAATTCAGACTTCCTAAAAATATTTGTAATTGATTTTTATCTTTTATCTCATCTGGAAATTTAGAAGCAAATTCTATACTTCTGTTAATAGAAATAATAGTTCCATTAGAAATATCATGTCCTAAGAATCTAACTTCAGTTTGAAAGAGTTTCATCTTAAAAGCTGATAAAACTAAACAATTTCGAATAATAACATTCTTGAAGATATGCAAATGCTTTATCTGCTGATCAATTGATGATGAGAAAATTACAACATTATCAATGTAACATAAATGAATTCAGTATACGGATTGAAAATATCATTCATGATATGCTGAAATTCTGAAAGTCCATTCTTAACTCCAAATGGTAAAACATTCCATTCAAAATGATCAAAGGGTACTGTAATGCAGTTTTATACCTATCATATTCAGCGATTTGAATTTGTCAAAATCTTGATTTTAAATCAAACTTAGAAATGATTACTAAATCGTGTAAGCGATCTAAAATATCATTCTTATTCGGAATATGATACATAATCCATTGGAGGGCATCATTAAGCAGTTTATAGTTTATCACTTATCTAGGTGATCCTTGTTTAATTTCTGCGGATTTGTTCACATAGAAAGCAGTACAACTCCAAGATGATTTATTGAGTTTAATGAGTTTTTTTTTGTAAAAGGGATTCAATTTCTGTTTTACAAATATTTAAATATTCCTTCTTCATTTGACTAGGCCTAGATTTAGTAGGAATATATTTTCATTAAAATCATGATGGTACGGAAGAGAGATAATATGCTTATTTCTATTCCAAAAAGCATTTGGAAAATCGCTGCAATTTTCTGTTTGAAATTCCTTGAAAATAACTTTGAATTTATTCCGAACAGAAGGTTGTTGAATTTTCTGCTCAAGAGTAAGAAATTAAACTTCTTTCTGAATAAAATTGATTTGATTTTTCTTATTTTTGAATAAGAACTAATTCCATAATATACGGTAAATTCAAAAATAATTTGTCTGTTATTAATGGTAGTATAAATACCATTAGTATCAATTTTATTGATAGGCATCAATAAACACATAAAAGGATTGCCTAGGATAATATTATGAGTCGTGTTTTTTAATAAAACAAATGAAGTTGGCAAACAAATACCTTTGATGCAGATTAAAACTTCTGATAGTTTAAATTTTATTTTCATTTTGTTATCACTTATATATATATATAACCATAATAAGAGTTAGAGGAAGAGAGACGAAGAATGAGAGAGAGAAATGATAAATGTTAGATAATTATGGAATTGAAGAGAGAGTATATTAGTAACTATAAACACTATTTTTTTTTGTCAAAATTACATTATAAATTTTAAAAAGAATTGAAAGACTCGAACTCACAACCTCTAAAATATAAATATGAAAAGTTAACCAACTACGCCAATCCAACTTATCAAATAGAAACACTATTAAATTTAAATCAAATTATTAGAATTTATAAATATTTTCTAAAAATTTATGACAAAATTACATTTAAAATTGAAAACTTGTCCAGATACCATCCATTCCATAAAAAAAAGTGTGAGATGAAACCCAAATTTGAAGAATCTGATAGAATATCAGAACAACAATCCAATGGTGAGAGACAATTTGGGTTTAACAGGTCTAAATCTTATCTACAAACTAACTCAAGTATGTGTCGTTTACAGTTAATCCATAAGAAAAGCCATAAAATCAGGCAGTAGCGGACAATTAGTTTACATAACAACTGGAATTTTGTTCTGTTCCCCTGTGTTTACTCGGTGAGAGCACACAAAACCTTCTTCAACCAAACCCCTCTCCGCCATGTCCGTCCAGTTTTAACCTAATGAAGCTCTGGATTAGGTTCTTTCTACCATATCAACATTTTCTCGGGAAAAAAAATATTTCTCGGAAAATTTGTCATAAATGGAAATACCAGAGAAAGCCAAAGAGTTACCCAAATTTAGCATATACTTACGTCAATTCCAAGGCGTAGAGCGTAGATTAAAATACAGATATAATTACAAAAACCCAGATCAAATTCGACAGATAGATAATGAAAAAACGAAAATCTAAAGCCAGATTAAGAGAGGACAGAGAAACATATTGAATAGATGAGAGGGAAAAAAGTAAAATTCATCTGCCTCTGTTAGTGGAATTCATCTTCTCGTAGTAGCGAATAGAGAGGAGTGATAGTGAGAGATGAACCTCGTCCTTTCCCCAACGAGCCGGCGGCTTCGATCCGATCATCGGAGCAAAAGGAGCCCACGATGACGAAGAAGAAGATGATGAGGAAGATGATTGTGGTTTTGAGAGAGGCCAGATGTAGAGCGCGTGGAGGCGCCGGAACCCACCAAGAGCTAAGACGACAGATCGTAGCTGTTGGTTGCCGCAGCCGATGTTGTTCCAGTGTCTGGTGCAGATCAGCTCCCAAAGCCGCTCGTCATCGGCCGTCTTGTGCCACTGTTTACTCACGCAGGCCGCCATGGCCAGCGTCTTAGCATCCACGTGCTTGAACACCTCAAACAGAAGGTTATCATCCAAATTCACAAACCCACTTTCTTCATAAACTATTTCTTCTTCTTCTTCATCTACCCTCATCTTCTTCTTCATCTTGCTCTCACCATCGTCGCCTACAACTGGACGCTTCATCTCCAAAAATTAAGAAGGATCAACACAAATTCAAAATTGGGGAAAAACCCAGATTCACGAATCACAACCCCTTTTGACCCTTCCCGTCTTCAATCACACAAAATTCTCTCTCAGATACCCTCTACTTCAGAGAAACTGAAATTAAAAGGAAACGGGAGAAAGGGGAAAGAAGATAGGAAAAACTAACAATTCTCATAAAAGAACGACATAATGGTAATTAAAAAGGAAATAAGCAGAAGGGGAAGATAAAGAGTGAAAAAGGAAAATAGAAAGAATACAGGGTTGGGGAGTTCAGATCAATCTGAGATGAGGAAATAACGAGGGTTGATTAAGGCCTTGAGGGTTGGGTTTGGGGGAAGGACTATGGTTAAGGGGATGGGATGGAGTTTGTCTGGAAATGAAGTTATCGAAGACGACAAGAAGAGAATTGAATGCGCTTCGATGCTCTCTAAAAATTGACCAATTGTGTCCTGCCATTATGTTTTAATATTAAATCACCCCTTTATTTCGGTGTTCTTGGTTTTCCATACAGAGACAAAATACCCTCCCATCGCCTTTTGTTCTTTTCCCACCCTTTTATTTTGCCTTTGTCTGGATGGTTACATGTGCAAGAAAATCATTCCCCCTTTGTGTACATCAAATCAATTACGATTTGTGAAAATGGGTGTATATCTAATTCCCTCTCCTATGTCGAAATTTTTTTTTTCTGACATTAATGGTGAGAGTCTTCCTAATCATTAGATCAGGTAAGAAAATTGTCAGCCGTTCAATAAAAACAATAATAGTTTACTTGTTGAATAGGTTGTAGATTATCATTTTTCTCTTCCTTCGAAAGCTTCCTTCGAAAGCTTCCTTCGAAAGCTTCCTTCGAAAGCTTCCTTCGAAAGCTCCTCATTCCTTCTAAAGTTTAATCACATTCTTCTTTCAGCTACTCCAAACTCAGTTTAGGGCACACGATTTTCACCCCAGATATTCAGCTTTCTTCATCGTCTAGCTCTCTCTCTTCATTGTCCAGCTCTTTCTCCTTCCTTCGAAACTCCATTCTTCCTTCGAGTTTCACCAAACTCACACTAGGGCACGTGATTTTCACCCCCAATCTTTAGGCTCTCTCTACTCGTCGTCCAACTCTCTGTCTGCTCTCTCTCTCGTCAGTTCTCTCTCTCAGACCAGGGCACGCGATTTTCCTCTCGTTGGCACTCTCTCTCAGTCGATGCTTTCTCTCAGTTTTGCTCTGTCTTTCTCTATGTAGCATCAGGTTCTCCCTTCTCCTCTTCCAATTTATTTAGTAAATTTACGAGTATCTGAACCCAATTTAGCTTTGTTGCTTAATTTTGTTCGTTGTATATTGGCTTATTTATAATTCATAGTTTCTAGTTTTCTATTTTATTAGTTTCTAGTTTGTTACTCTCCTGAGCGGTTGTACCTGAGAATTATTTCTCTTGTGTATCTGTCTTTTCTTTGGTTATAATATATTTACCTTTAACCAAACAACTTCACGAGTACTAATTGTAAGGCATATGCAGCATTATGAAAGGTCATTTTCCTTTATGTATCAGAGATTTTGATGTTGATCTCATGTGGTTTTGTTATGTTCTGAACTTTTTGTTCAATAAGTTTTATATGATTTGTGCCTTTACTTTCAAATACCGCTCTACTTGTCTTGCACCACATATATATATATGTATGTACATGTGATGTAGGTTTGATCTATATAATTGTTTGTATAATAAAAAGTGCATTACAACCTATGAGAATTATACAACCTGTGGGAATTATTCAACATCTGTGCAGTTGCCATTAAAATCAATTGTCCTTTTTCTTGCTATTATGCTTGTCAATGTAGTTTGCTATTGTCTCACTAATGTTAGTGATTTTTTTCAAAATAGAGGGAGGATGAGTGTTGCTATTGGTGCTTGTTTGGATTATCCATTGCAACAAAAGCACCCAAGAAGGAAAGGAAAACCTGCTCTAAGTACGCATTTCTTTGCTTATTTTTCCCCTTAGTCTTACATGCATTTAGTATTTGGATACATATATAGTTGCTTTGTTTAGTTTCCTAGATTTTTGTGTGTTATATATTGAAATATCTTCAGTTCTTTCATTACTCCATGAGTCGCTTATGATTCCTCACTAGCTTATCTCTATTAGCATCATTACATTTTATTTGATTGGTTCAATATAATTTTGTTGTCTTTAATTTCATGAAAATTTTGTAAAGCCTCCAAACTTTGAGAAGGTGCATGCACAGTCATTATGTGCCCAGGCTTCTATGAGACTGCATTTCTATCCAAGATATTTAATTAGTTTAAAACTGAATTGCATGTGATCTTATTGTCGTACAGTTTAAGAGTATGTCAGGTTCCTTATGATGAAGCTTTGATGCGGGCATGAGAACAATTAGATGAAAAGCACATGCAAAATGTGAAAGTGTCTGACCTTGGGGTTTATGCCTCAGATGATAAGTTTGGCTTGTAAGGAATCAAATCATGTTGATGTAAAGAAGAATGAATTGTGAAGAAAAAACATGTGCAAATGATACAAGTTCAAATAGTTAGATTCAAATTCACTTGATTCATATTTTGGAATTTTTTCTATAAACAATTTGTTGGAATAATGACACCAACACAATCAAATTTTTAGTGTATCATTTATGTTGATTTTGTTCAGCTATATAGTGCATAAACTTGAAAATGACTAAGTATGTGAAAATGCTAGGTGTATATTAGAGATGAGACAAACATTAAGAATGTATATTAGAGATGATGAAGTATATAAAAATGGCTAAGAGTGTATATAAGAGATGAGAAAAGCATTGAGAATGGTCAAGTACATGAAAATGATTAAATATGTGAAAATTGGTAAGTGTATGAAGGTGGGAAAGTGTGAAAATGGCTTATGTGAGAAAATTGCTAAGTGTGTGAAAGTCTGTGAAAATGCTCAAGTGTATGAAAATATGGCTAAGTGACAAAATAAGTACATAAAAATGACAAATGGTGAGAAAATTACTAAATGAATGAAAATTGCTAAGTGCATGTGACTAAGTTGTAAAAATGACGTAGTGTATGTGAAAATTCCTAAGTGCATGAAAATATGGTTAAGTGATAAAACAAGTACATAAAAATAACAAGTGGTGAGAAAATTACTAAGTGTTTCAAAATAGCTACATAATATGACAAGAAAATGAGTAAGTGTGTGAAAATGACTAAGTGTAAAAATGAGCTTGTATCAACGGTGAGTGATTATTTGCATATAAGTGGCTTAAGTGTGTAAAAATGACAAAGCGTTTCAATAAACTACATGAAAAGGCAAGTATATAAAATTGTGTGAAAATGACCAAGTGTATGATTATAATTTATCGACTATGATAAAGTATGCGAAAATGTCTAAGTGCATGAAATGACAAAATGAGTGAAAATGACTAAGCATGTGAAAATTAATATGTATGCCTAAGTGTGAAAATATGACTAAGTGCATGAGAATAACTAAGTGTATCAAAACAAGTATGGCTAGGGCCAAACGTCACAAGGGGACTTAAACGCCATCACTACATGACGAGTCATCATTCAAGACTGGCATTTGAGGCTTGCTGGTCGAGTTTGGGCCCCAAACGTCAGAGCCACAGACGTTTTGGGGCCCAAACGCGACCAGTAGGTCCCAAACGCTAATCATGGCTAGCTAATCGCCTACCATAACTGGCGTTGGGGCCTGCTGGTCAGGTTTAGAGCCTGCTGGTAGCGTTTGGGCCCCAAACGCCAGACATACATGCATTTGATCCCAATACTCCCTATTATACTTAGGGACAAATCTATTTTTCGTAGAATCTAATTGGATAGAATAATAGTTTGTAACAAAATATATTTATATGCTTATAAATTAAAACGTAAATATGTTAATTTTCAAATTTTATGGGGTTATAATTTATAGAATAAAAGGTTAAATTTCAAAATTTAATTTTAAACTTTTAACGAATATGTTCGATTGAAAGATAAAATCTGACCTTGAGTATTATACGTGTTTGTCAAACCGATAAATAGGATTTACCGACCATCATAATTATATATGGTGAAAACCCGTCTAAATCGATACTTGTCACAAAAGCACAACAACATTATCAATGATAACTTTTAATGAGTTTATGAATAAGTGTTCAATTGTATCAGGAATCTTAATCAATCCAATCTAATTTCACTTAATAAGTGTGTATCATGAATGTTTGCATTGAAATAACGAATTTTTTCTATTTTTGTCAATGATTTTCTCGGTGTACGGTAAATAATTACAAAAACATCAATTTTTACAGTTGATTATGAAGATGCCAATTAGAGCCATATAAATGACGATTAGGCCGAAAAAACTGGCGATTGGGAGGGAAACTGACGATCGCCTATTTATACATGGCATTCAGGAATGAAACTGGCGACTAGAAGCATGAAACTAGCGCTTAGTTTTAACAATGCAATTAACACCTTCAGGATGACGTTTAAGGGCTAAGAATAGGCGATTCGCCTATTAGGTATGACGATTAGTTTGTACATATATGGCGAATCCCAATACATATTTGGTAAGGCCTAGTACGTATTTGGTTAAACCCTCCAAGAATTATTATTTTGTATATATTTGGTAAAACCCACTACATAATTGGTAAACTTCAGTACATAATTAGTGAACCTCAGTACATATTTGGTGAAGCCCTCTAAGAATTATTAATTTATACGTAATTGGTGAACCCCACTACGTAATTGGTGAACCCCACTACGTAACTGGTGAATCTCATTACGTATTTGGTGACCGCCCCCACCCTAAAAAAGTTATTATTTTGTACGTGTTTGGTGAACCTCAGTACATAATTGATGAACATCAGTATGTATTTGATGAACCCCTCCAAAAATTATTAATTTGTACCTATTTGGTGAACCCCACTACATAATTGGTGAATCCCAGTCCGTATTTAGTAAACTCCTATAAGAATTATTAATTTGTGCTTAATTAGTGAACCCCAGTACGTAATTGGTGAACCGCACTAAGTATTTGGTGAACCCCTCTAAAAATTATTATTTTGTACGTATTTGGTGAACCCCAATACGTAATTGGTGAACGCAACTACGTAATTGGTGAACCCCACTACGTAATTGGTGAACCCCAGTACATAATTGGTGAACCCCACTACGAATTTGGTGAACCCCTCCAAGAATTATTAATTTGTACGTATTTGGTGAATTTTTCTACGTAATTGGTGAACCTTAGTACCTAATTGGTGAACCCCAGTACGTATTTGGTAAACACATCTAAGAATTATTAATTTGTACGTATTTGGTAAACCCCACTATGTAATTGGTGAACTCCAGTACGTAATTGATGAACTCTTACAAGAATGATTAATTTGTACGTATTTGGTGAATCTCAGTATGTATTTTGTACGTATTTGGTGAACCCCACTACGTAATCGGTGAACCCCTCTATGTATTTGATGAACCTCACTACGTATTTAATGGACAAAAAACATGTTACCTGTTGGGCTTTTTGTGGCCCAGATTGTTCCAAATTCAATCTAAGGGCCATAATGACCCAACATAGATGCCGGGAATTTCTTCCCGGCATCATAAAAGTTTCTGTATATCTACGGTCCGAAAATTTTCAAGAACACATTATCAACATTTTAAGTCTAACTTTTCCTAAATTCACTTTACTCCTTTAACTATGAGTAATAAATTTAAAAAATTTACTTTACTACTTTAAACTATGAGTAATAAGTAGTTAAAACTTTAAATTTTAAATTTTTTCACTTTCAACCTTAAACTATAAAAATTACACTTTAATCCTAAAGCTAGCTTCATCCATTCATGACTTGACTTTAACAGACCAACTCGTTTGATACATTCAGAATGGCATCATTTCACTTATATTGAAATACCACAAACTTGTCTTTTGCCTTTTAGGTTTAAGTCCTTCAACTTTTGGCTTGTTTAACTTGTCATTTTGATTTGTTGACAATAAACATGTTCTAAATGTGATGACTACGTGAAAACAACAAGGAGATAAATGGATTCGGGAAGTCACAATGTCCGAATTTAGACGATGATATTTTTGTTGATTTAAACAGAATATACCGATCCTTTTGTTTCCCTGCTTACCTTTTTCTAGTAGAAGAAGTTGGAGCTAATAAAGTTTGACTTTTTATCTACGTAGTCTTTCTGGATAAGTCGCAATTGTTGAATTGTCTTACTCTGTTTTCATTTCAAACCCCCCCCCCCCTCCCTCCCAAAAGCCGAACCCAACACCCATGATTTGCTAGTATTTTTATTTTGTTGTTTGCCTAAGGTTGTAATTATCACAAATGCAAGTGGTTTTGCAGAATGTTGTTTCACGCCTTCTGATAATGAGTTGAAGTGCTAATTCAATTGTTGAGTTCTTTGATGAGGAGGAGGGAGCAAGAAGGGGAAAGTGAATTATGGTTTGAAGTGTTTAGTTTTGGGTTTATGGTAATTGGGTATAAGTGAATTGACGTCGATTTGAATGTATCAAAATGATATTGTTTTGTTAAAGTTGACGTATGACTGAACGAAGTTAGCTTCAAAGTTCAAAGTGTAACTTTTAAATAGTTTAAGGTTCAAAGTGTAAAATTTGAAATTTTAGAGTTTAACATGCGTATTAAGAAGTACAAATACGACATACGACATGAATACGATATAATATCGACATGTTGACATATCTTTAAAAAATAAGATACGGAGATACGATTAGATAAAGTATTATGTGTGTGTGCGCGCGTGTATATATATATATAGTTTGTAAAATCAATATTTGCATAAAAAACTAATTAAATTACCAATCATATTAATAAGATGAATTAAAATAGCTTCATTGGTCGGAGATGTCGCCGATTGATCCAGTGAGTAGGATGTTTAAAGTTAAAGGGTTTTAACTTAACAAAATTTGATTTAATATTATTTTAGATTAATATATTTTAAATCCTAACTTTTTTTTTATCTATTTTCACCATTTACTCTTTATGTATTTACAATTTAAAATATTTATCATATCATTTTACACTCTAATATATTTTATTATTGAAAAGGTTCTCTCAAAAACGTGTTTGGAAGTTGTCGACACGTCTCGAGAACGTGATATGACGTGTCCGACACTTGTCCAAAAATGAAAGAATAAAAATAACCAGATACGATTTAACGTGTCGAACACGTATTAAATACATATTGATTTTGACACGTGTCCGACATTGATATTCGGTGTGAATAGAAGTGTCTGTGTATTACCAATAGGTTGAGTGAGTATAAGGAAATTTCTCTAATTTGTTTTATGTTCAAACAGTTTGATCCTTATAGTTTATTTTTTATCCAATTTCCTATTTATGTTTTAATCTTATAAATTTTAATCATTATTTATCAATTTCGTATTTACAATTTTCTAAGTTATGAAGATCTGGAACTTGAAGATTTATTCTTATATATATGATTTTATTTTAATTCGTGTAAATAAGTTTTTATATGAATAATTAAACAATCAACAGATATTGCCGACCATGTCATAGAGCATTGATCCAATGAAGCCAGTCATCTAGAAATTCTTATCCTCCTAATTTGCAGCTTTCTTTGAGATACACATGCTAAAGGAAGTGTTGTTTATGATATTTAGATATGATAATAGCTAGATAAATTTTACATTTTAAATACAATTTTATCATAGATCTTAAAAAATATCAAATATAATATATTTTTAAAATAGTTAATAAATATAATAAATTGATTTAAATTTAATAATATTTTTATTTAATGTTTTACTAATATATTATTTTATCGAACATTTAAATATGGATTTCCGGATTTCCCCATTTTTAATCTCGTACTCCCTATCTCTCCCTCTCTCCCTCCCTCTCTCTCAATCTCTCACTCTCATTATATATTATATGTATATATAATATTATTTTTACAAACATATTCAAAAGAGGCAGAATTGCGTATAATTTAAGTATTTAAAGACACAATATTGAGACAAGAATTCAAATGATTCCAATTTAAGAAAAATAAACATACAAGTATTCAAATTTTGATGAGGTAAGATTAAAACTTACAAGATTGAAGAAAATTATTTTACAATGATTAATTAGTGCTCCCCCTCACTAATTAGTGTTGAGAAGAAAGAAGAAAAGATTACAAAAGATGAGGAAGAATAATGCTTTATTTTCAAAGCAAGTTTTCTCTCAAAATTGTTAAGAGTGGAAAACAAGTTCTGAAAAATAAGTGGGAGAGAGCAGCTTATTTATAGGCAAGAAAAATAGAGTTCACTGGAAACACATAACTTATATGCACTATTCTTTGCTACAAAAATAAAGGTATTTTACATTTTTACTTTTGACTAATTAAAGTAAAATGGAAAATAGTTGCCTAATATTTTGACAACTAGTACAATAATTACAGAAAAAGACAAACTACAAAAATTCCTCGATAATTGATATCTTGGACATCGTATCTTCATTCTTGCTTTAGTTAGGGTAGTCATAATTTTGACAAGTCATTGTAACTATTGTTGTATATTGGAGAGTCATTATTGATATTCCTTGATAATTGTTATCTTGGACTTTTGTGTTTCAATTATTTATTCATGTCGGAGAAGTCATTATTGCCTGTTTTGAAATTCATCATGACCGTTGCATTATCCTAGAGAGTCATCACGTTATTTGAACTTATTATTTCTTCAAATTTCTTACTTTCTTGATTATTCCATCAATGGAATTCTGTCAAAAGTAAATTATTTTTATTTATTCATCATCGTTGAGAAAACTTATTTTTATTTATTCATCATCAAATGGGTTCTGAGAGTCTTAAAATACGTCATAGACCCATTATGGGACCCATTATGGTAGTGCGTGACCCTTTAGATTTCTTGATCTTTCCATTGTTGAGGGGTAGCCTTTCTGGATGATTGAGCTTTTTGGACTTTTGATTTAATTAGATAACTTGACTCTATAGATAATTCAGAGTCAGAATTATTATTGTCCTCCAAAAGGAGAAGCATATTGGATTTAGGCTTTATGACATTTGATTTCCCCTTGAATAGAGTTTGGATTAACGTTTGAATTTTTTGGATGAGTTTGAATTAGATGATTTGGTTTGTGGATTTGGGTTAATGAGCTCATTTATTTTTAATGAAGCCTAGGCGATAGGATTTGCCATCTTTAATTGAGAGTGGATATTTGTAAATTCATGGTTAATGGAGGCAATGATTTTTTATATTAAATTTATCCTACCATTTAACGTAATATTATCTTGTGAGAATTTCATCTTCAATTAAGTATTACCATATTAAGATCTAAGTTATTTTATATTTATTTGAAAAGAAGAGTAATTGGGGAAAAGAAGCCTCAATTGATGAGGGTTTGTATATTTTAAAAATAAATTAAATTTTTGTTGAAAATCGATTAGAAATAATTCTAAGACATGACTGTGAAACCACTATCTTAAGAACCAATTTGAAAAATTAATTTTAAAATTTTAATCAAATTTTAAAAACCACGAGTGGGCAAAATTACTATTTTGATGCAGGAAAATCATGTGCCTAGCATCAATATAGTCAAAATAATTCTATGTTTTTTATTTAAAAAATTTTGGGACCTGAAGGATGGGCGTTCCAATCCTCTATGGTCACGATTTTGAGAATATGGAAGGAATGATAGAGGATCCTCCCTTCAGAATTTTTGATTGGGCTAATATTAATGAATTTTGTCTCTAAAAGAATATCTCTATAGAAACTGAGACTTTTGTTATTGTGACCGGGGACAAAGTAGAAATCTGGAAGAAAATGACCTTTTACTATTTTAGTAGGATCTTTCAAATGAGCAAATGAAGGCTCAATACGAAAGAGATTTTTGCTGGGGATTTTTCATAAATAAGAGGATGATTTTCTGTATTTTGTAGTTGGTTGATTGACTAATTATGCATTAAAAGGTTGAGTAATTGAGAATGTGTTAAATTGGTTGACCAGAACTGATTGATAAATGGGTCTGATGGAGTCAAGTATTGTTAATTGGGCTTGGTTATGAGTAGAAGATTCCTATTTAATTTAGGACTTAAGGGCCAATTTTGGAGTCGAAAACTCTTCTATAATTGAACCATTCATCATTCTCACTTGATTTTTGAAAGTGAGATTGATTCTTTTAGTTAAGGACTCCACAACATGCCTATGACATTTTTTAAATCCCTCAGGTATGATGAAGAAAGTTCCTTCCAGTATCAGACATTTTTTACTGTTTTGTCTGAAAATTCAATCTTAAAAATGGTTTGTCCCAATAGGTTCACAGTTAAAATTTTTCTATCATCATAACAGATTTCATGATCTTTGTGAAAACCTATTTTTTCACATTTCTCATACCATTAAATTAGTGCTGCATTGAAGTCATTCTTCAACCTAACTTCTTCTGAAATTTTATCCAATTCTTGGATACTCAAATCCATTATGACAATAGTTAATGAATAAGAATTTTGAGCAGAAAGTGGCTGCCCTACCATAAAACTTCTTGATTTTAAAAGAATTTTGGTTGAGCATTCTAGGTTTTACCTTTCCATATTCTAGTAGGTCAGAATTCTAAAATTCCTCCGTGGCAGAAATTTAAAATGATTTTCTGCATAAATTTATGAGAAAGAAAGTCAAGAATTAAATTATTAATGTCTTGAATAAATTTAATATTGAAATCAAAACTGCTAAAAATATATTGTTACCTGACAAAACTTTGTTTGGAAGCGATGTCAAAACATGTTTTGTAGATTTACAATCAATTTTTAAAAGAAATTTTTGATTTAATAGATTATCTTAAAATTTAACATTAAATTGTATGATTCATTAATTTCTTGAATAATGGAATGACGATCTCAAATACTGAAAATCTAATCTTAGGTTGAAACAATTTGATTTTTCTTGTAGAGATAACTAAACTTTTTTGTTTTATAATCTTGGCAAACAATTCAAGATATTTCCATCTTTGATAAATAGATTTAGAGAAAGATCATAATTAATGTGAACAATTAGGAAATCAGTATACTGGTTGAAAATTATATTCGAGAATTCACTCGGAGCATTTTTAGGTCCAAAAGGCATTACATTCCATTTGTAATGACCAAATGAAGTTACAAATATAGTTATGTATTTTCCATTCTCATTTATGTGAATTTGCCAAAATTCAGATTTCATGTCAAGACATAATTCTTCACAATTTTTTTGTATAATTTGTTTTAAAGAGCAGGATTTTTAAGATGTTCTTCAATTCTTTTAGATTTTATTTCATCTTGTACAAAACATAATTATTTTTCTTTATAAGAAATTAAATTCACAGTTTTATAAACAAAATTTTGCTTTAAAATTTTCAATTTCTCATTGTGAGAACAAAGAAATAGATTGAATTTGATAGGTTTATCCATGAGATGAGTAATTATCTCATTATTCTCTGTTGGAAAAGAATACAATAGAGAAATAAATGGTAAACCCAAAATAATTTTGTCTGTCATATTTTTTACTAAGATAAATGATGTTTTAAAATATATATTATCTTAGCAAATATGAACTTTACGGATTTCATAATTGATATGCATTCGAGTATCATTAGTAGAGGACAATGATTTTTTATCTTCTTAAAGTACTTGGTAGGAATGAATCTTTTCTGCATACAATTCAAATCAGCTTCTGAATCTTTAAGAGCCATTGAAGTGAAATCAAAATCTTATATTATTATTCTGACCATTATGTGCCATTTTTTAATTTTAATGTGACTAAGGATATGAATAAAGTTATCATCATCTTGAATATTGACAACATGTTCCTCATTATTAGAAATTGGGGATCTACTAGGTTCTCCTAGTTTACTGGATTTGTGAGTTTTAATTAAATTGTCTATTTTTTAAAGATTTAATTCTTTTGTTATTTTTGTGTTTGAATTTTTTAATTCTCTTATTTCATTTTTTAATATTTTTTATTTATTTTTAAAGTTGTTGTAAAGTAACTTCTATTTCATTTCCTTTAATTTTGTTGAAATTTACAAAGGTTTTTTTGGCTTGCAGTATTATTATTAGACTTGATATTATTTTTCTTTTGAATTACTTTCCTTAATCTCTCAAGGTATTCATGTTTTTATTCAAGATTTTCAATTTATTAATTTTTTCTTAGGCTGGTGCAATATAATATGACTGTTGCTGATTATAAAAGGAAGTTCGAGGAATTATCTCACTTCACCACACATTACGTTGATAGCGAGATCAAGAAGGCTCAGACCTTTGTGTCGCTCCATATGCACACCACTTACGGAGCAGTGGTTGAAGCGGCCTTGTTGATGGAACAAAATCTTCCACCTCGTGCACCACCACGGTCAGAGCAATCATTTCATGGAAAGAAAAAAATTCTCATCTGGGTCCCCACAACCCAAAAAGGCAGGCAATAAAATCAAATCCCTTGCACGCTACATGTAACAAGCATCATAGTGGCCAGTGTTTCAAGGTGAACAACGCTGGCTTTAAGTGTGGAAAGACTGGGCATTACCTCAAGCAGTGCCCTTTACTTGCTCAATGACAGAATAGAATCTCGATGGAGATAAAGAAAAAGGGAAGGTTTTCGCACTAACTCGCTAGGAAGCTGAGCAGTCGGATACAGTTGTGGCAGATACATTACTTATACTAGGACATTCAACTTTTACATTGATTTATTCTGGATCCATGCACTCTTTTATATCTGCTTCGTTTGTGACTCATGCATCATTGCCTGTTGTGCCATTGGGTTTTAAGTTATGTGTTTCTACACCTTCTGGAGCTTATCTCCTGGCTAATAAGGTGATAAAGAGTTGTTCATTGATGATAGCAAATAGCGTTATGTATGCTAGGCTTATAGTCCTAGGGATGCATAATACTTTTATTCTTAGAAAAGTATTTGTCAAAATTTTATATTTCTATTTGTGGTACTTTTTCCCATAAGATAATATATAAGGTTTCCTATTCTTTTGGGAAGAAGCAATTAATCCATATAGCTCACAGAAATTGCCTAATTCGTATTTCACAGCGTTCTTTTGCTTTTTAATTTGTTTATTAATTTTCATGTCTGTACATATTCTTAGACCTTCATTTTGTATTGTAGTGATAGTAGGACTATAGGGAGACTATTATAGTCTATACTTTCTAGGTCATCACTAAGCAGTGTTCTAATTTTATGGGTATACAAATTTGGTAAGCCCTTTTTTGAATTTTTCTTTCCAAAAGGGTTGATTGCTGTCATCCATAGACATTACTCTAGACAAAAATACATTTTTGTATTAGTCAAAGTCACTTAGGGTAGGACACCTAAGATTGGTTAATTTGTCATGGATACTCGAAATAACGTTACTTGGCGATCTAATAAAATGTTCAATTATTATGTAGAGAAGGTATTGATGACATTATGCATTGTTTCCTGATCCTCTCCAAGAATTTGGATTCCTTAAGCATCAATCTTTATTGCTATAAGGATGATATTTTTAGATTATTCAATGAGATATTTTTCCCACCAAGAATGAAGTATTCCTGTAAATCATGTACTAAGAGTTTTATAACCTCACTGTGAGGCAATTTGTGTGTGGTAATGTAACTATTGACTACCACAACCATGTGCTGTAATTTGTTGAGAGTTTCTTGTTTTGAAAGACCATCAATATTCTATTCATATAATTTTTCTACAAAAACAAACAATTGATTAACTAAAGAAGATTTAATAATTTGGATGTCTAAAGGAATAAGCCTTTTATGCCATTTCCTTTCAAGTTTGTTAATTTCTAAATTTTTAAATTTTTTGTCAGTATTGTGAATGGTTGAAGATTCATCTATTATAAGTGACTCATAGGTGGAATCTGATCTATGACTTTCTAAATCAGAACTACTATTTTGGTTAATTACCTTAACAGAAGAAGATGATCAACAGATTTGTTCTTCAATTCATGAAGCATTTTATCAATCTTTTATTGAGGGGAACAATATTTAATGTAATTTTATCTGAAAGATTTATTAAATGAGTTTCTTTCAAAGATTCATTAGATTTAAGCTCATGAAGATCATCAACTCAAGTTTGTCTAATTGTTATTAAACTTTGATTAGTTTAATTAAGTTGTTCAACAACATTTTATTGGATTTTTCTTCCTTTGAAATCTTAAAAGGGGAAGTAGTGATTAAAATTTTTATGATTAATTATAATTTTATTAGGTGGGGGATGACTAGTAGTCACCCAACTTGAGTATTCCTTGACCCATTTGGTCTTAGAAATAACTTTAATATTATTTTAATAAATATCCTTGATACAATCAAGAAAACACATATCAATTCTAAATTATTGCATGTACGTCTTCCATTCAGCAAGAATGAATTTTCTTTGATCCATTTTATATGTCTCTCTTAACCTATTGTGTCTATTGAGATTGACTGGGTCATTTATGTGTTGGGTTAAACTCTCCCAGTCAGGCTTGTATTCTTGGTTTAAGGTACCTAAATTTAAAACTAAGAGATGGAGATTGAAAAAATGTAAGGTTCCTTGAAAATCAGAGGCAATTCGTGATTAAAATTTGTCAGATTACTTAGTTTAATTATCAAAGATTGACTGACTGACTTGAAAATTTGTGGCTATGCTTTTAAGTCTTAAAGTTTTTTATTTTTGTTCCAATTGATGGATTCTAAGATCTTGATTATTATTGACAGTGGATTCCGAAAAGGAATTTCTAGGAATGCTAGACTGGTTAAACTCCCTAATTTGAGGATTAGAAGTAGAAGATTGGAAAATAATTTTAACAGTTCCATCCATGTACTGCTGGATGTAATCAATATCTTCGGTTGGGCGTTTAATTGGAGTGGGTTGGCTTTCATTGGTTAAAAAACAATTTGTAGGCAAAGTAATTGCAGACCACCTAATGGCTTTAGGAACTTTAATATTAGCATTACATTGGCTAGATTGAATCAACAATGTTTGAATTTTTGGACTCTTATTGATTTTTTGGACTCCTAGATTGAAGGATTTAAGAATATGTGAGTCCGTTAAACTAACAACAAATCTAAAAAAACAATCAAAATGGATTGGACCATTACAAAGTGAAGATTCAATTAATCCTAAAAATACTGTCATTATAATTTATAAATCTTGCATGTCGCAAGGCTAACAAGATATAAGTATTTAGGTCTCTCCTTGTGAGTGGTTTAACTCCAATCTAGATTAAACCAATATGAAGGAAGTTGTATCCTTCTTCAATGTGATGTTTAATTGCATTATAAGAAAGTAAGTGACAAGTTTCATACACTTTCCTAAGAGCATTGATGTTTACATGATGCTGAGGCTTGAAGGAAACAACATATCATGTTGATTTATAAATTTCTTTACTAGGGATTTTGGGTATATTCCATACCCTATGATCTACATGATCATCAGCTAAATATTCATAATGTTCTTCATTAATTATGCATGGCATTGTAATCATTGTAGACCTACTGTTACAAGATGAATTATTTCTAAATAACCTACTCATTGCTCAAGATAAATAAGTTATTATTATGATTAAAATTTTCATAATGAATTTTGATTATCAAACTTGCAATGACTTTTACAACTTCTTATGAAGTCACTCTTCTTCCCTTTGCCTTTACAACTACCCTATTCTTGGGATTTACGTAACTAAAAGGTGTTATTAGGGTGCCTGAAGAATATCAAATAGAAATTGATATGTCAGATTCACAGATTAGAAAATCAAAGAATACAGAGAAATAATCAAGGATAAAAATAACCAGCCATTTGGGTGGAGAGTCAGATTAAATAAAAAAATTAAGCAAGTAGGCAAGTAAATAACAATGGCAACAATAACCAGCCACTTGAGCGGAGAAAAACAATAATTATGCAGAGTAATTAAGAATAGTAAATACCCTACAAGGTTTGACTCTGATACCAAAAGAAGCAGAATTACGTATAATTTAAGTATTTAAGGACAATGTATATTACAAGCAAGAATTCACAATAGCAAAAATAACTAGCAATTTGGGCAGTGAAGACCAATAATTAAGGACAAGAGTGAAGAAAATTAGTTTATAAATGATTAATTAGTATTCCCGTTCACTAATTAATGTTGAGAAAAAAAAAGAAAAGATTACAAAAGAGGAGGAAGAAGAATGATTTATAATTATTCAATCTCACAACTTAAATTATCCTTACATCCCATCTCTATATCATGTAAGGATAGCTGTTGCCAGAAAATTTTAAATATTTTAAATAAAAATGAAGAACAAGAAATTTTTTTATTAAATTTAATTAATAAAATTGATAATCCTGAAATAAAATAAGAATACCTTGAGAGACTTGGGAAAGTAATTCAAAAAATAATACTAAGTCTAAGAATAATACTACAATCACAAACCCTTAAAAGAATCAACAAAGCTAAAGGAAAGGGAAAAAGGTTACTTTACAAGAACTTAAAAAAAATTAAAAATGAAATAAGAGAATTAAAAAATTTAAACACAGAAATAACAAAAGAATTAAATTTTTTAAAAATAGAGAATTTTGTTAAAAAACATGAAACCAGTGAACTAGGAAAACCTAATAAATCTCTAATTTCTGATAAAGAGGAACATGTTGTCAACGTTGAAGATGATGATAACTTCCTTCAAATCCTTAATAATTTCAAAATTAAAAAATGACACATAATGGTTAGAATAATAATTTAAGATTTTAATTTCACTTAAATGGCTTTTATTGATTCATGAGCTGATTTGAATTGTATGCAGTAATGATTTGTTTCTATCAAGTACTTTAAGAAGATAAAAGAATCTTTGTCCTTTGTAAATGGTACAAGAATCCATATCAATTATGAAGTCCATAAAGTTCATATTTGTCAAGACAATGTATGTTTCAAAACAACATTTGTTTTAGTAAAAATTATGACAGAAAAAATTATTTTAGGTTTATCATTCATTTCTCTGCTGTATCCTTTTACAACAGAGTATAATGAGATAATTACTTATCCCATGGATAAATCTGTCAAATTCAAATTTCTTTCTTCTTCTCACAATGAGAAATTGAAAACTTTAAAACAAAATTTTATTTATAAACTATGAATTTAATTTCTTATAAAGAAAAATAATTATGTTTTCTACAAGATGAAACAAAATTCAATAGAATTGAAGAACAACTTCCAGAATCCCTCTCTTAAAAAAAAATTAAAATTTTGTATAAAGAATTATGTGCTGACATTCTCAATGTTTTCTTGTACAGAAAGCATCATACTGTCAATCTGACTTACATTAAGAGATTGGTGGAAAAGAATATCTCAACAAAGGCACGGCAATTCAGATAAATTCTGAAATGCTTGAATTCTATAATTCTGTAAGAAGGAAATTATAGAATTTCTCAATAAAAGTATTATTAGAAGGAGCCAATCCCATTGGTCTTGCTCGGCCTTAAAGGCCAGTGAAATTGAACGAGGAGTTCTTTAGTTAGTAATTAATTACAAACTCCTTTACAATGTTTTGGAGTGAATACGATATCCTATACCAAATAAAAGAGACTTAAATAACAGACTTGGAGATGCTATTGTATTCTCTAAGTTTGACATGGAATCTGAATTCTTACAAATCCGATAAATGAAATGATAAATATGAAACTGCATTTGTAACTCCATTTGAATGGAATGTAATGCATTTTAGTCTTAAAAATACTCTTAGTGAATTTCAGAATATAATGAATAAATTTTTTAACCAATTTACTAACTTCTCATTGTTTATATTGATAATGTTCTTACTTTCTCTAAATCAATAGAACAACATTGAAAACATCTTGAATTATTTGCTAAGATAATAAAGTAAAATGATTTATTTATCTCTGCAAGTAAAATTAAATTATTTTAATCTAAGATTAGATTTCTAGGATTTGAAATATATCATTCCATTATTAACCAATTGATCAAGTCATACAATTTACTAATGAATTTCTCAATGAAATCATTAGCAAAACCCAATTACAAAGATTTCTAGGATCATTGAAATACATATATGATTTTTATAATAATTTGAGAATTGATTGCACGCCTCTTTTTGAAAGGCTTAAGAAAACCCCCCTCCTTGGACAATTACCCACATCAATTTAATTAAGAAAATTGAAACTCATGTTAAGACGTTTCTTTGTCTTGGAATCCCTATCAATAATTTTTTTAAAATTATCCAAACTGATACCTCTGAAGTTAGATATAGAGGCATTTTATTACAAAAAATCTCTTCAGTATCAACCTGAACAAATTGTCAGGTTCACATCTGAAACTTGGACTCAATCATAAATAAATTATAGTACTATTAAGAAAGAAATTTTATCTATTGTATTGTGTATACAAAAATTTCAAGATGACTTACTAAATAAAAATTTCTCTTGAACATTGTCTGTAAATCTACAAAAGATGTTTTGGAAAAAGATGAAAAAAATGTTGCTTCCAAAAAAATTTGTGCTCGTTGGCAATCCATTCTTAATATTTTTATTTTGATATTGGATTTATTCAAGGCATTAACAATTCAATTTCTGACTTTCTTACTCGTGAATTCCTGCAGGGTAGTCAAGATGGGGTCAAGGCCCCAGGCCTTAAAAGCTAGAATTAAAGGGGAGTCTTCAACTCATTGGCCCTTAAGGCCCAAATTAAAAAGGAGTCTTATACTCCTAACCAAACCCAATTAACAATAATTTGGTCTATCAGACCCAATTATCAATAAGCTATGATAAACCAATTTGACCAATTCTCAATTACTCAACTTTTTAATGCACAATTAGTCGATCAACCAATTACTACAGAAAATCATCCTCTTATTTTAGAAAAATCTCTAGTGAAAATGTCTTTCATCTTGAGCCCTCATTTCCTCATTTGAAAGATTATGCTGAAATAACAAAAGCTCATTTTCTTCCAGATTTTCACTTTGTCCCTGGTCACAAGGATAAGAGTCTCAGCTTCTATAGAGATATTATCTTAAAAATAAAATCCATTAATATTAAAAAAATCTATGAAGAATGAAGACATGATGTTCAAGATATCAATTATCGAGGAATCTTTGTAGTTCGTCTTTTTTTACAATTATTGTACCAGTTGTCAAAAGTTACGTAACTATTTATCCTTTTACTTTAATTAGTTAAAAAATGTAAAATGTTTTCACTTTGTAGAAAACAATAGTACATGTAAGTGATGAGTTTCCGGTGAACTCCACTTTCCTTGCCTATAAATAGTCTGCCCTCTCCCATTTATTTCTTAGAATTTGTTTTTTACTCTTACGATTTTGAGAGAAAACTTGTTTTGAAAACAAAGCATTCTTCTTCCTCATCTTTTGTAATCTTTTCTTCTATCTTCTCAATATTAATTAGTGATTGAGAGCACTAATTAATCAACGCAAATTAATTTTCTTCAATCTTGTAAGTTTTAATCTTACCTTATCAAAATTTGAATTCTTGAATTATAATAACTTGAATTCTTGTCTCAATACCCTATCTTCAAATACTTAAATTATACGTAATACTTGTTTAATACCTACTTAATTATTGTTCTTCACCATCTAATTGGCTGGTTATTGTTGCTATTGTTTCTTACTTGTTTACTTGAATGATTAATTTTATTTAATCTGAGTCTCCGCCCAAGTGGTTGGTTATTTTTATCTCAATATATTATCTTTAAATACTTAAATTATACGCAATTCTTGTCTCAATACCATGTCTTTAAATACTTAAATTATACGTAATTCTATCTTTTTTGGTATCAGAGCCAAACTTGGTAGGGTTTACTATTCTTAAATACTCTATATAATTATTATTCTTCACCGCCCAAGTGGCTAGTTATTGTTGCTATCGTTGCTTACTTGAATAATTATTTTTATTTAATCTGACTCTCCGCCCAAGTGGTTGGAATTTTTATAATTGATTATTTCTCTATAATCTTTGATTTTTTAATCTGTGAATTTGACGTATCAGTTTCTAATAGGTTTACTTTAGGTACCCTAATAAGACATTCGGATATGTAAATCCTGAGGGTAGGGTAGTTGTAAAGGCAAAGGAGAGAAGAATTAAGCTTCTTAGGAGGTTATAGAACTCATAGCAGGTTCAAGAATCAAAATACATGATGAAGTTTTCAATCATAAGAATAATTTAGTTATCTTGAGTCATTGGAGTTGCGTGATTCACAAATATAAAAATTCGTTGTTAGATTGTAAAATGCAACAATATCTCCTTATGCTTTATTGATGGGTGTGTGAATAAATTAACCTAGTAAAGTACTCGGTGAAATGTATCATTGAATAAGACATGGAGAATTGTACGAGACAATTCACTATTATGACTTTCTTATTTACAGTCAACAAAGGAGTTAAGGAAATAATAACAAGAGGGGTAAGATGATAATTTTAAATATCACTATTGTTATTAAATCCCAATATTTTAACAAGAGGGTAATATGTTAAAATATTCTATGGACCGTGAAATAAAAGTGCTTATTTGTACCAGCAGAAAATGTAGTGCGCATGAATTGAAAATTGATTCAGCATCGAACCTATAGTGGAGTCGTACGATGTCAGGATTATATAGGTAAGGAATTTATAAAAATAAATTTTCCGAGCATTTGAATCCTATAGCTTTATTTATGTGAGTCCATTCGGCCTCATGAGTAGCTCATGAGGAGACGAATAGAATAAACAACATCAGTTGGCCCAAAATATATTTTGAGCCAAGTTGTATTTCCGGAACCCATATGTGATGGGTGTTATCACTTAATTAGTGGAGAACAATTAATTGATGTTCAAATTAATTAATTTTTTTATTTTTTAATTATTGAATAATTAGTAAATAAGAGAAATTAATTAATTGATGGAGATCAATTTAAATTTATCAATTTTGGGTTGATGAATTTGGACACAATATTGACGTTAATGGGAGATGCGATTTTTGACAATTATAGATTATGGGGGTGAATTTCGGAAATTACACATATATGGGGTATATATGAAAATTTTAAAATTATTATATAAGAGATGACATTAGGTTGCCTCCCTAAGTGTGTTAACACAACCCTAATCACATAGAGTAGAAAAAGATTTCTCTCTCTCTCACTTCTACTGTGCCGTTGAATTCATAGAGGAAGAAAAGAAATCAGCCCACACTCAGTTCCTAAAGATGTCATTGAGATATATACTTCTGAATCCAACGAGTTGTTGTTGGTACGAAGATTAATTGAAGTTCTTGGATTTGAAGATCAAAGAAAGCGAAGCATTTAATAATGATTCCAGTAATTTTGAAAGTATCTGATACAACGAAAAGGTATAAATCATTTCTACCTCTTTTGATTGCGTTTAACGTTTTATGCATAATCGGATGCATGGTTTTAATATTTAATATGATTAAAAGAAAATTTTCTTCTTCAATTATTTTGAGAGCCCACACTCAGTTCCTAAAGATGTCCTTGAGAGATATACTCGAAGACTAATTGAAGTTCTTGGATTTAAAGATCGAAGAACGCGAAAAATTTAATAAGGATTCCACCAATTTTGGAATTATATGATACAACGAAAATGTATAAATCCTTTCTACCTCTTTTGAATATGTTTAACTTTATATACATAATCGGATGCATGGATTTAATATTTAATATGATTAAATTAGTTGAAGTAATTTTTTTTTATATTCTGCCCTTGAACCGTTCGTGGTTCAATGATTTTTCCACAAATTTTTAAAACCCAATCCAACAATTGGTATTAGAGCATTTATTTCTTGATTATGCATATTCTATGTAAACATATGTATTTTTGGATGTTGTGATATTGACATATTTTTGTATGGTAGATTCAAAATTAATTTGAATGTGTTTTATGAATGGATCTCGATCTATTGGCTCTAGGCGTTTTTTTTTCAATTATAGAATTGATGTACGCCGAAATTGAGGCATAAGATTTTATATAATTTATTTTCTTGTAAAAGTTATATTTTTATTAAATTCAATGTATTCCGTCGTCGCTTAAAAATGTCACCATTGAAACCACCATCATCACCGTCACTGTCATCGTTGCTAGACGCATCACCATTGCTGTCGCCAGACGCCACCGCTTTCACCGCCTGCCACCATGCTGTGCCGGCTCCTGTTGTCCACTGCCGTACCTTGCGTGGTAACTAGGGTTTGTGAAACTCTAAGCGATAATAATTAGGGTTTAGGAAATCCTGTGATATTACACAAAAACCCTAATATCATCTTTTATCTTTAAAATTTTGAATTTTGGATGTTAAACAGATCAAAGAATAATTATCTAATTTTATTTATTTACAATTTGAATTTTGAATTAAACAAATAATTATCTATTCTATCTTTTTATCTTTTGAATTTTGAATTCAAAAATATAATTATCCATTGTATTTACTTTATCTTTTGAATTTTGAATTTAAAATATAATTATCTATTTATCTTTTTTATCTTTTGTATTTTAATTTTTAAAAAGATTTTCCTTAATTAAGTCGCTTTGATCAAAATTTTGAATTTTAAAATTGGGACTACATTATTGTAAAGAGTTACAAAATTGATGAAACTTTCTGAAGGACAAGGAGAGTATTACAGACGTCATGAAGACTAGTATTTAAATTAATTGTAATTTATTTATTATTCTTTTTTAGTTGTAATTAGAAATGAACCAATAAGAAGGTTAATTTTGAATGAATGATTTATTATTATGCTCGCATCATCATATAACATTTCATATAGAAATAGGGATATGCCAATATCAAAATGTCATGTAGCGTGTACATGCATTATTGTAGTTTAATTAATAATGGGCTATAATTTAAATACAATACGAATTTTATAAAAGTTATAAATTCTAAATTGGGATTTAATTTTTATAAAAGTTTATAATTTTCAAAACTAGTTTTTTTCCAAATTAATAAGGAGTTATAGATTTTGAAAAAACAACGAAAAATCTATTTTTTTTCTAAAAACTAAGTGAGAGGATCGTTTATGTTGAAACGTTCCCAAGGTCCTTAACCCAAACTTGATCGTGGCACGATGAATTGTCTAGAGCTGCCCTATCGATCCTCTCTTCTGTGGGAGAAACATAGGAATCATTTCATTTTTGAGTTGTCGAGTTATTTAAGAAGCTAAAACTTGTAAATGAAAGGTTGAGGCAAGACCATCCCTAGACGGACTGTTAGTTCATGGCAACCTTTAAAGCTGATGCGTTGGTTAAACATTTAGACCGAAATACATTGGAATCCCTAATAGGGGCTAGTCAATGGAGTTAATGTGATCAAAACCATTGGTGATTAGTTAAGCTAGATGTAATGACATCTTAAGAAGCGTTAACTAAATGAGAGGAGACTCAATGCGATAAGAGGTAGATTGGACGTTGTCCTTAGATAAGACAAGCTATAGGTTTTGATCGTAACATCATGGAAGAAATATTTTTTATTGGATTTTGAAATATTTAAGTATTTGCATTATCCATCATACTTCCTAAATAATTGAGTATTCTTTTCAGTGATCATGTCGATATCCCCTCTTTTAACTATCTTAAACGCGAACAAACTTACTAGTGAAAAGTACATCGATTGGAAACATAATCTTGATATCGTGTTGATGGTAGACACCACGCCCTGTCCCCTTGAGCCTATTGTTGAATCGACTCAAGATGAAAAATATGCTTATGCTTCTTGACTGCATTCTGATGAGATTGCCAGATGTTACATCTTGACTTCTGTTAGCAATGTGTTACAACAACAACATCAGAACATGAAAACTTTCACTGATATGATGTTGAAACATCACCGAAATGTTTGGAGATCAGGGTCGTCAAGCCAAATAGGATACTATGCGAAACTTCATGAACTTTATGATGAAACCTGAAACTCCTATCAGAGAACATATAATGCTAATAATTAGTTATCTGAATGAGATAAAGATCATGAGTACTGAGGTAGATGGAGAGACACAAGTTGATATGATCCTTGAGACTCTCTCTGACACTTTTGAGAACTTCAAACTTAATTATTCGATGAATATGTTGAGGTACTCACTTCCAGAGCTGATGAATGAATTACAAGTTGCTGAGACCTTGTTTCTGAAGGGCAAGAGGAAGACTGGAGAAGCAAACTTTACTGAAAGCAAGCCTTCCACCTCTAGCGCAAAAGAGAAACACAAAAGAGGTCCGAAGAAGGCTATGGAGCATAACTCAAAGCTGTGCAAGGTAATGGCACTGCAAAAGACAAGTGTCATCATTGTGGAGCCGTTGGCCATTGGAAACGCAACTCAAACTATCTCAAGGAGTTAAGATCTAAAGATATAGTACTTGTTACTGAGACCTGTTATGTGGCTGACTCTACTTTTTCATAGATTGTAGACTTTGCAGCCACTAACTATATCTGTTGTTCTCTGCAGGGGTTCAGGGAAATCAAAAGGCTTGACGAGGGCGAGTTCAACTTCTGTTGGAGAAATGAAGCCCTAGTATCGGTCGTATCTATGAGAACTATTAAATTGTCATTTGATAATAGTTTTATGGTTTTACGTGATATTTATTATATCCAAGTTTTTTGGAAGAACCTTATTTCAATAGCTAGTTTAATTGAGCAATGATTCAGTTTGAACTTCATTGATAAATATATTAGTATTTTTTGAAAAGGCTGCTTAATTACTACTGCATGTTTGATAAATAAACTGTTTTACATAAAACCAATAGTTTCAATAATATGTGACACTAAAGTAAATACAGATTTACAAAGGGATAGTAAAAGATTGAAGTCTGACTCAACCGATCTAACCTATTTGTGGCACTTACATCTTGGCCACATTAGCCTAGACATGATTAAAATACTTACAATGAATGCTCCATTGCAAACTTTAAGTGTGGGATCACTACCCACATGTCAATCATGTATAGAAGATAAAATGACCAAGAGACCATTTTAGCGAAGGGTGAAGAAGCCACTCAATGCTTTGAACTCGTACATAGTGATGTGTGTGAGCCATTAAATATCCAAGAAAAAGGATGTTATGAATATTTTGTAACCTTCACTGATGACTACTCACGTTTTAGAAATATTTATCTAATGCACCAAAAGTTTGAAACCTTTGAAAAGTTCAAAGAGTACAAGACTATGGTCGAAAAGTAATTACAGAAATATTTAAAAACGCTATGATCTGATTATGGTGGAGAGTACTTGCTAGGAGAGTTCGAAGACTTTCTTAAGGAAGAATGTATTCTTTGGGGATATGCATCGGAAACACTAGCATACATTCTGAACCAAGTTTTTTGAAGATGGTGCCTGGCACGCCATATGAAAGATAGAATGGATGAAAGTCGTCTGTTAACCACTTTAGAATATGAGGGTGCCCAGCACATGTTCTGAAACAGAAGACAGGTAAGTTGGCTAGTCGATCAGAATTATGCATATTTGTAGGATATCCTAAAGGAACGAAAGGGTGTGTCTTTTATAGTCTGACTGACAAGAAAAAATTCGTAAGCACGTTTTCTTGAAGAAGATTATATGAGAAGCGTGAAGTCGAGAAGCACTCTTGTGCTTCTCGACTTCCAATTATTGAGTAGGAGGACACCGACTCCCAATTCAGGAAATGTTTTTTATTCAATAATGGAAGAATTACAGCTGGGGCGAGAGCCTATGAGCCTTGACGTAGTGGCAGGGTTGTGAGAGAGCCTAGCAGGTACATGTTTTATGGAAATGCCTTAACAATAGTCTCAGATAAGGAACATGATGAACTTATCTCTTACTCATAGGCCATGACTGGTCCTGAAGTAAACCTATGGCGAGAAGTCATGAACGTTGAGATACATTAGTGTACTCGAACGGAGTCTGAAAACTTATAGATAATCTTGAATGGGTAAAACCTATAGGGAGTAAATTGATCTATAAGAAAAAGAGAGGTCCGTATGAGATTGTGGAGACACTCAAAGCTAGGATAGTAGTCAAGGGCTACACACAGAAGGAAGGTATGAACTATGATGATACCTTTTCACCGGTAGCCATGCTTAAATCCATCTAAATCCTCATGTCCATTGCTGCTGCCCAAGATTATGAAATCTAGCAGACAGACGTCACGATTGTTTTTATGAATAACAATCTTCAATAACACATTTATATGAATCAACCAGACGGGTCATAGAAAAAGGTCAAGAGGGTAAGGTTTGTGAACTGCTGAAGTCCATTTATGGACTTAAGCAAGTGTCACGGTCGTGGAATATTAGATTCAACAAAACTGTTAAGAACTTTGATTTTGAACTGTTAGTGGACGAACCCTGTGTATATAAGCTGATACCCGAAGGAAAAATGGTATTTCTAGTCTTGTACATAGATAGTATTCTACTCATTAGGAACGATGTAGGAAATTAATCTTATGTCAAGATTTGGCTTGTAAAAAAATGATATGAATGATCTTGGAGAAGTTGTCTTTGTCCTAGGTAGAGGGATGGAGAGAGAAGGAGAGAGAAAGTGCGAGTGAGAGGGAGAGGGAGACGGAGAGACAGAGAGAAAGGTGTATGTGAAGATTGCAACATTATTATATAAGGGATGGCATTAGGGTTGCCTCCCTAAGTGTGTTAACACAACCCTAATCACACAAAACACACAAAGGTTTTTCTCTCCCCCTCCTACTGTTGCCGCCGAATTCATTGAGGAAGAAAATAAATTTTTCTTGTTCATTTGTTTTCAGAGCCCAAACTCAGTTCCTAATGATATCCTTGTGAGATATACTTCTGAATCCAACGTGTGGTTGTTGATGTGAAAACTAATTGAAGTTCTCAGATTTAAAGATCGAAGAGCGCGAAGCATTTAATTAGGATTCCACTAATTCATAAAGTGTTCGATACAATGAAAAGATATAAATCGTTTCTATTTCTTTTGAATACGTTTAATTTTATATGCATAATCAGACGTATGGTTTTAATATTTAATATGATTAAATTAGTTGTCGTAAAAAATTTTGATATTCCGCCCAAGAACCGTTCGTGGTTCAATGATTTTTCTCAAATTTTTAAAAATTCGATCCAACAATAATAAGTTCAAATAATATGATGACTCTCCAGCATAATGCAACGATTATGATATATATATATATTCTGTGTGTATGTGTGTAAGAGACTGAGAGAGAAGGAGAGAGTGAGGGATGGATAAGGAGGGAGAGAGACAAAAATAGGAAAAAATGGAAATCTGGATTTAAATGCTATCAAATGAGAGAGATTAAAACCTTGCCTTATATGTTAATGAAGGGTAGAATATATAGTATCTAAATTTTTTTTGTGAGTCCATCCACGCTGACTATTTTTTATTATTATGAAACTACTTGTTTATTTTTGTATTAATATATTAAAAGATTACTAATCTTGTTTACAGCCCTATGATATTTTCTAGTTTGCATAATAGAAACATGGTACGGTGAAAGTTGAAATAATAAATGTTTAGAGACTAACCGATAAAATCGAAACTATGGAGACTAATTGGCTTATTAACTAATATATAATTTATCGATTAATTTACTTTGATAAATATTTGGCTAAACTATTTAAAATGAGGTCAATTGTGTCTAATGAAATTTACTTTATCAATGACGGATACAAGTAGGGTATCAATTTAAGGACACGCCGTGTCTGGCAGACCCCGCTCGCATAACCTTTTGGGATTCTTAGAAGCCTGTACTATATAGAAATCCAGTACTATATTAAGAACCCAACATATTTAATAGCACCAATTCAAATTAACTTTAGATAAATGACAATTTATGAAATAATAGAATAGACATGCATATTAATTTTACACACGCATATATATATATATAGAATAGACATGCATATTAATTTTACACACACGCATGTATATATATGTATATATATATATAATTTGGTAAAATAATTAACAACTAATTTAAACAAATCCACCAATTAAAAAACATTTCGAAACAAATCAAATTTACTAAATCCAACAATAATTAGCCAACATATTTTTAATAACCGTAAAATATTTAGCTTCAAATCAAATATTTAAAACAAAATATTAATAAAGCTATTCGTTTTTATTTCCTATTGATTAATTAAAAAAATATTTAAATCAACTAAAAATATGCGATAACATAAAAATGCATATTTATTCAATAAAGTAAAGTAGATAAAAATAAAATTGGAAACTAAAACCATATATACAGATCACAACTTTAGTAGATTGCCATGACAATAATAAGTATGCCTCCACAATGGGCCATACCAGCTTATTATGGCAAACGAATCCAGGCAACACTTGCAATTGACGTTAGCTAACGAAGTATGTGGCAAGCTTCAACATGAAGTTCTTTGGTATATCCATCAGGAAAAAAAGAGATTGATGGTTTGAGAGAGAAATGGTTGAGAAATTGTAAATAAAAAGATAAATATGATGATGTATCTATAGGAGGGTAGGGAGCAAGGCAACGGTTTCATTGTCTTGGACTTGGCCTGACACATTTTACTTAGTAGGTCGAGGGCATACCCGACTTGCCAAACTTCGTTTGTTGGTAGGGGTGTGTAAAAACTGACTAAACTGATTAAACCGAAATAGATCGAAACAAAAATTATCGGTTTGATTAGTTTTTTAAAATTTTCAATTTTTTCTAAAATAAATTTACATTTCGGATTGGACCAACCGTCTATCCTCTCTCGCACACACGCACACACGTATATGCACGCGCGCGTGCGCCCACACATATCATATTTATTTTCTCATATTTCTCATATTTTTCATTTCTCACATTTTCCTCATTTCGCATTTCTCTCATATGTCTTCAATGTTTCGTTTATAGTTGTGCTTTAAATTGTGAATGTTTATTTTAATACATGAAAAACTTAAAAAAATTTAAAACATGTATGATTAAATTCATTGACGAGTATCTTGAAATATTTAATAAAATTCTTGGTGGATCCTAAAACTCGACCGAAGAAAATAATTGTTTTACGGTCAGGTACTGATCGGTTTAGTCATCATCATGGTAATATCAAAATTTTCAGTCCAATCTAATTTGGATGCTAAAAACCAAACCGAATCGACATTGCACACATCCTACTTGTCAGGCTAGGCCAATACCATTAACAAACTATGTGATTGTTATATGTCTGAGGTATGTGACGGACGAACCTCAACATTTGTTGACACCTGTAAATATAACATATTTTTGCCAATATATATAAGTAACATATTTGTAAATTATTTTTCTAGCAGCAGAATATAAGTAACATTACCGTTTAGCTCCCTCTCAATTCACGCCCAAAATAATATAGAATCGTTCGCTTTGAGGCTTTGAACATGCAATATAACTTAGGTTTAGGATTAACTGAGCTTCAGCTCACACACATAGTCAAATTCCAGAAGGAAAGCTACTATTTGACCCCCATAACGGATAAGAGGGGACCACTCATAAAAGAGCTCCCCAAAGGGGACAAGGATGAGGAAGAGACATTTTAAAAGTTGAAGGAGATTGGAGCGGTGATGGTCGTTTGGCAGCGACTTTCCATTGCCAGGTCTGGAGTTAGTATCAACTTCTCGATCTTAAACGAGAAGTCAGTGCCACATTAGTACATGCTCCTGCTGCTTCGGCATCAGCTCCTGTTTCACGAGCTGCTCTCCCAAGTGGAATCCCAATTTATTTATTCAGCTATGCATCTCCCCGTTTTCCTATCTCTAAAAGTTCTCATTCACCAGACTTCGAAGAAGAAGATTTGGCTCCTCTCCAGAGAAGAACTCCAAGGGCTCAAGAGATGATGAAGCGGCTTCGCACCATGCTGGGTGAAATTGAGGAGTGGAACGTCCGCCCGAGAGAGAAGGCTTCCAATTCATCTCCAGCTCCTCTTGCTCCCATTGTCCCTCATGAATATGGTTCTGCCTATTCTTTCACTCCTCCTCCAGCTGCTCAACGTTAGGCAACCACTCATGTTCCTGATCTTTTTCAGGCAAACACCGAGAGTTCATCCCATGAACGCTGAGATGGTTCGCTGTCGTGCCTCCCATTCCAACTTCTATGAGTGTCTTAAACGATGCTCATGTTGCCCAAATTATTTCGCGCGGCATTGTATTTGATGTGGATTCTCAAACTACCCGCAACATGAACATTGGCAGTCTCATCAGCTCACTAAGCCATGACTTAATCCAGGTAAGTCTATTTCTTCCTTCTTTTACCTTTTGTTTCTTAAATTTTGTCATTTCCTCACACTTGTTTTTTTAGGCCATCATCCATCACAATGCTATTTAAGAGTATAATTTCCTTCGTGAATAGGACCTGATTGGTCTTCATGCGGATCTTGTTGAGAGCCATTACCTAGTCTTTAGGCTCTAGGCTGAAGTTGGACAACGGAAAAGAACTGAGGTAGAGCTACGGGAGACCATGAAGAAGCAAGATGAAGAAGTTATCGTTCTGAAAGTGGAGAACCTTAAACATGAGGAGTCCCTGAAGGTGGCTGATCTTGCTAGGGTGGAAGACGTGGAGGAGAAAGAGAAAAAGGCAGATGTTGGAAGCACACAAGGCGGATTCGTGGAGGTTCAGCTTATAATTTTTTTTAATCAAATGAATAATTGCAGCGCCACGATTTAAAAAAATATACTTTTATTGAAAAACTCTTTTTCAAATCAGATCCATTATATATTTATATATTAAATCAAAGATGTACATGGATATTAAATATACTTCTTGTAGTCCAATCAAGCATCCTTTAAGTACAACAATCTTGATATCCAACAAACGATAGATTTCGAGATCCACACAATGATCTTCCAAGCCAATCCTCAAACACACAAGGACGTGTGTGGGTACATAGAATATATCAAGAACACTTTTCTGCCTCTAGATGTATTCATAAAATGAGATATAGAGAATTTTTAGAATGATTAATTTGCAAGACAAAACTCTGATAAAAAAATAATTAAAAGTTCTTCATAGAGCTTTTTGATTAACTTTTAATCTCAGGGAGTTTCATCCTTGATTGCAATTGTGTTCTTAGCACCATGAAGCCAATTGAATAACATCAATATATTTTCTAGATAATGACATATCATATTTTTAATAGGATAAAATAATAAATTAAATACAAACATGCAATAGAAGTTGGACTCGTTGCAATTGTACAATACTGTAGTGCCACATGGCACTGTAGTGTGCCGTTAGGAGTCACAATGTCTCACGACACTGTAGTCTCACGTCCCACTGTAGTGCCACATGGCACTACAATAGTGCATGCCAATCTCTGATTCAAAATCAGTGATTGACATGTGACAGTCCAACATGCCGCGTGACAAGTTCTACAAATTTATTTTAATTAGATAAATATCTAGATATCAGTGAATTTAAAATTAACTTATCTGATCTCTCAATTAATTATCTAATCTGTTAATTAATATATTAGATAAACTAAATCAAATTATTATCTCATAATGACTTAATACTATTTAATTACATAAATCAAATATTTTGTCTCGCTTATCGATCAACACAAAATTAATCGATAAAATTATTTAATTATAATTTCTAAAAATTACATTAAATAATTATTATTTAATTAATTACATATACTTATCTCATAATTATATATTTACCCCAGAAATTTAATTCCTATCACAAGTTAGTCATTTTTTGATGTACTGAAATATTCACACCCGAGATTGTTTAGTACAGAGGTGATTTGGGGACCATTGACCAATAATTCTAAGCTCAATAAACCAAATTAGTAATTAAACTTTTTAATTAAATAATCTTATTTATTAATTCCATTATTACTCCACTAAAAATATGGAATTACACTCTTATAGATTACATAATGTATTTAGAGAGTATTCTCGTGTAGACCATTGATATAATCATTTCATATAGTTCTGACGTCCAATTATTGGTTCGTAAATTGGAATGGTCAAAATTACCATTTTACCTTTCTAATTACCTCTTGATCCTTAAGTACCATTAATTCACTATTGAATGACTAATTTATAATCGTATTATAGATTTGAGCTCAATAACCTTTCAGTTTCAGAAATAACACTTAAGAGAACTAATATATGATCCGTTAGGAAAGCTTGAATTCCAAATATGGTAAGATCATGTTCACAGTCATCCATATCAATAAATCTCCAAAACAAAAAAGACGCTAGCCTATTTTACAAATAAACCTTAACGTGTGAATAAAAAGATTCAGTAGACATGCATAAGAGTCTGTGACAACTCAGGATTTAAACTGATCTACATATGATCATTAGATTGATGTGTATCAAATCTTTATGATAAACGACAAGTTAATAATGAAATTAATCCATATCGATCCTGTCATATATGATATTGTTATATAAAGTACCTTCACTAAGATGTCTATCTACATCAATGATCCGGATCTAGATAACATGCATTCATAATGCTTAATGAATTGTACTAGCAACCATTCATTAAAGATTTCATATTTTAATATGTTGCTGATAATTTTATTCATTATCTATGACCTTAATCCTCTCGTACTTATACAAGATCATAATCTCATTAACGAAGTATATAATTTTATGATATTTATAAAAATTATTAAACAATAGTTAAAAACAACAATTATGAGAAAAATATAATTGCATTAATTTCATATTAAAATGTCAAAACACATGCTTTGAGGGCACTACGCCCAACAATTTCCCACTTGCCCTAAAGAAAATATTGCATCTCTCTCAACCCTATGTTTTGCGCATGACTTCATAAGAAGTGTCTTCGTAAACGAATCAACCAGGTTCTGATATGATGCTATCTTCATAACAGTCACATCCTCTCAATGAACGATCTCCCTAACAAGATGATATTTCCTCTCTATGTGCTTGTCCCTCTTGTGACTTCTCGGTTCTTTGGAATTAGTTACTGCCCCTTTATTGTCACAGTACATGATCAATGGCATGTCCATATCTAGAACTACTTCCAGATTAGTATAGAACTTTCTGAGCCATACCGCTTCTTTCGTAGCTTTACAAGCTACTATACATTCGGCTTCAATAGAGGAACTGCAAATACTGGATTGTTTAATAATTCTTCAGAACACAACTCCTCCACCTAGGATGAATACTGATCTAGACGTCGACTTTCGACTGTCCCTGTCTGATTAAAAATCAGAATCAATATATCCAGTGGGGTTCAGGTCTCCACCTGAATAAAAAAACATATAATTTATCGTTCTCCTAAGATACTTGAGAATGTGCTTTACTGGAATCCAATATTCTAAACCAGAATTTGATTGATTACGACTGAAAATTCCTATTGCATAACAAATGTTTGGTCTCATACATAACATGACATACGTGAGACTACCAACAACTGAAGCATGAAGAACCTTTCTCATATCCTCTTCCTCTTAAGATGTCTTAGGACATTGCTCCTTAGAGAGGATAATTTCATGTCTGGTCGGTAGTTGACCCTTCTTATGATTCTCCATAGAGAATCTCTCAAGCATCTTATCAATATGAGATGCCTGAGAAATTACCAATAGGTTGTTCTTTCTATCATTTAGGATTTGGATGCCTAGAACATAACTCGCCTCTACCAAATATTTCATTTGGAATTTCTCAGCTAACCACTTCTTTACTTTTGACAAAGTTTTTACATAATTCCCAATGAGTAGGATATCATCTTCTTAAAGAACTAAAAAAGCACTATCTTATCTTTGATGTATTTATAAACACATGCTTCGTTAACATTTTGCTTGAAGCCATACGATTTAATAATTTCATCAAAGATAAGATTTCAAGATGTAGATGCTTGCTTCAATCCATAAATATATTTATGCAACTTGCATACTTTCTGATCTTGCCCATTTTTTACGAACCCTTCTGGTTACATCATATATATGCTTTCTCTAATAGAGCGATTCAGAAAAGTTGTTTTGACATCCATTTTCCATATTGTATAGTCTAAATAGTTGCTATGGATAAAAGGATGCAGATGGATTTTAGCATGGCAACGGGAGAGAATATCTCTTCATAATCGACTCATTCCCTTTATGTTTAACCTTTGGCTACTAGCTGTACCTTGAAAGTCTCTACATTCCCATCTGCACCTCCTTTCTTCTTGAATATCAACTTAGATCCAATGGGACTGGCATCTTCAGATGGATCTACAAGTTCTCAGACAAAATTAGAACACATCAATTCTATTTCTTGGTTCATGGCATCTTACCATTTCTCATTTTTTAGCATCATCCATCACCTTTTTAAAGGTTAATAAATCATTCTTATCAGTGCCAGACATTAGTACATGCGCCTCTAGTTTATAGCAAATAGGTTATCTTACAATCCCCCCACTATGACATTGCAAGTTTCCTGAAAAGGAACAATGATTTATGTGGTTTATCGTTTATCGATTAATGATGAAGGTGGTGTGATCTCATCAGGCGCTAACTCTTCGAAAACTACTTTGCTTTGAGGTTTGTAGTTTTCCATGTAGTTGTGTTAAAAAATATGACATTTGTTGATACAAACATTTTTTTATCCTTGCGACTATAAAAGTACACACCTCTATTCTGTGGAGCATAGCCAACAAATATACATACTTCAGACCTTGAGTCTAACTTTTCACTCTTGGGTCTAAGAACGTCAGCTGGACACCCCCATATACGGAAATGACACAAACTGGATTTAAAGCCATTCCGTAACTCTAAAGGTGTCTTGCTTACGACTCAGAAGGCACTACATTTAAAATGTAAGTTGTCGTTTGAAGTTCATATCCCCAAAATGTGAGTGGTAGTGATGAGTAGCTTAACATAGACCCAAGCATATCCAATAGGGTTCAGTTTCTCCTTTTTGAGACACCATTTTACTATGGCGTTCCAGATGCTGAGAGTTGGGATAGAATGCTATACTCCAGCATGTAATCCTTGAATTCTAAATCCAAGTATTCACCATCTCGATCTGATCGAAGTGTTTTCAGTGATTTACCTAATTACTTTTTAGCTTCAGCTTTGCAGTCCTTAAACTTTCTAAAAGTTTTAGACTTTTTATGCATTAGGTAAGTATAACCATATCTAGAGTAATCGTCAATAAAAGTGATAAAATACTCATACCCTCATCTATCTTGTACATTGATCGCAACACAAACATGGCTATATACTAGCTCAAGTTGTTCCTTAGCTCTTTGGCCCTTTCTTGTGAAATGTCTCTTGGTCATTTTTCCCTCTAGACAAGATTCACAAACAGGAAGAGTCTCAACATTTAGTTTTCTCAAAGCATCATTCTTTGTTAACCTGTTTAATATATCTAGATTAATATGTCTCAACCTAAGATGTCATAGATACGTGTCATCATCATTATGAGAAAATCTTTGTTGTTTGTTACTTTTAGGATTTGCTTCTTTAAACAATTAAGAATTATTTAACGCATGTTAAGTCAATTTAAGTATATACAGTCCGTTCAAAACTTCAGCATGATAAATATTGAAATCATTATTTGAAAGAATAAATTGATTATTAATAAAGGAAACTTCAAAAGATTGTTCTTGCAGTAGCGAAAGAGAAATCAAATTTCTAAAACACTCAAGAATAAAATAGACATTGTTCAAAACAAGAAAATGATTTCCAAAATTAAGACAGACTGTCCCCAATACTTTCGCTGACACGAGCGCACCACTGCCAACTCTCATTATCACATCGCCATCAACAAGCTTTCTTGCCGAATCAAGCATCTACAAAGAAGAACATACATGATTAGTGGCTCCTGAATCCAATATCTAGGATGATGAATCTATTCCACTAAATAAGCTTCAAGTACAAGTAAATCACATTTACCTTTCATTTTCAGATCGGAGAGATACTTGCTACAGTTTCTCTTCTAGTGATCTTCAATTCCATAGTGGAAACATTTTCCCTTAGGTTTGATGTAGCCTTTGTTCTTCTTGGCCTTGGGTGACTTTTTGGCTTTCTTTCCTTTTTTGTTCTCACTCTTGTCCTTACGATTGTTCTTCTTCCCTTTGTTGTTCTTAACAACATTGGAAGAAGGTTTTGCTCAGCAACATATAACTCGCCTTCTTTGTTGTTGATTGACTCAAAAGTCTGTTGTTCATTTAATAATTGGATCACGTTGAATTTCAACTTGTTAATAACATAGTTGGTGGTGAAAAAAAAAAGCAGGTGTGAGCGATTCAAGTATAATTCTGACTTGAGTTCCTTCAAGTAATGTTAGCCCCATGTACTTTTGTCTCATGCATTATATTGATCATGTTCAAAACATGTTCACGCACATAAGTACATTTCTTCATCTTGGTTGTCATGTAGCTCCTAGTAGCCTTATGACGACTGCTGCCCAAACATCACCTGTAAATATTTCATAATCTCATAGGAAGTTTTCATGTTTTCATGCTTGATTCTCAGAACATCATTCATGCTCACAAGAAAGTAACACTTAGCTTTGTTATTGGATTGAATCCGAGCATCAAACTTATCTCTAACATTCTTAGGAGCATTGACAGCGGGCTCCTCAGGACATTCCTCAGTAAGAATAAATTTGTAGTTCTCACAATTTAACATCAAGTTTAAACTGACTTCCATCTTATGAAATTATCACCAATTAATTTCTCAAGTGCAAGTAAAGCAGTAATATGGTTGCACGTGGTAGACATAATAATAACTGAAAAATAAAACATACATAATTCAATATAATTGAAGTAAATATCAAGAATTCGGAAAGTAAATATGATGCATGAATGCACGTATTCAACACATAAATTTAACATTTATTAATCTACGATAAGACAATCTAACAATTAATGTGTCGCCTTAGGGTCGGTCAGATTAATTTTAGACTGTCTATGAGACATTCTCATCCTTATTAATTAAAAATCAAAATATCTCCTATTTTCTCCTTTAATAATAATGTATCTCTTATTTGTCAAGTCATAATTATCCACTCAAAACTTAATTATGATTTTGTAAGTGTAACCCATTATTTTAGATTCCATGACTTGATTTAGAATATGCTTCCTTAGGGTCGGTCAAAACTAAACTATATCACTTAGTTCTTCCTTTTTAAGAAGTTCAACCTTGATATTGATACAGCTTGAAACCTTACTTAGGGGGACGAAAACAAAGCCATCTCGAGGCCCTCACATACCTCACAGTATTGTACTAATAATGGAGACCACAAATTACATTGACATGTCAACCTTCTCCCACTCATTATTTTAGGATAATGTGTTTCTATTCTAATTAATCAGTTAATTCTAAATTAATTACTAGTTAAAATAAACCCATGAATGTAAAATTAACAGTTAATTCAATCTAATTGGTCGAAGCTCACTTAACCTTCTAAAAATCCTAAGTCAAAATTAGGTGAGTTTAGATTAACTAATTAATTATATTCATCAAACTTTTATAAAACTCTTTTAATAAGTTGGTTATCCAAAATGTTACTATAGCCTTTAGAGTGGTGTGATTACCAAGTTTTAACTAATTACAACCTAGCAGTTACATGCAATTGATTTCTCAAAATAATTCATATAAACATATTAGGAAAGTCCTAATCAATCATGTTTCTACTAATGAGATGCATGATTAAATAAAACTCTGTGGCATTTCATATACGGCATGTGATCGACTAATGCATGATCATATTATCAATCAAATCAACAAACATTTATTTAATAATTAAATAAACAAATGATGAACCGAGTGACTATTGGGTATTTCTAAATTATAACATTAGAAAAATAGAAATAATTACAAAGAGGACTCAAGAATACACATTTCCCAAATAACTCCTTCTCCACCAGAGATCCATCTTCGTAATCTTAAAGCTTTGATCAAATCCCTTTTAATTAGGATAAAATATTTTTTCTAATTACATAATCTCATTAATTATCCTTTTATAATTAATTGAATTTGATAGTAAAAAAATGATGACTCATCAAACTTGGGCCAGACCGACTTAATTAAATAATTTTAATTTAAAAGAATTAAAATCGATAATTATCCTTTTAAAAATCAAATTTCAAATTTTAAAAGTCAAATTTCAAATTTTAAAATTTAAAATTTCAAAATTCAAAAGACAAGGATAATGTTTGAATTTCCGCGAGATATCATAGGGATAAGGTAACACGGTATCAGATTTTCTACGAAACTTCCCTTACAGTAATAACAATTGCATTGCCTCTAACGATAGGACTCTCCTACCGTTACTCCCATCCACCGCCATCACCATGTCCATCAACCACTGCCGGTGTCCTTCATGGCGCCGCCGCCGCCAGTGGCGTCAAGGATGACAATTTTTCAAACGGCTGCCTCCATTGGACTACCGGCGGCGTCGGTGTCGGAATTCCAATTTCCGCTGCTAGGGCAAGAATTCCTTTGGAATTCCTATTTTTTTCTTCCTCATTCGTCTCGTGCGTTCTTCTTCTTCCTCATTCGTCTCGTGCATTTTTCTTACAACATGATATTCAAAATAAAATTGCAAATATTCCTATGCCTAAAATGGCTTACACAAGATCTAAGGAAAAAATAAAGAACAAAGTTTAAACCCAAAAGTCACCATACAATTAATGATTCATCATTAACCATACATTCAAAGAAAAATCATCCATTCATTCATACATATCAAAATATATATATGAATGATGCAAGAACAACACCCACACAATATTTAATATACAAATATATAAAGACCGCTCTGATACCAAATGAAAATTTGCAGCGCCACAATTTCTAAAAAGAAACTTTTATTGAAAAACTCTTTTTCAAATCGGATCCATTATATATTTATATAATAAATGAAAGGCAAACATGGATTTAAAATATCCTTCTTGTAGTCTAATTAAACGTCCTTGCAATACAACAATCTTTGTTATCCCATAAACTATAGACTACGAGATCCACACCACAATCTTTCAATCCAATCCTTAAACACACTAGAACGTGTGTGGGCATGTAGAATATATCAAGAACACTTTTCTATCTCTAGACGCACTCAGCACATGGGATTTAGAGATTTTTTAGAAGGATTAATTTGTGAGACAAAACTCTGATCGAAAAACAATTAAAAGTTCTTCATAGAGCTTTTTGATTAATTTTTAATTTTAGCGAGTTTCACCCCCAATTGCAACTGTGTTCTTAGCACACTGAAGCCAATTAAATAATATCAATATATTTTCTTGATAATGACATATAATATTTTTAAGGGATAAAATAATAAATTAAATATAAATGTGTAATTGAAGTAGGACCCACTGCAATTGTACAATATTACAGTGTCACACGGTACTACAGTGTGTCGTGAGGAGTCATAGTGCCTCACAACACTGTAGTCTCACGGCACCACTGTAGTGTCATGAGACCCTACATTTTTCCATGTCCCACTGTAGTGCCACGTGGCACTACCGTAGTCCATGTCAATCATTGATTCAAAATCAGTGATTGACATGTGACGGTCCAATATGTCAAATGCAATTTATGTAAATTTATTATTTATTTTAATAAGATAAATGTCCAGATATCAGTTAATTTAAAATTAATCTATCTGATATTCCAATCAATTATCTTATCTATTAAGTAACATATAAGATAAGCTAAATCAAATCATTATCTCATAATGATTTAATATTATTTCATTTCATAAATCAAATATTTTACCTCACTTATCGATCAACACTAAATTAATCAATAAAATTATTTAATTATAATTTCTAAAATTACATTAAATTCTTAATTAATTAATTAATTATATATAATTAACTCATAATTATATATTTGCCCCAAAAATTTAATTCCTACTTCAAGTTAGTCATTTTCTCATGTCCTAGAATATTCACATCCTAAATTGTGTAGTACATCGGTGACTTGGAGACCATGAACCCATAACTCTAAGCTCCAATAAATCATATTATTAATTAAACTCTTTAATGAAATAGTTTTATTTATTAACTTCGTTATTACTCCTCTATAAATATGAAATTGCACTCTCAGATATTACATGACGTATTTACAGAGTATTCTCGTGTTATTCAATGATATAATCATTTCATGTAGCATTTTCTCCCAATTATTGGTTCGTAAATTAGAGTTGATTAAAATTACCATTTTACTCTTCTAATTACCATCCTTAAGTACTATTAGTTCACTACTGAATGACTAATTTATAATCGTATTATAAATTTGAGCTCAATAATCATTCAGTTCCAGAACACATTTAAAAGAACCAATAAATGATCTATTAGGAAAGCTTGGATTCCAAATCTTTTAAGATCATGCACTCAGCCATCTATATCACTGAATCTCCAAAGCAGAAGTCACTAGCCTATTTTACCAATAAACCTTAACGAGTAAATCAAAATATCTAATAGACATGCATAGTAGTTCATGACTTCTGAGGATTCAGAGTAATCTATTAAATCTTTATGATAAACAACAAGTTATTAAATATATTAATCCACATCGGTCTTATCATATATAATCTTATTATATAAAGTACATTTACTAAGATGTCTATCCACATCAATGATTCGGATCCAGATCGCATGCATTCATAATGCTTAGTGAACTATACTAGCAACCATTCATTAAAGATTCCATACTCTAATATGTTACTGACAATTTTAGTTATTATCTATGACATTAATCCTCTCGTACTTATACAAGATCATAGTCTCATTAATGAATATGGAATTTTCAGATATTTACATAAATTATTCAACAATAATTTAAAAGAATAATTATAAGAAATATATAATTGCATTAAAGTTCATATTCAAATGCAAAACACATGTTTTGAGGACACTATGCAGAAGCAGAGTTCCAAGCGGCCTTCGCTAGCGGAACAAGCTATTTATTTCTCGGCTCAAATTCCCCCCAGACGGTCCTTCTATGACGAGCTTCTTGTCCTAGTTTTTGAGGTTGATACCATTGAGGACCCTTCAGCTGAGGTTAACGCTACTGAGGATGTTGCTGCCAATGTTGCGTCTGAGGATCTTGCTACCAACGTTGCATCCGAGGATGTTGCTACTCACACAACTATTGTTATTTCTTAATTTTGTATTTTTTTTCTTTTCTGCACTTCTCTTTTCTATGTCTAATGTACTTTTATTTTCCCTTTTTAATTATAAGAACTTTTCTTTCCTTGCCAAAAATCTTCAACGCATTTTTTTTTCGTTCATAAGGAATCAAACTTTTGATCTCAATTTCCTTTGGAGAATGGCTATTAATTGTAGTGTGACCCATTCTCAAAGAATTAGTCCTTTTTTGCTCTATTTCCTTGAGAGAATGACTGTCCATTGTAATGCAGTCCGCTCTTAAGGACTTAGATTCACTTTAGAACCATGACCCCATTTTTCTTTAGAGAACGACTTACCATTGTAGTGTAGTCTGTTCTCAAGGAATTAGGTTCATTTTAGAACCATGGCCCCAATTTCTTTAGAGAATGACTGCCCATTATAGTGTAGTCTATTTTCATGGATTTATGTTCATTTTAGAACCAAAGCCCTGGTTTACTTTAGATAAAAACCAACCATTGTATGTGTTATCCATTATCAAGGACTTAGGTTCATTTTAGAACCATGGCCCCGGTTTCCTTTAGAGAACGGCTGCCCATGGTAGTGCAGTCCATTCTCAAGGACATAGATTCATTTTAGAACCATGCCACAATTTCCTTTAGAGAATGACCACCCATTGTAGTGAGTGCATTCTCAAAGACTTAGGTTCATTTTAGAACCATGGCCCCAGTTCCCTTTAGAGAATGGCTGCCCATTGTAGTGTTGTCCATTCTCAAGGACTTAGGTTCATTTAGAACCATGGCCTCAGTTTCCTTTAGAGAATGACTACCCATTGTAGTGTAGTCCGTTCCCAAGAACTTAGGTTAATTTTAGAACAATGGCCCCAGTTCCCTTTGGAGAATGACTGCCCATTGAAGTGCAGTTCGTTCTCAAGGACTTAGGTTCATTTTAGAACCATGACCTTGATTTTCTTTGGAGAATGATTATCCATCGTAGTGCAGTCCATTCTCAAGGACTTAGGTTCATTTTTTGATCCACGACCCCATTTTATGTTTTCCTTTGTTAAAAGAGAGAAAAATTTGACACCATGAATGTTTACGTGGAAAACCAATGCGGGAAAAAGCCAAGGAAAAATATTGACTATAATGATTTTACATTTCAGACAAAATATATTTTCAGATGCGCAACATTCCAAGGTTTGGCCAAGTCTTTCCCGTCTCTCGTCGTCATATAATAATATCACCGCCTCCAATTCCTTTGACAATGTATGGTCCTTCCCAATTTAGCCCCAACTTTCCTTCTATTTGACAAATCTTCTTCAATACTAGATCTCCTTTCTAAAATCATCATTTTTGAATTTCTTTGAGAAATAAGTTCTTATTTTTATTGTAGTTGAACATTGGGATCAATTCCGTATCTTCGCTTTCTTCCAAAAGGTTTAGATTATCTTTCATCAATTTTTTATTCTGACACTCGCTCAGACTTGATCTCATAGTTGGGCGCCTAATCTCAATGGGTATTACCTCTTTTGTCTTGTTGTGAGATTCAATGGGGTTTCGCCCATTGACTCTCTAGGATTGATCTTGTATGCCCATAGTACTGTTGGTAGTTCTTCCACCGATTTTCCTTTAGCCACTTTTTTCAAACCTTTCAATATGAGGAAGTAAAAGGGTTTTGTGGAAAAATATTGTATGCAGATACAAAATCCTGTGAATACTCATCTCAGACAACAGACTTCAGTTTGTAGGCAAAACGGTTAAAACTTTCTTTAAAAGATTGATATATTATCAACCGATTTTCTATGACCAATAGTAGCATTCATTCAATATTTTATGCGCCAACAATCTTCCTCCTATATGATTTCTACATATACCTTCGTGAATTCCGCTAGCACATATTGGGCCTCTTTCATCTTTAGGCATTTTGGATATGGACTTGAAAAAGACATTTTGTACTACATTCTGTTAATTAACGAATACTTGGTACTTTGTTGTTGAAATTTTCTCCCCAGATGCTTTTCTTCAAGTAATTCTCCTTCTGTTATATAACGGATTATGCCATCCTACCAACTAGGTTCCGTTTCGACTTTTATATCCATAACATTGCAATGAAAACTTTATACTTGGTTCTTCGAGAAATTCCACCGGCACATTTCTCTTGTAGGAGAGTTGTAGCACGATGACAAGTTTGCCAATGCATATGCATGACTGGTTTCAACTCTCAGTATCTGGTGGATTTCATAGTCCTTTAGTAGATTCAATAGGTCTTTAGTCCGTTGTAAATATTCTAACATCCTTGTATCTTTTACTGTGAATTCTCTCATTATTTGTTTTACAATTAGTATGGAGTCACAAAATATTGTTACCTTCGTTACCTCAAGTTCCAACAACATGTTGACCTATGTCATCAAGGCTTCATATTCTGCCTCATTTGTTTAATGTATTAAACCTGAAAGAGATGGAATGCTCAAGGATTTCTCCAAACAGAGTTTGCACTACTATTCCCGTTAGTAGTTTGTTATATTCATCAGAGGTAAGCGGAAGGATGGCGAAATGGGAAATTGAGCTTAAAAGTATGAAATCTGCTTTGAGGCAAGAACGTCGATCAAATGGCAAGTATTGGCTGACTTTGTAGCAGACTTCACTCACAGTGAAGAAGGCAAAAACAAAGGGTTGAAGATGGAAATAGAGAACAGATCATGGAAATTGTTCATTAACATATTTATGCTGTGAGCTAGGAAGTAGGGTATCAGCTTCCTCGCTGCAAATACAACTGTCTGCACCAATTTTTCCATCCTATTATATCTGACTTCGGCTCACACTAAACTATTACTTATGAAGTAAATGGGTTTTTGCTTCATGCCCTCCTCTTTGATTAAAATGACGCTTATTTTTGTTTGAAACGATTAAAGATCACCGAAGTAATGTCTAAACCCAATGATTTAAGGCAAAGATAAAGGATCCCAGAACAAGGAAATACCCTTTTCAATTGTCTCAATAACTAAACTAGATCAGAATGAAGAATACAAATATATTCTAAAACGATTATGAATGGGTAGTTTCTGAAAAATATCAGCAAGAATTCAATTTATTTAAACCCATATTTTATTGTATATTGGATGAATAAACTATTTTGTATGATTTATTTACTATAAAATTTCATATATATGTTTATATATGATATACCGTCTCCCATTAAAGGATTTATTTTCATAATAAAATGAAATATGTCGAAATTTTATTGTTGCAAAAATTATTGAAATCAAAGAAAAATGTTCGATGGAAAAGCAAGTTGATCGGTTAATTCAATAAAAAATGAAATGGGAGTTTGCACTCGATTTCGTTGGTACCGTCCAACCGAATCCAATTCAATTGTTTACTTATTCTATTTCAATGAGTAAATTTTTAAGTTCAACCAACCCATTTTCAAAATATCAAGTGGATGAATAAAAATCTTTAGCTTTAGAAAGTCTTTCATTTGCCTATCATTATATACAATACCATCCATATTAGCTATGGAATTCGAACCCGAACTCTATTTATGATTTACTTTTTCTATCTCATTGGTCCTTATTTCAACATATCGATTTAGGCCTAATCCATTATTATTATTATTTTTCTACCTATTATACCATACCCTTTCTTTCATGGGTGAATTCCGCGTATTTTCACATCTAGGATTTACATATACAACATATATCACTGTCAATAGTGAATTTATTATTATTTCAATAGTTTTATTTCAATATTTTGATTCAAAAGGAAAGAGATTAGAAACTTGAAAAACAAGGATTGGGTTGCGCCATACATATGAAAGAGTATACAATAATGATGTATTTGGTGAATCAAATATCATGTTCTAATAACGAACCATTCTGATTAGTTGATAATATTAGTTGAGAATTTTGTGAAAGGATTCCTGTAAAAGGTTTCATTAACTCATAATTCATGTCGAGTAACTCCTAATGGATAAATAATAGCAGTCATTTTTTTGTATGGCTCTTTTAGGTACTTGAATATTTCCCAACTGTTCTGGTCCATTTATAGTTATTGCTTCTGTGAACATAGTAGCTAAATAATCCCAACATTTTACATAAGGTAGATATTGTATAATTGTTCGGTTTTCCATAATATTTCCCGTACTTACCATGTTGGGTATATGAAGACAAAGAAATACACATCTGCATTATCTTACATTCTGATACATGATAGTACTTTCATTCAATGACGTATCAATTAGATATAGAAATGAATCAAGAAAATCTTCTTATTCAAATTTGAAATTTGAGTTTGAAGTCTAAATATTTTTTGTGCGTGCAAAACTATACCATTTTTTTTTATATCCGAATCTCATTTTCAAAATGAGATTTCTTATTACTTATTAATTAATAAAAGAAATTTTTTTTTTTTAATTTGACAAAAAAAGAAAAATAGGAATTCTTAATGAAATTAAGATTATTGCGTATACCAAATTAAAATGAGTGGCATTATTATATTATTACTGATTAATAAATATATATATCGATAAAAATATCTAAAAAAATAAAAAGGAGAGGAAGGAGATTTGATTTTATGGTAAAAAATTCATTCATCTCAGTTATTTCGCAAGAAAAAAGAAAACAGAGGGTCTGTTGAATTTCAATTATTCAGTTTCACCAATAAGATACGAAGACTTACTTCACATTTGCAATTGCACAAAAAGATTATTTATCTCAAAGAGGTCTACGTAAAGTTCTCGGAAAATGCCAACGATTGCTGTCTTATTTGTCAAAGAAAAATAGAATACGTTTTAAAGAATTAATTAATCAATTGGATATTCGGGAGTCAAAAACTCGTTAATTTAAAAAGTCATTTTGAATGATTTGATTTATTTGATTTTGAATTTTGATGAATTGATTTTTGTTTTCAGCAATTCATGGAAAAATGAATCGAGGAAAAACTTATGAATGGACCAGCTACAAGAAAAGACCTTATGGTAGTCAATATGGGATCCCAACACCCATTAATGCATGGTGTTCTTCAACTCATCGTTACTTTAGATGGTGAAGATGTTATTGACTGTGAACCAATATTGGGTTATTTACACAGAGGGATGGAAAAAATTGTGGAAAACCGAACAATTATAGAATATTTATCTTATGTAACACGTTGGGATTATTTAGCTACTATGTTCATAGAAGCAATAACCGTAAACGGACCAGAACAGTTGGGAAATATTCAAGTACCTAAAAGAGCCATACTAAAACGACTACTATTATTGGTATCAAATATGAATGACATATTTCCCAATAATAGCAGTCGTTTATTGACTCATAAAAAATCGATAATCCACTCATGAGAAAAGTCCTTCCCGCATCAAGCACTAATATATTTTTAACGTATACTTAGATCGGGTAATCATTCCAATTAAGAACATAAGCTCGTTGCTTTTTATTTCTCTATAATTGGAGCCATGGGGCTCTATCCATTTATTCATTCGACCCCACTTGCAATTTATTTTGTTCCGCATCACCAATTCAAACAAGGTTTTGGACCGATCGGGTAAAAATATTCCCCGAATTCTCCATTGATACGACATGCTACTTTTTCCATTCATTCCTTTCAGGATCAGTCGTGGTCTTACAAACTCTACTGATAGTATGGATGAATCCCTTACTTCATACAAATGTGTAAAAGATGCTAGCCGCACTTAAAAGCCGAGTACTCTACCGTTGAGTTAGCAACCCCAAAAAAGAAAAATAATTAGTATGTGTAGATACAATCGGAATCAAAAACGAAATGGAATTGCATGACGTAATCAAAATATGAAAATAACAAAAATAAAAAAAGTTCTAATTTATTTTGAACTTAAAAATGAACAGATGAGATGAAAAGCGAATGATTTTTTAGTAAAGATTTTTAGTAAATATTTAGATAAAATAAGAAATTGATATACCGTCTCTTGTATCTTATGTTATCCCTTCTTAAATTATTCATTTTTTTATATAAAAAAAACTTCTTATATCACACAATGAATTATATAATTTTCATTTTAATGATAAAACAAATATAAAAACATATTTCTTTTTCGAAATAATACTAGAAAAAAAAAACTAGAATATTTTTATAAACTAGAAATTCATTTCTATAATCTATAAAAAATAGAAATTTTATCGAAAATAGAAATAAAAAATAGAAAAAATGAATATTGAAAATAGTTATGTTAATCCGCATACACGTCTTGCCTTTACTGCTATATCGGGAGTTACTCCACGTATTGGTTGACGTAAAATAGATAGTGGATTTGTTTCTGTCTTTTGTTGAATCTTTTCATGGCAAATTTATGAATTAATCGAATATTTATTTTTTTAGTATCTTCCAAATATTTTGTGGAGATTCGAATCTTTTATCATCATAACTAATTTGATTAGGACTAATATTGACATCTGGAGTTATAAACTCCTTTTTCGTGTCTTTTCTAATTTTTTCAGTTTTATTTATTATTGTTTTTGTTCTATCAGTCAGATCTGTCATTTTTATTTCCCTCAATGAAAAATTTGCCCAATCCATAGATCGAATTGGAATGGACGATTCCTCAATCATTCGATTACTCATTATCGAATCTCTTGTTTCTTCCTATACCTATGAATTTCATTGGACCCAGAAATGAGACATTGGAAGAATCTTTTGGCTCTTCCAATATCAATAGGTTGATTGTTTCGCTCATGTATCTTCCAAAATGAAAAAAGATCTCTGAGAGCTGTTTCCTGGATCCAAAAGAGAGTACTTGGGTTCTCCCAATAACTAAAAAGTGTATCATGCCTGAATCTAACTGGGGTTCGCGGTGGTGGAGGAACTGGATCGGAAAAAAGAGGGATTCCAGTTGTAAGATATCTAATGAAACCGTCTCTGGAATTGAGATCTCATTCAAAGAGAAAGATATCAAATATCTGGAGTTTCTTTTTGTATATTATATGGATGATCAGATCCGCAAGGACCATGATTGGGAATTGTTTGATCGTCTTTCTCCGAGGAAGAGGCGAAACATAATCAACTTGAATTCGGGACAACAATTCGAAATCTTAGTGAAAGACTAGATTTGTTATCTCATGTTTGCTTTTCGTGAAAAAATACCAATTGAAGTGGAGGGCTTCTTCAAACAACAAGCAGCTGGGTCAACTATTCAATCAAATTACCACGTATAGAAGCAATTCTTTGCGAAGAAGCAGCTTCGAAAGTAATGGCGGGGTCGTCAGATATTCTTTGAATTTCTTGAAGGCGTCTTCGCATTCCTCATCCCAGCTGTCAATGGAATTTGTTTAAAGCCACCAACTTTCCTGTTGATCTCGAAAAGAATCTATTTAAAGCCACCAACTTTCTCATCAGACTTTGTACTTCTTTATGAGTTTTAAGGGATTTCATCTCCATGATGGCCTTAACTTGGTCTGGGTTGAATTCAATCCCCCATTGTTTTACCAGGTGTCCCAGAAATTTTCCTCCATCCACTCCAAAATGCACTTCTATGGGTTTAGTTTCATGGAGCGTTTTCTTAGGATTGAAAATGCTTCATCAAGATCTTTGATGGGATCTTGTCGTTTACGGCTTTTAACCAGCATGTCATCCATGTAGACTTCCATTTTCCTTCTGATTTGCTCCAAAAATATCTTGTTCGCAAGCCTTTGGTAATAACTACTTGCATTTTTCAAGCCAAAAATCATTACTTTATAACAGAAAATACCTTATTCAGTGACGTATAAAGTCTTTTCTTGATTAAGTTAGAACATTTTCACCTGATTGTATCCCGAATAAATGTCCATGAAGCTGAGGAGTTCATGCCCCGAGGTTGCATCCACCATCTTGTCTATCCTTGGTAGCGGATAGTCATTTTTTGGTAGGCTTTGTTTAGATCCGTGAAGCCAACACATATACTCCATTTTCTGTTCTTCTTTTTCACCATAACTATGCCCGTGAGCCATTCTGGGTAGTCTACCTCTTCAATGAAGTCAGCCTTTAGAAGCTTATCTACCTCTTCTTTAATGGTCATGTTCTGTTCTGGGGTAAAGCTTCTTTTACATTGTTCACTAGTTTGATGACAGGATCTGTATTTAATTTATGACATATTATATCTTTTGAAATACCTGGCATTTCTTGTGCCGTTGTCGCGAAGATGTCACCGTTCTTCCTTAAAAAGTCTTTCAACATCTCATTTTCTACTTCTTATAGTTGGGCCCTGATATTGGTTGTCTTTTGAGTTCCTTCCTTAAGGTAGAAAAGTTTAGTGACATCTCCCGCTTTGCACCTCGGGTTAGATAGACCCTCTTGTTCGTCCGCCATTAATTTCCATTGCTCCGTTGTCTTGGCCTTTTATCCATTTGGATTCTTTTCCATTGACGTTCATCTAGCAAACTCCAGTACCATTACAGCATAAATGTGAGCAGCATCTTGATCTCCCTTTATCGTCTTTATCCCTTTTGGTGATGGATTCTTCAGTACCCGATAATACATGGACAGAATAACCTTCATCTTGTATAACCACATCCTTTCTAAGATCGCATTGTATGGGGATGGAGTGTCCAGAACTACAAAGTCCGTCAGATTGAATGGCTCTGCATTCACTGGGAGGATTATTATTCCTTTAGAGTAACTTATCGTCTCGTTGAAACCTATCAACGGTTGTGACGGGCCTTGTAACTTTTGATCACCCATGGAGATCTTTCTTACGATAGTAGGATATTGACGGCACTCCCGTCATCGATCAGCACCCTCCTCAGTAGGCAGTTCCCAACCAGAATTATTATGATCAAAGCGTTATTATGTTGCCAGTTGTACTCCTCCAAATCTACTTCATCGAAGATCAAAGGCAAATTCCCGTCGACACTCGATGAACTCCCTTTCTCCCAGTGTTCTTCCAATGTGGGCTTTTTACAGTACATCTTTCTTTCTTTCTTGGTGGTCGATCTTGCTCATTCAACGCAATTATGGTGTCGACAACCTTGAGCGGCAAATTAAAAAGATAATATGAATGAATAATTTGAGAGAAAAATAGCCAATAGAATGATTGAGCTTGTATTCCATTGATTTTCAATGTTGTACACGTTCTTATTCATACAAAAATAGATAACTAAATGATAACAAATTCCCCTTTACATTGCAAGCTTCACGGAGCTATTGTGATAGCAATCTGGCCGTTACAAAAGAATATTCTTCTCTAAGATTCCTTTTGTAATTGGCAAGCTGATCTACGACTCCCTTGTATCCATATTCCTCCATTAACTCTTCAGTTCATATCACAGCACGTGTAAAATAGAGTTTGATCGTTCAATATTGAAACAGGTGAAGCAAATGAAAATAAAGTTGGAAAAAAGTAAATTTAGTTGTAATAAGTCATGACTAATTGGTATTGTTTCTAACTTATCTTTGAAGCTACTTAGTTTGTTCTTTTTTTGTCACAAAGTTTCCAAGAATTATTTTTTAGTAACGTTGCTAAATAGTGAATATGACGGTTTGGCCTTACACTTCCTATGCCCAACCACCGATTGATATTTATCTATAATCTTAACATATATAAAAGTGTCAAAATTGGATAAACATTTTAGACAATTTTATCTATATGATTTTCTTATTAATTCTTGATTACCCTTCTTAATAATATTCTAGTGTGAGTTTAATTAACTATATATATATATATCTACCCAATCCTATTTTTTCTTTTTAAAATCTATCGTACTAAATTTATTAAAGAGAATATATAAAGAGATAAAATATTTATTTTGACAAATCAATCTAACTATTATTTTTCTATTTAAAAAATAATAATAATCTACGAAAATACAATAGACATGAATGTTTGTTTTGTATTTATTAGAAGACATTCATTGTACTTATTCACGTCCATGTATTTATGTTGGTTAATTATTTCAATGTATGAACATACGTATCTGAATAGCTGATAAAGATAATGTAGATTTTAAAACTAATTTAACCTCTAGGAATTTAAATCACACTCATAGACATTAAGATAATTTTTTTGTAAGATTAGAAATATCACTACAAAACATGTTAAAAATAATGGTTGAATCTTATATGAGCAGTCACGTATAGTAGCACGACTGTGATCGCTCAGCTTATTATCTTAATGTCAATTTTTCAAAAATAAGAAACAACCATTATTCTTTTTCTTAATCTTAAAATAACGGCTAAGAAACCTTTAATATATCTGGAACAATAATAATTTATCTGATTACAATCATGTTCAATGAATTTACTCTTGCACAATGAACCACTATAATTCATAAATAAAAATTGTTATTCTTCGAGTGAAATTTTAACATATTTAACTAATATAAATAACCAGAACCTATCATGATCAACATTTCTCTTATTTATAATTTATTCAAAACTTCATCATAAGAGGATACATAATTAAACTATACTGACTTCTCATAAAATAAATTTTTTTGCATTTGTTCTATCTACATTTACATTCTTTCATATAATTGACTTTGATTACGACAAAACTCCACGATAGTTAATGGTCGAATAGTTAGCTAAACCATGATTTCTGACGATTGAGTGAGAAAACGTCAGGTATTAACTTACTGATAGAAGTTCAAATAACATTGAAATGTAACGTTGTGTAATCATTATTTTTTAGAGGTTATATATTGTTTCGTTAATAAATTTACATATATATATGATTTATTAGAATATAAAAATTTATCAAACAATCATTGCATAAGTCTTGATTTATTGGGTGCTAAATATTAATTATATTTATCATTTAAATATATCTAATAATTTTAAAACTCAAATGTATTTTTAAAATATTATTCCACATGTGCAACGCACGTAGTTACGACTATTTATAATAAAAATCAATCAACTTCCCAATATACATGTTCTTATTCATACATAAATGGACAACTAAATGATAATAAATTTCCCTTTACGTTGCAAGTTTCATGGAGTTGTTACTGATAGCAATTTGGGCATTACAAAGGAATAGTCTTCTCCGAGATTTCTTTTGTAACTGTCAAGTTGATTCTATGACTCCCATGCATCCATATTCCTCAATTAACTCTTCGGTTAAGATCTTGTCACGTGTAAAACAGAGTTTGACCGTTCGATATTGAAAGAGGTGAAGCAAAGGAAAAAAAAGTTGGAAAAAAAAGTAAGTTTAGTTGCTGTGAGTCGTGACTAATTGGTATTGTTTTTAAGTTATCTTTGAAGTTTGAAGCTACTTAGCTTGTTGTTTTGTCATAAAGATTCCAAACAATATTTTTAAGTAACGTTGCTAAATAGTGAATACGACGATTTGGCCTTACAATTGGTATGCCCAACCACCGATTGATATTTATTTTTGATAAAAGAACTATTTCATATCAATTTTGGCACACTGATCTAAGAACCAAGAATAAAGAAACACTAATTTTCTGATAAATTAAATATTAATTTACACAGCCTACTAAACCAATGGATTAATTCGTGAAATTCGCCTTTCATATGATTAGTCTCAAACTACAAATTGAGTTCTTTCTTATTCGGACATATCTAAGCAGTGAAATTATACATCGAAGATCCAAATATGTTAATATGTAACTAACTGTTGAGAATCCCTGATAGGCGTGGATCTCACTTCTGAAATGGTTTACGATCCAACATGTATTTCATATGTAATGATTCAAAGGTTGAATTCCGTACTATAGAAATTTCCTAATGCTAATGGAAGAATGTAGTTTCAAAAATTAGCAGACAAATTGATCGGACTTTCTGGGAGTAACCGCGAAAGTTGTTAGTTCAAGACCCACAAGGGCCAATTCTCACGTAAAATGTGCAGTTTGCAAAGCATTTTACGAACTTTTATTTATTGGGCCGATTGAATATGTCGATTTTATTCTGGCCCACCAGACTTCCCCCTTTTACCCCTTCCATAAAACCTGGCCTACAACTTCTATTTTAATATTAATATATCCTTCTTTCCTTCTAAAGTTTAATATATAAAACTCAAATTACAGCTGAATAAATAAATACTTGTTTCCTGATGACCCAACATTTTTATATCTCTTGACCACTCGCTAATTGCTATTATATTCTATTTATTTACTTTACTCGTACGAAATCTCTACAATTACATGAATTTCATCTGGTTTCCAGGAAATTATTATAAGTCTTAAGTGAAATACTCTCCCTCTCTCTCAAAAAAAAATTAAATCTCTAGTTTATTCATTTATGACTTTCATTCTTCACTAATTTTTTTATGAAGTTTTTTCTCTCATTCTAATTTTATTTTCTTCTATTTTCATAATAAAGGCATTTTTCTCCATTTAGATCCAGATCAATGATGATTTATCTTCTACTTAGATTTAGATCTATGGTGGTCTTTTCTCCACTAGATCTAGATCTATGATGATCTTTCTCATACCTAGTTCTACACCTATGATATTTTTCTTCAGTAACATTCATTTTATAATTGTATTCGATGGATCTAGCACAAATCTACAAGTTGTGGTGGTCCATTATGCCAGATTCTACATTGCATAATTTGACAGAGCATATTTCAACCGATTTCAATAAGACAAGCTTTTTTGGGTGACAAATGTACTACGAACAAGTCAAGTTGAAGCTCTAAATTATCCTCAATATTTGTTCAGTAGTATTTTTTATTATTGTGGTGAATTTATATTTGTTGATAGATCTATATTTTCTTATTATTATCTTGATATAGATCTTTAATCTTATTATGAAATGAATAAATTTTTATAAAAATAATAATAATAATAATAATAATAATAATAATAATAATAATAATAAATTTTAAGCCAACGTACATATAAAGATATGAGTATGGATGGAATAAAAAATATTTGAATCCCATCAAGTAATGGAAGTGATAGTGATGCAGGTGGGTTATTGACATTTTCCATTCAAGTAGTTCTCGATTTGGCTAACAACACGCGTTGTAGCTTCGACTCATAGTATTGTACGTTCTTAAAAATATAAAGAAGAAATTCATTTCACATCACTTATAGTTTGTGTAACTCAAATTCCTCTAAATATAAGACAATCTGAGTCGACTTATATTTTAGATTAAAATTAAAAACTAATTAGATTGAATGAGTTATATACAACGATAATCTTGTCTTCACTTAAACTAACACCTTTTGGAAATATATATTATATGTCTCCGTTTTGATACATACATCCTCAAAATAAAAAGAAGCACAAAAGTAGATAGAAATAGAAGAAGTTTTGCGTGAATTAAAAGAAAAGAAACAAATCTAATTAATGAAGAAAATGAAGAACAATAAATAACAATCTCAGAAATTTCCCCGTACGTACAAATAATTAAATTACTGAGTTTGAGACTCAATCAAGCACCCAACTCGGCAATATAACACACATTTCACCATAAATATGCAGGACTTATATACGCAAAAGAAGCTCTCAAATGAATTATCTGAGCAATATTGGGTTTAGCTGATCATTAATGTTTATGAGCAATCCCTCTTCTACTGGGTCCAGAATATGCTTCAGCAATCTTTAAGGTACTGTTGGTCGTAGTAAAATAATGGTTATGGAAAAGCTTAGATGTTCTTGAGGCCTCCACTTCAATGGAAAACGAAATTAGTGTTACCAAAATCACAATAATAATGGCCCAGACGAACTTCTTTGTGCGTGGAGACTTCATGCTTTGTTTCTTTGTTCCTTCTTATTGACTTCTGTTGGCGAAAATTTTGATATGCAGGGATCCTCTACTCTTCATATGTATTTATAGGTGATTTCATTATAATTGTAGTTTCTCTCTCTTTTTAATAAAAAGAGATTTTTTATGATTATACATTAAAGAAATTTAACATAGATTCTTTCCTATGCCAGGATGTTGGAACTGTGGATGCTTTCTTCAAATTAGTTGCGAGAGATCAGCTCACTTGTTGTCTCTAAGAAATTTATAATCTCATTGATAGTTTGGACTACTTATTAATTTCCGGAATATATCCAAATTAATTTTTTATGAGGCTGTTCTCTAAACATAAAAGCCATTCTTGTATTATAAAAATTAATAAAAGCCATTTGATTGTCAAACTGACAACTGCCAGCTTACACGGCGCCTGCTGGGACGCCCATGTTTCTCTACGGCTGCCATCACTTTTTTTTTTGTCAATTGAATATTGACATAACAATTGACAAAAGATCAAAGCTTACTAACCAATTGTTTGTTGCTATCACGGTTCTTCATTCATCATTTTTTGCTGCTGTTATAATCTGGAATTATATATATCTCAGAACGAAATTCCAAGGTCACGAGCCATATAGTGCTAGGAATGTAATACAATTAAAAACAAAAGAAATAAGAGTGTTAGAGAATTATTAAAACTAATTAGAATTTGTTGTGGAATATATATAATCCACGATGTTATGTGGTTAATAATATATCAATTATGATATCATCACGAATGGCTTGAGATTTTCAAGGCTAAAATTGAAACACCTCATGTCTCACGAGGAGGATGACCAAATATCAAATATGTACAAAGATAGGCTCATGTGATTAATCACCTCTCTCAAGTCTCCCGCATATCTTGGCTTAGATAAGCCTCAACTTGTGGGTTTCTGTTGAGTAGGAAAACTCTTCAACTTGTCAACAGCACTCTCAAAAACTAACATTTCTTTTTTACCCCTCTTGTTTAATCTACAAAATCAATATTGATCACTGTGATCCGTTCGAGCCAACTACCTTCAATACCAAGCTTTAAGTTCGTTTGATTGAGAAGAGAGTGAATGATTTTCTAGTTATTACTGAAGTGTTTTCTAATAATTGAAAATGTTATGAATATGATTATCAATTTTTGATTTTATCCTTAGAAAGTAAGTATGGAGCTTTGGTTGAGGGAGATGTTGAAAATCTAGATACCCCATTTTGGGGGGTTTTAGATACCCTAAATGAGGGGTTTCTCTAGATTATTCCATGGATCTAACTTTGTGTTTCAACTTGAGTACCAATTATTTTCCAAGTATTGGGCTAAGGATACTTAACCATAACATACGCGTCCATATAATTTTTAGGGTGAAGTATACTTTTATTTTTCTTTTTAAATGTCATCAGTAGACACTTTAAAACTTATTATCTTTTTTTATTTTGAAATTTTACTTCCTAGCTATCATTTGTTTTGCAATTGTAACCTTTACACGCCAATTATATTATCTTAATCGTCAATTTGGACAGAGGCCAAGCGATAATACAAACATTATGAACGATCTTACCAAGCAGAAACTATTGTTAAGAGTGCTATGCAAATTGCCTTAGCATTGTTAACCGCTTAAGGCAGTGTCTACTGTCTATGATGCTTAAGGTAGTGTCAATTGCTTTAATTTTGTTTGTTAGTTATATTAGCTTAGCTGATCTGTTATCAAATAGTTTTAGTATTCTTGTTATCCTTGTGGCAATTATCAATTGAATGAGAAGTAATCAAGGCTATCTTTCCTTCTCTCCCTGTCAATCTTATTCTCTCTCGTTTCCCTTCTTCTTGCTGAGTTTCCTTCCAATATAGTAAACTCTTAATGGTATTAGAGCTATCCTAAGACAAACTTCTATCATGGTAGCCACAACTTAAGATTCTGGAATTGAATCACAACCTCAATCATTTTCTCCAATTTTCTTTCGATCAAACATATGCAATCTAATTTCAATTAGGTTGGACTCAACCAACTAATATATACATTGAATGTCTTACACATACATTGAATGTCTTATATGCACAATGAATGTCTTCCTGCTGAGTACAACACCCTTAGGACCGCTGTAAGAGCAAGAGTTGAACATATGAACCTTGAAGAATGGCATGTTTTGTTAAAGTCTAAAGAAACATTCATTAGTGCTCAAGACAAACAACATGAAAGTTTATTTTCAAGCTAATAACAATGTATGCTGCTCAGAATAGTCAATTTGATAGAAACGGTCAGTTCAATAGAGGATGAGACAGGTAGAGACAGGTTTAGTAGATGTGATAGATTCAATTCGGGAAGAGGCTTGAATGAAATAGTCAGAGGTGTTCATAATGGGATTACACATTCTTTTGGGCCTTCATCATCAATTCTTGGAAACTCTCATGCGCAAAACATTCAGTTCAACAGAAAGAATGCCTATTACAATAACAATCACTACAAAAAACAGGGGCTTTAGCGACCAATATTTTAGTCACAACCGCACCTAAATTTGGTCGTGAAAGGTCTAACACGACAAACTTATGTTCGTTGTGAACTTCGTCGCTTTTGCTTTGTCAGCGAAAGTCTTTCACGATGATAAATGAAACTCGTCGCATTAGACCTTTAGCGATGAAAAAAACTGGTTACAAGAGGTTTTCATGACGAAAATAAAAGTTGGTCACAAAATGTTCTTGCGAAAAAAAAATTCCATCGCAAAAACCTTTTGTCACCAATATTTCTATCCATCACAAAAAACTGCGCGACCAAAAAAAGTTTCGTTGCAAAAACCTTTTACCACCAATATTTCTCTTCTTCGCCTAAACTCTTTTGCGACCATTTTTTTTGTCGTGAAATATTTTTAGGGACCAAATTTTACATTACAAAATGGTGAATTTTTTAGTTTTCATATACACCTGTAATAGCGATTAATGTCATCTGAAAAGTTATCAAACATGATATTTTTCTAAGACATACATATATTAATCATTAATATATGTAATGTAACAAATTAGTAGTAGTGGATTACAAAATCTCCGAATCATAATTCATTACAGAATTTGGTTCACAAATGTATTCAAAAAAAATAAAAAAAGAGAGTATTTAAAGCTTGATGTTACAACTACAAAGCTTAACAAGTATTCTGAAACTCATGTTTCTGTTGTTGAGTCATCGTCAGGAGGTGGAAAATCATTTTGACGAGCCCAAGCGAGTAAGCTTTGTAGTTGGCTCTCCATCGACTTGATTTATTTTTTTAATTCTATATTTTCAACTCGATTCTTTTTCTTGGAAGATGTGGGTGGGGCTCCACGTCCAAGACCTTTATTTCATCCTAGGACTTCTTCAACTATCTCTTCTTCAGAGCGGGGTGTGGCATCCTCAGTGATAAGCTCATCCCGTAAAGCACACGTGTTCCTATGTAACATCACAATGAACCAAATTGAAAAAAATATCCAGCAAATTCCGATTCAAAGTGATGACCCCCCAAAATTAAAATTAACACTATTATCTTTAGACAATGAGCATCAATCAGTAAGTATTCAAAAATCATCTAGCGCGTCATATAGACATACAATCATCTTTTAGTATCAGTCAAGCAATAAAGAAAATATAACAATAAATAGGTGTATCCTTATTACCTGCATCCTATCAATTATAACTACCAAGAATTCTTCAGGCACATTGGACCAACCCATATATTGAAGTTGTCTGAATTATCGTACGAGGGCACCAATCTCAAGGTTGAATTGGATGGCCTACTATCTAACAGGTCTAACAACACCGGGAGGAGTAGTATCGATTGGTAATTTTCAGAATTGGCTCATTAACCTCTCCAATTCAATCCCTCTTGTTGACCCGAAGAAGATGAAGCCCCTACAACAAAACAAAGAATAAGAAACCATTATAAATAAGAACTATTACAAAGTGTATATACCTGTTTGGGAACCATTTTCATCAGTAGAAGATCCTACAGCAAGATCTAGTTTTGGAATAGGACTATTTCTTCTGGAAGACATTAACCTGCATAAAGATAAGTGGCATGAAAGAATATCCTAAACATGTTATTGCTTCCAAAATAAATTAAAGAAAATTTAAGAAGAAATAAATGAATATTTTACGTAACAGGCTCACCGTTACTTTAAAATTCATTCTATATCATCATTACTTAGTATAATATCCTATGAATCATCGTCATAACTAACCAAAGTTTCATCTTCATTGTCATCATCATCAATACAATCAATATCTTCAAACTTACTATCTCCTACTCGAATAACATTTGCATCTATATCAGAAGATTCCACATCATGTCTACGAAATTACACTGTTTCTGACTTATCTAGATCGATAGATGGTAAAGTTATTTCAGTAGGCCCTATGAATTCATCTTGTTCTATCTCAGGAACGTCCCTTAAATGTCTATGTTGAACCTTTTGCACCATTTTCTAATTAACTCCAAATTTGCAATCATCAACATAAAAGACTTGTTGTGCTTGAGATGCGAGAATAAAAGACTCATTTTCATACCAAGTTTGGCTTACATTTTCATAAGTGAAGCCAAGATCTCTCTTCACTCTATTTCTTTTTGCATTTGTGTCAAACCATTCACATATAAATAATATAACTTTTCTTTCTCGTACATACTATATCTCAATCACTTCTTTTAACCTACCAAAAAATTCAGTCTCTTCTCCATCATGTTCTCCTGGAACTACTAAGCCACTATTTTATGTCTAATTTTCAACTTAGACCAATATGAAAGTTGAAAAAATCACACTTTTCTTAGTTCAATTAAGACCATCTAAAGAACGCTTTCTTTTTTTGTCTAACTTATTTAGGTTTTTGCCAAACTCCACAAATTGAATTTGATCTAACTGCCTCAATGTATCTTCTCCTGTCAACTTTCTTGGTGCATCATGAAACTCTTGTTCATCGTCATGCAAATATCATCGATGTCCCATGTAACATATTTTACTTCACAACCTCAATGAAGATGCATCTTTATTGCAAACAGGACATGCCAAGTACTCTTTTGTATTCTAACCAAACAAATCTCCATACGCTGGAAATTCATTTATTGTCCACAACACAACAACATGCATAGTAAAAGATTGCACAGAAGTGACATCAAATTCTTGCACCCCATCCCACAATTTTTTTAACTCATCTATCAATGGCTGCAAATATACATCAATATCTTTACCGGGTGATCTTAGACCAGAAATTAGTAACGCCATCATAAAGAACAGTTCTTTCATACACTTCTATAGAGGAAGGTTATAAGGTACTAATATGACTGGCCAAATGCTATATGAGTTGCTCATATTTCTGAATGGATTAAATCCATCTGTTGCAAGTGCTAATCTTACATTTCGAGCATTTTTTGCAAACCAACTATATTGTTTATCAAAATCCTTCCAACCTTATGAATCAGCAGAATGTCTCAATACACCTTCAACGTTGACACGTTTCTCCTTGTGTCATCTCATATCAGAATACGTGTATTTTGACTTGAACAATCTTTGAAGTCTGGGTATAACGGGAAAGTGGCATAAAAATTTTTGGGGAACTTTCTTACCCTTCCCATCATCCATTTTATATCTTAGTTCACCACATTCAAGACATTTATCTTTTTCTTCATTCTCTTTCCAGAATAAAGCACAATCATATTTACAAGAATGAATGATGTCATATCCCGACCCTAAATCTCTTAATTTTTTTGGCTTCATAGTAAGAGGCTGGAATTTTTGAGCCTACTGGATGAGAACCAATTAAGAGTTTAAGTAATTGCTCAAATGACTTATCGCTCTAGTGATTAAGCACTTTGATATGCATCAACTTCACAATAAAAGATAGTGAGTATACTTTTAACAACCAGGATAAAGTTCTTCTTCGGCTTCACTTAACAAATCACTAAATCTGTCTAAGGTATCTGCATTTAGATTTATTTTATCAGTATTATCCTCTCCAACTCGTTCACCATTCATCTCCATCCCAACAAAATCATACATGTTATCTAACATTTCTCTCATCTCATCACCATCATCATCATCATCACCACCAAGGTGAGATGTAGTACTATTCATCTTCATATTTGGCGAATGGTGATATCTTTATATATTTTCACCATGAAACACCCAACGATCATAGCTCAATGATGTTCCATATTGGCACAAATGCATTTTAACTTATATTAAAGACAATTGTCTTGAATTAAGACATTTTTTACATAGACAACGAGTTTTCTCCTCTACATTGAGATAATTACTATTCGCGCTCATAAACTGTGAAATACCATCAATTTACTCCTTGGACAATCTATTATGATTTTTTATCCAACTCTTGTCCATTTTGTCATTCTGTAAATTAAATAACTATTAGATAAACTTTCAACAAAAGATCGCTAAGTAAATAAAACCTTCAACATACTAATTCCTAAGCAAATAAAACATTTTAAATTTAAATTCATATGAATAGATGTTAATTTAACTAACAAATATTTGGAAGATGAATGGAAATATCTAGTCCAATATCAGAACTCTAGATGGCTAATAATAACACAAATATAATGATGTACGTTCATATAGTTTCATATACTAATGGAAAGAAAAATAATCGTGAAGCTCAAAGTTTCAAACAAGTGGCATTTGTGACATGGCCTGGTATATTGACAGTGCAACAAAAAATCACTTCACAACATATTTAAGCAATCTAAGCATGGCTTAGAGTGTGGTTGAGTGGAAGGGCTTATACTTGGGTATGGTGATACTTGCAATATCTCATATTGGTTTAATTATTTAACATTCTTAACAATATATTTTGAAACTGAGTTCCCTTTTAAAAGTAGCCGAAATTAAAAAAAACTCTGATTTATGGGTGTTCAAAAACAGTCCAGACCATTTAATCCAAATCGGTCTGAACCGAAATTGATCGGTCTAGATGATTTTTTCTTGTTAATGGTCGATTCAGTCCTTTTTTTAGAGGATCAAAATTTCAGACCGATCTTGAATTTTTGTTAGTTCTAGATCGATCCGACCAGATTGACCATATATATATATATATATTAGGATTTTAGGTTAACTGAAGTGAAGTCTCTGTCTCCCTCTCACCACTTCTCGCCTCTCCATCTCCCACAGCTCAGTCCCTCTCCATCAGCTCAGACAGCCTCCCGCCTCTCCCTCTCACCTCCTCTCACCTTTCCCTCTCCCTCAACTCAGTCCCTCTCCCTCATTTGTTAGTCCCTCTTGCCTCCTCTCACCTATCCCTCTCCCTCAGCTTAGTCCATTTCCCTCTCCCTCAGTTTAGTCCCTCTCCCTCTCCCTCAGCTTAGTCCCTCTCCCTCTCCCTCAACTCACGATGCCTCATCTCCCTCTCCCTCTCACGACGCCGGACGCCTCCTTCTTCATCCATGTAAGATTGATGGTTCTATTTTCACAATTTCTGTTGATCTGTTCTTTTTCCAACTCTAATGTTTGTATGTTGTGGAGCTCTCTTTGGAAATTGGTTATTTCTCTTCTTCATGTCGGTGATATGTATCTGTGTTTATCTGTATTTGATTTATAAAAGTAAATCTCTTATATCTTCTTTGACAATGAAACTAAATTTGTACCTAATGCTCTAGTAAAAGTAACATTTGGACCAACTTTATATAGAAAAGAGTAAGTAGCATTTCGGTTGTGCATATTAATCTCAATGAGACATTACAAGAGATTGTGGAAATAGATGAAGGTAACTCATTTATAGGAGGACCGTGATTTTCAGTCTGGTCTTGTTTTCCTCTAAAAATCTGATCAGACCGACCGTTGAACACCCCTACTTTGATTAGTTTGTTCAAACAAATATAGAACAGTAATGTGTTTATTGAATTTCATGCTAATTTTTATATCTGATGTTGCTATTCTGGCTTGTTGTTATAGTTCAAAATTTTCTTTGAGTTCAAGTCAAATATTTGTAATCCCAACTCTAGTGCTAAATACTTTGTATGTACTAGAAAGTTTACTGTCATGAATGATAAATCCAGTTTGCCTTATATGTATGATTCAAATGCTTTAATGTGTGATTGGTTGAATTACTCAGAAACAATAAATACTCATTACAACAGGAAATATAGTGAGTTTAACACTAATATCACCATAAATAGTGATGAATGACGTAGCAGAATGGGGCATCCATTAGCTAAAGTTTTAAAACAAGTCTTACAATCTCTTAATCTATCATTTGAAAACTAAAGTTTTAAAACAAGTCTTACAAGCTCTAAAGCAGCCCACCAACCAAAACAAATCTAAATTCCTATAATTGTAGATGAAACCCAGACCCTTCGCGTAAAATCAAATCCATCCAATTCTCATACAAGTCCCGTTTAGACCTAACCAAACCAAGAAGCTTCAAACCCAAACCCACGAAGCAAAAGCACTCCATTGCCAAAAACAGATTACTCAAAGACCCTAAATTTAGAAACTCAAACATTCCACTTCTCACTGAAATTGAAGATAAACTTAAAAAATCTCTTATCTTCTAATCATATACTATAAACCAAATGATAGCCTGATTGATTGAGCTAAAACTTGCTCAGAGAAAACTCATGAATCCACTAACACCTAGAAGCACAAAATGAAGATCCACAAACCAACCTTCACCAATCTCCCTTCCAAGATCAAAACAAACAAAATCACAAAAAGAAATCCATTAGCCAACAAAATTATATTTCCAACTATTTTCTCTAATTTGAATTCCCGTACGAAGAAGATGATTTGCGTTTATCATCACCAACCGATTATAACCCCCCNCACACCCCCCCAATTAAGCAAACCAACCCTTAGAAGGAGTAGGTGAGGAGAGCTTACCTAAACCTCGGTGACAAACGATGAAGAAGAAGAAGAAGAAGAAAGCTCAGGGACAAATGGTGAAGAAGGAGCAGCTCTCTGCCGAGGGGGTCGTCTCTGCCGCGAGGGAGTTGTCTCTATCTATAGGTTATGTGTAAGGTGAGGAGACTGAGGAGAATGAGAGGGTTCTATTCCTCTCAGAAAACGACGTCATTTTCATGTGACCTTTAGCGTCAAATAATTGTTTTACCCTCCTTTTTTCCCGGGGAAATATCGAGTTTTTTTCTTACCAAATAAAATTTTGGTTGCTAAAAATGGCTTTTAGCCACGAATTTACCTTGTGGTTAAACGTTTGGTCGTTAAAACCCCATTTTCTTGTAGTGAATAACAGTTAGTTCAGTAGAATATATTGTCAAATATGTCAAAGACATGGATTAATTCGGGTAGAAGCTTTAACAGGATGAATTATTCTTATCAAGGTAAGAATTCTACCCTGCTCAGCTAGTTGTTATGGCAACAATGGTCAATTACTCCTCCACAACTTCCTCTAATCCACAAGTCTGGCTAAGTGACTATGGCTACAACACTCAACTCCACACCTGACATCAATAACTTATATGACTCAACTGAATACAATGGTGAAGACAATATTGTAGTAGCCAATGGATAAAATGTTCATATAACACATGCATGTTAAAGTTCTTTAACAAGTAAATCACATTCATGTAACATGTCTAAAATTTTCTGTGCTCCAAATATTCCTTCTACTATTCTTTCAGTGCATCAATTAACAACGATAACCTCTTTTATTTTTATTACCAATTAAACTCATTCTTATATAGAAGATTGAAAGATTTTTATTTTGAACTATGAACTTTCTTACAGATTTTCACTGTTTATGTAGTTAAATTTCACTTGTTATCGGGTTACTTGTACGAGCTGTAACTATAAAAATGTTAGAGAATGACGTTGATGGAGATTAGGGGAAAATCCAACTTAATCATGGCATAGACTGATGTAACATAACGAATACGGAAACCCTACAATTAATCATGGGGAAAATCCAACTTAACAACAAAGTGTTAAAGTTGCAAAGAATTGATGGTTTAGGGGAAAATCCAAAATTAAAAGTTCAAACAGTCAAATCGTGATAGTTAAATGGGTAAATTTGCATTTAACCATCCATTTATCTTCTAACAAAGAAAAACAAACTAACGCTGGATGTCAAAACGAGAATCACTTTCGCAAAGTGAATCCTTAAAAAAGCAATTAGGGAAGAAGAAATCCAACTTAATCATGGCATAGACTAATGTAACATAACGAATACGGAAACCCTACAATTGAGAAAGAAAATTAAAACATTTTGAAAAATCTATAAATTTATTGAAAGAAAATCAATGACAAAAGATAAATTCAAAAGCTTTGAATTTTTCAATTACTTATCCCACTACCACACCTATTTAAATAGTCAATTTGAAGTTTGAAAAAAAACTGTGACTTAAAGCCCCAAGCGAGTAGTAAAGTACGGTTCAATTAAGAAAAACGTTAGGTTTGGTGTATCACAAGCGTCAGAAAATTCTTAAAATAACGGAAAAAGAATTATCAATAATAATCAATGGCTGTTAGTATGCGTCAAAATCAGTCCTACGAAAAATTTATAATCGACTGTTTACTAATCGTCAATAAAACTTTCACTGTCTATCTAAAATACATGACTCTCCATGAAAATCATAAATAATTAATTGCTATCTTGACGGTAACTATTAGGGACTATTAAATTTGCTTTTATCAACATAATTGACGGTCCTTGGACGAAAGAATCAGATCTGTATCTTAAACGTTTAACTAGTAAATGTTGGCTAATTAAATTTTAGAAGTGCAAGTAGTGCTTAAACCTTCATTATCAAATCCAATATTAAATAATTTGTTGATGGTTGCTCCCAGATTATTTTGATGTTTAACAAAGTAGATACTGCTTAGAAGCAGAGGAATTGCTTGGAAATGAAGGTGTGTGAGTTCGCAAAAGACAGAAGGTAATGTCAGTTTCATACTACCTTTCCAGTCCCTTTTCTCAGTAATAATGAAAGCAGATAGATTCCCAGAGTAGACTACCACGTTATAAAGAGCTCCTCCAAAGAATGAAATTGTAAAGGAAAAAATGTACGGTGTTTGAGAATTGATCAAGAATTCTCTATATCATAATATGAAAATATAGAGAATAATTAAGAGAGAGAATAAGAGAATAACAATATCATGATTTACGTAAAAAACTCTTAAAGGGAAAAACATTACGGGGAGATTTTGATTGTATTTTACTATTGCATAGTCAGCTTATGTCTCATGGGTGTTGAGGGTTGCCGTCTTCTGTTTGGAGTTACATCTTGCATTTATTTATAGACATTCAATCGGTTATATATAATCTAATACAACTTATCTAATTTTATCTGAAAATAGGATCAAGAGAATATTCTATGAGATCTAATTTATCAACATTAACAACTTAGTAAATATTGACCACATGATCAATCTAATGGTCTTAATTAGCTTTTCTTTGGATTGCCACGTCGGTAATCCATGTATTTTTGTCTGATTAGTCTCTTCTTCATAACCGCCTAGTTGATCCTACAGTTCTCGCTCTATCTTCTTCTCGATGGAGTTTTTGGTCTAGATCTTACCATGTGTCGTGTAAAATTTTACATGTACATCGGCCCCCAATTCCGTTGTGTGTAATGATCATATTTTCCTGTTTTGACGTTATGTATGCATGTTTATGTTCTCACGCGCTTCTTGGAAACATGCAATGTAGTTTTTCAGGAAACTTTTTTATTGTTCGTTGTCAATGGTGGTTTCTCCTTTTCTTTCTATCATTATATTTTTTGTTCCGTTCACAAATGCTTTGCAGTTGTCGGGCAATTGTTTTTATCAGATTGTTGTTGATGATGATTACTTCTTCTTCGTTTGTTGTTACGTCTTTTGTTCCTTTCACTACGGACACATTGACAGAGTTTTTCCCGTTTCTTCATTTTCATTTTCCTTCTCTCGTACGTTAAGATCCTGTAACAAGAATGTTGTACAATAACATAATAATTTGTTGAGATGGATAAGGAACGAGTGTTTCATAATTGCATCGCATGAGTTTGAGTTTGATGTTCCACATCTGTTGGTAGAATTTCTACTGCTTCCTTATTTTCTTTTTCCTTCTCTCATTTCATATTTTTCTTTTCTACTTCTGCTTCGATCAACATGAACTGTTTGCACAATTTTTCTTCTATTGAATCCCCTTTTGTTGTACTACATTCAAAGATTTAGCAAAATTTGGGGATCAAAATCTGGTACTGTGCCGAGTTCAAGCTTTCAACGAAATCCATTCTTAAATACTTAGGGAACTTTTGGCTCTCACTTCTCTTGAGAATAACTATGTTCTTTTGTGAAATCTATTCCTGAAAATAAGACTTTAATTTCCTTACAATATACATGCTTCCTCAAGGACTTAGGTTCAAATAAAGAACCATGGCCCCATCTTCATTTTGAGAGAAAGAATTACGAACTGTCATTTTCTTTTGAGAGGAGGACTTAGGTTCAAATAAAGAACTATAGTCTCATTTTTATTTCCTTCTGAGAACCGCGTTCGTAGACATTCCCAAGAGTTTTTCCTGTTTCCTTTCTTTTCCTAGGCTTTGCTTTTGTTTTTTTCATTTCCTATATCTCCTTTTCTCCTTTTCGGTTTCCTTTTTCTACTTTGAACTTTTTCCTTCATTTTCTCACTTTTTTTCCTTTACTCCCGACCTTCTCGTTCTAAAACGTTGAAACTGCGGCCTTCTTTTACTTGATTTTCTTTACTGGCTTTTACTTTACTCGGTTTTTCTTTAATGAGCTTTTCTTTTCAGCCTTTCTTTACTCAACTCAGACTTTCTTTACTCAGCTCAACCTTTGTTTTCACTTTTCTTTACTCAACTTTTCTTTACTCAACATTGGATTTCTTTCCTCAACTTCTTTTCTTTCTTCTCCTCAGTTCTTTCCTCAACTTATTTTCTTTTCTGCTTTGACGTTCTTTCCTTGACTTCTTTTTCTGTTCTGAAGATTTTCCGTTCTTAAGAGATTTTTTTTCATTTCCTTAGACTTCCCATTCTGAAGACATTTCCATTTACCATTCTAAAGTCTGAAGATGTTTCCTTTTAAGTTCTTTCAAACTTTCCCGTTTTGAGAACGGTAGACGCTCCCAATGACTTAGGCTCCTTCAGTGGAATCATGGCCCCATTTCCACTTTGAGGGGGACTTATGAACTATCCATTTTCTTTTAAGAGGATGACTTAAGTTCAAATAAAGGACTATGACCTTATTTTTACTTTGAGAGGGACTTACGAACTGCCCATTTTCTGTTGAGAGGAGGACTTAGGTTTAAATAAATAACCATGACCCCATTTTTATTTTGAGAGGGGCTTACGAACTGCCTATTTTCTTTTGAGAAGAGGATTTAGGTTCAAATAAAGAGTCATGGCCTCATTTTTACTTTCTTCTAAGAACATTCCAAAGGACCTAGTCTCCTTCCTAGAACCATGACCCCGTTTTAATTTTCTTCTGAGAACGGCGTACGTAGACGCTCCCAAGGACTTAGGCTCCTTTAGTAGAATCATGACCCCATAATTTCATTATGAGAGTAATACTTATGAGCTGCCCCTCCCAAGGACTTACGCTCTTAGTTCTTTCTGAGAGTAGGACTTATGAATTCCCCTTCCCAAGGACTTACGCCATTAGTTTCTTCTGAGACTAGGACTTATGAATTACCTCTTCCAAGGACCCACGCCCTTAGTTCCTTCTGAGAGTAAGACTTATGAATTGCCTCTTCCAAGGACTCACGCTCTTATTTTCTTCTGAGAGTAGGACTTATGAATTGCCCCTCTCAAGGACCCACGCCCTTACTTCCTTTTGAGAATAGGGCTTATGAATTGCCCCTCCCAAGGACTCACGCCCTTAGTTCCTTTTGAAAGTAGGACTTATGAATTGCCCATTCCAAAGACTCACGTCATTAGTTTCTTCTGAGAGTAGGACTTATGAACTGCCCCTCCCAAGGACTTATGCCCTTAGTTCCTTTAGAGAACATGACTTACGATCTGCCTGCTCTCAAGGACTCACGCCCTAATTTTTGTTGTTGAATAAGAGAGAAAGTTGACGCCAAGTATTTGTCTTGTAAGAGGTCTGCACGTGATCATGCCATAAGTTTTGATCGAAAGTTTCAAATTGAATTCCATGAAATTCTTCAAGAAGTTGATTTTCATATACTTCCGATGATATATAATTCGTCATGTAATTGGCTCTCAGTCGGTACAATTTAATTAATGAATTTGACTGTTCCGCATAATATGATTTCCGTGTCTTTTGATCGAAATCTCCAAATTGAATTCTATAAAATTCTCCAATAAGTAGAATTTTGTGTCTTTCCAATGATGTAAGATTTATCGTATAGTTGGATTCCATCAAATATAGTTTAATTTCTAAAATTGACCTTTCTGCATATTCTGCTTTCTTGAACAGTTTTAACAAAAATTGTCATAACTTTTGCTCGAGAGTTCCAAATCAAATTCTGTAAAATTCTTCAAGAAGTAGATATCCATATTTTTCTAATGATATATTATTTTCTATGTAATAATATCAAAATTGATACAGTTTAAAAATTAAATTTGAGAAGCATACATATATTTACTTTCTTGAATTGCACCAACGATAGCTACCGTAGCTTTTGATCGGGAGCTTCAAATTAATTTTCGTAAAATTCTTGACAAGGTTGACTTTTGTATCTTTCCGTTGATATAAGATTATTCATGTAGTTTCCCCCAGTAAATTCAATTTAATTTCCGAATCTAAGGTTCTGCATAATGTATTTTCCTGTGCAGCCCCCATGAGAATCATCATAACTTTTTCTCACGGGCTCTAAATTAAGTTCTGCAAAATTATTCGAACAGTAGATATCTACATATTTCTCATGATATATTATATGCTATGTAAGTCTACTTAAAAAAATTAAATTTGAAAGATGTAATTAAGTTTACTTTCTTGTACGAAGACTACCATACTTTTGATCTGGAGCTCATGGAGAATTTTGTAAAATTCTCCATGAAGCAGACTCCCATATTTTTATAATTATATGACTTGCCATGTAATTTTTCTTCCAGCTTTTTTTTTGTTTCAGCTTTCTCGTCAAATTTCCGTTGTCGCTTCTGTTGTTAAGACATTTCCGTTCTCGTTGTTTGTACATCTTTTATTTTCCTCATAAAATCCATTTGAAGAGTTATCAAGTCGTAGCCTTCCGTTCTAAAAATTTGAATGACTGAGCTTTTTAAGCTTTCTGAGCTCTTCTGTTCTACGTCTTCTGAGCTCTTCTGGTCTAAGCTCTTTGAGTTTTTCTGATCTGAGTTTTCTGAGCACTTCTTTCTGATATGAGTTTTCTAAGCTCTTCGGGTCTGAACTTTTCTGGTCTGATCTTTATGAGCTCAACTTTTCTTATCCGCTCTGATCTTTTTTAACTTATCCTTCCTTGAATGTATTTCTTTTATGATCTCCTTCCTCCCCTTTTTTTGTTGCTTTTAGCCTAGCTGTCATAGGTGGAGCTTCGATCATCTGGTAGTCTGCGGGTGGTAGTTTGTGGGTTTCATCGGCCTCTCGTGGTGGTTATTGTATTTGCATAATTCAATTCCACGAATTGTGTTAATAATAATTTAAAAAAAATAATAATAATTGTACAAAATAAATAAATCGAATACGAATAAGAATGAGTGAATTTACCGTTCTTCGCTCTATTTTTAGTTCTGTCGTCATTTTCGTTACTACTTTCGTATCAGTTTCTTCTTATGCTTCTGTTGTTGGGCGTTTCATTTGGTGCGTTATTCACTCTCATCTGGCGCTCTAGTTCCCATTCTCCCTAAGAGTCTGATCTGGAGCCCTAATTCCCATTCTCGCTAAGATTTTGATTTGGCACGCCTAACTCCCATTCTCGCTAAGAGTCTAATCTGACTCCCTAATTCCCATTCTCTCTAAGAGTTTGATCTAGCTCCCTAATTCTCATTCTCACTAAGAGTCTGATCTGGTGCTCGGTTTCTATTCTTGCTAAGGGGCCTACTTCAACGCTTTGATTTTTATTCTCGAGAGGGGTTTGCTCTTACGCTTCAATTTTTGTCCTCATCAGGGGTCTACTCTTACACTTCAATTCTGTTCTGACATATTGACTCTCCTTAATCATTTCTTTTGTCACTTCCCATCCATTCTTCGCCCTGTTTTTGGTTCGATAGTCATTTTCATTACTATTTCTGCATCCGTTTCTTCTTCTGCTTCTGTTGTTGGATGTGCATTTCATTTGGTTTTGAGCATTTGAGGGAGAGATTTCTTGAGTTTTTTTCTCATCTCTCAATGAGAGCACCAAATGTAAAGGAAAAAATTCACGATCTTTGAGAATTGATCGTGAATTCCCTACATCATTATATAAAACTCTAGAGAATAATTAAGAGAGAGAATGAGAGAATAACAACACCATAATTTACGTGAAAATTATTTAAAGGGAAGAAAACCCACGGGGAGATTTTGATTATATTTCATTATGGAGAAATGATTTACAAGGTTAATGCAAGCTGCATAGTCAGCTTGTTTCTCATGAATGTTGAGGGTGGCCGTCTTCTGTTTGGAGTTACATCTTGCCTTTATTTATAGGCCTTCAATCAGTTACATATAATCTGATACAATTTATCTAATTCTATCTGAAAATAAGATCAACAGAATATTCTCTGAGATCTAGCTTATCAACATTAACAACTTAGTAAATCTTGACCGTCTGATCAATCTAATGATCTTGATTAACTTTTCTTTGGATCGCCACGTTGGTAATCCATGTACTTTTGTCTGATTGGTCTATTCTTCATAACCTCCTAGTTGATGCTATAGTTCTCGCTCTATCTTTTTTTCAATGGAGTCTTTGGTCTAGATCTTACCACGTGTCGTGTGAAATTTTACTTGTACAAGAATGTTAAAATTTTTGAACTTTGTCGTTCTTTCTTTCCACAAACTAATATGTTTTTAAACTTTGAATTACGTAGTTTTGAACTTATATAAGTTTGTATGAAAATAAATATAAATGAAAATGAATTTTAATCAATATAGATTATTATTTCTTTATTCAAATCCAGATCCAATTTATTACCCCATCTTTCTTTTTCACTAACTAAGTAGAAAATGTATTGTTGATACCAAAATCTCAACAGTACATGTGTCCACAGTGATGAACATTAATCCTTCACACAACATATCAAAAGAACCCAAAGAATGAGGATACTGGGGGTTGGTTGTCTAGCAGGCCTCTGAAACTTAAGTAAGATGTGTAGAAGTATTTTAACAGAGATTTTTTAAGTTCAAGTGAGCTTACTTTTGATTTTGGTGGAGGGGGTATTTATACCCTAGGCTTACCCTAGTGATGACGTAGAGAGACGTCATTTAATGTCGATGTCTTCTGAAGTGACGGAACTGCCTTTCATCCCTATGGAGGTAAAATGGATTGAGATGACCTGAGTGAGACCCGTCTGACATGGAGGGTCTTGTTCAATTAATAAATATGTGTAATTACTCAACATAAATTACAAAAATCCTCAATTTTTCTTATTCTTTTTTTTTCTTGACAAAGATTTTTTTCATTTCAGAAAAAGAGTACATATATAGATCAAGATAATAACAAGAAAATATATATCTATCAATAAAGATAAATCAAATCTCAAAAGAAAATCTTAACAATCAAAATACATAAATCAACCACAAGAATAAGAAAAACTACTAAACAACTTGAGAGATAACTTAGAGCTTTATCTTAGCTCGTTTTAAGTACTTTCGCTACCCAAAAAGACTTGCTTAACTGAAATCTGTTGAAATACGTTATTTCAGATGATCCAATAAAGAATCTAGAACAATCGACCACCAAAACGTGTAGGTCTCGGCTAGATCTATTGAAGATAGCCAAAAAATAAATGCTACCAAAGTGTAGATACTATATTTTTTTCTGGTCTAATACTTTGAAAATACATATATTTTTTTTCAAATACTAGTCTAAGACTATTTGTATGATTTTAAAAATAACTCATGGACTAAAAGTAAAAAGTGAAACTCTAAGTTTGCCTATAAATAAAGAACATGTTTTCACTTGAAAGAGAGTTCTTTTAGAGAAAGAAATTGAGGTCTTTTGGAGAGAGAAAGAGAGATCCTGAGAGAAAATGAGAAGATGTCTTTTTAGAGAAAGAGTGTGTGAGAAGTGTGAGAAATATGAGAGATTTTCTAAGAAAGAGAGATCTTGAGAGAAAAGGAGAAGATGTCTTTTTAGAGAGAGTGTGTGTGAGAAGTGTGGGAAATGTGAGAGATTTTCTATCAGAGAGAGAAAAAGAATGTGTGAAAAACATGAGAGATTTTCTAAGAGAGAGAGAAAGATGGTTTACATTTCTATTCATCTATCCATATTCTCTCATTTTGTTCTTTAAGTAATTTAAATTTCTTGCACCTTAGCTAACAAGATATATTGTTCATTGTTTTTCATCCTTTCTCATTCATACCCATATAGTGTATATTCTTTGTTTCCTTTTCCATATATAAGTGTTTGTTCATTTTTCTTCATTTTTTTACTCTTAATCTTGAGTTATGATTTTTTTTCAAATTTGATAATGAGATACATTTGTCATCAACTTAATAAATAAAGATGAGGTTGAAGCCTTTGAGAGATGCAATTAACTCAATGTGAATCAACTCTTTTGTGGGTTGAAAATATACATTTGTTACAAAAATCTCATATGATAATTTCTCATACATAAAAATGCATAAAAGCAGAGAGTTAAATATCTATATAAAGATTACGCAAATATCAAAACCTTGAATCCTTTTTTATCAGGTCTTTTCTTATCTTGCCGTCAATTTTCTGTGACACTTGTTTGAACTATTTACCGTCCATGATCATTTTTTTTCTATTTGATTGGCAATGATGGAAGAAAGAAAATAATGATAATTAGTAAACTAAGTAGTACAAAATAAAAAAGGAGTATATATATACCTCAAAAAAATATTTTATTTTTATTTTGAAATTTTATTTATCATTTTTACGTGACGCACGACTTAACTAGTTACTGTCCATATTTTTTTACTATTTGAATAGCAATTATTGAAGAAAAATGAAGAATGGTAACTGGTAGACTATTTAGAAAAAAATAAAGAGTATAATTATACCAATTATGTATTTATATAAATATATTATTTTATAAAATTAAGCATTTATATATATATATATATATATATATATATATAATTTAATATTAGTTTGATTTTAATATAATAATTAAATTATATTTAAAAATTTTAAAAAGGGCTCAACCCTCTGTAAAACAGATAGCGTGACCCTATGTTCTCTACAGATAGTATGCCACCCTCTATCAAAGGTTGCGGCTCCTCCTTTATATATATATAATATAATATAATTTTTTTTGTTTAATTTCAATTCCCCGTTTCTTTTTTGTTTTGTCTTTTTCTTCTTTAGAACATGTTTATTTTGTATTTATTTCACTTCATTTCTTTCCTCTTCTTGTACATATTCTACATATTCTTCTTTTCTACTTTACAAATTTTCTTAAAATTTATTATACATCATTTATTATTTTATTAACTTCTCTTTTTACCATTTTTTCTTTATAACTATTGTTCTTCTTATTTCTTGTTTATTTATGTATCATTGTCATATTGTCATGCTTATAATGTGATTCTTGTCTCATTCTCTTATCATTAGAGTTAATGCTTGTAAATGTATGGATTAAAACCTTAATACTTAGATTTAAATTTTGATTTCATTATTTATTTTTCACTAAAGAAATCCCGATAATGAATTTTGAGATTTTTTGGATACCAAACTTCTCTAACTACTCAAGTGAGGAGTTATTCTTAGGATACTGAGAATAAATCTAATAATGTTTTGATTTAAAAATATATATAATAAAAAACAAAAGATAACTTTTCAATTATTTTTGTACCACTCATTAAAAGTCATTTATTTTGATTCATTTTATGATACAAAAACAGACCTAATGGGACGTTCAAAAATGAATTTCTTTAATCTTGTTTTAAAATATAATTTGGATATCATTTCATTAAATTTGGTAACCATTTCAAGATGGGGGGTGTGGGGTGTAAATACCTTCTCCATACACAAATGACTCTCAAACAACTTTGTGTTTTCATAGACCAAAATTTTTGTTAGGTAACCAATCACACCCTAAAATGATTGGTGTCGACTCTGAAAAAAAATTTCAAAATAATTTTTCAATCACCGCTCCGCGTCACATGCACATTGTGAAAGCTTGGCGACTCCACTGGAGACACAATTGGTCTAATCATTTTTAGAACGATAAAGAGTCAATTCAAAAATTTATCATATGTTATTCTTTTTGTGTGGCTCTTTAATTGTTTATTTGATTCATTATTTGTCTTATTCATGCTTATAGTTATATGTAGTTTATTTTTATGATGTATATTTCTTTACATAACTCCTAATTTTATACACATACACTAGCCGTGTACCCGAGCTTTCCTTTAGGATTAGTAAGAATGAGTAGTGTAATGCCTTCATAGAATTGTGGTTCTCGTGCTGGCTCATGAAAGTTCTCACTCAGGTGGTCCCTTTTAGGATACCGTTTGAGGGTCCCTGTTACTTCATTTGGATAGCAGTGTGGACAACCTGAGAACCTATTAAGAGATTTTAGAACCCAACCACACAGGTAATATTTTTTTAGAGCCTATCTCATGACCAATAGTTGATAGTAACAAAGATTCCGCTTAAATATGGTATCATGATTAACTTTATTCATGTGTATATGCTTACACTACTTAAATATTTTTTATTGTCTCACTTCTGACTTCATCTTTCTTATTTGCATACATGCATCATGCTGCGTAATACGGATTCTAAAGAAGTATTTAATTCATTCTTATTTTAGAGACCATGACTTCCACTTTGAGTGTGATAGAATATCAAGTTATAGTAGCCCAATGGTCAGAAGAAATGCAGAAATGAAAAGGAGATTGTTTGAAAATGGAGGATTTCGTTCCTTTACTATCAATCACTAAGATTCTCACACATTGACTTAGAAAGGTTGAAGAAGATATGAGAGGATTTTTCACCTGAGCAGAAAAATCTATTTATTGGTAAATGTGATCACATTGCTTATCTTGTGTATATTGCAGTCAAGACCCTAGTTCTTGAGGTTTTAATGCATTTTTTGGACCCTCCGTACAGATGTTTCTCACCTTTGGAAAAATTAATATTACTCGTACAATTGAAGAATACCAATGTCCCGCTGTAAAACATGGACAAAGTTTATAACTACGAAAAAAATCTCATATTGAAGAAAGCTTTTTCTAAGCTCTTGGGTACTATCCATGCATATGATTTTGAGAAAATGCTGAAAATTAAAGGAGGGAATGAGTGTGTGCCATTGGATTACCTCATAGATCTCCCCTAAAATTTCTTGAAGGAAGATAAGTGTATGACTCTTTATGATCTGTGTATTTATGGTACTGTGTTGTTTCCAAAGATCTGAGGTTATGTGAATGATAAAGTGATAAAAATGCTCCTTCAAGTGGAAGATGGTGTTAACCCTGTTATTTCAATCCTCACTGAGACTTTTCATTCCTTAATCCCATCGGAGTGTTAGGAAAAAGGAAGTTCATCGGCTCTGCATCACTTTTATATATTTGGATTCTTAGCCATCTAAGATGTCCACTAGATTTTAAATGTCCTCAAGTTAAGTTTTCAAGTTCATGGATGAAGACAAGAATTCCCGTCGCAGAATATTGAATGACCAAATGAAATGTGCAGTTTCCCACAAAAGGGGTGTGACTCTCATACCTATCAAAGTTGAAAGATGAGGATTCTATCTGAAAATCCTATTAGATGTTGTTGACATCGATGATCTATAGATATGGTCACTTTCAATGGGTCCCGCTTCCAGGTCCTTGGGGTTGTATTAGTTATGCTCTGCTAATGGTGCTCTAAAAATTGAACAGGAGACGGTTTATCCATGCCATGCACACATTGAAGGGTATTGAAATCATTTATGATTCTCAATATATTGAACAAAAACTACAGCAGTTGATTGGAGCTTAAAAAATAATGAGAATGATGCAAAATGAGAAGAATTGCATGAACTACACAAAGGAGTATGAAGCGTGGCTTGAGAGTAGAGGCAAATTAATTATTGCCTTACCAAATGATGATTTAGAATTATCAAAGTTACCGAAAGCCCATCAGGAGATCACTAAAAGGGAAGAGCGTGACGAGTTATATGAAGAATGTTAAAAGAATTTAGCTCTCTTGGAAGAAAACATATGACTAAAAGTTGAGGTGAATTTGTCTGACAAACACATGATCGAGACTGAAAATCAACTTGGAGATTTGAGAAATAAGGTTGAGGATCAAGAATATTTGAAGTAGAAAAACACAGAGTTGTGAGTTGACACTCGCCGACTAAACAATAAAATTAGAAAGATGGTCGAAGACAATGGGAATTTGTGAGGGAAATTCTACGAACTGAAGGATCCAATCATGAAGCTGGAAAGAAAAAAATAAGCTTGTACAAGAGGGTTTAGAGGAGGTGAAGGAGACAGTTGATAAGAAAAATGCATACATCGTTGAGTTAGAAGAACAATATGACTCGTTACGATGAATCACTGATAATTTACAAATCAACTTAGAGATAAATAAAGTTAGGAAAACTTCGTTAACAGATGATGGTGAAGAATTATTGAAAGTCATTTCAAGCCTTGAGCACCAAGATCAGAACATGGCAGAGAAATTGGCAAGGAACAATGATGCTAACATTGTTGCACTGAGATATGATTACCAATTGTTGCAACAAGAGTAAGATTTGATTCGACAATGATTTAAGCGGGCTGTCGAATGTATGAAAGGCGTGGCTGTGAGAGCGAGCAACTTGGGAGAACAAGCATCATTTTTTAAGAGAAGTGTTTTTCTTATCCATCCTAATGGAGAGATCTTGTCTAAGTTTTTGGAAGAAATCAACATGGATTTTGGTCATTTTGGTCGTTTTGTATAAATTCATATTACGAAGTAATGTAATTGAATTCTACATACTTAAATGTGGTGGATGGCTCTATTAATTGAATTAAATTGAGTACTTCTGAACTTTCTTTTGTGCAGTATCATTTCTCATGCATAAATTTACTTTCATTACTATTATTGTTATTATTATTTCTTCTTTTTCATTAGCAAAATCTATAATCTCATTGTTTTATTTTTATTTATTTTAAGAAACTTTTCAAACATAGCCAGTCAACTCCAACATCCCTATCTAACGCGAGCTCAAATTAGGGTCATGGATGAGAAAGAAAGAGAGCAATCGCGAGAGGAAATGAAAGAAGAAATTGGGGAGATGAAAGAACAAATGCTCAGAGTCTTGGAACTCTTCACCGCCAGTAAGTGAAAAGCCTGTCTTGAAAATCTATAAGGGGCTCAATCATCACAAGATCAACTGCCAAATGATACTCTATCTTACCCTCATGGGTTCACTCCAACCTGTCAACGTCATCAGAATAATCAGTTTTAGCATGCTTCACTGCCAGTATGTAGAACTATTCATTTTAAAATATCCAGAAAATAATGCAGATAAGGAAAATTGGGTACAACACCAATAATGGCACCTGGCCACAACCAAGTTTTCACTTCGCAAGGCGAACCTGCTAATGAGACAATCATCACACCCGATGTTGATGACTCAAAGGCGTAGAGGCCCGTTACCAAACCCATCAAAGACCCATTGTCAAAAGATAAGCTAGACTTTCTAGACGAGAGATTCACGCTATTGAAGGATCATATGTGTATGGTACCATTGATTTAACCTAATTATGTTTGGTTCTGGATGTAACCATCTTACACAAATTCAAACTACATGAGTTTGAAAAATGATGGTAGTATATACCAAAGAAACCACCTTATTATGTATTACAGAAAGATGGTTGCTTGTGCAAATGATGATAAGTTGCTGATGCATTCTTTCAAGATAGCCTGGTGGGGGCTGCAGCTCGCCAGTATATCCAATTGGATACCCAAAATATTTGAAGGTGGAAAGATTTAGCTGATGCTTTTTTAAGACTATACAAGTATAACATAGACATAGCTCCTGATCATCTGGATCTACAAAGGTTGAAGAAAAATCCTATTGAAGGCTTTAAAGAATATGTGCAAAGGTGGAGGGAATTAGCTACTCAGGTACACCCGTCTTATCATAAAAGGAGATGGTTGAGTTCTCTATTCTATGATATCAACACCTTGAGTTCTCTATTCTATGATATGATGATTGGAAATACTTTAAAGAACTTCTCTTACATTATAGTGATTGGTGAAAGGATTGAAAATGTGATAAAGAATGGAAAAATTTCAGAAGTCGTATCAGATGCATCGTCCGTAAAAAAAGGGACCGTCGTTGAAGCGAAAAGAAGGAGATGTACAGATAATCAACTTTTGGGTACTCATGATAAGTTGTGAACCCCAGGCTGGTATTTTCAAAGTACAGTAAATGACCCAAATCTATGACATCATATGTGATAAATATCTCGTAAATGATATACAATTATCACTCTCAACAATCAACATTTCAAAACAACTCAAGATCCAATATGAGACCACCGGTTCACCAGTAAAATGTTGGTCAAACTGATCAACCTTTCAGGGGAAATAGAAATAATCAATATTTTGTCCAATATGATCCAATCCCCATGTCTTATACATAACTCTTACCACAATTAATACAGAATAATCAATGGATGTCGATTTCTTATGAACCTCTTCAACTGTCATACCCAAGGTATTGGGAGATTCGACTGAAAATTACACAACATTAAAAGTTAGAGTGCAGGCATTGGTCAAGGCTCGATGGTTGAATTTCAAAAAAGCTAACAGGAACCCATATATCAATTCTAACCCTCTATCAAATCATGTTTACCTTGCTATACACGCAATTGAGGAATCTTTTTCATATGATAAGAAGAATGTGCCAGATGTGAGCACATCAATGGAAATACTTTTCCATCTTCTTTTTATAGTAGGGTACATCAACCCAACACACTTAGAGGGAAAGACATTTCTGGGAAACATATGCATGACTTTGATTGTTTTTTATGAGAGCGTGACTGTGCATACAATTGAGGAATGTGGTGATTTTAAAATGAAAGTGTAGAGGTTGTTGGATGTAAAAATACTGACCATAAGCCAGAAAGGAGAAAGGGAATACCTGGAAGATGACTCTTTAATCCTCATTATAACTAAAGAATCATCTGAAGTAAATGTTAAAGTCTCATCCTATATCCTAAAACCTCTCACAATACATTATGAGAAAAAGTTAACTCGCGCAACTGGAGGTACGGATATGAGGTTATTGCCAGCGATAACAACAAAACTCAAATGCTAAAACCATCAGACCTCGATCTTCTCATAACTAATATTTCGAGAATGGATAGAATGACGAGGAGTGGTAAATGTTACACGCCAAATGTTTTGAAAATGAATAAAAGTGACGAGTTAGAAAGGCAAAGGAAAGGGAAAGACAAAGAAGGAGACAATGGTCATGAGTTCCAAGGAGAGATGTATGACGGCCAAGTGATTGACCCAGACATAATAAAGGGTATAGAGAAAGAAAGATTAGTGTCTGAAGAAGAAGTATGTAAATTTTTAAAGCTCATCAAGCAAACCGAGTATAAGGTGATGAAACAATTTAATCGCTTTCCTACTTGCATATCCTTACTATCACTTTTTCTTAATTGTGAACCACATCGCCATGCATTATTGAAGGTTTTGAATCAAGCATATGTCTGTCATGACATTACAGTGGAGAAGTTGAGTGGAATTGTGGAAAATATTACTGTGACAAATTTTATCACTTTCATAGATGATGAAATCCTTGTCGATGGTACTGGATACACTAGAGCTCTACATATATTGGTGAAGTGTAAAGATTATGTTGTTGCAACAATATTGATTGATAACAGTTCATCTCTAAATGTAATGCCAAGATCTACACTAGCAAAGCGCCATGTGGACATGACACATATACGACCAAACATGATGATAGTAAGAGAATTCGATGGCACCCGAAGAGAATTAATCGAGGACATTGAGATACCAAATCGAATCAGACCAAGTGTATTCGATATTATTTTTCAAGTGATGAACATAACTCTAGCATACAATTTTCTTTTGGATCGATCGTGGATTCACTCTCCTGGGGTAGTACCATCTTCTCTTCATAAAAAAATTGAAATTTATAGTGGATCATAAACTCATTTGTACATATGGGGAAGAAGACTTATTGGTATTCAAGTCGGTAGCAATGCCATATGTTGAGGGAGTAAAAGAAGTGATAGAGTGCTCATTTCGATCTTTCAAAATTACGAACACCATGTTTGTTGCTAATGGGAAACTTGCTCAACCACCAAGCCTATGAAAAGCATCTCAAATAGTGGCAAAGTTGATGATAAAAAGGGGGATACAAGCCAGGAAAAGGACTCGAGAGTGATCATCAAGGCATAAATAAGTTAATCGAATGGGAGAAGAATGAATAAAGGTTTGAGCTTGGGTATAGAGTGACCAAGGCTGATAGAAGGAGAGTGGAAGCTCAAAAGAAAGAAAAGAGAATTGCTAGGCTCGAAAATAAGGAATTTGATATGGAAATGACAATCATACCTCATATTTCTGAATCTTTCAGAAGTGGGGGGATTTCATTCGAAGAACCGGCTAAAGTAGAGCAATACGACTTGAAGATGATACAACTCAGCTTTCAATATCCGTAATCTTGGAAAAATCAAGTGCGAGCATAATAAACTTAGTTTCTCAGTGCGATTCAAATCATGTGCCTAACAATTGGGATGTCACCGAGATGCCAATACTTCTTGAGGATTTTCAAGAGTAATGTGTTAATGCCAAATTTCTAATGATTTTGTCTAATGTCTTAGTAATTTCGTTGTTATCAGCCTACATTTTTATCCGTTTCATGTCATTTCTTCGAATGAAAGTCTAAAAACTTATTTTGTTTACTTCTGTTAATAATAAACATGATTTTAATTTTTTTCTTCCTCTCTCTGTCTACTTTTTCTCCCTTTCTGAAATGTTGTTCATACTCATGCATTTTTTTAATTACCTTTCTTGCCTTTGTTTCATCCGATAATCTTATTCAGGTTTGAGAATGGTGATTTTGAAAATAAGAGCATAAGTAATAACTTTGACAGTCTCACTCTTAACGTAGTGTATGATGAAAATGATGAAGATAATTTTGAACCATCTCCATGTTAAGAATGGTAGAATATGATGACAAAATAATTCAACCTTATCAAGAGCTAACAGAGGTGATAAATTTGGAATTGGATGGAGAGATAAAAGAAGTCCAAATTGGCACTTCTATGGCAAGCGAAATCCGCCAACATTTAATTGACTTACTCAAGGAGTATATGGATGTCTTTGCATAGTCTTACCAAGATATGCTAGGTCTAAACACTGATATCGTGGTCCATTGTTTTCCGTTTATGCCTGAAAGTAGACCAGTGAGACAAAAGTTACAGAAAATGAAACTAGACATGCAGGTACAGATCAAAGAAGAAGTTAAAAGCCAATTAGATGCAGGCTTTCTGGAAGTAGCAAAATACCTTGAATGGGTTGCTAACATGATACCAGTGTTGAAGAAAAATGGAAAATATGAATATGCGTCGATTATAGAGACTTAAATCAGGCAAGTTTCAAAGATAATTTTCCATTACACCACATCGATGTCTTAGTAGATAACGTGGCAGGACATTTGACCTTCGCTTTCATGGATGTTTTTTTGGAGTATAGCCAAATCAAAATGGCTCCTGAAGACCTTGGAAAGACAATGTTTATAACTCTATGGGTTACATTTTGTTATAAGGTTATGCCATTTTATATAAAGAATGCAGGGCGATTTCAATGTACATTGATGATATGATTTCTTAATCTCATCAAGGGAAGCTCACAATGTCACTTTGTAAAAACTATTTGAATGATTAAGAAAGTTCCAGTTAAATCTTAACCCGACAAAGTGTATGTTCACAGCATCTTCAAGAAAACTACTTGGCTTTGTCGTGAGCAAGGAAGGAATACAAGTTGACCTCGACAAGGTTCAAGCGATCATTAATATGCCACCACTTCGAACTCAAAAGGAAGTTAGAAGTTTCTTGGGGAGATTAAATTACATAGCTCGGTTCATCTCATAACTAACTGCGACTTGTGAACCTATCTTTAAATTTCTCCACAAAAGTAATACAGAAGGATGGAATGATGATTGTCAAAATGCTTTTGAGAAGATCAAGCAATACTTGTAAAATCCACATATACTTGTTCCTCCAACTCTAGGGCGTCCACTCATTTGTATCTTACAGTAGTAAAAAAATCCATGGGTTGCATATTTGGTCAGCATGACGCCTCTGGAAGGAAAGAACAAGCAATATACTATTTTTGTAAAAGGTTCACAAATTATGAGGCTAATTATTCGATGTTGGAGAAAACATGTTGTGCATTAGCCTGGGTTGCTCATCGGCTTAGACAATACATGTTATACCACACCACTTGGTTAATTTTAAAGATGGACCCAATCAAGTATATCTTTGAAAAGCCAACACTTTCTGGGCGAATTGCTAAATGGAAAATGTTACTCACGGAATATGATATTGACTATGTCACGAGGAAGTCAATAAAATGAAGTGTACTTGCTAATTATATGGAAGATGAACCAATGCAAGATTATAAGCTTATGAAAATTTATTTTCCTGATGACAACGTCTTAGTCATATTACAAAATGAAGAAGAATCTATAGAACTAGATTTATGGACAATGTTATTTGATGGCGCATCTAATGATGTAGGACATTGAATTGGGGTAATTCTCATATCCTGAGGATATATTTTTTTATCATTCACGGAAAAACTATGCTTTGACTATACAAACAATGTGGCAGGATATGAAGAATGCTCCATGAAAATTCAAGTAGCTTCTGATATGAAGATAAAGAAATTTTGAGTGTACAGAGATTCGTTATTGGTGATAAGACAAGTAAATGAGAAATGGGAAGCTAGAGACTCCAAGCTGGTACCTTATAACAAACATGTAACCAAGTTAAGCCGAACTTTTGAAGTGACCATATACCCAGAGAGAATAATGAAATCGCAAATGCATAGGTACCTCTAGCGTTCATATTTGCTGCAGACTTTAAGGAAGAAGTTCAACCAATAAAAATTGAGAAACAAGATTTTCCTACTCACTATATGAGCATTGAAGAAGAGTTAGACGTAAGACCATGGTATTACAACCTCAATCAGTATATAAAGAATGGGGAATATCTATCCAAAGCTTTTGAGAATCATAAATGTACTTTTAGCATATTATCCATGGGTTTCTTTTTTAATGGTGAAGTACTCTATAAAAGAAACCATGATATGGTGCTTTGAAGATGTGTTGAGCAAGGGAAGTGAATAAAATCATAGTGAAAGTTCACGAAGGAATTTGTGGTGTCCATGTTAACGTTCATATGATGGCAAAATAAATCTTGAGAGCAGGATATTATTGGTTCACCCTAGAATCTGACTGCATCAAGTACGTCAAAAGATGTCATAAATGTTACATGTCATGGTTGCACCTTGGTCATTCTCTATGTGGGGTATGAACGTCATTCGTCCTATTACACCAAAAGCCTCTAACGGGTATTGTTTCATTTTGGTCTCTATAGATTACTTTACCAAATAGGTGGAGGCGAGTTCTTATTCGAGCGTAACCAGAAGTACGATTGTTAAGTTCATTAAAAAGGAGATAATTTGTCGATATGGTCTACCTGAAAGGATCATCATAGATAACGAGACAAATTTAAACAACAAGATGATGAAATAATTATGTGAATAGTTCAAAATTAAGCACCATAAATTCATGTCATTATCTTCCAAAGATGAATGGAGCAGTGGAAGTAGCCAATAAGAATATAGAAAAGATCATAGAGAATATGAAAGAGGTTTAAAAGGATTGGCATGAGATGCTCCCTTTCACACTAAATGGGTACCGTACATCTGTTCGAACTTCAATTGGGGCAACGCCATTCTCTTTGGTATACGGCATGGTAGCAATCCTTCCAATCGAGGTTGAAGTTCCCTCCTTGTAGTCTTAATGGAGGCAATATTAGAAGAATTAAAGTGGGTATAAACACGATATGAGCAATTGAATTTCATCGAAGAAAAAAGATTGGCTGCATTACGTAGAGGGCAATTATATCAAAGAAAAAATAGGCAAGTATATGACAAAAAGTTACATCCGTGATATTTCCAAGAAGGAGATTCGGTATTAAAAAAGATACTCCCATAAAGATTACCTTGGGAAATAGACCCAAATTATGAAGGACCTTTCGTAGTCAAGAAGGTCTTCTTGGGAGGATCTCTCATTCTAACGATTATTGACGAAGATGATTTATCGTATGCAGTTAATTCTGATGCGGTCAAGAAGTACTTCATTTTACCACTCTAAGTTTAGAAAGGCGAAATAAAATATGATTTTCATAAAGAGTTGTCTCGAATGCTAGAAAAATTCTTATTTCATAATTTTTCCAAATCTTCGTTTGTAAACATTGTCCATCATCAATGAAGAGCTTTTTTTATAAACACATATAGTTCATCTTCCCATTATTTCCATGATTTCTTATTCCGCTTAATTCCAAGGCAAATAACAATATTATTAACCACTCTTAAAATAACTCAGAAACATCAACTTTGTTAGGTGGAAGCTAATTGATTGAAAAAGAAAGAAAGAAGGAAAGGTAAGAAATTGAGAAGGTCAGTCTGAGTGTGAGGTGAAATCTGAAAAATCACCATAAGGAAAGTTAGTATACGGGCGGAGAAAGCTAAACGCGATTGTAGGTTTACACAATTAGAAGTGCAGAAAAGAAGTGAAATATGGAGAAATTACTCATTTGTCTTCACCATCGACATGGGGCTGAATACTGGGGTATAAAATCAGGATGCATCATTTTTTTGAAAGTATGCTCGATACATCATTGTGAGTTCATGATCCTAGGCAATCATTTTTTGAAGAGTGGTGGATATGACCGCATTAGTCAACTTTAAAAATCATCAAATAATTTTCTATTTAATTTTCACAATCATGCATAGCATGCATGCATTTAAAATCCCTACTTTGCATTATATTCAAGAACTACATTGCATAGACATGCATCACATTGCTTGTTTTGATACAATTCAAGTGCATAAACCATTTAAGGATATTTCTTTTGAATCCACACATGACTTTACAACATTTATAGCCTACATTAGTCCAACTCTTGCTATCATATGAAGCTTGTATAGATCAAATCAAACATCATTTCATTTTCTTCGTTAAATCAAACCCGAGTTGAGTCGAGGTCGAAGCCTATGTTTATCCAGGTCTGATATCTTTCAAATAACTCTGGTTAAATCGAAGCCGAGAGTCAAGGTGGAAGCACGTGTCTATCTAGGTATGTTTTCTTTCAAATATCTATGGTTAAGTTGAACCTGAACTAAGATGAGGTCAAAGCCTGTGCTATCCAGACCCATTTTTTTCAAATATCTCTGGTTAAATCGAACTCGAACTAAGTTGACGTCAAACCTTGTGTTTATCAAGGTTTATTTCCTTTTTAAATATCTAGGTTAAAGGGAACCTAAATTGAGTCGAGGTTGAAACCTGAATTTATTCAAGTTTGTTTTCTTTCAAATATCATGATTAAATAGAACTCGAATTGAGCCGAAGTCGAAGCATCTGTCTATCCAGATTCATTTTCTTCCAAATACCTCTGATTAAATCGAACTGGAATCGAGTCGAGGTCAAAGCATGTGTCTATCCAGGTCTATTTCATATTTCTATCATTTTATAGAGCCCAAATCAATGGGGGTTTCTATTTCCCTTATTCATGTAGTATTTTCTCATATCGATCAAAATAGTTATCTACACATTTGTACAACTTCTAAGTTTAGAAGCGTGAAAAAAAGGGACAACTGTAGATATCGTATTTAGTCTAGTCCAATACTTTAAAAATATATATTTTATTTTTGAAAAATAGCTCATTGAGTAAAAATAAGAAAAAAGAATCCAATAACTAAAAAGAATAAAAAAGGAGCATAAGGATTGCAAGTAAAAAATGAAGCCTTAAATTTGCCAACAAATAGAGAGGATGTCTTAACTTGAAAGTGAGTTCCTTTATATAGAGAAATGTAGGTCTTTTGGATAGAGAAAGAGAGGTCTTGAGAGCAAAGGAGAAGATATCTTTTAGAGAGAGAGAGAAATATGAGAGATTTTTAAGAGAGAGATAGAGTTTATATTTCTATTCATTTATTCATCTTCTTTCATTCTTTTTTTAAGGTAGTTTAAATTTCTTGCACCTTAACTAACAAGATATTTTCTTCATTGTTCTTCATCATTTCTCATTCATACTCATGTAATGTATATTCTTTGTTTCATTTTCCATATATAAATGTTTGTTCATTCCTCTTCATGTTTACTCTTAATCTCGAGTTTTATTTCAACGCACTGATGATTTTTTTCAAATTTGATAATGAGATATCTTTGTCATCAACTCAATCAATGTGGATGATGATAAAACCTTTGAGATGTGCAAATTAACTCAATGTGAATCAACTATTTTGTGGTTTGAAAGTGTACATTTGTTGTAAAAAATTCCTAGAATAATTTTTCATACATAAAACTGCATAAAAGAGAGTGCAACATCTATATTAAGATTATGCAGATATCAAAACTTTGAATCTTTTTATGACGTTCTCACAAGTTTTTTAATCATGTTTTCATTTTTTTCGTAATATTTGTTTGAACTAGTTACCGTTAATGATCATTTCTTTGCTATTTGATTGACAATAATAGAATATATGAAATAATTGTAACTAGTAAACTAAGTAGTTCAAAATAAAAAAAAAATGTATATTTATATCTAAAAAATATACTATTTCTATTTTATAATTTTATTCATCATTTTTACGTGACGCATAGTTTAACTAGTTACCGTTTGTAATTTTTTGCTATTTGAATAATAATTATTGAAGAGAAAAGAATAATAATAACTACTAGACTATTTAGTAAAAAATAAAGAGTATAATTACACTAATTAAGTATTTATATAAATATATTATTTTACCAAATTAAGTATTTTCATGTAAAGGNATATATATATGCACACCAATTGAGACATTCAAAATGAATTTATTTAACCTTGTTTTAAAATATTTGGATTGTATTTCATTAAATTTGGTAACTATTTCAAGAATGAGTGTTGTGGGATGCTAATACATTCTCTACACATAAATAACTCCCGAAACCAACTTTGAGTTTTTGTATACCAAAATTTTTGTTGGGTGAGCAATCACACCCTAAAATGATTAGTGGCGACTGCGAATTTTTTTTTTCAAAATTATTTTTTAATCGCCGCTTCGCGTCGCATGCACGTTACGATATAAAGGAAAGTACCATACATCTAAATCTAGATCTAGCTCTAGGTGGATGATAAACTACCATAGATCTAGATCTAGGTGAATGACAAACCACCATAAATTTAGATACACGTAGAGGATAAACATTTATTATGAAAATGGTAAAAATAAATTAGAATGACAGAGAAACAAAAATGATGAAACAAAAACAAAAATAAAATTGTTACTAATTGCTTTTAAACTGAAACTTATAAAACATTGAAGTTTTCCCGAAATTTGTCACCCACGCTGTTACTTTGGAGCTGCTTTGATAATATTAAACGTGGGACATAATATATTTACGTCATCGCCTGCGATAGATTTTAGTTTTACAAAAGGAAAAGAAAATAGAAATTGTACTTGGGGACAGGAGCACCGCGTACCAACTACATTTAAACACGTGGATCTTAAAAGCGTATGGAATTTCGTACGCTGATCGAGACGGTGCCCTTTTGCAGAGTATTCAAAAGAGAGACATTACAAAATGAGCCTAAATAATTAGTTTTAGATTATATATTTTTGTTAGGTTTTAAGTGATCAGTGTATCATTAATTTATTAATAAATTTGATAAATATTTTGAATGAGTGATAAAATATTAATATGTGAATTAATGATATATCAGTTAATCATTTAAAAATATGATAAAAAACGTAGTTAGTTTATAATTGTTCTTTATTAGATCGGTAAATTTATATGTTAAGTTAGAAAAATCATACACACAACATACCCAAATCATAAGATTTTACATTGGCGTTATAATTTTCTGAAATATCTCCAAAAGATTTGTTTCTTCTTGATAAAATAAAGTATTAATTTTTCAAACAACTTTTATTGAAATTTGTAGGTAGATTATTTGCAATCATGTAGTAATATTCAACCTACATGACTTCGATCACAGACATGCCTTTCGATTCTTAAAAACTATAAAGTCAATTTCCGACAGCACATGAATTCTCAAACGTAAAACATATACCAATTCGTCCACGAGTGAACTGACGGCAAAAGGAAAAGGATGAAGTTGTCGGCTAAGTCAAACATCCCTTGTAGTGGACCCATTTCATAAATAAGCTAGACCACCCCCACCGTCCTCCCCAAGCAAACTCTCCAATATATATACAACTCCTTGTATAACACAGGCTCACGACACATTCTTCATAAGCAAAATTTCTAGTAGAAAGACAAATTTAATCTTGAGAATGAAGAAGAGCTCATCAACTTCAATGAAGCATCTTTGCATTGTTTTGGGTGTTGTAATTTTGATGTTTTTCGTCAGTACTGTTGATAGCAGAGTCCTTAGATCAATCAGGAAAGCGGCGATTAATGGATGTGAGCAAGTAGATGACGTTGGTGAGTCAGTTGGATTGGCTAATTCCTTTGCCGTTTCTTCAAACAACTCCAGTAGTCGGAATACAGTAGTCAGGAGCTTGGCGTTTAAGTTGGCTTCCGGTCCTAGCAAAAAAGGCCCTGGACATTAGCTACCTAGCCATACCCAACCTTACCTTTTGCTTACCTTGTATACATTGTTGCACAAAATTTTTCTTCATTTTTTTTAACTTCTATACTGGAATTCTTTTGTTCCTTTAGAATGATTAATCTTATAGTTCAAATACTGTAATTCACATTCTTCATCACAGAACGATCGATTTATGAATACTCTTCAATCAGTACTACTTTTTTGTCCCTTTTTCAGATTTCTTGATAAATTTATAGTCCAGTCTGGTCCTTTGTGGGATTTCTTGATAAATTTATAGTCCAGTCTGGTCCTTTGTGGGATTTCTTGATAAATTTTCAGTTCCATCTACATGAATGCAAACAATTACTTTTACATGATAATAACTACTTATAATACTCACAATCTACTGGGTTTTTGGAACATATACCTAATTTGATATGACAGAGTTCATATAAGTATCACTAGATGAATTGTCACAGTTACGTCAATCAAGAGTTCATTAGTTTGAGTCATAATTATACTCAAATAACCTCTACAAAAGTTTTAACATTCTAAAAAAACAGTTAATATACGAAATTTCCATTCCCTATATATTCCCGCATTTATGTCTTAACATGAAGTCTTAAATTGTACAGTCTGATAAGACAGATTACATGGAGTATGAAAATGACAACAACCAGAAGTTGAGGAGTTCCCGGGAGGGTTACGTTGAACTGATCTTAGTTATCGTGGAGATTTCAACAGTTTAAATTAGCTCAACATAATTACTGTCAGGAAGAAAAAATTGGATGCAATTTTGTTTTTTGTTTTCAAAACCGAACCACGCTATGCAACTGTATGAGCTGACTATGTATACTTTGTTCAACTGGTAAAGCAATCCATATATTTTATTTATGTATTTCCTGTAACCATGAACTAAACTTGGGGTTTATTCTAAAAGTAGCCATCAATCACTACTTGCGAGAATTGTCTTCCCATCTTATAAACAGTGCATAATAAGTTCCAAAAAGATAAGTACTTGGCATTTGAGAGAGTAATTGGCACTTGCTAAATAAGAATATCTAAACTTCAGCATGTTTAAAGGACCTTCAGATCAGGAACAAACACAATCAATTGTCAAAGAACACATTCCAATTTACTCATGTTCGATCTCGCTTTCAATTCGTTTCAATGGGAAAGCTACAACAAAGGACAACGAGAGGCAGTTCTAGTCAAAGACTTGAAGCAACAACAGCGGCCAGCACGTGATCAAAGTTGAAACCATAAGTTAGGTTGGCAGTCATTGAACTTGACAAAACAAATATTCTCCTCTTAGTTCCATCCAAAATATTACAGTCCAAAGAAAACACCAACTTGCTCAGGCCCTTGATTTAAATGTGTTTTTAATTCTTTTTTAAAACAAGGAAAATCATGTTGTTAATAATTTTCAACAAAATCTTTTAAAGTTTTGAAAACATGTTCTGGTATCAGTGTCCTTTAATAACTGTTTTAGGGTAAATTTTCTTAAATTTGTATAAAAACAGTTAAGATTGGAATACACATTTCTAATTTGTTTTTGAACAACTATTTTATTTCAAAAACATAAAAAGATTACCAGAACAGTCCTTCAGAAACAGTTCAATTTAGGTCATCGATTTAAAGTCATCGATTGCATGGAACTAGCCTTTTCTTCTTAACCAAGCCTACACGTCCTGCAATCTTTCTAAAACGCTAACAAGCAAGAAAAACTTCCTCTGGTTGGAAAATCTAATCAATATTTAAATTATACAACAAACATCGAAAGTAGAGACGAGGGGTCAGTGGGAGGAAACTGTTGAGAAGCTTAACTAATAATTTTGATTTGTAAAAGGGGAATTTTTGTCAACAGTTTCTTAATAATCAAATTGGAATTTTCAATCTCGTTATCTTTTTTTTTTAAGTTGACCAGACCTGGCTATCCTATCAGAATGGTTTTCTAAAACAATTGTTATTTTTTTGTTAAAATTACGTTATAAATTTTAATTTGAAATTACGACCTCTAAAATATGAGTATAGAGTCTTAACCAACTGCGATAACCTAACTTGTCTAAAACAGTTGTTATTCTGACATCCAAATAACGGATGAGTCATAACTAGGAATGTCATGGCAGAATAACAGAATGGTTTTCTAGAGTCAGTTTTAAATTTCTGAAATAATGTCGTGGCAGCAAAAGTAACAATCTTGATTAAAACGAATTAAGCTGTGTACATCACTACAAAAACCAAGCATATTCACTGTTTTCTTGTGTATAATTTTGTTTGCTAGACCAATCTAATGTAACATGTACATTGTTTCTGTCAGTACCAAGATCCAGAATCAAGATATCTGAACAGCTCCTATTCAATCGGACAGCAGGAGCTGAAAATTTTCTGAAGACCGAGAACAGGAACATAACAAGGATCAACTTCCAATATGGATGGGTGAAAAGGTATATGTTCATGAGAGGCGCGCTAACCTGCAATCTCTCCTTTACATCCCGTATAATTGAATTCCTGCACTATAAAATTTTTGTAGTTAAACCCCTCTAATACAACTACTGTTAAATTTAGTATCTTTAGGCATCTCAACATAAAAAAAAAAAAAACAATAATCTTTCGAAAACTATCTTAGTACAAGATCCTATTTACATTTTTTTTATTAGTGAACATATATGAAACTTGAGAGACTATCAATTACATATTGCACATTATCGAAATTTAATCGAATTGAAATGTTATATGAATTTAAGCACATGAGTAGTTCATTAACATATAGTAAATTGGTTGATTAAAGAAACACAAACAAATTGTGTGCTTTTTTTTAAACTTACAAATTGTGTGCTAATACACTAAAATTAAAAATTTCTGGGTAAGAGAGGACTAATTAAAAAAAAATAAGTGCAGGCTACATTAGCTAAAAAATGTGTAGTGGATGTGATGGCAAAAGAGTCAAAGTGTAGTTATGTGTTCACATTTAACTCTAGAAATAAAGAAAAACTTTAGGAGGTGAAATCTACTTTCTTCAAGTCAGAGGCTCCTCTCACTTGATACTGATAGCATTAATCTATCTATATGATCCTACAATTGCAGATAAAGAATGTTGTCGACTGTTGTCGGTATTTCTCGAGCCTTCTGCAGAAGGACACACGCATCGCCTTTATTTTCATCAAGTCCAAAGGGAGCCTTCCTAGAGCCATTTCCAATCACCACATGTCGGGCTCGTAGGAGATGCCTCATGACAAGGTCGCCTTAGCTTGAGGTCGAGTTGCTCAGACTAATATTTCAGGTTGTCTCGGACGGGCCAAGAGCTAAAGGAAGGGCACCTCGGAGTAATGAGTACATGACCAGGTAGCTTAGGAACCTACATGTCTATATCATTGTGATTAGGCAGCTTGAGGAACTCGGTACACATCAATATAATCATTGGCAGTTGAAAGGAGTATTTCACGTGCTATCGTGGCATTAGACCTACAGCCAGCTCGTCCAATCGCTACCCTCCATGTTAGAAGCACCTCCTTTTTGACATCTTTTGGTAAATATTTATATTCCTTCATTATGTTTTTTACAAAGATGGAAAATCTACATATATAGAAGATAATTGGAAGTTATACAGCGGTTATAGCTTGCATAACTGTCCCTTGAAACAGGGGATTCAAAAAAGAACATCCCTATAATCTTGCTAACTGACAACTCACGCCAACACTCCCCCTCAAGTTGGTGCATACAAATCTCTTATGCCCAACTTGTCAAGAGAGTTGTAGAACTTCTTGCTGCATACTGCCTTTGTAAGTATATCCGCTAACTGGTCTTCAGACTTCACGAAAGGAAAATGAATTATCTTGTCTTCAAGGTTTTGTTTGATGAAATGTCGATCTACCTCCACATGTTTTGTGCGATCATGCTGGACAGGGTTGTGAGAAATATCAATAGCTGCCTTATTGTCACAGAACAGAGCCATCTCGGAGCTAGGAGCAAAGCCAATTTCCGTCAATAGTCTCCTTAGCCTGAGGAGCTCACAAAGACCCTTAGCCATTCCACGGAACTCGGCTTCAGCACTTGATAATGCCAGTACTTTTTGTTTCTTACTTCTCCATGTAACCAGATTTCCGTCAACAAACATGAAGTAACCTGAAGTGGATTTTCTGTCCAAGATATTCCCTGCCCAGTCTGCATCAGTATATCCTTCAACTCTTAGATGGTTATTCTTTGAAACCATAAGTCCTTTTCCAGGAGATGATTTTAAGTATCGAAGAATCTTGATCACTGCATCCATGTGATCCTCACTAGGACAATGCATGAACTGACTTACTACGCTTACAGCATAAGCAATATCTGGGCGAGTATGTGAGAGATAAATAAGTTTCCCAACCAACCTCTGGTACCTTTCTTTGTCTGTTGGCACTTGGTTCGGATATTCTCCAAGTCTATGGTTTTGAACTATTGGTGTGTCTGCAGGCTTACACTCCAGTAATCCCACCTCAGATAGTAGATCCAGTATATATTTTCGTTGGGAGAGAAATATACCTTGCTTTGACCTAGCCACTTCAATTCCCAGAAAATATTTAAGTTCTCCCAAATTTTTCATCTCAAATTCAGTTGCCAACTGCTTCTAGAGTCTCAAAATTTCTTCTGGATCATCCCCTGTAATAATCATGTCATCTACATAGATTATCAACGCTGTTACCTTGCCCAGGTGATGCTTTAGGAAGAGCGTATGGTCTGAATTGCTTTGTTGAAAGCCATATTTCTTCATTGCCAAGCTAAATCGCCCAAACCATGCTTGAGGTGATTGCTTCAGTCCATACAATGCTCGTTGTAATTTGCACACATCCCCAGTCTTTAAGGCTTCTGTGTAGCCTGGTGGAATATCCATATACACCTCCTCCTTAAGATCACCATGAAGGAATGCGTTCTTTACATCAAACTGATGTAGTGGCCAGTCAAGATTTGCTGCTAGAGATAGCAAGACTCTAACTGTATTCAACTTGGCCACTGGTGAGAAAGTTTCCTGATAGTCCACACCATATGTCTGCGTATAACCCTTTGCCACCAACCTTGCCTTATACCGTTCAATCGATCCATCTGCCTTGTGTTTGATGGAGAACACCCATTTGCATCCCACCGTCTTTTTCCCTTCAGGCAATGGAACAAGAGCCCATGTTTTGTTCTTCAGTAATGCCTCCATTTCTTCCTTTATAGCCTGGGTCCACTTAGGATCTGTTAGAGCTTCCTGAACACTAGTGGGAACATGGCATGACGAAATTTTATTCGCAAATGTTTTAAAAGGTTCAGATAGTCTCTTTGTGGATACATAGTTGGCAATTGGATACTTTGATCTTCGTTCCTCAAATTCTGGAGAGTACCTATTTGGTGGCTTTCCACGATTATCCCTGAAAGGTAAGATATAGCCAGCAGAAGTATCCATATAATTATTAGTTGGAGATGTAATGGGAGAGTTTACCTCAGGGATATTCTCAGGAGACGGCTCGTCAGGTACGAAGGAGTGGGGGGATTCTGGTTCAGCTTCAGGTGGTGTAGATGTTGCTCTTAGAGTTATGTCATCCTCTGGAGATGCATTCGGAGTTTCATCAACCACCATATCTGTGTCATTGAACCCTTGCCAGTCAAATCTTAACCAATTCTGCTCTTCATCTTGGATCTCCCCCTAAGGAGAAGAGTGGGATACCGAGGGAGAGTAGAATGTGTCAGATTCTAAAAAGGTGACATCCATAGTTACATAGGTGCGCTTGGTGGTCGGATCATAGCAACGGTACCCTTTTTGATGTAATGCATACCCCAAAAAAATACACCGAACAGCACATGAATCAAGTTTAGTGCGTTGGTTCTTATGGAGATGTACAAAGGCTACACATCCAAAGATCCGGGGAGGAATCATCAACACTGTTGGTAAGGACACATAAGTTGAAAGGGCCTGTAAGGGTGTCTTAAAACCTAAGACTTTGGATGGCATACGGTTGAGGAGGTGCACGGCTGTAGCAACAGCATCACCCCAGTGTTGTTTAGGTACATGAGCTCCAAGTAAGAGAGCGCGAGCAGTTTCAAGGATATGTCGATTTTTCCGCTCAGCAACACCATTTTGCTGAGGAGTCTGCGGGCAAGAGGTTTCATGAAGAACTCCATAGAGTTGGAAATAATCATGAAAACCCCGGTTAACATATTCACCACCATTATCAGATCGGAGAGTCTGTAACTTAGCTGAAAATTGAGTTTGAACCATTGCATGAAATGATTTGAACACACTCAATACTTCATCTTTATGTTTCAACAGGTATAACCAAGTCATGCGAGTACAATCATCAACAAATATGACAAAGCAGCGATTACCAGATGCAGTAGAAACAGGAGAGGGGCCCCATACATCAGAATGAATTAAAGCAAACGGAACCTCACTTTTATTCATACTTAATGGATAAGTAACTCGATGACTTTTAGCAAGGATGCAAGTATCACATTTAAAGTCAACAGTCGATATATGTGAAAACAAGTCAGGAAACAAATGTTGCATATAACCAAAGGACGGATGTCCCAACCGACGATGTAAAAGCCAAATCTGTCTTTCCTTGGTACCATTCGGATGATGCATATGATGTGCTCGGCCCATACTGAAATCATCCATGCAGTATAATCCCCCCTCTTAGTACCACGCCCAATAATCTCCTTACTGAGAATATCCTGAAGAAGACAAAAGGTAGGATAAATGAGCACAATATAATTTAAGTCTGTTGTTACTTGGCTGACGGAGAGTAACTTATGAGACAGGGAGGGAACCAATAACGTATTAGATAATGTGAGAGAAGATGACAGAGTCACAGTGCCATCCCCAGTGACCGAAGAAACAATTCCATTGGCATTTGCAATGCTAGTGCGGCGCGGTGGAGAAGTGTGCAAGAAATCGTTAGCGTCAAACGTCATGTGATCGGTAGCCCCAGAGTCAAGTATCCAAGTACCACTGTCAGCATCTCGATGAGAACTAAATAAAGCAACACCAGAATTACCTGAATCTGAAAGAGATAACACTCCCTGAGAAGGTTCGACAGGTGGTGTAAGGGAAATAGATGACTCTGCAGTAGCTATGGCAACCTTCCCTGTCCCTCCATCAGTTCCCGTGTTGTTACGGCGTTTCCGAGCCTGAAGTTCGTTCCACCAGTCGGGATACCCGTGTAGTTTGAAACAAGTCTCACGGGTATGCTTCATATTTCCACAGTGAGTACACTTGGTGCCATCAGATGGCGTTTGTGGCTTAGAGGATGCCCCGAATTTCCCACTGCTCAGTGAAAGAAATCCGGTAGAGGAAGAGGCTGACTTTCCCGCTTTGAGACCCTTAGAAGCCAAAACTGCTCCTGGGGTATCATTGGTTCCGCCAGTGATCATAACAGTTTGCCGGATTGCTTCTCGGCGAACGTGGGCGTAAGCTTCTTCGATGGTAGGAAATGGACGCATCTGCAGCACGTCACCCCGAATCTTGTCCAGTCGATCGTCAAGCCCATCTAAGAAGATATACACTCGGTCTTCCTGCAGAAGATGGTTATAGTTTTCAATATCGGTAGGACATTCCATAGGATTTGGACGACGGAAATCGATCTCACGCCACAAACCTTGGAGATCGTTGTAATATTTTTCAAGAGAACCTCCAGCTTGTCGCAGACAGGTTACACGACGTCGGAGGTCATAGACTTGCGAAGTATCACTGCCATCAAAATATGTAGTCGCAAGGGAGTCCCAGACTTGCTTTGCCGTAGGAAACCTAATGAAATTCCCAATCAACGAAGGGTCCATAGAATTAATCAACCAGCCCTTAACAATGGCGTTGTCTGTACGCCATTTCCGGAAGGATGCAGATGTTGAATGGGGTTCAGGAAAGTCTCCATTGATATATCCCAACTTGTCTTTGCCAGAGATGTACATCTCGACAACTTGAGACCAGAGAGCATAGTTGGTGCCGTCTAACTTGATGCCAATCGGTGCAGCGGAATTCTCGGTGGTCTGCGGCGGGGTTTGAGCTTTGGTAAAAGCTTCTGTCATTCGGGTAGTTAGTTCTGTGAGGATGGTGTTGGTTTGGAGTCCACCAGAGTTGTCGAATGCACTGGTATCCTCCATTTACGTCGATGAGAAGAAACCAATTGAAAATACAATTGATCAAACTCTAAAGATAACAGAGAGCCGTGGATCAACCTTGCTCTGATACCATGACATCTTTTGGTAAATCTTTATATTCCTTCATTATGTTTTTTACAGAGATGGAAAATCTACATATATAGAAGATAATTGGAAGTTATACAGCGGTTATAACTTGCATAACTGTCCCTTGAAACAGGGGATTCAAAAAAGAACATCCCTATAATCTTGCTAACTGACAACTCACGCCAACACTTTTGAGTTCCCTCAGCCCCCTCGCATCATCTTGGGGGACAAGGGAATTAATTGTCATCTCCCCACTCGATTAATATAGAATACTTTAAAATATTCTCTAAACTCTTTCAACAAGCCTCGCTCCTGTATGTCTCCTCTATAAATAGACATGCCACAAAAAATTAGGGGTAAACTCATTCAATCTTTTTAGAAACTCTGCTCAATTATCTCCACATATCTAACTAACTTAAACTTTAGAGGTCTTTAGGCGAAGAACCACCTCCAATATCTTTGCCTTTCAAGTTTTTTGATCTGTGGTATACATAAACAACACCTCGTCAACGTGAGACACATGTACCAGTTCAGATTTTGGATGCACTGTAAACATTTTGTCTTGCTGATCAACTTTCCGGCTTCTTTTGCTGATCAACAAGGTAAGAGAAGTGAAAGCACGTGCAAGGATAAAAAAAATTAGCCTAAACATTACGAAGATTGAAAATGGAAAAGGGTGAAGGGGGGAACATTTTTTTTTTGCTTGATTGACGTGTAAAACGATAGCAAAAGTGCCTAGGGAATCTAGCATGATCAGTACTGGCGAGAGCCTTTTTTACACAATAATGGGAGAGCTTATAATTGAATTGAATTCATTAATTTCTAGCATTACTTAATAGCATAGATTACTACTCACTTTACCTGAATTAGTTATACATCGGTCGGATAATTGTTCGTTCATTACATGTGAATTTATCACATAACAGATCATAATTCAAATAATCGATAATTTACTAAACATCGAGTCATGCGTTGAGAAATTAATAACCAACTTCATCTAGATTGAGCTAAAATTTATTAAAATATATTGATTTAACTATGATACTAATATTAGATATTATTAAGTGTTCAATAGTGTTCTCAACAGTCAACCTCAAAAGTTAGTGAAAATTAGAACATTTAACCATTGTATTAAAGTGCAATAGTTTTTTACTCATTTTTTAAAATAATTAAATTAGGACTATAACTTTTTAGTCTCATTGCACGTCATTCTTTAAGATCATTATTATTAATTGTTAAATAATACATAAAATGATATACCGCAAACAATTAGCATATTTATTATATATTATGAAAATGGTTAAAAAATAGTCATGTATCATTTGTAAGTAAAAACTAGTATATAGTTCATCTTTAGGCACAAAATAAACATTTACATAAATCATATTAAAAAATAATTTGTGTTACTAATGATAGGAGAAGTCTAATGGGTGCCTTCCTATGTTGGAATTTCCGCCAAGTGTTCATTGCTTCTGCATCTCCTCATGGTTGACTTTCTTGCATATTGATTATCTCTATATATTGATTATTTCATATGTGAGATTTTTCTTCTCTAGAATAATGGAATTTCATTTTTATTTATATTTCTTCAAATCCAGCATGACATAGTAGTAGTTTACATTTAAGTACGAAATATGTAACATTATTATTAAATATTTACATATAATTCGTTAACGTATTTTTATTTTAAAATTAACAGTAAATAACTATTACTTGTAATTACTGTATAACATATAATATTAAAAATATTTAGAAACAATAATTATTTATATTATTTAACAATAAACTATTATTTTACCTGAATCTGAGCCATTATTGCAATTTTCAAACTTTTAGTTATTTTGTTGTTTAACATGGGTCTATGTTTAAAAATTTTTAAAATAACTAGTCTAACCAGGATAAAATTTTATAAACCTGAAATTTTGAATTTGGCATGATGAAAAATTTATCAAATCTGATTAGGTAATTCAAAATTTATATTTTCTAATTTAGATATTAATTAGAATAAAATCTACATAATTTCTTTCATAGGTAATACGATAAATTTAGATTAATTTTGTTGACTTTTTTAAAAATTAGACTATTCTCCTAATTATTATTATTTCCGGCTAGTTTACAAAATAAAGTTTTTAAATGGTATATTTCCTTAAAAATCATAAAAACTAGTTTGTGATGTATGATTTTCTTTCATACTTATAAATTGATTATCATTCTACAACAACCTAACAACATTAAAAAAGAATAGACTGAGATAAAGACTCACCACTCCGTAGAAGAGAAAATACCTGCCTTTGCCCTCACCCCATCAAGACATAGGGTCATAAATTTGTTTTTTTTTTTGTGACAAAGGAAAACGATCAATTCATTCATCAATAAATTTTACATCTTTAGCTAAGAAAGGCAGTAACCTACAGGAGGGCTTGAGCCCATATCACTACTATAACAACCTATCTCAACTTTAGATACAATCATAAAAGCACTACGTACCATTATCAGAATCATCCACTAAGTTACAAGAAGCAGAAATAACATCATAAAGGTCAGGAGAAAGCAGATCGATGGGCTTGTATTGTGATGATCGTCTATGAAGCAGCGGTCATAAACTAGTATGGGAAAATTCAAGCTCAATGTTAAGCAAGAATAAAACTTTCATGGTTTTAAGACTTTCTACAAACGCGATGTAAATGACATCTAAAAGAGTATCAATTAACTTTAAATTTACCCAACCATCGGCCAAAAATTTCCTTTGACTGCCACTACTAATCCAACCCCAACCAGTCTTTCACGGTTGTAAAGCTTAGTATAATTAGCATTAATTTGGACAAAATCTTTGATAAGAGGTCTTCAACCAAAAGCACACCTGCAATCTGAAATTTTTGTGAAAGTTCCCCTCTTTCCTGCGTTGCAAGAAAAGCCAGAACCAAGCAGTGAGGAGCAATTCATACTAGCCTCTTTGGCTGTTATGTATTCGTTTAAATTGATCTTCCATAATTTTAAAGCTTTCGATGGATCTGGACTAGAGCCTCTGAAAAGGCATTCATTTCTACACTTCCAGATTCTCCAAAGACCATAAACTAGAGCTCTAAGAAATTTTGATCTATCTAAAATTTTAGAAAATTTGAAAAGCATATTCCTCCATATCTCCAAAAAATCAGTATCACTAAAACTGGATAAGACAAGCTGGAGGTCAGAGGCAAACTAAAACGCCCTCGAGAACAGACAAAGGAAGAAGAGGGGAACCATAGATTCATCACAGGTGCTACAAGGTGATCAAGAGAGTGAAATGATTTTATATATTCTATTGAACAACACATATCTTATTGACAGACAACCTTCTAAGCAGCGCCATAAGAAGAATTTAATTTTGGGGCTATATCAAATTTTCATAAGGAGACTCGTACTGAAGTTTCAAATTTTCACCTCCCCTATACCATCCAACAGACGAGCCAGCCATCTGCGAATCCCGAAGGTGTTTTGCTAACCGATAGCCAAACACGACCGAAAAATTCCTTGCTTTTGATATGCCCACCAGATAGAGTCCTCCTCTGAAGGACTAGTGAGAGGGGTACTAAGAATGAGAGAAGTTTCTGCCCTGTTGAAAATTGAAAGAACCTTCGCCTCATCCCATTCCCTACCGTTAGATAACATTAAATCCCTTACCTTGATGGCTGATCCCATAGGGTCATTAATCAAGGTTGAATGTAATTTACAGAATGAATAGAATCGAAAGGATGGAAGCTGACTGCTTATATGGGTACGTAACTGGGGGCAAAAAAGTGTACAAGGATATTCACCGGTAATTACCATCACGGAGGCAACCTCCATAGATTAAGATCTTTTCGGAAGTAAAATTGTATTAATACCAAAAACAAATACACACTACAAGGGGCAATACCCCAGAAACACGGAACAAAAAATATAAGACAGACCAAAAGGCCAACAAACTAAACCATACAAAACCAGCAAATAGAATCAACACCTATTTGCTCCAGGAAGAGAATCAAATACATCTGCTACCCACAGCCTAACAGAAACACAGAAGCATAATATTAAACATAGTCCTGGACAGATTCAATCCTGGAGAAGTAACTTCCACTTAATCTGCAACTCCCTATGTCGATCAGAAAGAGTCTATCTAAAACATTTAAACAGCCTATCCCTAACAATATTTATAACCATAACAGAAACTCCTAGCAGAGTTACATTTACCCAAAAGCAGTCTACCATTTCTCTCCTTCCAAACAAAATAAATGCCACCAGTAAAAACAAGTTTAAGGATATTAGACTCAAGAGTTCTGCCTTGGGTATGAGCTGTAAACCAGCCAAGGTGGCTCCAGCTGTCGCAAAGGAAATTTGGTATGAGGGCTGCCACCGTGTTGCTGAAACAGTCAATATGACTTGATTACCGTTTTCCTTACCCTGAAGATTCACACGAGGTCTTTGCTTCCCTACCTTTAAAAGATAAAAAGTGGGATTCCTTCTATACTAGCACAAATAGTAAATTAGACGCAATGATGAATTTTGTAATGGCAGCATGAGTGTGTGAATGAACCAGCATGGCAGATATGGATATAAAAGATGTAAAATTATCAACCACGCCCTCATTAGTTTACAACATGAGGTTGATTCAATAAAGGAAAGCACATTTCTTCAGTATTGCTAAACAAAACTTTGTACAAGAAACTCAAATATTACTCTTTTGGTGACAGCACCTTATTTATTTTATTACTCATCTAATACAAGCTTTCTCACTGTCTTAATGGAGTATGTGCCGATTGCAGATCCCGCACCTATTCACATCCAATGACATTTTAACTCTTCGAACCAATAATCCACACAACAACTAATACCTATAAAACAGACAAGTTTTAAAAAACTAAGTATCTTGACTAATGAGTTATAAAAGAACAATCATTCTTAACATTGCATCGGCTTCGTCCTATGACCAATTCTTATTCTCATAAGAAAATTCTACATCTTTAATTTCATCTAAACAAGAAACCGACTACATTGTATGGGGCCTATGCACTCCACGACTTTCTTATGTTATGGGGTCTCGAAGACAGAAATTAGCTGCCAACCCAAGTGAAAAAGCCCTTTCTCCTTTCTCTAATAAGGTCAGCTTCATAGCTCCAACAACAAGCCAATGGCATAAGAAATTTCCACCAAAAAACTTGGTTCAAGCGCCACCCCACACAAAGTGATAAACTCAAGTTCTTATTCTCATACCTGAAAGCAATTTCCAAGTCTCTTCTAGCTTCTGTTTCTCAGAATTCGCTTCAAATGAAATTTGTTTACATTCGGCATATATGTTCACAAATGATTTTCAAGTTCATAGAATCGATGATTTATTTGTAAACTCAAAGATTCATTTTTATATGTTTGCTTCACGCAACATAATGGTCTAGTTACACTCCGCACATAAGTTCAGGAAATAAACAATAGGAACGCCCGCATCAGTATAGAAAAGATGCAAACTGCTAGGAATGTACACCATACAATCTGCACATTTGTTGAAAACAAGAGATGAACTTTCATGGAAATTGGAAACCAACAGTCTTGTTTTTATTTCTTAATATTACGACCTTGCAAATTAATAAAGAAATATAGCAGAAAATACGGGCAGTACAACAAAAAACAGACCAGATTACCGTATATCCCCGATATTCATAAAAGAAGCTGATGAGTGTTAAATATGCATCAGAAAATACATAGGCAGGCCAAACAGATCTCCATAAGATAAGCCTAAGTAAAAGAGAAGAAACCCTAATATAATCATATCAACCCAAATTGGATTGCTCAACGGATGAGATATCCTCACTAGGTGTAGTGGAGGAGACAGGTGGATCCGTTGTCTGAGGCGCAGCGATTTCAGCCGTAGAACCTGTAGCCGCTCTGGCCTTGACCGTCTCGAGCATGCGCTTGCTGATCTCCTTCGAATAGACCTGGAGGATCTCGATGCCGTCGTCTTCCGCTGAGGTAGTGCTACCGGCGATGGAATAAGCCTCCTCCTCAATGAGGCGTGCGGCGGCCGAGGCCTCCTCCTGTGGTATGGTGCCATAGCGCTTAGAGAGGACGGAGGAGGTCGAGAGCGTCTCAATTAGGCGGTTGATGACAGCATTGCGAGTGCGCTGTGTTGGCGGCCATATGCTAAATATAGTGCTGGAAGGTTTCGGTGGCTTGGTTGAATCTTTGAGCTGGTCCTCCTCCTTCGGTTCTGCTTCCACTTCTGTTTGTTCTGATGATGGTAGCGACGGAACCGGTGGTGGTGTGGTAGAAGGATCCCCATCTAATAGGGGTGCGGTGATGTTCTCAGCCTCCGACATTGTGATGGGCGGCGACTGAGACTGTAAGAACAAAGAATTTACAAGCGTTGCGTATGATTTTATTCGAGTTATTGGGAGAAGGAGAATGAGGAAAGTGGACCTCTAATGTAGAGTCGATTAGATGAAACGACATGTGTCCTTAAAGATTAAATCTAATTGGGTGAGACGCACCTGATGATGTTGGTGATGGTTCACCACACCATTTCCTTCCGATTTTATTTAGCATCAGTCGTAATTAGTTAAATTATAAAAAAAACAAAACAAATAATCTTCTAAATTTTTACGCGTGTGATTCCAATTAGGTAAATCATAATAATAATTTTAAGGTGATTAAATAATTAATCAAAATTTAAGTGATTAAATGATATGTTAATTATTTATAGATTGATATTTTATGACTCACTAAGATGATTTGATAAATTATTATATGAATGATTTGTATAATCACCTACAACTTAATCAATACTTGGTCGATGTAGAATTACTCAAACCATAATAATTTTAAAGCAATAGGTAGACGTCCATTTACAAATATTAGATTAAAAAGGTAACACAATTTTACCAATAGACATCCAACACATATATAAGGAAATTTTTATAAAATGTTTAATAATTAATTTAAACCAATTTAGTAATTCAAAAACATTCCAAATTCTACCAATATTCTAAGTCCTAAATTGATTACACACTAGCATTAATGTGGTAACATCTCTATTTTAATTCAAACATCTGACTTAAAAAAATGTGAAAAGGTTTTGAAATGAATGGAAAAATAATCTAATTTCACCAAAGTGATTTACTAGATAATAAAAATAAAAGATCTTGACTAGGATGCAATTCCGTTGGTGGTTTTGAATCGGGTATGAGCTCGAGGTTATAATTTTTTTGTTTGTTTTGGCGTGGATCGAGCGGTCCAAAATTCATTTCACTCAGATGATGAGTGTGTTTCACACTCATGTTTTAGACATTCCTAGCTTTAATTTTGTTGGATCTTTGAGTTTTATAGCTAGATTTATGTTTGTTTTGTTTATATTTTGTAGGTATGATATTCAAGCGCACTTGGGGTAATTTTAGAAGATTGGGAATGCAAAACGAGGAATAAAAAGAGATAAAAAGGACGGATCTGGGCAGAATGGCCAGCGTCGCGACGTTGGCTCCTACTGTCACGACGCTAGCGCGATTTTAGATATTCTGTGTGATTTTTTTGCTCCAATCTTATCTTTGACGAACCCTAGTGTATAAATAGAATATTTTAGGGTTCTTTTAAAGGAATTTTTGGATGTGAGAACTGAGAGGTAAAAAGAAGCTCTTGGAGAGGAGAAGAACAAGACCGACCCGGAAACGGATTTCAACTTCAATTTCCTCCTCAAATCTAGTTTTTCTTCTCTCTTTTATCTATGTTCATGAATATTGTTAGGATGTTCTTTTATTTTAGTATGTTTTAGTTTTCCAATCTAGGGCTACGATGTAGTCAAACCATGATTGTTCCTTAATTTTGATTTTCAATCTAATTGATAATTATTCATTATTGCTGAGTGGTATGATTTGTTCTTAATGCGTGTGATTGTCTGGTCAACTATTGCATGATTTGAAATTTAATCCTGAGACCGAGAAGTGATGATTAATTTTATTCGTTGTTCATGATACTAATAGAATTTTATAAGTTAGAGATAATTATGAATCTAGTGTAATAATTATAATTTTTTATGCTTAATGAATTTTAATATATTTAATCTTGACAAAGATGTGAGATTTGTATACTTGAATCATTATTATCGATGATTGAGAAAGATTTATAATTATATTATAGAAATTTTCTGTCAGGATCATAATAAACATTGATTGATTGAGATTTAAAATTTTGAGCATGATTCATTTGGTGAAATAGGAATTCCTAGAACTTTTAATCATTGGAATTTATATTATTTTTACTTAATAGTCTTAATTATTTTAGTTTAATAATCTCAATTAAAATTAGGGTCTAGTTGATTTCAATAACTAATATCAATCAATTCTTGTGGACGATACTTTATATTCATAGAATTTGATTACTTAACAACGATAGTGTACACTTACACTCTTTAAAACTGTAACAAATTTTTCGTGCCGTTGCCGGGAATTGTGTTTATTAATATTAGAATTACATATCCTTAATTTTACTTTGAGTTTCTATTTTCTTTTATTTATGGTTGTTTCCTGTTTTTGAATTTTCAGGCATTTTCTTAGGTGTATGAGACGATTTAAAACTGAAAATTTGAGTATCCTTAGTTAGAAAATTGAGCAAACTTGTCGTCAAAATAGAAAATTACGGAGACAAGCTTCTAAACAACCTCAAGAAACCATGGATGACCTTAGAGAAAATTCTGAAATTGTGAATAGCTAAAATAACTGGGCCATTCGGGACCATGACCTGCCAGTAGTCAATGACGTTGCGTCTTCCATTCAATGCCCCGTTATTAATGCCAACAATTTTGAGATTAAGCCAACTATTATTCAAATGGTGCAAGATAATCGATTCAATGGTTTGCCTAATGATGAACCAAATATTCATATAGCCACTTTTCGTGAAATTTATGAGACATTCAAGCACAAACAATGTCTCAATTGATACAATTAGACTAGGATTATTCCCATTTTCACTTCGGGATAAGGCTAAGAGTTGGTTGAACTCTTTGCCTGCTAGTTCCACCAACTAAGGCACCCAAGCTGAGGAATGAGATCACTACATTTGCCCAATATGCTATGGAGTCTTTTTATGAAGCTTGGGAGAGGTTTAAAGAGATGTTGAGGAGATGCTCACATCATGGACTCCCTGAATGGCTACAAGTCCAAACTTTCTACAATAGATTGAGGTATTCAACAAAGATGCTAGTGGATGCAGCAACAAGAGGTCCTTTGATGGGTAAAACACATGATGAGGCCTATGCTTTGCTAGAAGAAATGGTTGTTAATGCCTATCAATGGCCAACTGAGTACAGCGTACCAAAAAAGATTCATGGAGTTCATGAAGTAGATGCTCTTATCGCTCAAGTAACTACATTATCAAAATAACTATATTCTAGTACTGAATGCCAAGATGGTAATCTCTTTGCTCATTCTTAGTTAGAACAAGCTAACTTTGTTGGGAATTACAACAGGAAGAATAATTCATTCTCCAACACCTATAACCAAGGATGGCGAAATCACCCTAATTTTTCTTGGAAGAATAGTCAGAATATGATAAATCCACCAGTTGTTGATCAACCTCAATTTCAACCTCAGCAACCTAATTTCTTTAGAAGATGCCCTTGCCCAGCTCATAGTCAATACTAATCAATTTATGGCAAGAACAAATGCTACACTTTAGAGGCAAGAAACTAGTATTCAGAGTCAAGATCCGTCTATTCAGAATTAGGAGCTTTAAATGAGTCAACTTTCTGAAATACTCACTCAAAACCACAAGGTTCTCTGCTGAGCAACACTGAGTAGAATCCAAAAGAACAAGTAAAAGCCATTACACTTCATAGTGGTAAGGAGTTAGCAGAACCGAAGAAAGTAGTTGTTGAAAGTTCTCAGCCAATTGAAGCACAAACTGAGGTAGTGGGTGAATATTTTATCGAGAGTTCAGAAATGAAGGAAGCAAGCCTAAGTCAAAGCTCTTTCCCTATAATCCTCCACCTTATGTCCCACCTATTTTATACCCTCAGCGGTTCCAGAAGAAGAAATTGAACAAACAGTTTTCCAAGTTTATTGGTGTGTTTAAGAAACTACATATCAACATCCTTTTGCCGATGCTTTGGAACAAATGCTGAGCTATGTCAAATTCATGAAGGAAATTCTCTTGAACAAGAGAAAAATAAAGAAGTATGAGACAATTGTACTTACTTAGGAGTGTAGTGTTATCTTACAAAATAAATTTCCCTCAAAGCTAAAGGATCCTGGATTCTTTTCTATTCCATGCAACATTGGCAATTCTTATTTTGAAAATGCGTTATGTGATCTTGGAGCTAGTATTAATTTGATGCTTTTCTCAATTTACAAGAAGCTAGGTCTTGGAGAGTTAATCCCACAACGATCTCTTTACAATTAGCTCACCATTCTGTTAAATATCCACTAGGGATTATTGGGGATGTTTTCGTAAAGGCGGATAAATTTGTCTTCCCAACTAATTTCATTACTCTTTATTTGGAGGAAGACCGAGAAATTCTAATTATTCTTGGTAGATCATTCTTAGCTACGGGGATAACTCTTATTGATGTACAAAAAGGGAAACTTATTCTGAGAGTGCAAGAAGAGCATGTAACTTTAAATGACTTCAAAGCATTGAAATACCTAAATGATATGATAGTTGCTTACGGGTGGATAGTGCATAAATATGTATTGAAGAAGCAATTCATACCAATTATCTAATTGTGCCATTGGAAACATGTCTAGTTAGGACTATTAACAAGAAAGATCCAGAGATTTTGATGTGTGTGAATCAGTTGGAAGCAATGCCACCGATATTCATTATGAGGGATTTTGAAGAAGTAGGAGAAAGTAAATCTAAACAATTGCCATCCATTGCAAAACCAACAATGTTAGAACTCAAGCAATTGCAACCCACCTTCGGTATGCTTATTTGGGAGAAGCATATACTCTTCCTGTCATTATTTTCGCTTCATTAAATGGTCAACAAGAAGACAAACTTTTAAGGGCGTTGAGAGAGCACAAAACAACACTAGGGTGGTCAAATTATGACATATAAGGAATTAGCCCATCGTTTTGTATATATAAAATCTTAATGGAGGATAATTACAGACCATCTGTAGAACACCAACATTGATTAAATCACAATATGAAGAGGTGGTAAGAGTTGAAGTATTGAAGCTTCTTGATGTAGGTATTATCTACCTTATTTCTGATAGTGCTTGGGTCAATCATGTGTAAGTTATGCCAATGAAAGGTGGAATGACAATGGTCGCTAATGAAAAGAATGAATTGATCTTGACGAGAATGGTGACTGGTTGGAAAGCTCAATAAATCTACGCGGAAATATTATTTTCCATTGTCATTTATCGATCAAATGTGATAGATTGGGTGGCCATGCATACTACTGCTTCTTAGATGGTTATTCCAGATACAACCAAATTTTCATAGTATCAGAGGATCAAGAGAAGATGACATTCACATGCCCATATGATACGTTTATGTTTAGACAGATGCCATTTGGTTTATGTAACGCACCAGTGATGTTTCAAAGGTGTATGATGCAATCTTTTCTGATATGGTGGAGCGTTTCATTGAGGTATTTTTGGATGACTTCTCGGTCTTTGGTTCTTCTTTTGATTCTTGTTTGGTAAATTTATCTCTTATGTTGGAACGATGTAAAGAAAAAAACTTGGTCTTGAATTGAGAAAAATGACATTTTATGGTACATGAGGGCATTGTAAAAATTGAGACTATTGAGAAGCTTTCACCACCGACATCAGTAAAAGGCATTCAGAGTTTTCTTGGCCGTGTTGGATTTTATCGTCGTTTCATTAAGGATTTTTCCAAGATCACGAAGTCCCTTTGTAATCTTCTTAAGAAGGATGTACCATTTTAGTTTAATGAGGAGTGCTATAAAGCACATACATTCTTAAAGTCAGCTTTGGTATCTGCTCCTATAATTATAGCACCAGATTGGGATTCACCAATTGAGTTGATGTGTGATGCTAGCAATTAAGCTATTGGAGTTGTCTTGGGGCAACGAATGGGCAAAGTTTTTCATTCTATTTATTATGAAAGTCAAACTCTTAATGATGCCCCACTCAATTATGCCACTACTAAGAAAGAATTGCTGGTTGTCCTTTTTGCTTTCGATAAATTTTGGCCATACTTGATTGAAACTAAAGTCATTATGTACACTGACCACTCCACCTTTAAGTACTTGATTGAGAAGAAGGATGCTAAATCTTGCTTGATTTGATGGATTTTATGTTGAGCATAGTGCCCTCAAAGCGTGTGTAAAGACATATTATGTGGAAATTAATAAAATTATATTTTCTTATAATTGTATTATATGAATTATTATTGAATAATTAATATAACTATCTGAAAACTTCATATTTATTAGTGAGAATATGATCTTGTATTAGTACAAGAAGATTAAGATTATAGATAATGAATAAAATAGTCCACAACATATTAAAGTATAAAATCTTTATTGAATGATTACTAGTATAGTTCGCTAAGCATTTTCAATGCATGAGATCTAGATCCGATTATTGATGTGGATAAATATCTTAGTGAATATACTTTATATGATTATATTATATAGGACAAGATCGATGTGAATTATTATCTTTACTAACTCACTGTTTATCATAAAGATTTAATACACATCAATCAGATGATCATATATAGATCAGTCTAAATCTTGAGTAGTCATGAGTTCTTATACATATCTACTGGATCTTTTGATTCACTCGATAAGGGTTGTTTGTAAACAAGGATAGTGGCTTTTGTTTTGGAGATTCAGTGACATGGATGGCTAGGACCATGATCTTACAAGATTTGGAATCCAAGCATCTCTAATTGATCATATATTGGTTCTCTTAAGTGTTAATTCTGAGACTGAATGATTATTGAGCTCAAATTTATAATACAGTTATAAAATAACCGCTCACTAGTGAATTAATGGTACTTAATGATTAAGAGGTAATTAGAAAGGTAAAATGATAATTTTTACCAGCTCTAATTTACAAACCAATAATTGGAGGATGGAATTACATGAAGGAATTCTATCAATGGATAACATGAAATTACTCTGTAAATATATACTGTAATTACTAAGAGTGCAGTTTCATATTTATGGTAGAATAATACTTGAATTAATAAATGAGATTATTTAATTAAAGAGATTAATTAATAATCTGATTTATTGAAGCTTAGAATGATGAGTCCATGATCCCCAAGTCACCTTTGTATTATACACCTAGAGTGTGATTGTTTCAAGGTATAAAAAAGGACTGACTTGCAAAAGGAATTCAGAGAAATATGATTATGATTCGCATGACAATTGCAATAAGAAATGTTGTTACTAAAAATCTTGACTATGAGATGGCATGCAATCCCCTCTCCACGTAGGGTTCCTTCCTGACGAAGCTTGCACAACACATATGAAAAACTCTAAGGCGAAGAGAATTAGGGGGTGGTTTCCTCGTCAAAGAGTCTCTGATGCCTAAGTCAGTATCTTGAAATTTTTTTAGCGGAGTTACCTTTTGGAGAGAATTTCTTACCTCGTACCGTTAATAGAGGAGGTATTTATACCTGGAGACTTGGAGGAGGATGTGCGTCGAATAAGTTTTAGGTGAGGTGATGACCTTTCTTTGATATGACGAGCTGGTGGCGGCATTGATGCCATTGTCCCCCGAGCTGACGTAAAGGAAGGTGCAATAAATGTCGATTTACCTTTAGTCACGCTGAACATGGTGGATGTGATCATTTGGTGGCTAACTCGACGTTTCATCATGGCAACTGAAGTCGACCGGCGTCTTCCGTAAGTGATAAAACATCACATGGAGTGCTACTTTCGGTGAATAGTAATAATACCTAACACAGGGCTAACTGACCCCTTACATCATATCCTTTTCTTGCGGCTTTCTAACTTAAATAAGTAGATGTCGCAGGAGCTCCTTGGAGACCGACCTGGTTAGGTCAGTTCCCTTCCCTTTTAGGAGCTCAATTCTTCAATCCCTTTTCCTGGAGTAGAGTAGAGACCTCTGTCATGGCCTATCCCGTGGCGTCGCACCATTGGTAGTCGGGGAATACCCATAACATTTGCCCCAAGTCGAGGATCCTATGTGAGTGCTACCAGCTCGGATCTGAAGACTTCCATGTCCTTTCTTGAGATTGAGTCAAAACACAGAGCTTTGTTGCCTCCAATTGCTCGTTATGTTCGTGATTCCGCCCTGTTGGATTGTCCTCATCGGTTCAGTTTGGACATGCTAAGCGCTATTTTGAAATAAAATTTCACGTGTGTGGGTTCCCGCGTTTAAAATTTGAAATTCACCGTTCTAGGGAGTGATGGTAATGATGGCGCGTGAGGGAGGGAAGTGAGGACGGTTGGCCATAGTACCCTCTAAGCATGTGTAAATATATTTTACTTTGAAATTAATAAAAACACATTTTTCTTATAATTGTATTCTCTTAATTATTATTGAATAATTAATATAAATATCTGAAATTTCATATTCATTAATGAGACTATGATCTTGTGTTATTACAAGAGGATTAAGATCATGGATAATGAATAAAATAGTCCGTAATATATTAAAGTATGAAATCATTAATGAATGGTTACTAGTAGGGTTCGCTAAGTATTTTGAATGCATGTGATCTAGATCTAGATCCCTGATGTGGATAGACATCTTAGTGAAGGTAATTTATATGATTAGATTATATAGAACAAGATCCATGTGAATTAATATCTTTATTAGCTTATCATTTATTATAAAAATTTAATACACATTAATCAGAAAATCATATGCAGATCAGTTTAAATCGTGAGTAGTTAAGAACTCATATACATGTCTACTGGATATTTTCATTCGTTAAGGTTTGTTTGTAAAAACAAGCTAGTGACTTTTATTTTAGAGATTCAATGACATGGATGGCTGGGAACATGATCTTACACGATTTGTAATCCAAGCTTTCCCGATGGGTTGTATATTAGTTCCCTTAAGTGATACTTCTATGACTGAATAGTTATTGAACCCAAATTTATAATATAGTTATAAATTAACCGTTCACTAGTGAATTAATTGTAAATAAGGATCAAGAGGTAATTAAAAGGGTAAACCGATAATTTTGACCAGTTCTAATTTACGAACCAATAATTGCAGGATATAACTACATAAAGTGATTATATCAATGGACTACATGAGATTACTCTGTAAATATATTCTGTAATTACTAAGAGTGCAATTTCATATTTATAGTGGAGTAATAAATGAGATTATTTAATTAAAGAGTTTAATTAATAATCTAATTTATTGAAACTTAAAATTATGGATTCATAGTTCCCAAGCCACCACCATACTACACAACTTAGGGTGAGAATGTTTCAATGCATAAGAGAATGATTAGTGTGCCAGAGGAATTAAGTTTTCGGGGCAAGTATACAATTATAAGATAATTATGTGTTATTAATTAATTGAAAATTAATTAATTAAATTAATTATTATAATTTTTGGAAACTACAATTATTTAATTATATATCGATTAGTTATGAATTAATCGATGATGAGACAATATATTTGATTTATGAAATAAAAGAGTGATAGATTATTATTATGTAATAATTTAATTTTGAATCAATTGATTGGTTTATTTTGAATTAACAGATAAATTAGTTGTTAATTTTTTCAGATAAGTTAATTTTGAATTAACTGATATTTATGATTATTTGAAATAATACATAGATATTTATATGATTAAATAATAAATCTAAAAATTGACATGTGGCATATCATACTGTCATACGCCAAACACTAATTTTGAATCAAGGATTGGCATGGCACACTGGAGTGCCACACGCACTGCAGTGTGGCGTAGACTGCGATTGGTCCCACTATAGTGTTACATTTGTAATTAATTTATTATTTTATAAAAAACTTTAAACCTAATGAGCAATGGCCTAAAATATATAGAGATAATATTCTATTGGTCTAAAGAGGCATATGACTGATTAATCACTAAAAAAACCTCTACGAATTCTCTAATTCTCTCTTAGAGATCTGTCTCAAAAGTCCTTCAAATCTCTAGATCTCATGTATTGAGTACATCGAGAGAGAAAATTATTTTTGATTCATTCTACGTGCCACACACGTCCTAGTGTGTTTGAGGATTAGTTTGGAAGATCTTGTTGTGGATCTCAAAGTTTGTTCATCGTGGAATCGAACGTTCCTTATATTTACTAGAAAATAGCGATGACGCTTGATAGACTACATAATGATTCGATGTAAAAAATTATTTTTTCACAAAATTATTTTTTGGGATATGCGGCATCGCGATTTTTTTTCAATCAATAAAATTTTTGGAAACCACCCCCTCCGTTACGCACTTCACGATTTTTACAATTAGTATCAGAGCGGTCTTTATATATGTACATTAAATGATGTGCGGATTTTCTTGGATTATTCAATATATATTTTGATATGTATGAATGAGTGAATGATTATGTGTTTTAATGTGTGGTGAAGGATAAATTGTTAATTGTATGGTGACTTCTAGGTTTAGGCTTTATTCTTATTTTTCTTTAGATCTTGTTTAACCCTTTGAGGCATTTGAATTTTTTTGTAATTTTATTATGAATATTATATTGTAAAATTCCGTATGCAAGAAGACGAAAAACTCACGAGACAAATACAAAGGAGAAAAGGAGGAGGAGTTCCACGATAGAACTCCACCGTCGATGGCGGCGACATGACTGTCCAGCGGCCACCGAATGGCAGCTGTGATAGCGGGATTGTCCCACTGCCACTGTAAGACAGCAAAAGCCATAGTGGCAGGACTGTCTCGCTGCCACCACCATGGGAAATTCCTGCAGCTGCGAGGGTACGAGGCCCAGATGCCCTGATACAGTGTTGTCCCATCCCTGTGATGCTTCAAGAAAACCTTAATCCTATATTTTATCTTTTAATTTTAAAATTAATGTAATTTTAAAGTAGGTTATCGATTTTTTTTTTAAAATTAAAATTAATCAATTTATTGGGTTTGACCCAAGTTTGATAACTCATTGAATTATTTTTTGACTAGTCAAATTTAATTAATTTAAAAAGGATAATTAATATTATTATTTAACTAGGAAAATTGTTTTTCTTAATTAAAAGAGGTTTGATAAAAGTTTGAAGATTATGAAGACGTACCTTAACAGAGAATGAACATCTTTTAGAATTATGTATTCTTGAAGCCCGCTTTGTAATTATTTTTAATTTTTCAAAGGGTGTAAATTTTTAAATACACAATAGTCCCTTGGTTCATCATTTATTTATTATATTTATTTAAATAATATTTGTTGATTTTGATTCATAACATGATCATGCATTAGTCTATCACATGCCGTACATGAAGTTCTACACAGTTTTATTTAATCATGCATCTCATTTATAGAAATATGATCTATTATGATTGTCCTAATGTGTTTATGAATTACTTTGTGAAATCAATTACATGTAAACTGCTAAGTTTTAATTAGTTAAACTTGGTAATTACAACATTTTAAAGGCATATGTTTGGTTAGGCCTTTAGGATAACTAAGTTTATTAAAAGTGTTTTATTTAAGTTTGATGAATGCAATTAATTTGTTATACTAAGTTCACCTAAAATAGTTATAGGCTCTTTAGAAGCTTAAATGAACTTAGGCCAATTAGATTGGATTAATAATTCATTTTACATTACATTTACTATATTAAGTCATGGATTCTAAAATAATGGGTTACATTAATAAAGTCACAATTAAGCTTTGAAGTGGGTAATTATGATTTGACCAAATAAACGGTACCTTATTATTAAAATAAAAAATATGAGATATTTTAAATTTTTAATAATGAGGATGAGAATATCTCATAGGCCATTTTAATCTGACTGACCCTAAGGTGACACATTAATTGTTAGATTGTCTTATCACCGATTAGTAATTGTTAAGTTTATGTGTTTGATATGTTGCGTTCATTCATTACATTTACATTCCAAACTTTTTTATATTTATTTCAATTATATTGAATGATGTATGATTTATTTCTTTTCAATTATTATTGTCTACATGGGCAACCCTAGTACTGCTTTACTTGCACTCAAAAAATTGAATGGAGATAACTTCATAAGATGGAAGTCAAATTTGAATTTGATGCTTATATATGAGAACCACAAATTTGTTCTTACTGAGGAATGTCCTAAAGAGCCTACTGCCAATGCTCCGAAAAACATTCGGGACAAATATGATGCTTGGATTATAGATTCAAGGGCTACCATTAATGTGCGAACTCAAGTTAGCATTAAACTTGAATCTAGGGGTGTTCAAAACCAAACCAAACCGGACAAAAAATGGCAGATTCACTTGGTTCTTTATATGTGTTAGGTTCGGTTTTATTGTCGAACCGAAGTTTGGATTCAGTTTCAAATTTTGGTGGTTTTCGAACCAAAACATTGAATTAATATTATTTTTTATTTTTTATATATAATTTCATATAAAACCCAACCGAACCGAAATAATTTTTTGATTTTATATTTTTTTTCAATAATGTCATTTAAAAATATTTAAAAAAAATATTTTTAATTAATAATACCGAATTGAAGAACCAAACTAATCTGAAACTCATGGTTCGGCTTGGTTCTTTTAGCATTCACGATTCGGTTCGACTTTAATTGTCGAACCGAAGTTTCAGTTCGATTCGATTTTTTTACCAAAAAATTGACCGAACTGAACTGTGAACAACCCTACTTGAATCACTCACACCAGCTTTTTCTACATTCAATACCAACTATGTTATGAAGAAGTTACAATTCAACATGACCTGATTCTTGAATGAACTATAGATTTTTATGTCACTCAACAAGAATATGACCAAAGAGGGCGAGGCAAATGTCGCTATGCAATAGCCTTCTTCCACTGTTGTTAATAGTAACAAAAGAAAGAAGAACAATGGTCCGAGAAGTAACCTAAAGCCAAGAAGAATAAGGAAGACAACAACTCTAAGAAGAATAGGAAAGACAACAACTCCAAGAAGAAAGAACCCAAAGGAAAATGTTTTCATTATGGAGTTGAAGGTCCTGGAAGCGAAACTGTAACAAGTATCTCTCCACACTGAAAAAGAAAAGTAAATTTGATTTACATGTATTTGAATCTTGTTACTAGAAAATGATTTGTCATCCTGGATAATAGATTCAAGAGCCACTAACCATGTTTGTTCTTCTTTGCAGATGCATGATTCTTCAAGGGAGCTTGTTGAGGGCGATGTGAGAATGAAAGTTGCCAGTGGTGCGCTCGTTTCAGAAAAAGCATTAGGAACAATCCGTTTAAGTTTTGAAAATAAATTTCTTGTTTTGAACAATGTTTATTTTATTTCAATATTTTCTAGAAATTTAATTTCTTTATCTTTGTTGCATGAACAAAATTTTGATATTTGCTTTAATAATAATATGTTTGTTATTTCAAAGAATGGTTTTAATATTTGTCATGCAAAAGTTTCAAACGGATTGTACATGATTAAACCAACTAAATGAAAATTACAAAATTCAGAGTTATTTCAAAGTAGCAAATCTAAAAAATAACAAATGACAAAAAGTTTCTCAAGAAGATGATACGTATCTTTGGCATCTTAGATTGAAACATATTAATCTTGATAGAATAAACCGATTAACAAAGCATGATGCTTTGAGATAACTAAAAGTTGGAACTCTTCTAATTTGTGAATCATGTCTAGAGAGTAAAATGACCAAGAGACCCTTCTCTACAAAGGGTCAAAGAGCCAAAGAACCACTTGAGCTAGTATATAGTGATGCCGCAAATTGATTAATATACAAGCTAGAGGTGGGTATGACTATTTCATCACTTTTATTAACTACTACTCAAGATAATGTTATACTTACCAAATGCAAAGAAAGTATGAAACTTTTGAAAAGTTTAAAGACTTCAAAGTTGAAACTAAAAAGTAATTAGGTAAATCTCTGAAAATACTTTGATCAGATCGAGGTGGTGAATACTTGGATTTAGAATTCAAGGATTATCAGTTGGAGTTTAACATTCCTTCCAAACTTATAGCACTTGAAACGCCACATCAAAATGATTTTTTAGAAAGGAGAAACAAAATCTTATTAGATATGGTTATATCGACGTTAAGCTACTCATCATTACCACTCACATTCTAGGGATATGCACTTCAAACGGTAACTTACATTTTGAATGTAGTTTCTTCTAAGTCTATTAGCCAGACACCTTTAGAGTTATGGAATGGCTCTAAACATAGTTTTCATCATTTTCATATATGAGGTTGTCCGGCTCACATTCTTGGACATAAGACTGGAAAGTTAGACTTAAGGTCTGAAGTGTGTATATTTGTTGGCTATGCCCCAGAAACAAGATGTGGTTACTTTTATAGTCACAAAGACCAAAAAGTGTTTGTATTGACAAATTCTACTTTCCTTGAATATGACTCTATGCTAAACTACAAACCTCGGAGCAAAGTAGTTCTTGAAGAACTCATATCTGATGAGATCAGACAATTTTCATCATTAAGGGATAAACGACAAACTATGGAAACCATTGTTCTTGTTTAGGAAACCCTGGTGCAACGTCGTAATGGGAGGGTTATAAGATAGCCCATTCACTATGAACAAGAGACACATGTCCTAGTGTAAGACACTGATAAGGACGATCTATTAAACTTTAAAGAGGCAATCGAAGATCCTAAAAAATGAGAAATTAGCTCATTAGATGCACGTGAAGAAGTTACCCCATTAGATGCAAATGGATCTTCAAGAAGAAAGGAAATGTAGAATGGAAAACTAGAGACTTTCAATGCATGGCTGCTAGCCAAAGGCTATACTCAAAGGAAAGGAGTCGATTACGAAGAGACATTATCTCATGTCGCCTTGCTAAAATCCATTCGCATTCTTTTATATATAGTCGCTAGTTAAGACTATGAAATATGACAAATAGATATCAAGATAGCCTTTCTTAATGCCTCTCTTGAAGAAAGCATTTATATGATGCAACCAGAAGGGTTCGTGCAAATGGGAAAGTATGCAAGTTGCTTAAATCCATTTATGGATTGAAGCAAGTATCGAGATCTTGGAATTTTACCTTTGATGAAACTATTAAATCATATGGATTCGAACAAAGTCTTGATGAAGCTTGTGTTTATAAATACATCAAAGATAAGAAAGTGACTTTCTTAGTTCCTTACGTAGACGACATTCTACTCATTGGGAATGATGTGAAAACTTTGTCGGAAGTAAAGAAGTGGTTAGCTCAGAAATTCCAAATGAAAGATTTGGGAGAAGCGAGTTATGTTCTAGGTATCCAAATCTTAAGGGATAGGAAGAACAAACTCTTGACACTTTCTCAGGCGTCTTATATTGATAAAGTGCTAGAAAGATTGTCTATGAAAAATTCCAAGAAAGGTAAATTACTGACCGGATATGGAATTGTCATTTCCAATTACCAGAGTCCTAAGACACCTCAAGAGGAAGAAAATATGAGAAAGAGTCTTTATGCTTCAACAGTCCGGAGTCCCATGTATGTCATGTTGTGTACGAGACTGGACATCTGTTACGCAATAGGAATTGTCAGTCGATATCAATCAAATCATGGTTTTGAACACTGGATTGCGGTTAAAGCACATTCTCAAATATCTTTGGAGAACAAGTAACTATATGCTTGTTTATTTAGGAAGAGACTTGAACCCCACTGGATATACTAATTCTGATTTTTAATCAGATTGAGACAGTCAAAATTTGATGTTTGGATCAGTATTCACCTTAGGTGAAGGAGTTGTAGTCTTGAGAAGTATTAAACAATCCAGTATTGCAGATTCTGCATCCATGTCACTGAATCATTCAGAAAGATAAAAGAATCTTTGTCTTCCACCAATGGTACTCGTATGCATTTCAATTATAAAATACAGAAAGTTCATATTTGCCAAGCCAATGTATGTTTTAAAACATCGTTTGTCTTAGTAAAATATATGACTGATAAAATTATTTTAGGTTATGCCATTCAATTCTCTATTGTATCATTTTACCATAGAGCATGATGGGATAATTCTTGGATGAACCTGTTAAATTTAAATTTCTATTTTCTTTCTCACAATGAGAAACTGAAAACTTTAAAACAAAAATTTGTTTTTAAATCCATAAATTTAATTTCTTGTAAAGAAAAATAATTGTGCTTTTTACAAGAAGAAATAAAATTGAAGAAAAACTTCAAAGTTCCTGCTCTTCAAAATCATATTAAAATTTTTAAGCAAGGAGTTCCTCGTTTAGTGAGCAATTACAAGCCCTTTAAAAGTATTTTGGGATGGATAAGATATCCATCAACAGATTGGGAAATACCGTCCTGTTCTCTGAATTTGACACAAACTCTGAATTCTGGCAAATCCAGATAAATAAAATTGATAAGTACAAAATTTCATTTGGTAACTAAAAATGGAAAATAATACCATTTGATATTAAGAATGCTCCAAGAACAATAAATGGAATTTTAATTTTCAACCAATTCGCTTATTTTCTAATAATTTTAAGTGTGAAGCTATTAGGACAAGCATTTTTCAAAATTGAATTTTCAGACAAAACAATAAAATAATTTATGATGCTGGTAGGAACTTTCTTTTTCATGCCTGATGGATTTCATAAATTTCATGGCCATGCTGTGAAATCCTTAACCAGAAGAATCAACATCACTTTTAGAAATCATGTGAGAATGATGAATGGTTCAATAATAGAAGAGTTTTCGACTCAACAATTGGCCCTCAAGGCCCAAATCAACGAGGAGTCTTTTACTCCTAATTAAGCCTAATCAACAATACTTGAGTCCATCAAACCTAATTATCAATCAACCCTAGTCAATCAATTTGACCCAATTACTCAATATTTTAATGCCAAATCATTTAATCACCCAATCACAAAATACAAAAAATCATCCTAATATTTCAAAAAAAATCCTCAGTGAGAATCTCTTTCATATTGAGCCCTCATCGAATCATTTGATAGAACCAGTTAAAATAGAAAAATCTTATTTTCTTCCAAATTTCCATTTCGTCCCTGGCCACAGAGATAAAAATCTTAGTTTCTATAGAGACATTCTTTTAGAAACAAAATCCATTAATATTAGCCCCACAAAGAACTCTGAAGGAAAGATTCTTTATCATTCCTTCAACATTCTCAAAATTGTCACCTTAGAAGAATAGAAAATCCATCATTCAAGACTAAAATATCTTTTGAATAAAAAATAATACATTTATTTTGACTATATTGATACATGGCACATAATTTTCTTGCATCAAAATAGTGATTTTCTCACCTTTTATTTTTAAATTTGGATAATAGTTTGAAATTTGATTTTCCAGATTGGCTCTAAAAATGGTAGTCCATTCATGGACCTACCTTAAAACTTTTTCCAATTGATTTACAATAATGTCTCAATTTATTTCTAAGTGTTTATGAGCCCTCACCAATTGAGAAATATTTTCCCCAAATACTTTATATTTTTAATAAAATACAAATTACATTGGATACTAATGTGGCAATACTGAACTGAAAATGGAAACATCACTAGAAAATATTATGTTAAATGACAGGGTCAACTCAATACCCATAAAATTATCGCATCTGTTAGTTATGAATTTTCGAATATCCATATGGGACTAGCAAATCCTTTTAGCCAAGCTCTATTAATAATTAATTAGCTCATTTACTTAGCTCCGGAAATAAAACTATACGGTTCAAATTCATCCATATCCAAATCAAAACCTAAATCCAGACCCTCTCTGAAGGGTAAATCAAAGGCCACAAAACCAAAGTCTAAATTAAAATAGGAGTTAATGCAAAAAATGTTTCACCTCCTGGAAGACAAAACTGATTCTGACTCTGAATCTTCAGAAAGGTCAGATCGCCCAATTCCAAGGAAACAAGACTTTCCCTCAGTAATTGAAGGACTCAATTGATGACATCAGCCTCAGTAATGATGAATAAAAATAATTCCCCTTTGGAAAAATGCCATCGACGGAATCAATTAAAGAAATTTAAAATAATAATTCAGATATCATGGTAGCTCTTTAACATAATGCAATAGCTATGATGATTTCTCCAATTAATAACCAAAGCACAAGAATCTAAGATAACAATTATCAAGGATCAATGGCTATGATGCTTTCTCCAAGCAATTAACATCAAGTATCCCAATAATCAAAGGATGACTTTTTTAACGCCGACAATCATGTAAGAGCAATTATGAAGCCATGAAGATCGAGATAACAATTATCGAGGGAATCTTTGTAATTTATCTATTTATGTAATTATTGTACTAGTTGTCGACTATTTATGCTTTTTACGATGCTTAGTCAAACGTAGACAAAAGTAAAAATGTAAAATGTTTTTACTTTTGTAGAATAGAATAGTTCAGGTGAGTGATAGGTTTCCAGTGAACTCCACTTTACTTGGCTATAAAATGGTAGCCCTCTCCCATTTGTTTTTTTCAGAACTTATTTTCAACTCTTAACTATTTGAGAGCAAAACTTATTTTATAAACAAAGCTTTCTTGCTCTCCTCTTTTGTAATCTCTTCTTCTTTTTCTTCAACATTAAATAGTGAGCGGGAGCACTATTTAATTGTTGAAAATTAATTTTCTTAATTTTTGTAAGTCTTGAATCTTACGTTCTAACATAATTTACTGTTTTTCATGCACCCCATTAATACCCAGTCTTTAATTACATAACTTATATGCAATTCCACCTCTTGGTATCAAAGCCAAACTTGGTAGGGTTAATTTACTATTTAATTACTTTTTTTCTTGCACCCTTAATACCCAATCTTTAAATACTTAAATTATACGTAATTTCACATGTTTTGGTATCCGAGCCAAACCTGGTAGGGTGTATTTATTGTGTGATACTTAAGTATCTCCATAATTATTTTTCTTCACTGCCTTTATGGTTGGTTATTGCTTTTATTGTTTCTTAATTGCTTGCTTGAATAATTGCTTTTATATAATCTCACTCTCCGCCCAAGTGGCTGGTTATTTTTATGCTTGATTATTTTTCGATAATATTTGTTTATATAATATGTGAATCTATTTTATCCGAGGCTGACGTATCAGCTTTTATTTGGCTAGCTTCAGGCACCTTAGTAAGACCTCTTAGAGATATAAATCCCAAGAGTAGGGTGGTTGTTGAGGCAGGTTGGAGAAGAGTGAACCTAATAAGAGTTTGTAAAAGTCACAACAAATTAGTAATTAAAATACAGTATGAAATTTTCAATCATAAGAATAATTTAGTTAGTTTTTAGCAATGAGTAGATTATTAGAAGTAATTCTTCTAGTAGTAATAAGTCTACAATGAATACAATACCTGACATAATAAACGAAGAAAACTTTGAATACCTAGCAGATCATAATGTATGAAATATACCCAAAATCCCTAGTAATAAAATTTATAAATCAATATGGTCTGATGCTTCCTTCAAGCCTCAACATCATGTTAAAACAAGTTAAAAATATATGCTCTTGGGCAAGAGCATGAAACTTGTCATTTACTTTCCCCCAATGCGATTAAATATCACATTGACAAAGGATATAATTTATTTCATTTTGGTTTAGTCTATATTGTAGTTAAACCACTCACAAAGAGAGGCCTTAATACCTCTTTCTTGTTAGCTTTGCGAGATGCAAGATTCACAACTTTTAATGATAGTATTTTAAGATTAATTGAATTCTCACTTTGTAATGGTCTAATCTATTTCAATTGTTTCTCAGATTTGTCTGTTAGTTTAACAAACTCACACATTCTAAAATATCTAACTTTGAATATTAAAACTAATGGTTACCAAGTCCTAGAAGGTACCCAACCCCTAGCATTAATTTTTAGAATACATTACAAAGTCACTAAAACCAATATGAATTTCCAAGCCATCAATAAGAGTCTCAAAAATCAAACCCTATTGATTCAATCGATCCAAAGTAATGTCAATATTAGAAAGTGAAAGTGTGTATTTACTTACAAATATGTTAAGATATGTTGAAGTCGAACTTGATTTCTTTGAGCAAAACTGTTAATCCAGCTAGTATCTATATGTTTTGAAATTTGATTACCATAAATTCACGTACATTCTCTATAATTTAAAAAGGATAAATACACAGACACCTCCTGGATTAATCTAAAATACATGAACACTGTTTATAATTTCAGAGAAGGCATAAAGATCACTTGACATTTTATTTTATAGATAAAAGAATCTAAAAACGTTAATTTTTAAACTAACCGCGTTAAACCTGAAATTTCCAGTTATCTCAAACCCTCTGATATAAACCGAACATGAACAGGGGGTGTTGCAAACAAAGGAGAACAGGGGGGTGTCGCGAAGAAGAAGAGAAGAAGAAGAGGAGAGATGGGTTTCAAAGTTTGTCAAATTTGTCAAACTTGAATGGAGAAGCAGAGAGATGAAGAGAAAGAAGTGAGGGATAGAAATATAAAGTTTTGAGAACGAAAGGTACTGTCTAGGAAATATATGGGTTCTGAAGAACCGAATATGCGTGTTTTGTAAGGAACTGTGATGGAGTTCAAACCTTTTAGCTTTCAAGACGACTTGTATTCAGATGGTTACTGAAACAGTTGGACTTTTAAGTTCGATAATAACTTATCTGCTACACTTTTCTACAAATTGACTTGTTGCCAACCATGACTGAGCTTGTCTATATACACTTGCAATCTTCAAATTGACGAAGGCAACGCTGACAGAGGAGAACACGACGAAGAAGAATGGCGTGGAGTTTGTGTTCGCGCATCAATGAGTCTCGAAATTTTCTGGGCTCTGAAAGTCTCGGGACTTTTGAGTTTGAAAGAAGGGGGGTCTCGGGTGTTCCTTTTTTCTTTGAAAAATTTTATGTTTTAAGTTTTTGGGTCCCGGTTTTTAGATATCAGGTGCGGGTCTTAAATAAAATTCATGATCTCTAATTATTATTTTAATCATTTTATTTAAAATATAAATTATTTATAATATATTAGTCCTATCTATCTTTTCTCAATTTTAAAAAACTCTAGAATATTTCTCTTGTTGAAACCGAAAAGAAAAATCAGAGTGCTTCCGAAAAGAAAAAAATGGAGGTGCGGGGAATCGAACCCCGTGCCTCTCGCATGCGAAGCGAGCGCTCTACCATATGAGCTACACCCCCTTGTCAACTATGCTACACAACATATATTATTTACTATTATTAGAAACAATTTTCTTACGGTACTTAGAGACGTGCCCAACGCTTGGACTCCACCGCAACTCTTCGCCATTGAAAGTCGCTTCATTCCCGACTGACACTATTTTCTAAACATCGGCAATTACTACTCTGTATCAGCTATCATGAGAAGAGCAGAAAGCTCACATGAATTCTTTTATTATATGCTTACCGCTTGTAATATTTGTCGAAGTTATTCAAATCCATGTGTTCTTACTCTTTTCCTCTGCTTCATCTCCCCGGACTTTCAAGCATCCAAACATTCATTCTACCCACTGCTCCTATCCTCCTCTTTCCATTTCTTTCTAGTGTAAAAACGTTCATGGGTTAAGCTGATTTAGAAGAAATTCTTTTAGAGATTTACTTCGGAGGGTTTAACTTTTGATGTGAAGAATCTGGCCAATATTTGGCACTATGAACGTTTCTGGATTGTGGGTTTTGTTCATGGTGGCTGGGACAGCTCTACTCGTCCTTGACTTATCCAGTAGCTTCACTGGCTCCTCAAGTCCTGGTATGTTGTAGGACTATTTCTTTGTTTGTAATTCACGGACGCATTTGTTTCTTTGTTGGTTATATAAATTTGCTGCAACTCTTTGTGGGGTTACAGTTGAAATTAGGTTGTCTCTAAGTTTAGGATTGGTTTGATGGGTTTGCTCTTAGCCACATCAGATTGGTCAGATTGCTCGTTTACTTGACCACGGTAGTTAATCTAAGAACCTTCATGCATCCCTTACCCTTTGTCCTTGGTAATTAGTAATTAATTAAGACTAATTTTTAAATTGTTAAATTTGAGATGAATGTGCTCGGATTCATTTTGTGAATCGGTACAGTTCTGTATATTTTAGAGCAGCAGAATGATTAAAATTGGGTGGATAGATAAGTATTGTCTAATTGATGTTAACCTGGTGTATCTCAACTGGTTAGATCTTGTTTTTGCTCATCAGGGACTACTAGTTCGATTAGCACCTAAAGCGAATGGAGGTTTATCTGGTGGTAAACTTTAGGGCTCAAGGAATTAGTATGATGCAAGCTCTGATACCTGCTTTATATAAAAAAAAAAAAAGCATGGTCTAATTATAGTTAGATGTCAAAGTAAAAACCCTACTTCTCATAGACAAAATCATTGGCCCATTAAGTTGGTATCTTTAACCAGATTAAAGATTTGAAATGTTGCCTAGGAGTAGGAGGAACATTTAGTTATACATGCTAATATATGCCTTTTTCTGAACCCCATTGCAGATATGGTCTTCTCCCAAGATGGTGAGAGTTTGTCTATGCTACATGTAAGCAGGAGACTTAAGGTACAGATCGACTAATTGGCATTTGGGACACAAAACGCACACCAATTTCTTAAAAGTTTTGTAGTAAGATGATGCTTTTAAAGATAAACAGAGTAATTGGCTGAAGTTAAGATTATATTTGTATCGATCTCTTAAATTGCAGGAGAGTGGTTTTAACCCAAGCAACAATAAGAAGACAGGTACGGGCGATCTTTATATGAACGATTATGATCCGATTGATCCAGCTCCTAGTTCAAAGGAGTCCATAAAACCTGCGCCTATCGAGCACAGTTCTCCTCTAATGCCTTTCATTCCTAAGCCTCCACCTCCTGAAAGTCCTCAGGTTGACGGGTTTCCATAGACAGCTGAAATCATGTTCCCTCGACGGTGGCTATGATGTAAATTTATCAGCAATTAATGTTGTTTTTGTTGGAAAATGGTTTTGACATTAACTTAGCAGTTATAAATAAAATATAATGAGCTCTGATTCTGAAATTCTCTAATTGATGTAGCTAATAATATGATTTATGTTTTTGTCAAAAATCATTATCGTTGAATGAGAAATTGTCTTTCACAGATCGTGTCTTTGTGATTTTTGATGGTAATCATTATGAGATGTGACAATCATTTAAGTTATGTCAATCATTAAAGAGAAAACAGACAATCATTCAATAGTTATAAATACATTGGTGCAACCAAAAGGAGAGCATGATTGCCATTCCCCATTTTAAAAAAAATTAAACACTCTTACTCTTTCTCTTTCTTCTTTCCATTACCATTAGTCATTCACTCTAAGTTTGATTACAATACATAAATTGGTTCGTTAGTTTTTGTGCGAGTATAGTGCTTTTTTCGCGAGAATAAAGTATGTTTTATTCTGAGAGACGATTGCTTACGTGCCTTAAGCATCGTAGAGGGGCAAATTTGTCTTAAGAAGACATCGCAAATTCGTTAGACTCAAACTTAAATTATAGATTTTTTATTTACATTAATCAATTCTATAAGTTATTTTCTATTCATTTATTTGTCTGTTTTTCTTATTCGTTACGGTGAACAATCTAATGTTTTCACAACAATCCTAAGACTAATTTGATGCTTTGAGTTTATTCACTGTATTGTGCTTTAATTTTATTTTATTTAATTATGTTTTCAAAGTAATTTTGTTAAACTTTTCAAAAATCGGTTTCAAGCAATTTTCTTGTTTTATAATTTCAGTGATTTAAATTATTTGTTTTTACCGATTCCTTTATACTAATATTAATTATGCCGCCGCTTGACTTGTTGATTGGGATTTAAATTCTTTTTCTTAACTTAAACGGTGTATTCTGCTTTATATAGAATTGATCTTCTACCTATACCATTTTTTTCTACTTTCTAATTAACAGTCCATTTTTCAAATTTCCTTGTTCCCACATCAGAATGCCTCAGAATTGCTTTCGAAATTATTTTTATAATAATTCAGTAAATTGTTTAGTGCACATTCCTTTTTTATGTTTCTAGGTGTTTTTAAATTTTACTATTGAATTTCATTTACTTAGTATAAAGTTTCTTGAATTCAGTTGAGGTTGCGCAATTAGTATACTATTTCGCATTGTTTGGGTGAATCGTTTCGTAATTGTTTATGTTATCCTCATATATTTAATCTTGAAGACTTTGATATATGTGGCTTCGTTTCCTTGGCATATTATGTAAAGTGTTTAAATAAAATTTTGATTTTAGTTCTTTCTAATTTCAAAGCCTCTGTTGATTTATTTCTTTTTCTGTTTTTGTAACATCATCTAGTAACGCAATTCCTAATATGAGTATTGGCAATATAAATCATGGGGGAAAGCCTAAAAAATTCAATGGTTTAGATTTCAAACGTTGGCAACAGAAAATGTTGTCAGTATGAGAAACTGGTAAAGAGAAAGTAGTTGCATTAGATGCATGGAAACATGCTGATTTCTTGTGTAGAAATTACATTCTTAATGAACTTGACAATACATTGTATAATATATATTGCTCTATAGACAATGCAAAAGTCCTATGAGAGTCTTTGGACAAGAAATACAAGATCGAAGATACCGGTATGAAGAAATTCATAGTCAATAGATTATTGGAATTTGATATGCTCGATTCAAAGACTGTTATTAGTCAAGGATAAAAACTTCCAAGTTATTCTTCATGATATTCATGCTGAGGGAATATCTCTTAGTGAATCTTTCCAAGTAGCTACAATTATTGAAAAATTACCTTCCTCTTGGAAAGATTTTAAAAATTATCTCAAGCATAAACATAAAGAGATGACAGTTGAAGAGTTTATAGTCTATTTGAGGATTGAAGAGGATAATAGACTATCCGATAATAAGAGTCTTAGCCATTGTATGGTTTCTAAAGCTAACATCATGGAAAAGGGGCAAAGACCAACAAAAAGAGGAAGTATTCTGGTGATGGTCTAAGTAAGGGACATAATAATGCCAAGAAATTCTAAGGCAAATACTACAGTTGTGGTATGCAAGGACATCCCTCTAAGGATTGTCAAAAGCCCAAGAACTTGAATAGGAAGTATGATCAAGCTAATGTAACTGAAATGGACAAGCTATCTAATGACATTGAAGACCTAAATCTTGATGTGGTTTTCTTTGAATGTAATATAGTAGGGAATCTTAAAGAATGATGGTGGACACAGGTGCTACTCGTCACATTTGTGCAAACAAATGAATGTTCGCTACTTACACACCAGTGGGAAATGGAGAACAACTGTTCATGGGGAATTCTTTTGTTTCCAACGTCGAAGGAAAAAGGAAAAGTAATTTTGAAGATGACATCAGGCAAGGAGCTTACCCTAAATGATGTGCTTCATGCGCCTGACATTCGCAAAAATTTAGTGTTTAGGTCGTCGCTTAGCAAAAATAGGTTTAAATTGGTATTTGTCTCCGCTAAATTTGTACTTTCTGAAAATGAAATGTGTGTAGGAAGGGGTTATTTATGCAATGGGCTTTTTAAGATGAATGTTAACTATTGTACCACAATCTTCTATTAAACTATGATGGATCAGATGGTATTGAATGCTACAGCTGGGAGGTCAGGGAAACGGACTATGCGAATGGAAGCAAATATATGTAATTAGACCGTTAGCGTTCTGGTGGACAACAGATCAAGCCACAATTTTGTTAATGAACAAGTTGTCGGACGTTTACAGTTGGTTGTTACGCCAATCACGCCGTTTATAGTAAAGGTGACTAGCGAAGATCATTTGTGGTGTTAGAACCAGTATGATGGGGTTAAAATAATTATTCATGATTACAAGTTTGTTACTTCGCTCTATGCTCTTCCTATTATCGGATTGGATGTTGTTTTGGGGGTTCAATGTTTAGCGGATCTTGGATCGATTATTTCTAACTACAAGCACATGACAATGGAATTTATTGTAGGAGGTTAGCGGTATTGTTTAGCGGTAAGTATGGTTCCATTTCCATCCGTTGTCGGAATAAATGCATTATTACTTGAGTGGCGCGCCAGCGCTGAGTTGTTTATTATATAGGGAGTGAGATTTCCTTCGGAACAAATTCAAGAAGAATGGCTAAAGGAGGTGGAGAGCTTACTTCAAGAATTCAAGAAAGTTATAGAGTGTAAGATCCATCTACTGAACAAATTTCTTTCTTTCTTGGGTTTAACCGGTTATAACCAAAAATTTGTTCGTCATTATGGGATCATTGCTCGCCCACTTACTCAGTTGTTAAAGAAAGGTAAATTTATTTGGGATGGAGGTGGTGGGATTTGCCTAGAAGACATGACATAGGAGCCTAGCTATTCCGATTCAACGTCAACATTTTCCAGATTTGAACCTTGAGGACAAGGTTCATTTCCGGCAGGAAGTATTGATGGATCGGACGGTGTTGATATGCTTTGGTGTGATAATCGAATCAAGATTGTAACGTACGATTAAATGACTATGTGGTTGATTAGTAGTTAAATCATTAGTTGAGTTGTTTAGAGATGTTAATTAGTTTCAGCTAATTGATGTTTGATTGATGTAATCGGATGATTTTGATGTATTGTGGATCTTTTGTTTAGCTTGTTATATAATGCAGTGCTTTGGTTCATTGAATAATTAATGAATGAAGTATTTTCTAAGGAAAATCTTTGTGTCTCTTAACACTGTGAGTTAAGAAGAGTGTCTCCTAACACCGTGAATTATGAATTCGATCCTTGATCCATTGATTTTCATCATAATAATAAATGTTTTTCTTCTTACTTACTTGAGTCTTCTCATTTATGGCATGCTAGATTAGGACATGTAAGCTTTAATTTTTTTAGAAGACTAAGTAGTATGAATCTTTTACCTAATTTCAAAATTGATGCCAATCATAAATGTCAAATTTGTGTGGAATCAAAGATGACAAGAGCACATTTTCACACTATTGAAAGGTGTACTAAGCCTCTAGTGTTAATTCACTCTGATGTTTGTGATTTAAAGTTTGTGCAAACTAGATGTGGCAAAAAATATTTCATCACATTTATAGATGATTGCGCTAGATATTGTAAAGTCTATTTGCTACGAAGCAAAGATGAGGCAATTGAAGTGTTTCGACACTACAAGAATGAAGCTGAGAATCAACTTAGCAAAAAGATAAAGGTGATAAGGAGTGATAGAGGTGGTGAATATGTTTCGCCTTTTGAACAATTTTGTTCAGAACATAGAATCATTCACCAAACTACTGCTCCTTACTCACCTCAATTAAATGGTGTTGCTGAACGTAAAAAAAAAGAACACTAAAGAAATTATGAATGCAATGTTGATTAGTTCTGGTTTACCTTAAAACTTGTAGGGGGAAGCCTTGCTTTCTACTAATTATATTCTTAATAGAATACCTCACAAGAAAACATATAAAATGCCCTATGAGTTATGAAAAGGTAGAAAACCTACCTTTAAATACCTAAAAGTATGGGGGTGTTTAGCAAATGTGGTGATTCCTAAACCTAAAATGGTTAAGATAGGGCATAAAATCATTGACTGTGTGTTCATTGGTTATGCTAACAACAATAGTGCATATCGATTCCTTGTTTATAAATCTGAGATTCCTGACGTGCATGTTAATACAATAATGGAATAAAGAATGCTGCATTCTTTGAGAATATAATTCCATATAACATGCCACAAGAGACAAGCTCACATAAAAGAAATCATGATGCTACGACTAGCATGGATCAAGAATCCATAAATGAGGAGGAACCTAGAAGTAGCAAGAGGGTAAGGACTGCAACGTCTTTTGAACCAGATTTTCTAACATATTTGTTGGAAAATGAACCCAAACTTTAAAATAAGCCATGTCTTCTCCTGAAGCTTTATATTGAAAAAAAGATGTTAATGGTGAAATTGAATCCATTATGAAAAATCACCCATGGGAATTGGTTGATTTTCCACCTGAAAATAAACCATTAGGGTGTAAATGGATCTTTGAAAGAAAATTGAAAGCAGATGGATCAATAGATAAAAATAAAGAATGACTTGTCGCTAAAGGCTACAAGAAAATAGAAGAACTAGATTATTGTGATACTTATTCGCCAGTTACAATAATCACATCCATTCGTTTGCTTATTGTTATAGCATCATTGCATGTACTTGAGATTCATAAAATGGATGCTAAAATAGCTTTCTTAAATGGCGAATTGGATGAAGAAATATGTATGGAACAACCAGAAGGGTTCATTGCCCCAGGGCTAGAAAATAAAGTTTGTAGATTAGTCAAATCATTATATGGTTTGAAATAAACTCTGAAACAATGGCATGAAAAATTTGACAATGTGATGTTCTCGAATGGTTTTAAAATTATTGAGTGTGATAAATGTGTTTATGTAAGAAGCACTCGGAAAGGATATGTCATTATATGCTTATATGTAGATAATATGCTAATAATGGGTAGCAATCTAGACATCATTAAGTCTACTAAGCAATCGTTAGCTAGTAGATTTGAAATGAAAGATATGGGTGTTGCTGATGTGATACTAGGGATTAAAATTTCTAGAACAGCTAATGGATTAATTTTATCTCTAACACATTACATTGAGAAAATACTTGATAAGTTCAAGAATTACAATATTAATCCAGTAAAGACACTAGTGGATATGAACCTTCATCTAGTATATAATACTGGTGATTGCATACCACAATTAGAATACTCTCGTATAATAGGTTGTTTAATGTATATCATGAACTGTACTCGATCCTGACATAACTTATGCTGTAAGTAAGTTAAGTCGTTATACGAGTAATCCTGGTTCAGATCATTGAAAGGCCATTGTTAGAGTTTTAGGGTATTTAAAACATACAAAAACTTTGGGCTGCACTTTACAAGATATCCAACTATAATTGAAGGGTATAGTGATGCAAACTGGATATCAGATACAAAAAATCTCAAAATCCATGATTGGATATGTTTTTACTCTTGGAGGTGCAGCAGTATCTTGGAAATCTTCTAAGCAAACTTGTATTGCTAGGTCTACTATATAATCTGAGTTCATAGCGTTAGACAAAGCTGGAGAAGAAGGAGAATGGCTTCGTAATTTCTTAGAGGATGTTCTGAATTGGCCAAAACCTATGCCTACAATATTTATACATTGCGATAGCCAATCGACATTAGGAAGAGCAGAGAATAAAATCTAGAATGGTAAGTCTCGACATATACGTCGGAGACATAATATTGATAGGCAATCGCTCTCAAATAGAATTATTTTCATTGACTACGTAAAGTCAAAAAACAATATAGCGGATCTGTTAACTAAAGGTTTGATACGAGAGCAAGTAGAAAGATCATCGAGGGGGGGATGAGCTTAATGCCTATAACTAATGAAGAGTCACCAAGTGGCAATCCAAGCTAGCTGACTAGAGATCTGAAGATCTAGGTTCAAAGGGACAACCGAACTTTGTTAGTGATTCAGTATGCACGGAGGAGATATTTTCTCTTACCCATTCCTATGATGAGACAGTGTACATTTGTCACGAGTAATATGATAAGTTACGCTTTTTCTGACACTTTTTTTGTTTTTCTTTTTTTTCTATAATTAAATCTAGGCTGTTCGTTTTCAAAACAGACAATCTAGATGAAACAAATTCCTCTCATGTTTTTAAAATAAGAGAGGATCTATATCCCTTTTGTTAATAATAAGAGACAGTCGTGAAAAATAAATTTTAGTTCAATGGACAATAGAGAGATGATTGTTTTTGGGTAGTCAAACACTTTTATGTTGCTTTTGTTGTTTATTTAAATTTCTTCTCACGATTACAAAAGAAAGAAAATCCGTAATGGGTGGTTAAGATTTTTTTAATTGTCTTTTGATTGGTTTGTCCAAAATTTCCATTTACTTTTCTTACCACTTATGATTTCCTTTATTTGAGAAGTTTCCTTGATAAATAGTGAAAGGAAATTTTGAATCATCATAAAACTTATTTACTCAAATATTACATTACGTAAATTATGGTTTAATTAAAAAATAACAATTTGGTTATGGTGAAATCTTAATATATTCAGTTTTTCTTCTAGATGATTACATCTGAAATTACCAACATTAGACGATTCTTAGATCACCTAAAAATTAAAAGAAAAAAAACAATTTAAGATATAGCCTGGATTAAGAGACGCGGCGAAGAGATCAGGGTAAATTAGGATAAAACACTTTATAGCCTTTTAGCTAGAACTATAAACATTAGCTTTCATTAAAGAAAAGGTGATGATGCGTGGAACCCATTTCCAGTGGAGGAGGCGTGTGTCTATAGAAGAAAGCTGACGTAAACCCCACTTAATATCTCAAGGACAATAGGTGGGACCCCAATTCAAACAAACGCATAATTCTCAACGAAAATATGGATTCCCCAGGTTTTCAGAGCTATGCATGCTTGGCTTTTCCCTTTTATTTTGGATTATCTCGAGCAGCTTTTTCATTTGTCCCGACTCTGGAAGAACAAACCTTTCTAATCATGGGAGATTAATTTATCAAACTTCTATATCTCCTCCTATTATGATTCATTCATATGAACTCTTTGAGTTTTGAACTCAACAACCTAAATTTGTGAATTAAAATAAAAATAGATTATGTTCCATTCATCTGAACTTTTAAGTTTTGAATTTAACAATCTAGATTGGACTAGTATCACATCAAACTAACTGCGACATTAAATCGAAGTAAATGTTAGGAGAAATTGTAATATTTAAGAACATGTCAAACTGAGATATTAATTAAAAAAATTATTAATTTTTTATAATAATATTAAACATTTAACAAAAAATATTATTAATATTGAATTTTTAATATTTGATATAACAAGTCAGATATTAATCAAACACTTTCATATATAATTTTATTTATATTTTATACATGATTGTTGATTTCTTTAACATGCCTTATTAATTTTAAAAAATGGATTGCAAAGAAAGAACCCAGTCTTATATTTGTGTTCTACGGAATGCCTAACATTGTTACGAAAAGTAAAAGAATTTTGATTCTAAAAGAAAATCCAAAGAAGGCCAACTACATTTTAATACCATATAGGAACTTATCGTGCGTTTTTTTAATGTAGAGCCACTTGCTTTTTATATATTAAGTTTCTTTCTTCTTTTTTTCTCTTCGGTGTAATGTATAAAAACTTTCGTAAAGTTTCACTTATGATCGAGTGCTCAACGACCCACATAACCATTTTCTTTCACCAAGATCATCGATAAAATGAAAAACAAAATCGGCGACTAGTCATGTATATGAATGCTTTTGGAAATTAAAAAATGTAATATGCATTATTACATGGAATAATTGATGAAGTTTTCATATTCTAGGAAAAATTTGAGAATTGAATGAAGTTTTGTTTGTAAATTCGACTAGTAATATCTGTAGAATTATCTGTAACGCACTATGAGAGAAAAAAACACCAAAATCAACAATATAAAAGGAGGTTGCTTAATCCCAAAAACTCGCCGGCTATTATCCCGGCGAACAGAATTTATATGTTTCTCATACTTGCTTTATTCACTTATCTTCATCACTTCCAAAGCTCTCTCTCTCTTATATAAGTAAATTCAAAAGCTTCCGTTCCTTATACTGTTCATTCAGACCGACAAGTTCAGAGCTAGTCATCGCCGATTCCTCGGAATCCATAGAAACCGTATCCCGTTGCGGCTTATAGCTCCAAATTCCTCTTCCGTTCCCAGTCTTCTTATCCATTTTGTACGGCTGATATTCTCTCGTATCGTGAACGGACGGAAAAGACAAATTGTCCAACGGTACCATACCTCCGGTGACGATTTCCGGAATCGGATGTAAAACACCACCGGAAAGCACAGTCTCTACCGCTGCTTGGCAGACGTGCCAATTTCCACTCGATAATAGTCCAACGGCGCCATTCACTGGGCTTACTGTACGGCCACATGCTTCAAATAGCAGCGACTGAATCAAAGCTGAAAAGTAGAAGATAGCTTAATTATTAAACTATAAATTTTAGTTAAAATTTATAAAGCAGTGTTAATGGTAGGTAGGGTGGAATTACAGGGTCTTTGGTGAAGGGGTACGGCGGAGATGAAGGCCAGAAGGTCACTACGTCCGAAGAACTTGGCCAAGAACAAGGTGGCGTTGCCTTGGGCTTCAGGGGTGTCAATCCACTGCAGGCACGTCCTCAGTACGCATGTGTCGCTGCACCTCTTTCTCAACACTCTGCAACCATTGCAGCTCATCTCCACTGCCCGATATACTTTTTCAAACTTAATCTATAAGATCTCACTCCTGCTGCAGACCTGCGGTTAATAGTGGAAGATATTCTCTCTAGAGAGAGAATGAGAAGAGAGAGAGTAGCAAATGAGACGAACGTATAGCGGGGAAGACGAATTTAATAGGATGAACAAGAATGGGAAAATTAACTGTGGTTAAGTTAAAGGCAGGGTAGGGCCGTAGGCGGTGGGCGGTGAGCGGTGGGTCCAGAGCCTGGCGTTTTACGAGAGAATTATCTTCCAAAACTCTGGGCAAGAGCGGCTCCGTGTTTCCGCGACTCCTTGTTTTTTTGTTACCTTAACCTTTCGATTCTTTTTTGTTTTTATTTCTGACTCAGCTTCAGCCGTTGGATCATTTAAGTTTGCCTTTTTCTCCCTTGTTTTATTTGTACTTGATGTTTTATAACTTTTAAATGTGAACCAAAAAGCAAGGTATAAAGGCTCTCGAAAGTTGAAATCGCATGGGTGCTGAGTCAGCATGACTTTCACTTTAAGCAAAAATTAATTATAACCACTAAAATTTACACCAATTCTTAGCCTACCAAATGATACGGATCATTTGTAGATTAATTTCACCAATTATATAAAATTCTTACCATCAATGAGTGACAACACATTTAGTTGATACTTTGGTTAGTTTAAATTATTGAACATCAAATTCGTACAATTAGATTTAATAAATCAATCAGTAGATTATTGAAAAGTGAAAGTTACTTTAGATCTTTTTATTATGATGATAATCGATCGTCAATATCTTTCTAAACTGTAAAACTTTAATTGTTTTTAAAAAATTGTAGTGGACAAACCGCTGAGAATAAAATATTTGCTCCTTGATTGAGTTTGACGAAATATTGTCCTTTATTCGAGAAAAATATTAAGTTATTTTTTGTCAGACCATGATCTAGTACAAATTTTCTGTTACGCACTAGTATAGCATTTTAATGTTAAGTGTAAAGGAAAAATTCCTCACACTCAAAAAATAAGAATAATAATAAGAGAGAGAGAGAGAGTTTTCAAGAATAAGTATATAATTGCTTGAGTTTGTTTCATTATTTGAGCTTACATCTGACATGTATTTATAGGCTTGAAATACAACTAAACTCCTGAAAACATAAAGAATAAATGAAATATTCCTCAAGATTGAGCTTATCCTCTGAGATTTGATTTATTCGTTCAGTTAGTGACCAAATCTTACTTATCTGTGCTAATAACCATTCAAACTTGAACCATTGGATGTATTATGATGGAATTAACGTCTGAGATGCATGTTACCCGCTTGGCCACAATGGCAGCTTCTTTTCCCGCTTTGATTGGTTATTCTTGCTTATGTGGCTTCCAAGATAGCTTTTAACCCGTTCATTTGCCTCCATTGCATTTAATATCGCATAGTAAAATTAATATCCAATATTAAGACTTTCTGCAATCATTGTATATCATTATTCTCCACCTTTTGCACATCATTCAAGGTTTCTGAATTTTTCAGTCGCTTCACCTTCCCACTCTCGGGGCCATGTCGCATGTTGTTCAACTCCTGATCATACCAGTCCTTTTAACTCCTTTTTCCTGCGTGTCATGCTCTTATTCATATGGGTTATGACGTGTCAGTCACGCCTTCAAATGCACCTTTTTAGAGTAACATTTCATCATCCCGTTTAAAAATTTTCCCATGCGCCATTTTAGAGCAACCTTTCGTCTTCCCATCTAGAGAATGTTTTACATGCACCATTATAGAGCAACATTTCATCTTCCCATTCAGAGAACGTTTTATAAGCGTGCAAGGTGTCATCTCTTTACTCGTTAACAGTCACGTCTTTTCATTTCTTGTCTCGCCGTTCTCATCTCCCAAATTGTCAGTCCGAACGGTCACATTTCCATTAATTTCAGCCCTCAATTGCCCCGTTCTCTATCTCATAAGTTCTCTTCCTCCTTCTTTCTTCTTCTTTTATTTTCTTTGATTATGGAGAAGTGGAATATTCTCGTGCTCCTAGTAAGGAACCCAAAGAGTTTAGACTGTTCATGGCCCATTACCGAAAATATTTCCCACCAGATGATATATGCGCATTAGGAGAGAGTGAGTCGATAGGCATTCCATGTAATCCTCCTTACTAAATCACTTTTACCCCATTATTATAGCTTTAGGTCTTAAGCTTCCATTTTCTCCTTTTCTTTCCTGGTTCTTTTACACAATAGGTTTAGCTCCATCTAGCTCATTCTCAATTCACTCTCAGCTCTTATAGGATCCTCCTTGGTGTAGGTGCTTTAAATATGAGGTACGATTTTGGTTTAGGGCTAGACAAACTTTTCCAATACTACATAGTTAAATTCTGAGTTGATATTTATTATCTTACTCCTTACCCGTCTGAAAACAGAGGGAGTTTAGTAACCAAGATCCCAAAAGGAGACAAGGGTTGGGAGAGGTACACGCTTTTGATTAGTGGGAACTGGGGCGGTGATGGCAACTGACAATTGTCAAGAAATGGGCAATTTCCAGTACGTCGTCGGAGCTTCGATTCTTGCCTTTATTTTTGTTTATTTACTTATTCTTTTCCTTTATTTTCTGATTGATAAGTATTTTTTTTACCTACTTCTTTTGTAGTATAGAAAAATCTGAAACCCGATCTATCCAAAGAGTCTAAGGCAAAGCTTGCTGCTGCCATTCATCTCCAAGCACAAGAAAGGGATTGGAAAGTACTCCTCGACATTAACCCTTCTTCCATTTCAGCTCTCGCTTTGAGTTTGGTTCCATCTTCATCTTCAACTCCTACTGATGTTCCGGTTCCAGCACGTTCTTCATTCAATCCTCATTCCTTCTTTCCATTCAGTTCCCAGCCATTCCAGCTTTTAGTTCGTGTGATCACCAAAATTTTTTTGATCGAGCTAAAATTGGTATAAGAATGGGCAAAAGATTCCAAAGCAAATTCATGGATCCTGTTGATAAAGCGACTCGTACTAACACCTCAAGCTCTGCTCGTTCAGAGCTTACGTTTGTCGCTCTCATTGCTACTAATTTCATTCCCATTTTAACCCATGTTATGCTTGCTGCTACTATAGGAATTCCTACTGTAAGAAACGACTCAAGGTCTGGAGGTACTGCTATTCCCCCATTTACTCCGTGGAATTTAAGGTATTTTTCTAACGCTCCCATCCCAGAAATGGTGTTATTTTTGAATGATCTAGCTTATCAACTTTCATGGCATTCAGTCTCGTTCCGCTAATGACATCTTGAGGAGGCTTTCCATCGGTGATCTTATGAGCAAACTAAGCCATGACTTGATATGGTTAAGTTTTTCTTTTTCTCCTCTTCTTTCCAAAAGTTATATAATTTTATTCCTTAGCTTATTTTTCTATCTTTTCCAGGCTGTCATTCACCATAATGCTCTCCAAGACTTTTGTACTCAGCGTGATCGAGCATTGATCCAACTCTGGTTAACTCCACAAATGCTCACCTTCAAGCTGAGAAGGAGCAGCTCGTGGCCAGCGAGATTGAGTTTCAAATTTTTTTGGAGAAGATGGCCTACGATGCTGAGGTTGCTGCTGCCAAGGAGTATCAGAAGATTTTTCTTTCCTTCCTAGTTGTTCCTTCTGACTCCGTCATGGTGATGATTGTGTCCACTATTCTCAATGGATCTTTTTCTCTAGGATGTTGTTTCTTTTCGTCCCTCCTTGGTTGGTCTAGTCTCAGAACATATTCCTTCAAATGTCCCTCCCGAACGAGTCTCTTAATGTAGTTCTTTAGTTGGTAGCAATCTTGGGTTTCATATCCAACACTCTGATGAAAATGGTAATATTTATCTTTATCCCTTGGATTTAGCTCTTTTGTAATGGGTTGGGGCCGTCTCAGCCAAGGTTCATCATTGATAACTTCAAGAATTCGATTCACTGGGATAGTCAGTGGGGTGTAGATTTTGTCCCTGAGGTGAACTCATGTAGCTAGTCTTGACCTTTTTCTTGAATTCGCCATGTTTCTCCTCTGCCTTCTTTTTGGAACTTTAGCTCCACGCTTTCCCGTTCTCACGCTATCATCATCCTTACGCTGCACTCAATTCCATTGTTCAATCAATTTTTTAATGCTCTTCTTTTCATCCTCTAAGGCTATGTACGTCTATGCTTAGAGGAAGATTTCTGCCATGGTGAGGGTCTTATTTTTGGAAAGATCTTCAAACAACTGAGAGTAGAGATCTAGACCACGCTTGAATGTCAATCTAGTCACACGATCATCATAATTTTTCACCTTGTCTATTTCATCTTTGAAGCGATGTGTATGCTCCCGCAATGACTCTCGTTTCTTAATTGTAACCGTCATGAGATGTTCTGAATCTTCCATCATTATCCGGTAGGTGGAGTACTGCTTCAGAAAAATAAAAGACATTCTAGCAAATTTATCAATTGAGCAAGGGGATAAATAGTGATACCACTTTAATGCACTCACATCGAGACTAGTTGAAAAATTATGCACATCAATTCATCCTCATGTTGATGAAGTACCATCACTTTCTTAAAATGTCGAAGGTGGTCAACATGATCAGGTTTTCATTCATAACACTTAAACTTAGGGGATACAAACTTCTTTGGTATTGGAGCGGCTAACATTTCTGGGCACAGTGGGGAATGAGTGAAATTTTCTGAATCCGCCCACTCCCAGCTTCCTCATCTCAAGCATTTTCTGCTCCAACATCCTTTTCACTGCACGCTCCGTGATTGGCTGGACGGGTCCATTCTCGTTCAGGATTTCTTTCCCTTTGTCATGTGAAGTGACTTCAGAATTCTCGTGACGGACGTTATGGCTGGCTACCGATTTTGGTTTCTGTTGTATCTGCTCCCTTTGCTCTTAGTTCTGATTTTCTACTTCATGTTCCTATGCCACAGTATTCTGGCTGACTTCTGTTCTCATTTTTGCAATTTCCCGTTATAACATGGCAATCATCCCCTGCACGGTTTACTCTCGTTCCGCAGTGCTTCACTGTTACGACTCTTCATTCCTTGTAACCCCTTCAGAATGGTCTGAATCATGTCGTCCACTCATGTCGACTGTGCGGGTTTATCCGAGTGATTATTAGCCAGATTAGGGCCATTTCCTGTTTCCTGTAGAGCATGTGACCTAGTGTGAGGCATCTTTAGTTTTGTTCTTGAGTAAAAACTCCTAGGAACTCAATGAAAGCAGCAAAATGTAAAAATGTAAAGGAAAAATTCCTAACACTAAAAAAATAAGAATAATAATAAGAGAGAGAATTCTCAAGAACAAGTATATAATTGCTTGAGTTTGTATTCATTATTTGAGTTTACAATTGGCTTGTATTTATAGGCTTGAAGTACAACTGAACTGCTGAAAAGCATATAGAATAAATGAAATATTCCTCAAGATCGAGATTATCAGCTAGGATTTGATTTATCCGTTTAGTAGTGACCAAACCTTACATATTTGTGCTAACAACCATTCAAACTTGAACCATTGGATGCAGTATGATGGAATTAATGGTTGGGATGCTTGTTACCTGCTTGGCCACAGTGGCAGCTTCTTTTCTCGTTTTGATTGGTTGTTCTTGCTTACGTGGCTTCCTAGGTGATTTTTTACCCGTTCATTAAGAACACGTGCTAGCCACTAGTCTAGTAAAAACTTTATGCTAGGTATTAATATTTGATGTTAAGATTAACATTTGCTAGACTGTATTTTAACTAAACGATAATTTATCAGACACCAAGTTTAGCAATTTCATAAAATGAATATGTTATGAGTCCAAATGTTAATTTTTATTTATAAGGGATCTATCAATGAAAACTTCTCCTTATTTTTACGGCATCTACTAGGACCCATAAAAAATAAATAAATTAGACTTAAGAGTGACCCTGAATTTGTCAGTAGGCTATTTTCTCAGCCAACAAAGGCTCGGAAAGTTCCGCTAAGCCCAGTTCTTTACAATATGCGAGTTTGAAGGCTGCAAAGGCCCAAATGGACTTGGGAAATTACGTAATCAAATTTTTTAGGTAAAAAAAAATTTATCCCTAAACTATAACGAGTTTTGAACTTTACTAAACTTTTGTTTAATTGAGATTAAAAATGTCCGTTAGCACGTTTGTGTGCTTTGAGCTTAATCATGTGTTCCGATTCTAAATCCATTTTGCTCATAAAAACCCTTATTTCTTAGATCACATACGGATAGTCGGAGAGGGTTTTTCTGGTGCTTCATATTATTGCAGGATATTGTAGTATATAGCCTCTTACATGCAAGAAAGATCATTGTATCATGTATATATACATATATTATATCTGTGTGCATATATGTATGTATATATAATTTATATATAGACATGTATATAGATGTAGATATTATAAATATGTATATAATGTCTAACATGTATACGTACATACACACACACACACATATATAGTTATATATTAACCTCATTTAAAAGCTTAAAATAGTTATTCTTGCATATATATGTGTGTGTGTGTAAAATATGTATATATCATATATACATACATATATTATGTATGTGTGCATATATATTATCTCTTAGGGGTATATTTCAGATCTACACATATATGTGTGTGTGTGTGTGAGTGAGAGATGTGGAGAGAATAGGAGAGAGAGATATTACTTACCTATTTTGAAGTAAAAACAATGATTTTTTAAATTACTTACCTATTTTGAAGGAGATTTCAAAAATAAAATCTTGAATGCAAGAGGGAGAGAGACGTGGAAGGAGAGAGTGAGAGAGACAAGTGGAAGGAGAGAGAAAGGGGAAGATTTTAAGAAATTTTTCAAAAAAATTTAGCCTTCATGACATATGAGAGTTTTCAATTTTTTTTTTACTTTTCTATTTATTATATTATATATGATAGTTAAGGGTATAATAAGTAGTTTATTTTTTTTGGGTCCATTCACATTAGTTATTTTATTATTATTATGAAACTATTTGTCTATTATTGTTTTAATACAGTAAAAAAAACCCTATTTCTCAGCCAACAAAGGCTTGGAAAGTTCAGCTAAGCCTAGTTCTTTATAATATGCGAGTCTGAAGGTTGCGAAGGCCAAAATGAACTTGGGAAATTACGAAATCAAATTTGTTCACAAATAATAGTAAATAAACTACTTTAAGAGTTGCAAGTTAATATATGACCTAAAAAATTAGAAGTTAATTAATGGCCTTTTATTTTATATTTTTGGTAATTTTAATACCCAAAATATCATCAATTAATTGTGTTTCTCAGCTTCTTAACGTCTGACGAGAAAGAGACGGAAACAAAAAACCATCCTCAGCAGAAGAAAAATATATGGGTGATTCCTAATAGGTGGCTGAGAAATCCTTCCATGAATTCACAGTCAAGGTTGAATTCTATTTCCAACGAAATATTGTTGTTTTGTTCTGCATTTTACGATCCCTGTTAAAGCGATTTATTTCCTCTCTTCCTTATTGGGAGTTTTCCCGGCTAATTTTTGTGAGATTTGACGAATCAATAAGAAATTATGTATTTTGGTTAGGGTGGTTCAGGATAGCAGAGGCAAACATGTGGACCTAAGCATTGACAGGGGGAAGGTTATTCTTGTGGTTAAACGTTGTTTCTAAATGGTTTGTCGTATGTTTCCTCTATTTTGTGTCTATTCATTTTCTTCTATTTCATTTATTGTAGATTTATTTGTGGATCTAAATTTGATTGACTAAAATCATTATGTTTTGATTGTTGTTTGTTTTTGAAAAAATAACTAAAAAAATAAATAAAAAATTAATTACATCATTTTGTTAATAGACGTATTTACCCTCATAGTTAATTGAGTGATATTTTTTGAATTAAATATGTTTTCCCCATTTTTTAACCTTTTATATTTTAAACCATTAAATTAATGTTTTGATTTGAGTTAAATTATAAATATTAATTTAATATCTTTTTGGTTGGAGAGAGAAAGATTTGATATGATTTGAGAGAGAGAAAGATGTATTTGGTTTGATAGTAATAGGGTATGATTGATACAGAGAGAGTGATTTGTGAAAGAGAAATATGAACTGGTGATATACATTTATTGTTATTTGTATATTTTAAATTTACATTAATGTTGATTAGATGTGTTCAATGGTTGGTCTGGTCAGATTTTTGGAGGAAAATGACACCATACCGAAAATTACGGTCCTCCTATATGGTGGACCGAACCGACCAAAACACTACAAAAAATTTAAATCGACCAGACCAAACTTCAACGGTCAGTTCAGACGGATTTTACGGTCTAAGTACACATTTTATACGCGTGATAAATACACAGTAATTTTCAGGATTAAAAGTTTAATACACGGTTAATACATTGAACATATTATACGCGTGATAAATACGCCTTATTTTAAGGCATGCTTTAATAGCACACACATGTGGGTGCATACTTCATCATGAGGAGGTAGATGTAGTACTTTTATAACTCACTTCCACCTTAACTCTCTATTTCCTTTCCGATGTGGGAATGGGAAAAAACTACTTTTTACTTGAAAAAATATTTTATATATATTATACGGTCGGTCTGGTCGGTCCAGTCCAAAATTGGTTGAAATTCTGGACCGAACCGAAAGTTCGGTCCTTCCTAAAAGGAGGACCGAACTGACCAAATATAAGAAAAAAATAGTCCAGACCGATCAACTTCGATCCGGTCTGGATCAGATTATATAGTCTAGACGATTTTTGAACACCCCTGATGTTGATTGACAGAGATAGAAATTATTTAAGAAAGATATTTGATTTTGGGAGACAGAGATTTGAGAGATATATTCTGCTTTGGGTAGAAAGAGGGAGTGATTGTTGGGGAGAAAATAATACATTTATTATTTTGTACTATTTTACATTAATGTTGAGAGAGAGAGTATAATTGAAAGAGAGAAAGTAAGAAATTCAGAATTTAGCCAAATATTTGTTAAGTGAGATAATGTGTAGAGAGAGAACGGAAATAGAGAGAAATTGGTAACTAAATAAAAAAAATATTATAATTATACTTCACCAAAATAATAGGTAAGGAGAGCATTAGCATGCGACTATTTCATTTTTTTATTATTTTAAGAAATATTTCACTACCTATTATCATGCTTTTTATTTAATGCATTCACAATTAATATTGCTTCATCGTTGATTTATAGAGAATGCGATGATAATTTCAATTCAAAAAAATAATGTTTAATGTAAGTTTTTTATTATTCACAATGATAATATAATATTTCAAATTTATTTCAATCGTAAATTATTTTTCATATCCCGATCTTGCGTAAATCAGCGTTTAATTTTTTTTATTTATAATCAATGTGTTTATTTTGTTTTCTTTATATTATTATGGAAACATTTTCCATTAAAAATTTAATAGTGTTAATATTATTAATTATATTATCGTATAAACAAAAAATATTGTAATTATATTTTCATAATAGTATATAATTAAGAGGCATTGACAATGTCATGAAATGTAAATAATACTTGTTTTGTTGATAATGAAAATATGTAGTAATTTAATAGTTAATGCTTTATGATAAGAAAGAGAGTGACTGATAATGTAAATAATATTGATTTAATTAAAAAATTAAATATTAAATATTTATTTATTGCTTTATGGTGAGAGTGAGAGTTTTGATTTGATTTAAAATAGTGTGTGAAGTGATAGAGAGAGATTTCAATGAGAAAAATTCAGATAGAGCAATAGAAAGACAATAATTGCAGCAGGAACACAACTAATAGAACAACTCCTCGAATAGAATAACAAAAACCACAGTAGGCTACTCCATAATACGATAGAAGTAGAATGGCCACAAAACTAGCCCTCAACGATTTTGAGTAGCTGCATTTTACAACAGAGCAATCAAAAAACAGCAGGAATCTCCAACACTAAAGCCAAATCCAAATTCTAGCAAATCAACCCAGAGAGAGATGGAAAGTGGTTGATTGATATAAATATGTAATATTTATTTACATTTACATTAATTTTGAGATAAAGATTGACGGAGAACAATTAATAGAGAGAGAACATGATATTTAAATGACAAATTCAAAATTAAATATGAAGGGCATTTATGATATTTATATTATAAAAATCTTGAGTTTAAAAATAGATTTGTAGATCTCACTTCCCTTCCCCCATACCATAATCGGAAGGGAGAACGTATCTACAGAAGAGAGAGTACGGGCCCTTACCCTTAATTTAGTTTAGACGGGGATCGAATGCCTTTACGCTATGGTCTGTTAAGCATGCTTCTTTGGCAGAGAATAAACTCTTTTTCCATGACAACAGCCGCGACTATAAAGGGCGGGGCGGTAAGCTCTCTATCAACAATAGGGGGGCTGCTCTCCTTTGACAACAAAACACTAACGCACTCCTCTATCTATGAATGAGGCCCTGGAGAGTAGCCCGCCCAACTCCACTTACTCTCATAACCTCGGTTCCTTTTTATGAAACCTACATTTCACATTCACTGAGGACCCCCTCCAGCTTGAATCGTCCAGTTTGATTTTGCATCATAGGTAAGGCAAAGCGCTTTCTTTTAAGAATGCACTAGTCTAGATCGATTCCTAAGAGGATTGGCAAATCTTTCTTTGTTAAGACGGAGGAGAGATTTGAAATTATAGAGAAAAAGCAAGGTTTGGAACCCATGCGATGCGCCTTTCTCCCTAAGCCTAGAAGCAAGTCAAGCGGTAAGAAAACCCATATCTCTTTCGTGTTTTTTTGATGAAATTGTTTTCTAAAATGGAACAAATGATATAAACCTCAGGCATACTTTCATTGCCTCTCTCCCTGAAGAATTGCAGCCAGAACTTCACATAATCATTAATGCTCTCCGCACTGAAATTTCTCTTGGAGAAATTTATCAACTTGCCTTAGCAACCCTTGATAAACTCTATGAACAATAAAAGTTTTTCAAGGGAATGATAAAAGAGGAATCAAAGCTTCACCCAACTTGTAGAAGCCGTACCTCAAAATACAGTGCAACACACAAAAAGATTGTTCATGTTCCAAAGAGAAGAAATCTCACTCGCACCGATTTCAGACTCGCCGGAAGTTCTCCAGACCACAATCCAGAAATCCTTTTCTAAGGTATTTCAAAAACTGCATCCTTCCTCCAGAAATTATGACGGATGCTATATCTATGGAAAAAAATGACATTTTGCAAAAAGCTGTCCACATAAAACCAAACGAGATATCCAGATGCTCCAGCATTTACAGACGGTCTTGCTGATCAGAAATGATGAAGATAGCCCCATTTCTACTAACCAATTTGAAGCATTCTCCATGGCAACCCCGATCCTTTGTTTGGGTTCTCTTGGTTCTTTAAACACCCATCGTGAAGGAGACTCTGTTTCCTCCAGACCCAATATTGAGATCAAACTTCTTTAAGACAAATTTGCAAAACTTGTCCCTGCCATTGGCTTTTTAGATATTAAATCTTGCAGGACAGCCATGAAACTCTATCTCCTTCCTCTAGAAGATTGGGTTTCTTTTAACCAATACTTCTCTACTGCCAATGGAAATTTGTTCAAAATTTAGTGGATTACAAATAAGCGAATTAGTATCCAGTTCTTTCCAAACTGCATCCTCTGGATCAAAGTTTTAGGCAATGATCTTCATGGGAAAGCTGTTCTCATAGGCTTTGATGCTCTCTCCAGAACAAAGAATCTCCAAATTTTATCTATAGGGGTCCAGTACAAAAGTTTTTTCCGTGCCTATACCAGTATTGCCAGCCTATTAGAGCTACAACAAGTTCCTCCAGAATATGAACATGTTCGAGATCAAATCCTTCAACATTGTGCTGATAATCATGATCAGATAACACATTCTTTTCCACTCTGGAAAAACCAGGAATTCTTCAATCGGCTTCATTTCAAAAGAAATGAAGATATTGAATCTGTTGTAGAGAACTTCCGGAAGTCTAAAACAGGTGGGAGTGAGATTTCTTCTCTTTGAAACACGAACAATCTTTTTGTGCATTGCACTTTATTTTGAGGTACGGCTTCGTACAAGCTGGGCGGAGCTTTGATTCCTCTTTTATCATTTCCTTGAAAAATTGTTCACAGAGTTTATCAAGGGTTGCTAAGGCAAGTTGATAAATTTCTCCAAGAGAAATTTCAATCATATCTCTGCGGAGAGCATTAATGGTTCTATGAAGTTCTGGTTGCAATTCTTCAGGTAGAGAGGCAATGAAAGTATGCTTGACGTTTATATCATTTGCTCCATTCAGCATGTAATATTTCTCTAGCATCCTTTGAAAGTGTTTTTGCAAGTCTCGTTGCTCTAAAGAGCAGCATTTTATTTCAAAGAAGTCATGGCGACTTCTTTTGTCAATGATCTGAAAATCTCCAATGAATTATGTGTATCATACCCAAAAGAGTACCAACATCAGGACTACGAGTTGTAGACAGCTTATGATAAGGACTATGACTTTGAAACCATTCTCTCAGAGTTCCTGTAAATCAAGATAAGAATTCAAAAAGAACGTCTTCGAGGTTCACATCTTGTTTGACGAGTTGTAAGTCAATCCAAGCTCCAAATTCATAAAGGCGATCACACCATTTGTTTAGAGATAGATCATTAAAAGTGATCCATGGGCATGTAGTTGGTTTATAGTCTGTCTTTTTTTCTTGAGTTTGTGTCTGAGGAGAAAGATCTTCCACAGAAGGTTCTTTTTCCATATCGCCAGGTTGGACCATAGCAATCTTTTAGATGTAAACTTGACATTCGTTTGAAGCAAGACTAGAGTCACCTTCATAAATGCTGGATTCATTTGTGTAAGAAGCCGAGCTGTGGGGGGAGGGAATCTAGAAAGGAATAAAAGAATGCAAAGAGTGAATTGTCTGATCGGGAACAACAAGGACTTTATTTTTTTGGTCAGACGGAGAGGGGGAATGTTGTGGAAGAGGTGGTATAGGTTCAAATAGTTTGGTGTGGGAAGAATATGAATCATATATAGTTTGGGAGTGCTCCTTCGCCATATATGTTTCTATCTTGTAGAGATCCAATTTGACCTAGGAGAGTTCTTGCTCTTTTTTTATGAACTCTGATCTCATGTATCCTTGTTCTATAAAGTGCTTTAATTCAACATCTAGGTGCAAGGCCTTTGAAAACATCTCTCGAAGGTGCTGAACTTGATATGAGATATGCCCTACCTGACTGGTTAGGGTATCTGACTTTAATGTCAACATATCTAATTTTGAATCAATCTTAGTGAGGGTTCTATTTTGACAAACTGTATTTTCAGTTTGCCAATTCAGAACTTCTTCCGCCGTAGGGAGAGATCTAGCTTATCTTATGTGAGTAACCTCAGTAGGTTTGGAGAACAATCGTGTAGAAACTTTTGTTTCTGGGTTGGTTGTCCTGGTCAAAGGCGGATAATCCTTATCATAGGATTCCATCATTGCAAGACACGAGACATGATGGTTAAAAGATTGAACTGGAATGACCGGGTCTAGATGCCTCCTAGGAAGAAGATTGGCATGGCCAGTTTCTTTGAGCAGATCATATAGAGACAACTGCGTGGAAAGGACTGAGTGCTGTGGAGCTTTCCAGTGTCTAGCAGTGAGTGTAGGGCTGTGATCATCATCATCTGAGTAATGGTGGGTAGATTGCTGGCAACAAGAAGATCTTCTAGACTTCTTTTGAATTGTAGAAACCTTTTGAAAGAATGAGTCATCATCAAAGTATTCTTCTTCCCATTCAGGATCATCATATTCACAATCTGGATCACATGTGTCTGGGGCAACATCCCATATGAAATGACCATTGACGTGGGAAACACAACAGGGCTAAGCTGCATAATTTATCCAAGCAATTGGAGGACAACTATAGGATAGGACGTAAGCAGGAGCGATAGTCAATATGCTTCTGGAAAACAGAGGTCGACTAGAATATGGTTCTTCTTTACCAGGTATGGTGAAGATGGTTTTCACGTTCTCATCTGGTAGTCGGTGTACCCTAGGAGGGGCAGAGGTATCGACATCTCTCTGGATAGCATGGAACTATCGTTCATAGTTGTTGATCCATTCAAGTGGCATCAGCTGGGTAAGTTCTTCTTTGGATATGTGCCGAGGGATCTGGATGATTGAGGTATCATCAACTCTTTCAGAGACAGTAAAAATGCGTCTTGAGTGGAGTTTGCGAAGTGGTGATCAAAAGAGTGATTTTGGAGGCAATAGATTATTTGGTGATGAAGGGTGGCCCGATGGCTTTGGAATCATGTTCTGCTCCAAAAATATGGCCTTGAACTTTCAGTCTTCGGGAAAGAGTTGGATCTGAAAGTTTAATGTTAAAATCTGGGGCTATGGTGACGATAACAGTTCTATTGATGAGAGTGGTTAAAATTGAACCAATTAAAGCATTACTGTAAGTGGTGAAAGTAGTATCTAGGAGAGAGATTCGAGCAGTGGATGCAATTTTTTTCTGCCATGGAGAGTTAAGGCAAGACGAATAGCACCAACATGGAGGTGAGTATATCCTTGTGCCTTCCAACCGTCAAGCAATTCTTGAGGGATCTCAAAAATGACATATTGTTCTACAGTGGTGGCTTTGAGACCACATTGATCTATATTGGTGGTCTGAACAATCTCTTTAACGTGAGGCCTGTGAGTAGAGATGAGAGTTCTGAAACTTCGAAGCACTCGGTTTGAGCGATGATAAAGGCTATACGGACTACGGAGTAATTCAGTTTCCTGAATACTTATGTCTTCTGGAAGATGGTGAATTTCAACGAGGTTGTCAATCTTGTTGGATAGAGTTCTTCGAACAGAATGGGGAAGATCTTAGGGAGAGAAAAATGAGGAAAGTCAAACGGGCTCAAGCCTTGTTGATTCACTCATGAGGTCTGGGTTTCTCCTTATTGACCTTTACTCATAATATTCTACCACTGTCTTGAAAAGAATGACTCTGATACCAAGTTAGGATATCAGCTATAACCATCCAAGATGATACATCATGATCAGTAAATTCAATGTCCATGTAAGGCTCACTAATATCATCTTTAAAGGAGCCACTTTAGGATCCATGAACTTACTCATCAAAACTGAAGAACTTAGAGAATCACAGCGGACTATCCTTCCTAAAATCTCAGTCTAATTCGTTCTGATACACATGATTCTTTTAACAAAGGCAAACGTAGAGCATACTAAAATATTTGAAGACTTAACCCTAACTTTTAAGGTAGTTAACATTAGCTTCAAATAGGGGGTGTTCAACGGTCGGTGGTCAGATTTTTAGAGGAAAATAAGATCAGACCAAAAATTACGGTCCTCCTCCTATATGAAGGACCAAACCGATTAAAATACTGTAAAAAATCTGAATTGACCAGACCGAACTTCAATGGTCGGTTCAGACGGATTTTACGATCTAAGTACACGTTTTATACGCGTGATAAATACACGTAATTTTCAGATTAAAAGTTTAATACACGGTTAATATATTGAACATATTATACGTGTGATAAATACGTCTTATTTCAAGGCATGTTTTAATAGCACACATATGTGGGCGCTTACTTCATCATGAGGAGGTAGATGTAGTACTTTTATAACTCACTTCCACCTTAACTCTCTATTTCTTTTCCGATGTGGGAATGGCGAAAAGCCACTTTTTACTTGAAAAAATATTTTATATATATTATACGGTCAGTCTAGTTGGTCCGGTCCAGAATTGGTTAAAATTCTGGACCGAACTGAAAGTTCGGTCCTCTCTAAAAGGAGGACCGGACCGACCAAATATGTGGAAAAAATCGTTCAGACCGATCAACTTCAGCCGATCCGGATCGGATTATACGGTCTGGACGATTTTTGAACACCCCTAGCTTCGTATCTTCAAAATAAGACTTTAATCTTTAATTTTTAAGCACACATAATCAAAAATCAACATTTTGGTACACTAACGCGTACATGCTGACGTGATATCTTTTAATATGTTACTGGTTGATAATAAAAATGTATGGTATGGATAAATTATAATGCTACCTCCTATTTTGCATGAATGCGCGATATGTTTAATAAGTATCTTATGCAATTATTAAATATTTTAATAGTAAACTCAAATATATCTGGTAGCCTCTAGTCTAAACCTTTCTCCCCATACTAGTTTTTATTGATATTTATCAAATTTTTGCCTACATCTTAATCAATATTGAGTATATCTAGTGAGGATAAAGGAGTTGGAACTATGTTAATGTCCAAAAATAAAACTAATTATTGAATCCAAATTCAAAGCCTGGATAAATTTTTTTGAGCTCTGGATGTTCATTTATACGCTCGGGACTATTTCTTCTATTGTCTGATCATAAATGGCTTATCCATTCAGTATAAGTTATATTATGCGTAAATTACAGTCTCAGGAGCCAACTGGTGGAGTCTTACGAATATGTTAAAGTCGTGGTCTTAAATATACAATCCCCAAGAGTCATTTAAAATTAGCCAAGTTATAGAGTCTTGTGAGTATACTAAGATCGCTGACTCAAATCTATAGACCCTATGAGTCCCTTTAAAATTAAAAGTAATGATCATAAATAGGTCAAGTTGAAAAAAATAATAAAAAATAGTCACAAGTATGAAAAACATAAAAAAATTGTTATTGCACACACCCCCCAATAAAAATATTGCGTGGAAAAAAATTGTGCCACCCGCGAAAAACTGCTTCAGTCGTCAAAAATTTATATAATATATATCGTACATATAAAATATATTGCAGAAATATTTGGCTCTGATACCCCCTATCTAAATTACTGTTAATTCCGCGCTTTTTGGTATCAGAGTCAAATCTGGTGGGAATAATAATGTTTCATTTACTGTTTCTACTTCAATTTTTACTTAATTAAAACTGTTCACCGCGTATTATGACTGATTATTAATATTATTGTTGCTTATTTTCTTATATGAATAATTACTTTTACATAATCTCACTCTCCGCCCAAGTGACGGGTTATTCTTATAATTGATAATTTCTCTGTATTATTTGTTCATCTAATCTGTGAATCTGTTTATCAGAGACTAGCGTATCAGCTTCTATTTGGCTAGCTTCAGGGACCTAGGTAAGACCTCTTAGATACATAAATCCCGAGAATATGGTGGTTCTAGAGGCGAAAGGGGGAAGAGTGAAGCCTAATAGGAGGTTGTAGAAGTCACCATAAGGTTAGTAACAAAAAATACAATATGAAATTCTCAATAATAAGAATAATTTAGTTAATCGAGCCATGAGTATATTATTTAGGAGCAATTCTTCTAGTAGTAATAAATCTACAATAACCTCAATACCCGACATAATAAAATATGAACATATTGAATGAGCAGATGATCTAGTAGATCATAGAGTATGAAATATACTTAAAATCTCCAATAAAATTATTTATAAATCAACATAGTCTGTTGTTTCCTTCAAGCCTCAGCATCATGTAAAAATAATTGAAAAAATATATGCTCTTGTGAAAGAGTATGAAACTTGCCAATTATTTTCTCCTGACGTTATAAAGTATCATATTCAAGGAGATCAGTTCATTCATTTTGATTTAGTCCAGATTAGAGTTAAACCACTCACAAAAAGGAGCATAAATACCTCTCTCTTGCTAGCCTTGCGAGATGCAAGATTTATAAATTTTAATGATAGTATTTTACGATTAATTGAATCATCACTTTGTAATGGTCCAATCAATTTTGATTATTTTCAGATATGTCTGTTAGTTTGACAGATCCGCTTATTTTAAAATTATTAACTTTAAATATTAAAACTAGTGGTTACCAAGTTCTAGAAGGCACCCAACCTCTAGCTTTAATCTTTAGAATTCATTACAAAATTACCAAAAAATTTCCAAGTCATCAATAGGAGTCCAAACAATCAAACGCTATTCATTCAATCGAACCATAATAATGCTAATATTAGAGTTCCTAAAATAATTAGGTGGTCTGATATTAATTTACCTTCAAATTGGCTTTTAACTAATGAGAGTCAACATACTCTAATCCAAAGGTGAATTGAAGTAGATTACATCAAGTAGTACATGGATGACACTGTTAAAATTAACTTCCAATCATCTTCTAGTTCTAATTCGGGAGTACAACCGGCCTAGTACCCCTAGAAATTCTTTTCTGGATCATCCATTAAAAATATCAAGATCTTAGGATTCAACAATTAGAACAAGAATTAAAAACTTTAAAAATTAAAAATTTAAGACTTAAAGGCATAGCCACAAGTTCTCAAGTTTAGTCAACCAGTCTTTCATTCATAAAAAGTATCTAATGAATTATGAGTTCAATACACCTGTAATCCATAGCCTAACAGAACGCAGCAGCGAGGGGCAACCCGCCCATACAGCCAGCGGGGTTGATAATAAGTCTGAACAATCTGACGAAGTTGAGGCACCACTGAATCATATTTTCAAGGAAACATTCTTCCTATTAATCTCCAACTATTAGTCTTGAATATAGGAACACTGAGTCATGAATATAAATCAGATTTGGAAGGTCTAATCCAACATAATGATGACCCAGTCAATCTAGATAGCATAATAGGTTTAAAGATTCATATAATATGGATAAAAAAAATCATACTTGCTGAATGGAAAGCATTCATGGAAGAATTTAGAATTGATATATTTTTCCTTGATTATATTGAAGATATTTATGAGAAAAATATCAAAGTACTTTTAAAATATAAATGTGTTAAGGAAGACTTTAGTGTAGTATCTACCATTCATCCTCCTCCTTAAAGATATCATAAAAAAAATTTTAATCACTACTTCTCCTTTCAAAATTGTAAAAGATGAAGAGTCAAATAAGAAAGTAGTTGAACAACTCAATTACACCAATTAGAATCTAATTACAATAGGAAAATAATTAGACAAAATTGAGAATAAGATTGATGTTCTAAATGAACCTAAACCTAATGAATCCCTGAAAGTAAAACCTTTAATAAATCTTTCAGATAAAATCACTTTAAAAATTATTCCCATTAATAAACAATTGATCAAATGCTTCATGAATTAAAAAATATATCTATTAAGTCATCTTCTTCTGTTAATATTGTTAACCAAGACAGTTGTTCAGAATTTGAAACTAAGCCTGAAAAAATTGGTGAACTATTTCAAGAATAGAAAGTAATCAACCAAGATGATAATTCAGATTCAGAAAGTCATAGATCATAATAAACCTATGAATCATCTATAACAAGTGAATTTTAAAATATTAACAATATTGAAAAAACATATAAGAATTTAGAAATTAATAAATTAGAAAGAAAATGGCATAAGAAACACATGTCTTCTGACATTCAAATTACTGAATCTTCTCTTGTTAATCAATTTTCTCTTTCGGCAGAAAAATTATATGAATGGAACATTGATGTTTTTCTGAACAGGAAGTCCTCAATAAATTATAACACATGGAAATGGTAGCTAACAGCTACATTATCACCCATAATTTACTTCACGAAGAAGTAATAAATGTTCTAGTCACACGATTCATAGGAATGCTCCATTCTTGGTGGGATAAACATCTCACAGAAGAATCTAAAATTACCATTCTTTCAGCAGTAAAGATTGATGCTGATGAAATCCAATTATTGGAGAAAATCAGGAATCAATACCTGATGAAATTAATACACACATTTATACAATAATTGAACACTTCATTGGTATGCCAAGTAATATTACTTCGTGTATTCATGATCAATTAACCAACCTTAAGTGTCCAGCCCTAAGTGATTTTAGTTGATATAAAAATATATTTTTATCCAGAGTCATGTCAGGGGATGATAGTAATCAACCATTTTGGAAAGAAAAATTTATTAATGGATTACCTAATCTATTTGCACACAAAATAAGAACAGACCTTAGTAATGACCTAGGTAATATAGATTATGATAGTCTAACCTATGAAACAATAATTACTATAATACAAAATGAAGGATAAAAATGTGTGTTGATATGAAAATCAATAAACAAATTAAAAAAGAAAGTAAAATTGCTAAATATGAATTGGGTAATTTTTGTGAGCAATACGGTTTACCCTCTATCGTCCCTTCTCAGAAAAATAGGAAAAACTCTCACCTAAGCCCTAGAAGGTCTTACAAACCCTATAAGAAGAATTATCATAAAAACATAAATAAGAATTTTGATCAATCTTTCTCAAAGAATAAAAACTTTGATAAACGATTCTGTAAGAATGAAAATTATTCTAGGAAAAGATTTACTAAAAAATTTGATAAAAGTAATATTACGTGTTTCAAATGTGGCTAGAAAGGTCATCTTTCTAATATCTGTTAAGTTAAGAATAAAATTAATCAATTAAAAATTTATGAAGAAGATAAACAGAAATTGTTTAGAATCTTAGAAATAATAGATTATTATGAAAGTAATAGTAAGAATTTAGGAGAATATGAAAACTCTGAATCCTCTTAAACTGAATTCTCAAGTTCTGATAGTGATTCTTCTAACATCACTACAATGTGTAGGATAGTTGTTGTCAAAAAAATAATGTGTTAAATAAAAATGAAGAACAAGAAACCATCTTGTTAGATTTAATTAGCAAAATTGAAAATCCAGAATTAAAATAAGAATACCTTGAAAGGCTTAAAAAGGTAATTCTAAATAAAGAAAATACTAAGTCTAATAATAATAATACTGAAAGTTTTTCACCGACCGTTGATAAATTCAATAGGGTAAAAGGGAAAGAAAAGGAAGTTACCATACAAGAACTTCAAAAAAAAATTAAAAATATTAAAATAGAAATAAAAGAATTATGAAACTCTAACACAGAAATAAATGAAGAATTAAACCTTTTAAAAATAGAAAAATTAATTAATAAACAAGAATTTGGTGAACCTAGTAAATTACAAGTTTTTGATAATGAGGTTGAAAAATCTATTATTAATAGTCAAGACGATGAAAATTTCATCCAAATACTTAATCACATCAAAATCATAAAATAGCACATAATGGTTTGAATAATTATTCAAGATTTTGATTTTACGACAATGGATCTTGTTGATTCAAGAGCAAATTTGAATTGTATGCAAGAAGAACTAGTTCCAACTGAGTACTTCAAGAAGATAAAAGAATCTTTGTCCCCTGCCGATGGTACTCGTATGCAAATCAATTATAAAACACCCACAGTCTATATTTGCCAAGACAATATATGTTTCAAAACATCATTTGTCTTAGTAAAAAATATGATTGATAAAATTATTTTGGGTTTGTCATCTATTGCTCTGTTATATCTGTTTTCAACGGAGTATGATGGAATAATTACCTATGTCATGAATAAACTTATAAAATTTAAATTTCTTTCTTTTCCTTACAATGAAAAATTAAAGGCTTTGAAAGAAAAATCTATTTCTAATTCCATAAATCTCATTTCTTGTAAGGAAAAACAATTGTGTTTTTTCAGAATGAACTAAAATTCAATAAAATTGAAGAACACCTTCAAAGTCCTGCTCTTCAAAATCAAATTAAATATTTGAACAAAGAATCTATAAAGAATTATGTTCCGATATTTCCAATGCTTTCTGACATAGAGAGCAACATACTGTCAGTCTGCCTTATATTAAGGGATTTGATGAAAAAATATCGTAACGAAGGTTAGGCCAATTCAGATGAATTCTAAGATGCTTGAGTTCTGTAAAAAGAAAATTACATAACTTATCAATAAAAATATCATTAGAATGAGTAAATCTCATTGGTCCTGCTTGATTTTTTATGTCCAAAATGCCAGTGAAATTGAACGAGGAGTTCCTCGTTTAGTAATCAATTATAAGCCTTTTAATAATGTTTTAGAATGGACAAGATATAAAAATCCAAACAAAAGGGACTTGATAAATAGGCTTGGAGATGCAGCGGTATTCTCTAAATTGGATATCAAATCTGAATTTTGACGGTCCGGATAAGTGAAAGTAAGTATAAAACTGTATTTGTAACTCAATTTAGCCATTATGAATTGAATGTAATGCTCTTTGGTCTTAAAATGCTCACAATGAATTTCAAAATACAATGAATGAAATCCTTAATCAATTTATTGATTTCTCAATTGTTTACATTGATGATGTACTCATTTTCTCTAAAACAATAGAGCATCATTGGAGACATCTTGAATCATTTATTAGGATAATAAAACAAAATGGTTAGTTATCTCTGCAACTAAAATTAGGTTATTTCAATATAAGGTTAGATTCCTAGGATTTGTAACACACTATTATATAATTAAACTAATTGATAAGGTAATACAATTTGCTGACAAATTCTTCAATGAAATCCTAGATAAAACACAGTTGCAAAGATTTTTAGGCTCTTTAAATTACATATATGGTTTTTACAATAAAATGAGAATTAACTGTAAGCCTCTCTTTGAAAGACTTAAAAAGAATCCCCCTCCATGGACAACTGTCTATACTGATTTAATCAAAAGGATTAAGGCCCATGTTAAGACACTTCCTTGTCTTGGCATTCTTACCAATAATTCTTTCAAAATTGTTCAAATAGATGCATCTGAAATTAAATATGGAGGTATCATATTACAAAAAATTTCCCCATATGCTTCAGAACAAATTGTTAGATTTGCATCTGGAACTTGGACCCAATCCCAAATCAATTATAGTACAATAAAAAAGAAAATATTATATGTTGTATTATGCATACAAAAAGTTCAAGATGACTTGTTAAATCAGAAATTTTTGTTAAAAATTAATGGTAAATCTGCTAAGCATGTTCTGGAAAAGGATGTTAAAAATATAGTCTCCAAATAGATTTTTGCTAGATGACAGTCTATATTTAGTATTTTTTATTTCGATATTAAAGTTATTAAAGGTATTAATAATTCAGTTCCTGACTTTTTGACCCGTGAATTTTTGCAGGGGCAACAATAAGATGGGGTCTAGGTCTCAAGCCTCGGGCAAAATGATTAAAGGAGAGTCATCCACTCAACAATTTTCCCTTAGGGCCCAAGCCAAAGAGGTGTCTTCTGCTCCAAGAAATAATCAATTAACAATCCTTAGGTCTACCAGGTCTAATTACCAATATACATTGGTCAACCAATTTGATTCATTTGCAGTCTCTAAACTATTTTACTCACAATTGGTCATCAACCAACCAATCACCAATTACAGGAAGTCTTCTCCTTATCATAGGAAGACCCCCTCCCCAGTAAAAATCTCTTTTACATTGAACTTTCATTTGCCCATTTTAAAAATCCAATTGAAATAGTGAAAGTCCATTTCCTTCCTGATTTTCATTTTGTCCCCGGCACATGGGAAAAACCCTCAGTTTTTACAGAAATATTCTCCTAAAAACAAAATCAATAAATATCAGACCCATAAACAGTGCATATGGAAAAATTCCCCATCATTCCTTCTACATCCTCAAAATAATAACTTTGAAAGAATGGAAAATCCATCATTGAGAGTTAAAACCCCTTTTAAATAATAAACAATTCAATTATATTGATTATATTGATGATTGGCTAACAATTTTCTTGCATCAAAATAGTGAATTTTCTCATTCTTGGTTTTTGAAATTTGACAAGAATTTCAAAATCAAATTGCCAAAATGATTTTTAAGATGGTGGTCAATCCATGACCCTATCTTTGAAATATTTTCAATCGAATTACAACAGAATTTTAACTTATTTCTAAAACTATTTAAACCCTCAACAATAGAGGCCTCTTTTCCCCCAACAATTTATTTTGTGAATAAATATAAAATTCCATGGATTTTGAAATAGCAATACGCCATTGAATGAGAAGTCCTCACCAGACAATACTACATAAAGTGATGGGACAAATTCAATACATTAAAAATATCCGCTTCCATAAATGAGGAGTTAGCAAAAATTCACCTCTAGTTAAAATCACTCAAACCTCTGGTGGCCTCCTTAAAAATTAAAGAACCAGACAACCAAGCTCCACAAATTAACCAATCATCAAATTCTTTCCAAGAATCAAAACTTACATCAAAAGCTTCCTCAAAAGGCAAAACCAAGGCTAAAAAATCAAAAGAAAAGCAAGAGTCAATACAAAAAATGCTCATTCTTCTTGAAGACAATACCTACTCTAACTATAACTTTTTAGTAGAATCAAATCACCCAATAAAAAATAAAAAGAGTCATCATCCAAAACTCCCTCTCAGCAATTAAAGGAAAAATATCATATCCGTACTCTTCCCCAATGGGCCCATGATCCCTTCTAGGATTCACAAGACTCATTCGACAATATAGATCTCAGTGATGATGAATAGGAGAAACTAAATGAACCTTTGGCAAAATGCCAGTAAATGAAAAAACAGATAATTTTAAAGGTATTCTGATAACATCATAGCACAATGGGTCAATCATCATACTCTTCAAAAGCATGCAAAAGTAACAATGACCTCTAGTCTAGGGTAACAATCATCAGGGACCAGTAATACAGCAACTGTTAGAGCACAAAGTTCAAGATGTCAATAATGAGGCAAATATTCATGCTTTTTACTATTCTTAGTCAAAAATAAACAAAAGTAGGCATGTAAAATATCTTTTACTTTTGTAAAATAGAATACTTCAGGTAAGTGATGAGTTCTCGGTGAACTTCACTTTCATTGGTTATAAATAGGTAGCCCTCTCACATTTGTGGATCAGAACACGTTTTACAACTCTTAACTATTTGAGAGCTAAAATCTATTTTGAGAAACAAAACTTTCTTCTTCTTCTCCTCTTTTGTAAATCTTTTCTTCTTTTTTATTCAACAAAAATTAGTGAGCGGGAGCACTAATTTATCGTTGCCAATAAACTGTTTGTGTAAGTTTTGAATCTTGCACCTTAATACAGCTTTTGTAATTAATGTTTGTTAATACAGTTTTTACTGTTTATCTTCTTGCTTCTTCAATATCACCTCTCTAAATTACTGTTAATTCCACGTCTTTTGGTATCAGATCCAAACCTGGTGAGAATAATAGTGTTTCACATATTTTGTGAAAAGTTTATATAATATATACAAAATATACAAAATATATTGCAGAATGAAGCAACAATATGTTCATTAATATATTGCAGAAATATTTTATATATATACAGTATAAATTATATTAATTTTCGGAACATTGCAGTTAATTTCGCTAGGCACACGGGGGTCCATTTTTTGGCATCAATTTTTTTTTTGAGATTTTAAGATGGCTATTTTTTATTTTTCTTTCCACTTTGGTTAATTTTTTTTATTTTCTTAAAGTGGCCTTAAAATTAATGGATTTTCCCATTACAAGCACAATTGCTCGAAACTGAAATACGTTTCGTAGGCTATCACGACTCAAGGAGCCAAATATAAAAGGACTAAAAGGTGAATGGTCAAGAGTACACATACAGTAGTAATATATACTCAAAGTCGACGTGTGAGTTCGTGAGCCAACTACTTACATAAGTTGGGCAAGTGAATCTGTGAGCCGCTCTATGTATGCAATGTGATGCCTACTGGACAAGTGAGTTCGTGAGTCACTCAACATACACGAGGTGGACACGTGAACCCACTACTTACACACAGTTGATAAGTGAGTTTATTAGCCACTTTATATATGTAAGGTGCTATCGTAAATTCCCAGTACGTACTCACACTACTTCATGAGCCACTCTCGTACACAAGGTTGACAAGTGAGTGCATGAACTGTACTACGGAGTCAAAAGGTCTCAAAAGGTCCATAACGTATGTAATAATAGCCTAAGAAGAGCCCAGAATAATTACAGTAAATTTTACATAAGAAGCTCATAGGATGAAAAGGTTGAACACGTACATGGTTGCGCAAATAACCAGACAAACAAGGTATAGAGTAATACACCTTACAATTCTGTGTTCTTAGGGAAGGAACTTTTCAGCTATTCCATTTCAGAATAAATCTAGACAAGTGTTTCTCTTAGAGTCCATAACGCGAGAGGCCATACACTACTATAAAACTGTTTTTTAACGATGGGGAAATACAAAAGATGATGGTGCTTACCCATAAAAAATCACATATTTTTTACGACGTGGCAAAAAAGAGCAACCGTCATCTTTGTTTATTATTATTTTATTATTTTATTTTAGAAACCATTATTTTTGTAATCTTTTTACGACGGTTTGTCTACAAACCGTCGTCTTTGGTGACATTATTTTTAATTTAATTATAGAATAATTAAGCTAACCTATTAGAATTGAACAATAAATGAAAACAGAAAAATGACAGAAATATCTCAGCAGACAATATAACTCTTCATTGCATATAATATGATTATCTTCAAAATTTCTAACATTGTATACTAGAAAAAATAAATAATGAAATTAATTACAAAAGCCTTGAAACTAATGAACTTCAGATACTTCTTTTAGTTGTTCTAGTTGCTCCCGAATTGTTCTACTTAGTTGTTGAATCTTTCAAAAAATAATGGTTGGTTTAACCCATCAATTTATTATAAAGTAAAGTAAAAAAGTATTGAAAGTTGTCATACATGCATGTTTGTTGATTTGATGTTTACTGCTTCGTTTATCCACTCATGTGTTGCATTATAGATTATTAGTTTAACCATGAGTAAAAGATAAAACATACAAAGTTAAACAAATTAAAAACGCACCAATATCATACTAACCACAAATTAAAAAGATTGAGATCATTGTACTTATTCGATATAGGGTTGAACTTCATTAGTATTTTCTAATACATAACGATGTGCTTGCTTCCATTACTCGTGATCAATTCTTTCTACATGACCACTTGATAAAGGCTTACCATCTTTCAAAACATCACCTGAGCATGAGAACTCTCTCTTCCTTCATTTATACCAAACGTAATTTTTCTAGAATTTGTGCATTAGTTAAAAACAGAACATGGTGTTTAATTCCTTACTCGTCCAATTACAATGTAGTAGGAAGTAAATGGGTCTACAAGGTTAAGCATAATGCAGATGGAATTATCTAATTCTCCATGTCATACCCATGTTTGATATCTTTGATCTATACCATGAATGAATAAGTGATTTCTTACCTCAGTGGAAGTGCAACGTTTGAGATTCCCTCATTTCACACATGGATAATGTAAGAAACAAGAAGTCATTGCCATGCACCATCGCATACTTGAGGAAATTTTTTAACCCCAATGTCGTAAGTTGTAGATGTTTTATCTATAAACATCCATGATTTATCCATCCTAAGAATACAAAAAGATATGCAAAACTCATTATTACCGTAGGATTAACGTAATTAATTTAAAAAAGATAGAGAAAAATAAAAACATACCTTCCAAATTCACGAGTTGAACGCTAAAAAAAGAAATCAAAGGTTGTAAATGTTATATTGAGTTGAAGTAGACACAGAAACAATTGATTCAAAGAAGAACTAGAGAATCGAAGATGACGACGAGACGTAGGTTGTATCGATAGATTAGAAACAGCAGAGAGAATAAGAGAAAAGAAGTCGCGCGATTACTTTTAGGGTTAAAAGTTTGACAAAAGATGATGGTTGGTCTAGCACCCGTCGTGGATTACACCCCAAACCACGTGCTCAACTTACAAAATTTTAAGGCATGTGGTGGAAAGTACCAAAACACGACGGGTGGTAGACGACCCGTCATGTTTGGCACATAGAAATGACGGGAGTTCTATGACCTGTCGTGTTTGGCACATAGAACAGGATGAGAGCTCTACCACTCGTCGTGTTTGGCATATAGAACACGAGGAGAGTTCCACCACCCGTCGTGTTTGGCACATAGAACACGGCGCGAGCTCTACCACCCGTCGTGTTTGGCACATACATCACGATGGGTCATAGATTGCCCGCCGTAATTATTTTTTAATTTAGTACAAAATGACGGGGTCACTAGACCCCGCCCTCTTAGTTACGACGGGCTTCAAAGCCCCGTCGTTCTCATGTTTCATATTGCGTAAAATGGTGTGGTCTTAATGCCCCGTCGTGTCTCCTTTTTAGCGCACGTCGTCAAAAAGTGAAATCATAGTAGTCATAAATGTTACACTTGACTTGTTTCGTCATTTGTTGTCGATGCCTACGGGGATAGTAATGTTTGAAGAGGCCGATGAGTATCTATCCCATGACATGGGAAGCTCAATGTAAGGTATAATAAAGGAGGAGTCAAGTCAAGGCGAAGGCAACGACAAAGCCAAAGACACCCATCCTAAAGCTTGCCCCAAATAATCTCTTACTATTCTCTTCCATTTAATTTTCCCCAAATCTCTTCCCGCGATTTTGTTTTCCCCATTTCGCCTTACTTCTTCCGTTTACCATACCATTGTCACTTTTAAATTCTATGTTTCCCGTCGTCACTTCCCCTGTTTTTGAAAACTTTAGAAAATATTTTTAGTTGTTTATGTTGCAATTATGTTACCCAAATTACGGGAGTACTCTGTTGTTATTGTAAGAATATTTTACTAAAAATTGTGAGTTCATTTAAAATGATATGATGATGATAGACGATCTCTTCAATTTGGTTTGCACATGAATTCTTTTCTTATTTCCCTTCATTTTGCTTCTTCATTAACTGATGGACGGACTGTTGGTGGGATTCACAAGCTTACTCTGATTAGAAATTTTTTTCATAGAGTCCGATCCTAGAAAGCCCAATTGAACTTGATCTCCATACCATCATATACTTCGAGATTTGGGGTTCGTATATCTCAGGCCTATTTCATTCTTCGGCATCTTTCTATGGAGTCAAAATCCAGCGCCAACAAACTCAACACCTCCAGAATAGATGAGAGATATGTTAAAATTTCTTAAAATCTAAATAGTAATTGTTCTTTTGATACAAGTAAATATTAATATAAATCTTCCATCACAACTTGCTTAACGTCGAGCCTACTGTCAGCTGGTAACGGATAATAATTCATGAATCTAAACTAAGTCTAAGCTGACTGCATGAGTAAAATAAGAAATTTTTGTATAACAGACAACTTTAAAGGATTTTTTGTACATAGCAGGTTTTCAATAGATTTAAGCAAATAGCAGATTTTTTAAATAGTCAATAATTTTATACTAATATATCTTTCATCAATATATAACATATTATAAATTTTTCAGGTAAATCATTTATGTAAATATGATATACTTAAATGATATACTCTAGAAATTAGGAAACTGTATTTAATGTCTTGAAAACCGTAATTAATAGTATCTTAAACATCCTTGTAAACCCTAATATATTAACTTCCTCGATCAATTAAATCTTGAATAAAAAAACTTAATAAAAAATACATTAAATCAAAGAAAAATAACAATAAACACTTCTATCATATATGAAATTTTATTTTAGACAATAATAATTAAAAAATAAACGATTATTCGAGTAAAATCAGTGATAAGACTACTATAATTCGATCAACAACTTAATTCAAAAAATTTCTAATAAATTTTAGATAATGCTTTTTTTTACGGTTATTAGAGTATATCATAAGTAAATAAGTGGTATACTAATTATAATTTGTCTATAATTATGGCAGAAATTAATGTTTGACTTTTATACTTACATTTTTCATAACTGTAATTAAAACATCCATTGAAATTTAAAAAAAAATGAAAATCTCACCCACAATAACTCTTAAAATACATTTCCAATACTCACTTCACTCCAAACATTAATTAACAAAAATCCAAATTTGAATTCTACCAATCATATATTACTGAAAAAGGGAAAAAAATTAATCTAACTATAGTTTTGGTAACTATTAATTAACTGGTAAAATATCTCCCATTAATTGTCAATCAATCAATAAAAAACAAATGAAAAAAAAAATCAAAAGCCTTCCATCTAGAATTTTCCTTCTTCTTCGTTTTACAGAATAGAGGAGAAGGGTCCATTGACGCCATCAATCAATCTCAAGAATGAAAAGCTATGTTAATAGAACAACGCTATAACCTATTTATTCTATCATCTTCAATAAATTCAAGGTACTATTAAGTAAGAAAATCTTTCTTTTCTTCCACTTCCTGCATCAATATATCAAATCTTCAAATTCATTACTGGTTGGATTTAGTAAGCTTTGACATAATTTCTTTATTTTCTTACACATCTTATATCACTGATTGAACATGCATGTGCATTCTATTGATTCTACAATTTTTTTGGGATTATTAAGTAAAAACATTATTGAAAAGATTAAAAAATTTACTGATTTTTTTTGGAATTAATCAGTAAAATAATAATGTCTAATACTTTCGTCAGATACTTGAAACATACTTGATAGTTTTGTACTATTTTGTATTTTTTCTTATCAATGAGTGGTTAACTTTTCTTATGGTTAATAATATATTTATATGGACCATATTATGAATGTAATTATATTCATGAATATAAGTGATTGATTTTGATAGTGTAAATAAATGATTGACCATTTTACTGCAAACTTCTTATATATGATAATAAATCAGTCGTTGATATAACAGAACGTAAACAACATATTAATGAGAGTATATTCAATCATCAAATAGCTAATTTCATTATTTGATTGAACATTATTAAACAACTGAATTTGTTATTTATTTGTTTATAGAAGCACACATTATGGCAGACAAGGGTGTCAAATGTGAGTCATCCCAATCAACCAAAAAGAGTACCAAGGAAATGACAACAAGAAGCGTAAGTTGCGCTTCAAGAAAGACAATCAAAATGAGTTAAAAATGAACAATATATATTAAATTCTTCATATAATTATTATAATTTGCTCAACAACATTATACTATGATAGGGAATTATGTTGATTGTAGCATACTCAAGTCAGAACAAAAAGAAAAAGTTGAATCTATTCTTTAAGCCTACAATAATGGAGCATATAAATATGAGCTTGACTGATAAGCTAAGAGAAGTATTCAGGAAATGATGTTTCGGTCATTTTTTAGATTTCCAAGTTAAGAAGTTTCACACGCAGTTATTGTTGTATATAGTTTGAAAACGGTGCCACCATGATAGGAGTGATGCTATTTACTTCAATTTCTATGGACGAGTGGCTCATTTCACTATGAGGGATTCTGCAGTCATTAGTGGTGTGGTTTAAGATGCACATCACAAGTACACATTGATAGAAGCTATTTAGGATATGGGAAAGTGAATGATAAGTATTTTAAGAACAATAAGACAATATCTAGGAAAATGTTGAATTATGCATTTGACACTTGGACAATAGCAAGAAATGATGATGATGAAGACATAGTTAAGCTTGCGAAGTTATGTTTTCTGAAAATCTATTGATACCAAAACATGAGCATACTTTGGTTGACCAGTTTCATACACTGTTGGTTGATAAAGATGATCTGCTTGATATATATTCTTGGGGTAAGTTGGAATTTGAGATTACTATTGCAAGCATGAGAAAAATCAGTAACTTTCCTGACAGCAATGCATATGCCTTTTATGGCTTTCCACGTACGTTAATCGTTTGGGCTCTTGAAACAATATCGTTGTTGCCACCACCTCCGATGCTGTTTGCAAAAAAAGTAGGTAGTGGTACTCCAAGTCAACCATATAAGAAGGATTTGACCGACATGGTTTTTGGACATAAAAATGTAAGTATATAGTAATTTTGTTATATTACCTTTACATATAAATTTGTTATTAACTTTACATACTTACATTTAATGATTGAAACTGGAGATTGAAAAATTTGAGGCAACATCCAATGAATTGAAGAGTATACATTATGAAAGAAAAACTGGGACATCAAAAGGTAAAAAGGTGGTTGATACTCAACCTGAGTATGATGACACTCAAACTAAAGCTCAGAATACTGTCGATGTTTCTAAATCTAAGAAAAGAAAAATAGTTAAAGAAGTTTTAATAGAAGCTAGACTAGAATATCTAGAGGATAAATATGATAAACAGTTTGAGAGGATCAACTCTATGTTGGAAGAGTTATTGATTCTGACAAAGACAAAGGTATGTATATCATTTATTGATTATGAACTACTTTGTGTTTTTATGAAAATCCTTGCTTTCTATATAAAATATATTTTGTCTGTGGTTGATATATCATTCTAATTAATTATTTGATCATTGTATGCACTATTGTAAAATGGACTATATTTTGCGTGGTAAACCATTGGAAGACTAAATAATATACTTTTTCATAATTATGCATATGACCTGATAACGTCCATTTCAAGGTGTCAATAAAGGTGTAGAAACTCAACACGTTCATGCACAAACTGCTAGTGCTTCAAATAAGGACATGGAAGATGGACCTAAATGTCAAATGGCCACCGAGTACCATGATGATGCTACGTCATTATGCTGAGCAAATCGATCTCCACTAATTTTTTTTGAGTAAAAACCAGAAGATCAGTTAACCATTATTTTGATATATACTTGATATTTTATAAAGTATAATTTGATAAGTTAATCATTGGTTTATCAAAAAAATTATCGTTTATTTACATCTTAATTAATAAATTGTGTTAGTCAATAGCTGATATCAAAAATTTTATTTTTTGTATTCAATAATTGACAAACACTGATTGTCTATTATATCGTTAGTAAATAACTATTATCAATAAACTGATATACCCAATAAGTATTAAAAACCATCATCAATAAACTATTAAAACCCATCCATCAAATGAATTAAAAAAACAAAACATTATTCTAAAAACATAGTATCATAAAATCTAATCTCTACTTTTTATTTCTTTGATTGATCGCTGGTTGACGCTACCAGGTTCTTGCATATCTTTGATTATGTCTGATCATATGACACATTTCACATTTTATCTTGTTAAATTCACCCATCGATGAGATCATTTGCTTCTTTGGTCTACCGACCGAACGTCTTGTTTTTTGGGGTAGTATATGATGAATTTGAATCTCTTCCGGAATATTCCATTGACTGTTATTATCAAGAGGATGAACCAATTCCTCATATGTTGCATCTAGCTTATTCTTGAAATAATATGACGAAACATACAAGTATGGATTCGAGTGCATGTTAACCATTACAGCTAAAGCATGTGCACAAGGTATTGCGTCTTTATCCCATCTTCAACATGTACGTGACTTATTGGGCATGTGTACAATGAATATTTAATCACGGTCAATCACCTGAAATTCATGTGTGTCAACGGCAATAACCTGTAAATAAAAAATATGTTATATAATTATCGAGTGCTAATATATTTAATAAATATATCAATATAGTATACAATATAAAAACACTTACAATCGTTGATCGGGAAAGACCCACTTGCTTACATAAATATTTTTCTACCCACCGAGTTAGTGTCGTTATCATGCAACTAGATGATACTTTATGCTCAAGAAACCACCTTTGTGTCAATTGTCTAAAAAATTCGATAAAAATGTAATCGATAAACCACGAGCATCTTTCAGCATATTATTAAGGCTCTATGATATTTTTGTGGTCATGACATTGTATCGATGTCTAACAAAGTGAGAACGAGCCAATTTCTCATAACCAACACCCTTAAGATAAGAATGAATTGAAGGCTATATAGATTTCAATGCACGTATATTGATTTCAAAGTCTTCAACTATATATGCTTTCGCACATCGATAAAAAATGGGGCAACAGCTGAGTTTTATATTTAGACTTGACATTAAATAATAGATGTTGCATACATAAGCCATGCACAACACTCGGGAACCATTTATAAACTGCATTTGGAATACTATTGTGTCCATTAGATATAATAACTAAATTTTTCCTATCATCAATTACTTCCTTTAATTTTTCGCAGAACCAACCCCAAGATAAATCCTTTTTTGAACCTACAACTACAAAAGCCAAAGGAAAATTTTGATTATTACTATCCAACAAAGATGCTATTAATAATGTGCCGAGATACTTGTTCTTTAAAAAAGTTTCATCGACTGAAACCACTAGTCTGCAATGTCGCCAACCTTTCAATGCAGCCCCTAAACACATGAAAAGATATTTGAATGTGTCATTTCCATCATTCTGAATTATTGTCACGGTGACTACATAAAAAATATTCAAACTGATAATTAACATAAAAATGAATACAATCAAAATCAGTGATTTCATAGTCAAACATAAAAAATATGGAATAATTATGATATACTTGGATTTTTTTGCTTTCGGTACATAACAACGACTTTCCAGAGTCCCCCAAAGCAAATCCAATACATTTTACTTGGCTTTCCATGACTTATAATAACTAATAGTAACTCCATGCTTCAATCGTATATGATCAATAATGTCTTTGGGAGCTGTCTGATTTCGTACATCATTTCTATATCTACATTTAATGCACTGGCTAACGATATCAGATGTTGCTTGACGATGATCACTTTGAATGATATCTAATGAACAACTGTGTTATTTAATATACTCACAAACCATCCAAAGCTCACCACATTTGTATATAGATGCCTGAATAAATCATTTACAATTATTATTAACACAACAAACATTTATTCTTTCACAACTAGTTCTTTTAATCTTAAATTCAGAATTCCTTTTCAATGCAATCATGTGCAACACCTATTTAACTCATCTTTATTGCTAAACAGTTATTTCTTTTTAATGTCAAAACTACTAGGGATATTTTGTAAATAAACCATAGTGATAAAAATGTCATTGTCCTAAGCATCCTCGCAATCGATTGATCTATTGAACTTACTACTATCAATAATAAGTGGATAGCTAATCCCATTCTTATTCCTTATCAACGAAACATACAATTGAACACCTGATCATTTTTTATTTCAATGGTAGTACAAGAAGTATTGCCAAATTACAATTTAAATAATTTCAAACTAATCTCTTCCATCAACAAATTCCAATACCATCTTGATGACTTCTACTAGTTCAATAAATGTCATATTATCATTAACCAATAACGATTTAGAACAAAAATCAACATAAGACTTGGCATAATCCCATATTCCATCATACATGACAATAATAGGGATCTTCAGATTGTTGTTGCGATGTTTTTTTTTATAGTGAAAGTGTACACTATCATTGTCAAGTAATAAATTTCTATAAAAATAGAGTATCGTCTACAAAATTGATTGATATTAATAATTGAAATTAACTAAATCTTAATTCTACTTGCGAATGACAAAAAATTGAGATTTTTAACCAAACTAAAATTCTAATTAAACTAAAACAATAAAGATTTGACAAAGATAAAATTTGAATAGTTAAAAGCTCTAGAGTTTTCAATTTCACCAAACCAAACATGCTCTAAATTCCAATTCTCAATCAACTAAAGTTTATTCAGAATATTGATAACGAATTTTTCTAATATAATTATCAATCTTTCTCAAGAATCGAGAATAATGAATCATAAATACGAATCTTACATCTCTGTCAATATTCAATATAATGAAACTCATTAAGCACAAGAAATTATAATTGATACACTAGATTCATAATTATCTCTAACTTATGAATAACAGATTCAATCGTCACTTATCAGTCGGAGAATTAAATCCAAAATGATGCAATAGTTGGCCAGATAATCACAAGCATTAAGAATGGATTATAGCACTTAATAATACTAAATAAATATTATTAAAAATTAAAATTTACGAACAATCATGGTTTGGCTACGTCGTAGCCCTAGATAAGAAATTTAGAACATACTAGAATAAGAAGATATCCTAATAATATTCATGAACATAGAGGAAAAAAGGAGAAAAAACTAGATTTGATGATGAGTTGACGTTGAGATCCATCTTCCGGTTGGATTCGTCTTCGTTTCCTCTACAAAAAGTTTTCTCATCTGCCTCTCACGTCCAAAGAAACCTCCAAGAATCTTAAAATATTATATTTATACACCATGGTTCATCAATGATTAGATTGGAGCAAAAAAATCATAAATCAAATCTAAAATCACGCCAGCGGCGCGACGGTGGGATCCAGCGTCGCGGCTCTGTTCAATCTGTCACGCACCAGCGTCGCGATGCGGGCCCTCCTGCCCAGTTCCGTTCTTTTTTTTTTCGTAATTTTGACTCCTAAATCTTTTCAAATCGATCCAAATGCAATTGAATATCAACAAACCTACGAGATAGAAATAAAATAAACATAAATCAAACAATAAAACTGAAAGAACAATTAAAATTAAAGTTAAGATTATCTAAAATATGAGTGTGAAACACTCATCAATTGCCTGAAATATATGCTTATGAAATTTATATGAAAGTCAACAATTCAAAAACTCTATAATGTAATACAACAAAAACTAAATAATATAGTAACATTTCAGTATTTTATATATTATATATTTCAGTATATGATATACTGTATGAGTTATCAAAACTACATTTGGACATCTATAAATCGTTGGTTTACTTTAAGTATAGGATAGTAACTGTATTCTTCTAAATAAACTATTGATATTTATTGATCAACCAATATATTTACTGTTTCATAAAATAAACTTGCTATTGAAATATATGTATGATGATTTATTCACAACAAGCAAAAATGATTCGAAAACATAAACCACAGAATCAAACGAATACTATTTTCTGAAAATATGACATTGAAGCACATATATAACATATCTCGAACATCTAACAATGAAACATATATTGAACATTCAACGACAAATGATGATTAACAACATATGAAAAATACATAAATAACATATAAAACATTTGGGTAAAATGAAAAAAAATGATGACGACAAATTATAAACAAAACACTTGAAAGAAACATATGATGAATACTTAAATGAAATCGAAATCAATGAACGATCCATTATGCTAATCTAATAAAAATATATATGAAAAATAAGATTCTAACAAAATTAACCTTCGACGATTGAATCTAACAAAAATGTATGGAGAATGGAGCATGCAACTTGAGATGTCTATAGAATATGGATGAAGAACAAAACCAAATTACACAGATTTTTCTTTGAAAATGTTAAATTATAAAGCTCGGGATTATCTGTCAATAATGGAGGACGAATTAAACCAAATATATACTGTTTTTTATTCAAACAAAGTTGAATATCCAGACTTTCTATGACGCTAATGGAAAAGATAATTTTTATAACAGAAATTCTCTAAAAAGAAAGGAAACCAAATCAATCATTTATTATCAATTTAAATTAAATTAAACAAAATATATATTACGCATTGCATTTAACGAAATGCACCAAATACGGAATATCCCATTAAGTGATATGGCCCCATAAAATTATACTATTAGATCTGTCATAGAAGGTTAAAATCGTAAATAATAAAATCATCAACAACTTATTAATGACGTGGGTAAAAAAAATTGCTATTTACCTATAGTTTTCAAAAACCTATCATATCCTAAACTAGCGTTCAAAACTTGTCTATTGGGTGCAATTACTTATTAAAATAAAGGTTAAATCCAATTTACACCCCGAAAGATTAACCCGTCGCCCCTAAACTATTTTTTAGCATAAAATACCCCTAAACTATATGGATTAGTCATTTATACCCAGCCTCATTAACATTTGTTAAAAACTAACAGAAATTTTTTAATCAAATTAATAACACTCAAAATTAAAATTATTTTAATCAATTAATAACTAAAATAAAACTTGAAATAAACTAAATATCACTAAAAACTAAAAACCCAAAAAATACTTAAATCCTTAAATCACACATGAGTTCCTCTTCCCCTTCCCCATCCCAACACTTCCCCCTCTACGAGTCACCCCCTAGCTTCCCCTTCCCCGACTCCATCCCCAACTCACCCCTGAGCTTCCCTTTCCCCTCCCCTGACTCCACCCCGACTCACCCCGAGCTCTCATGCGCAGTGGATTTCTGATACAAGGTATATATCTCTTATTTTGAGGTTTGGGTTTCTTACGGTATAGAATGGGATTTCCGTTTTTTATTTTGATTTGAAGTTTCTGAAATATCTCTTGGTTTGTTAATAAACTTGCTAGGGTTTTTATTTCTATTTTTGTCGTGGTCCATGGTATGGGTTTTTGTTTGATTACAAAGCATGGGTTTTTGTTTTGCTTACTGCAAGTGGTCCATAGCATGTGAGACAATGACTTTTGATACGTGTAAAAAAGTCATAGATTATGTCAATTGGTCCAAGTATGTGAGACAATGACTTCGATTTTTGTAAAAACAAATCATAGATTATTCCAAGTGGTCCAGATGTTGTTTGTGAGTGTGTTTTGGTGCATTAATTGTGAGTAGGTCCTATATAACATAGTTTATTTAGATATGTTGAAAATGTTATGTAATTTTTATCTTTTTCAGGAGTATGGATCTTATTAGATTAGAGTTTTATCATGGAGGTAAATTCTTTTATGCACCTGTCACTAGGTATGAGGGTGGAAATGTCGTTGTGCAATCATATGATCCCGATTACTTTTCTATTGTTGACATCTATAAAAATGGCATGATGTTTAGGTTATATGGATGTCGTAGATGTTTGGTTCAAATTTGAAGCTGCATGCTTTGATGGCCTCAGGTTAATTTTGGATGATAGAGATATTTTGAAGTTGATGGATGGAATACACAAAAATGACCATAAGATAGTTCAAGTATATGTAGAGCATAAGGTGGATGATGTTGACTCAAGTCCACTAGCACTAGCTACCCCTCCTAATTTGATTGATGCACAAATGAAGGTAGATGTTAACGACTACACTCAACCCGAACCTTATTTGAGTGATGATAATGAGAATGACATAGATTATGTTATTGATGATGATAGGTATGCTGATGAGTCTGGTAATGATTCTGATAATAGTTTTGATGATGAGCAAGATGATGGTCATGAACACGGAAGATTGTTTGACGATAGTCTTAAGCTCACAGACTTGGTTTCAGATTAGACCGATGATATACATTGATGGCTTCCATTTGAAAGGAAAAACTGAGGGGCAGTTGTTGTGTGTTATTGGCCAGGATGCTAATGACAACATATTCCCAATGCTTATGCTGCTGTTGAGATTAAGTCAAAAGACTCATGGGCTTGGGTTTTTAGTTTGTTATTCGATGATATTGGAAGAATATAAGGGCATGAATGGAATTTCAAGTCAGACCAATAAAAAGGATTATGCGAAGCTTTCATCGACTTGATGCTTATGACGAGACATGAATTTTATGTTTGACATCCAAGCACCAACTTCATTAAGTTGGTTAAGGGATAGGTTTTGAAGGATTTTTTGTGGAGTGCGGTGAGGGAAACAACACCTATTTTATTTAAAAGATATATGAATCAAATTAAGGAGATAAATGGAGAAGCATATAAGTGGCTCAATAGTAAGGAGAAAAACACATGGTCTAGGCATGCCTTTTGCATTTCCATATAGTGTGACTCAATTGTTAATAACATGACAGAGATGATTAATAGTTACGTTATGGTGGCTCGAGATAAATCGATTGTTACTAAGATTGTTAATGAGAAGAATTTCTTCTAAGGGAGAAGAGATGTTGACATACGAGCATAAGATTTGTCCAACAGTTTTGAAGAAGCTTATCAAGTACAAGAGTGAAGCCGTGAAACTATATAGCATATTGGGTAAGCGATGTAATGTATGAAGTTGAATATTGCTTTGGGACTAGATTTGTGGTTGACTTGAATTCAATAAAGTGTGGTTGTGGCCAATGGGAACTCTCCGGAATCTCATGCCCACATGTTATTTTGTGAATACTTGAAAGTAGATAAAATCCTTAGGGATATCTGTATACTTGTTATAGTAAGAAGACATTCTTGAAGGCATATTAATGCCTCATCAAGCCTTTACCGATCCATGACCAAAGGCCAAAGGCTTCTGAAGCTATTTTAGCATCTCCAAGGTGGAGAAGACAGCCTGGTAGGCCCAAGAAGGTAAGAAGACATGATGAAGGTTAACCAAGCAACCCCAGGATTAACAAGAGAGGAGGCACTTTAAGGTGTGGTAATTGTCGAGAATATGGCCATAACGCGAGATCATGTAAGGCTCTAAGGATGCAATGGAAGAAAACTGTATATGCACCGCAATCAGATGGGCCTACTCTAAGCCAGCCTCAGTCAGCTAAAGTAAAGTTACTTGTAAGTTTTATATTTGATGATGCTAGTTGTTAGTTATATCTTGTCATACTAACCATATTTGATTTTAGGTAAGAAGGACCACAATGGTAGGTGAAGTGACACAAGGTGAAACAAGCAATAGTAGAAGAACTTCAAAGAGAGGTGGAAATGCAGCTGGACCATCTGCTTAAATTTATGATGTTTTGTTGATAGGTCTTCTTGTTCATGGATGTAATATTTTTATGGATTCACTTTTTAGGTACTAATTGGTTCATGGATGTAATATTTGGATGGATTAGATTTTAGGTACTGATTGGTTCATGAATGTAATATTTTGATGGATGTAATATTTTGAAAGATTGAATTTTTAGGTACTAATTGCTGGATGAATGTAATATTTTGATAGATTGAATTTCTAGGTACTAATTGATGGATGAATGTAATATTTTGATGGATTGAAATTTTAGGTACTACTTGGTGGATGAATGTAATACTTTGATGGATTGAATTTTAGGTACTAATTGATGGATGAATGTAATATTGATATGCAATGTTTTGAACATTGCTTAAAATTTAGGTGCTAATGGATTGAACATTGAATAATATCATAGCAAAACGATTACAGTAATACAACAACTAAATGATTCCAACACATAGACTAACATAATGAGTTCTCTATTACAAAACATAAATACTAACATAAAGAGTTCCCTATTACAAAATACAATGATTACAAGAACAAAACACTGGATGCTAATCATTCTTTGCCCGTTATCATTTACTTCACCATTACAAACATATGCAATGAACATCCATCAACAAAATAGTAAAATGACAAGAGAAAGTCTTGGCTGCTTCAGCGAGTTTACTTCTGCCATTAGATCCTTCTTTCTTGGCGGATCAAGCCAATCGAAATGGGCACAAGCATGTTGTTGATCAAATCTTTCACATCTATAAAATCTACTCCCAGGATTTAAATTGGTCCACGACATCCTAATAAGATATCTATACCCATAAAAATAATAATGCATAGAATCCCCTCTTCCTACAGTACCACCAGAAGAACCCCAAGAAGAAGAAGATGTTACTGCCATAAAATTATTCGAGAAATGACCTGAAACTAACAAAAAATTATTTTTAATAAAATTGATAAAACTCAAATTATTTTTAATCAATTAATAACTAAATAAAACATTAAATAAACTAAATATCACTAAAAACTAAAAAACCAAAAAAAANAGTTCCCCTTCCCTTCCTCCTCCATAACTCACCCCCCAATGAATCACATCCATCTTCCCCGAGCTTCCCCTTCCCATTCCCTCTTCTTCTGCATCAGATATCATTCCCATTCTCTTTGTTCATTCCATCACATTGATTAACGACCAAGATTAGGTAATCAATTTTCTCGTAGTATAACAATTCTAGATTTTTTTTAGCATTCGATGCATGTTTTTTAATAGTGGAAAATTGATGTGTTGATCTAAATTACTTTGTCGAAAAAATTTTTGTTTTCCTGTTTCTGTTCTTGGTTTTCTATATTGTGGGTTTTAATTTTATGCCTCATGGAGTTCTTTGTCATTGTAGGTGAATTTATTTGTCTATGGTTGATCTGTAGTTGTTCTTATTATATTCATCATGGATCTTATATGAAACTACGGTACTACTGTGAATTTGAACTCATCTTCCTGTCCCAAAGGAAAAAATGGAGAAAATATGTGTTATGCTTAATTCTGGTTTAGTGAGGAGGGGTATAAATGGTTAATCCACATAGTTTAGAGATATTTTTTATGTTAAAGAAATACTTTAGGGGTATAAATTACCGATGGGTCAAACTTTGGGGGTCAAATTTGATTTAACCTGTCATGAGTGATTTTCCAAGCACAAATGACAAGGCAACACACATCACACTGCAGCAGAAAGCTAACGACGAAGGAAAGTGTCGAAGGAGAAGAACTGACCTCAGCTGGTCAGCCCCAAGGGAGCTTGGGTCATACAGACCTGAGAACATGCGAGACAGCACATAATTTATGAAGAGAGCTTGGTTAACCTCGAGTTCCAGGGTCATCATTATTCACCAAAAGTAACATCCAATATGGAACCTTCCTACACGCCCGAGCACCCAACAAGTCCAATCGTCATGGTAGAATCTCAAAATAGCCCCTCGTCCGGTCACTTCGAAGGCATGTCAATATCTAATGCCCATCGCCTTATGATAAAGGTCGTCTCGCCCTTGTCTAATCAAGGATAGGACCTCGTGTCCTAGGAAGCTTCCTCAGCATGCTCCTAAGACTTTTTTGACACGCTTCCTCTATAGAACTTCAGGTAAAAATGCCTCCATCTACTAAGGAAAATGTATGTCATTTTCCCTAAGGAAAACTATGCAAAAATAACATCAGGATATTAATTTAGGTATCAGAGGCCCTTAGGCAAGACAACCACCCCCGGTTCACTCACTCTTCGGGTTCTTTGTTTGTGTTTTGTAGACGTTAAGGTCATAAGGAGCTCCAACAAGAGGGAAGAATGCCTTTGACATAATTGTTGAAGCTATTGATGTCAATAATTAGCATGGGAGACATGTGTTTGTACTGTTAAAGTTTCAGGCATCAACAGTTGGCGCTATCTGTGGGGACGACAATAAAATCATTCTTATTTAAAGTACTTGAAACGCTTTCTCTCCCGCAAAGAAAGGATGAGTCTGATACCCCACGCTGACGAAGTCCAAGATGAGGGGGGAGATCCACCATTCCCCTTGTCAAAAGAAGAATCATATGCTGTAATGACTACTACATGATGAACGAAGAAGAATACATGGGTCGTAACCTCTGAGGTGACCAGGAGAGGGAGGAAAGACATGATAATCGCCGCTCAAATAGTAGCGGTCTCTTATATAGGAATGACCCTCCCCCACGACTTAAAGGCCCACCGCTGGAGTCGTCACGTACTTGTGGGACCTTGGGGGAAGACTATCCAAGAAAAGGACGAGGCAACGCCTTATCCTAAAGAAACTACCACCTCTCGAGGAGACCGGGACCAAAGTGAAGTCAGGCTTCGGATGGCCAAGTTCACTCTTAATGGTGAAGGTTGTGGTGGGAGTCATCCAAGGAAAGTAAGGGAATGACTGGCATAATGGGAAGGGCTCGAAAGGAGAACATCCCATAAAACCACCATGAGTGTGCTTCCTGTCGCACACAAGGTCACCAGGTGGATGAGGGGAATGAAGGCAGGGAAATATATGAGCATATGAGGAAGATGGAAGAAAGTGTTAGCAAGCCACCCCCCTCAAACTCTTTGGTGTCCTTTCGGCCACCAACGATTTTGCAAAGTTCCCGAAGTCGTGTGGCACAGAAAAACGAGCCTGGGATAATTCCCAATCGAAATACAAAGCCTTGTATCAATCCTCCACCATGATTGAAACGGAAGGATGAAGGTCATGTCAGAATTGGTATACGGGCTCATAGGGCAAACCCGACTTGAAGCCCTGATAAAAAAATGAGGGTGTTCAAGACTTTTTACACCAGCCTTTGAGAGAATCAGGCGTTTGATAACAGGATACACAAGCATGATCCTTCCAAGCTCCCACTTGAAGCGGATGAACCCAAAAGAATGGAGGACCCCATGAACAGGAAACTGCCTTGAGAGTCGTCCAAAGAAGAACTTGAAGAACCGAGGTGGTCAGTAGTTCTCCGATTAGGGTAGTCAGAAAGAATGGCTCAGGACGGGTCGATACTTACTCGCGAGTAGAATGTAGAGCACGAGGGGTCCCACCATTTAGGTAAAGCTGAAGCTCGGAAAGAAGCATGTACTAAGCTCCAGCAAGAAATGAAGGACAACAACTAGGGAAATAAAAGGCTCGAATGTCAACAATTCTCCACCTCGGCTTCCCCTCCTTAGTCAAAGCAGAAGAAGTAGTTTAATTTTTAAACGGACAACGCCAAGGTGTAATGGAATACAAAGATTATGTACTCAACAAAATTTGTCAAAGAAAGGGACAAAATGGACACTTCCAAAAAGCACCACAGAGGATTTTCAAGTGATGACTAGTGTAAAACTCTAGTCTACCGGTCCGGATTAAAAAGTGATGAATGGTGCAGAACTCTAACCCACCAGTCAGGATTAAAAAATGATTACTGGTGCGACACTCTACCCTACCATTCAGAATTAAAAAGTAATGATCGGTGCGCCTGGCTAGACATCAAGGGTCTATACAGAGTAGGTACGCCTAGCTAGACATCAAGGTAAAAAAGTGATGCCTGTTGAACACTCTAATTCACCAGATGAGATCAAGGGTCTAGCCAGAGCAGGCACATCTGGCTAGACATCAAGGTATGAGATCTTTACTGAGCACTCTACTCATCAGATGAGAACGAGGCCTCCGCCAAAGCAAGAATGCCTGGCTAGAATTTGAAGAAATGTCTACCAAGTGCTTTAGCTCGCCCAACAAGGACTTATCCAATGCAGTAATGTCTGGGTAGGCGCTGAAGGAAAGGTCCTCTGACCGAGTGCCAAAGGAAAGGAGTTTGGCTTGTAGTCGAACTCGTCAGACCAGGAAAATGCTCAGCTAAGAAAAAGAACGATTAACGTCGAAAGGTAAAATTTGAGGCAGGTCTGTTTGATCAGACCTCCGGAATGGGAGCACACTTGAGACCACTAAGATTACGACAGGCCTGAAAGATCCAACCTCCATCAAAGGGGGGCAGCCCACTGGGAAGAACCAAAGTCTATTTGGGGCCCACTCAAGCGCGAGGTGGTCAGAGCAATCCCGCAGCCCAGGTCAGCAAGAATGGGTAAGAACATTTATATCTCAAAGCAACAAAGAAGTAAGAATAAAGGAAGATTGAGGTCTCGTCCAGTCCTTAACCAAAGCTTGACGGTAGTAAGAGAAACTTCATCTACTCGAGGAATGTTTATTACTTAAAACACAGCTCGTGCGACTATGAAATGTTACGATAAAGGAAATAAACAAGAGCAAAGTTGAAAGAATGTGTCAGAGATTAAGAAAGTTCATTCCAATTAGTAAGGAGAATGATTACAAATACAAGAAAAGGAAAAAATTACAAAGATCTCATCCTCAGGTAGAGGGTTAACCCCCTCCTCAGGATAACCTAAAAATAAAAGACCCCCTCCCACGGGGCCAGTGGTCGTAGAGTTTCCACATCTTTCTTGAATTTTTCTAAAGGTCTTGAGAGCTCCGATCACTTTTCGGTGAAAGGTTCGGGATCACGATGACTTGGTCTGGCGCCCACGCCAAGTTGAGCCAAAAGGTGACTCAATTCACGGGTAACACTCCATTTTCGAGCTGAGGATGAAAAAGACATTAATCTCTCCCGCAAGGTGAGCAAGGAAGGAAGCCAACATGCCCGAATTCAAGGCGATCTCAAAGGATGCGAGTGGAAGGACTACTTTACCCACTCCTGAGGCTTGCTGAAACAAGTTGATGAAAGATCGAAGGATAGAAGTGGTGAACGAAGGAATGGTGACTCGGAAGAAAGGAGACAACATATGCGTGATAGATGAGTCGCGACAAAAATGGTCATGTAATTAATTGTTCAGTACATGCCTCCCATCCGAACAAACTTTAAGCACAAATTTGAAAGTACCCGGGACGGGCGAAGCTCTTAAATCTACCGCCACTCAAAGGTAACTCGGACGAGGAGCTCGAATAAAGAAGTCTTCAGACCTGTGATATTAAAGCCACCCAAGTCCTCGACTGGGGAAACTGTTATACGTGTTTTTCCAAGCACCAATGACAAGGCAACACACATCACACCGCAGCAGAAAGGCAACGACAAGGAAAAGTGTCAAAGGAGAAGAACCGACCTCAGCTGGTCTTCCCCAAGGGAGCTTGGGTCTCACAGACCTAAGCACATGGGAGGCAACATGGAATCTGCAAAGAGAGCTCAGTTAACCTCAAGTATCAAGGTCATCATTACCCATCGATACTAATATCCCAGATGTCACATTCTTACACACCCGAGCACCCAACAGGTCCAATCGCCACAGGAGAATGTTAGAATACCCCCCCCCACATCCAGTCACTTCGAATACATGTCAATATTTAATGCCCATCATCTTATGTCAAAGGTCGCCTCCCCCTGTCCAATCAAGGACAAACCTCGTATCCGGGGAAGCTTTCCCAGAACGTTCTTGAGACTTTTTCAACACGTTTCCTCCACAGAACTTTAGGTACAAATACCCCCATCTACTAAGAAAAAAGGTATGTCACTTTTCCCCTAAGAAAAATTATGCCAAAATAACGATATGATACTAACATATACATCAGAGGCTCTTAGACGAGGCAACCACCCCATGGTTTCCTCACTCTTCGAGTTCTTTGGTTGTGTTTTACAGACATTAAGGTCGTGAGGAGCTCCAATAAGAGGGAAGAACGCCTTTGACATCACCGTTGAAGCTTTTGATGTCAATAATTAGCACATGATACATGTATATGTACTGTTGAAGTTTCAGTCATGAACATAACCCTTAAAATAAATTACAAACATTGACATTTTTTAGATATATAAATTATGATCTGATTAAGCTAACATTTATTTAAATGTGGGAGTAAATATAGACCATCCCATTGGCACCTCTGAATTGTCTTCTTCCTAAAGGTGGTTTGCCGACCAACTAATAAATCATTTGCTTAATTAATATTAAGTATAGCAACAAATTGTATTTTACACCGCAGATTTCACATGCCGTATATCTATCTTTTAGCAGCATATCTAACCGCCTATGCTTGAGGGATAGATGGTGGCCACAACTACAGCCATCAGAAGTGGGGTAGTGGGTCAGTTTACTTAATTTAGTTTCATAGTTTCATGATAATTATTGTAGAACAGAAAACATATAATTAGTTTAGTAATTTAGGAGTAATCACTATCTTTGTGTGGATTGCAATTAGGGAAGTTCCTCTCTAGATGAGACTTAGTCACTTAAAAATGTTATAAAAAATTAAGTAAATTCCTATACAGTAATGTTTTTAAATAAAAAATGAAAAAATTTATTGATATTAAATTTCAGATCACGTAAAGTTAAAATTTCATTACCATCGAATGCGTTGACAATTCAATACAAAGTTTCCTTTTTAAGACATTAGTGCTACTATGTCCATTTTTTTTGTCAAAAACATAATCCAATTCATTCATCAAAATCTTCTTTTACATCATCATCATTGAAGTTCGACAAAATAGAAACAATACGATTTGGAAAAGGAGTAAAATAAACAAGATTCTAATCTAAACTAAGACCCTCATTTGCCCGACAATCAGCTACTACATTAAAAGATCTAGGGTAAAACTGAAACTTAACGTTCTTAGATTTAGATTAGAACAGAATATCTGAGATAATTGTTCCGATATATCCTCCAAAGCCATGATCGCTATTTAAGCTATTAACCAACAGTTTAGAATCTGAATAGACATTTAAAGCCTCAAAGTGTAATTGTTGTAATTCCTCCATAACCCACCTCAAAACCAAAGCTTCGGCCATCAAAGGATCCGACATGTTTCGCCATTGTCCTTGCCCGATTCCATATATGCAGCCACAAGGGTTCACGATTCCATATATGCAGCCACCAGGGTCCCAGAGAGTCCAAGTCCCGCCATATGCTGGTGTTCCGTCCAAGCGCCATCAGATTGTAAATTCCACGCCACCCTCTTTTTATTTTCTGAAAAAACAGGCTTAGAAGCATCCTGCAATTCAGAATACGTCACTTTCATAGAAAAGTGATAAATCAGCTGTGCTCTATTAATCTTACAGCTTCATACGGATTGGTCTCTAGCCCATTAAAGCATTTTTTGTTACGATTTTTTTAGATCCGCCAAAAACCTAACACAACCCATTTAAATAAATACTTCCAGTAATTAACCTTTGAAACAATATTATAAAAAAAAAACTTCACCGTCTTTGATAATTGGTCGTGACTTTCCTACATCATAGTATGAAAATATAGAGAGTAATTTAAAGAGTATATAAGATAATAAAGACACAATAACTTACGTGGAAAACTCTTAAAGGGAAGAAAAATCACTCATTTTCCGTTGAAGTAAATGATTTACAAGATTAAAGTAAGTTGCATAGTCAATTTATTTTTTATGAGTGTTGAGAGTTGTTGTCTTCTGTTTGGAGTTACATCTTGTGTAACGTCCCAATCCCCGAGGGTTAAACATGCTTGAAATTTCACAATTCAAAAATTCTTAATTCAGTTAAAATCCTAATTTGCCCTAATTTTAACGTTAAATAGCGGAAGCATACTATTTTAAGAGAAAATTAACTCAATAATTTGAAGTAAATGATTCATTAAATCGTAATAATGTCGAATACGAAAATCCATAAAACATAAAAGTCAAACATGAAATTCATAAAATTAATGAAACAACAATAATTAAATTTGAAAATCTGCTTCTAACATCCTATAATCATAAACTGTGAAAAATCTCATATTCTCGTTGTCTAAGACAGTCCCTCACTCATGCTGCTCGCCATCACCTACAACATATTCATCTATGAGGGGTGAGTATTAAAAATAGTCAGTAAGTAAACTCACATATTAATAAGTTTCACATGACATAAATGTAAACATATATCTCATGCAAATTTGATTTCACACGTTCACTGGACACATAAAATACTTGTGATAACACACCGATTTCATGGTTAACATATAACTTCAACTTGTACTTATACATGCCGATATTTATACTTGCTTTATCATAATTAGACTAGGCATATCCCTCGATTAACAACCTAACCAGAACTAATTCACAACTTGAACTTGATCTTGTAACATGAACGTGAACATGACAGATTGGGTGTCCTGAAACTTGATGTCACTTAAAGTTATCTGAACCTTAAGGACGCTAACATGAACATGGTGACACCCAACCATATAACTTGATAACATAACGTGAACAATCTAGTTACTTGATAACCAAGGGACATGACTAATTCTACTTCTTGTTTACTTATCACTTTACTTGAATTAATATTCATAATTCACATTATCACATATATAAGGGTAAATATATAATTTATTCATGAACATAAATGATATAACTACTACATGTATAACTCAAGATATATTCATATATAACATGGTAAATAATTTCATCGTGATATGAAAAATAAATAAAATATTTGATCATAAGATTGAACATAAAGAAATAATAAAATAATTTCATATTATATATTCTACACTTATAACATATAAACCGAATTATTATGTCAATTCACTTACCTGGATTCACTATATAATTCAACAACTAATGACCTGAAATTCAAGGATCTCAGATCACAACATATTCATATAATATCTACAATTATATAATTAACAAGAGGACAAGTGAGGTTGGGAACAAGTGGAAACAAAATCGGGTGTAAATTGATTGATCAAGTTGTTCAAACCGATTCATTTAGGTTCAGGTGGTCTGAACCAGTTCGGGTTGAGTGATTTTTTAGATCAGGTCGAGTCAGAATCAACTCGGGTCTAAATAACACACTGATTGATAATAAATACACAGCCACACAAAATGGGTAAAACATGAAATTTTTAAACACACTAAGAAATCTAATAAACATTGGAAATCACTCCATAATCAATTCAATTGTTTAAAAAGTTATAAAACTATTTGATTCACATAAAAAACGTATTTTAATTATTTGAAAAGGTGACAAAACCACTTAATTTGAACCAAAGAGAGAACTTCTTTTATTATTGTGTAAAAACCACATATTCCGTTGATTACCAAAAACCCTCTTGGATGAATTATCAAAAGGGTAACATAGAAATACAGCCTTGCAAAATCAGTGCTCGTAAAAAGTACATAAACAAAACTAAAATAAATAGGTATAAATCTTATTCCTTCAAAAAGATAATGTTAAAAAAGAGTGCACTAGTTCTGGAATGAAGCCAAAATATCCAAGCTGAACAATTCAGTAAAATAACTTAGCAAAAAAATTTCAAAACTCCCATTTTTTTGGCTGGTAACAAAATCAAGAGAACATGGGAGACATATGCGAAGGAGAAATAATCGAATAAATTGGAATAGAAAGCAAGAGAAAAACAAGCTTACCGAAGGAGACCAACAATGGAGATGCGGCCAGCGAATGAAACAAAGAAGAATATAGATGAAACATAAGGTTTCACTGGAAAAATTAGAACAAAAATTCAGATTGAAGCATCAACACATTAATTAAAATCTAAGTTGAATAGAGAGAGAAAATAGGAAAGAAAAGTAGAAAAGAAAGGCAAGAAGAAAAATTGAATACTTACTTAAATTAGAAAAAAGAAGAAGAAGTTGAAAGAATGAGAATCAATGGAGTTTTCGCCTGAGGGAGAGGGCTGCCAGAGAGATAAAACAAAGAGAGAATGACAGTTAAAGGGAGGGTTCGTGAATTAATAGAAAATGGCGTAGGAGGGAGTTGTGGGTGGTTGCAGGGTAAGGGTTCGGGCAAAAGAGATGGAGAATGGGGTAGATACACTAGGGTGTACACAGAATGGTGTGAGTGAGTGAGAATGTTGATAGATATTAATGAATGTCATAAAAAGGTTAGGGTTGGCTTTGGGTGTAAATACATATAGGTGTGAGTGAGGGTTATAATGCTTAGGGTATTACATCTTGTCTCTATTTTAAGCCTTCATATAATTTGAAACAACTTATCTAATTTTATCAGAAAATAGGATCAATAGAATATTCCTCTGAGATCCAGTTTATCAACATTGACAACTTAAGTAAATCTTGACTGTTTAATCAATCTAATGGTCTTAATTAGCTTCTCTTTGGATTACTATATCGGTAATCCATGTACTTTCGTCTGATTGGTTTGTTCTTCATAAGCACCTAGTTGACCCTACGGTTGTCGCTCTATCTTCTCTTCGAAAAGTCTTCGGTCTATCTTACCACGTGTCGTACAAAATTTTGCCTGTACGTTGGCCCCCATTACACTCGATGGAATTTTATTCGTTGATGTGTAATGATCATCTTTTCTTATGTCCGACGTTATGAATGTCCGTTTATGTTCTCACTTGCATCTTGGAAACATGCAATGTAGTTTTCCAGGGAACTTTTTGATTGTCTACTGTCAGCGACAACTTCTTATTTTCTTTCTGCCATTAAGTTCTTCTGTTCCTGTTTACAGATGCTTTGTGAGTGTCGAGTAACTTATTTGCCAGCTTGTTGTTGATGATGACTATTTCTCCTTCACATGTTGTGATGCCTTTCCGTTCCAATCACTATGGGCTCATTAATAAAAAATTTTCCTTTTTTCATTTTTCTTTTCCTCATCTCGTACGTTAAGATATGCGACAAGAATACAGTATAAGAACAATAACATACTAATTTATTTAAATGAATAAGGATCGAGTGTACCATTACATAATTGCATCGCAGAAGTTTGAGTTTGATGTTCTGCATTTATTGGCAGAGTTTCTCCCGTTTCCATTGCTACGGGCTTATTGGTAGAGTTTCCCCCATTTCCTTCGCTAAGGGCTTATTGATAGAGTTTCTCCTGTTTCCTTCGCTACGGGCTCATTGGAGTGTTTCTCCCATTTCCTTTGCTATGGGCTCCTTAGAGAGCTTCTCATGTTTCCTTTGCTACGGGCTCTTTAGAGAGTTTCTCTCATTTCCTTTGCTACGGGCTCCTTAGAGAGTTTCTCCCGTTTCTTTTGCTACGGACTACTTGGAGAGTTTATCTCATTTCCTAGGACTTAGGTTCAAATAAAGAACCATAGCCCCATTTTTGTTTTGAGAGGGACTTACGAAATGCCCGTTTTCAAGGGATTATGTTCAAAAAAAAGACCATGGCCCCGTTTGTAAGCATGTTTCTTATCAGATTTTTCCATACAATCATGAGTGTTTCCCGCTTTGTGAGCAGCTTTAGCTTGGTATTGATAAGATTTGATTTAAGCATTTATATTTACAAGTATTTTTTAACATAGTTTTTCAAGCTGCTATTTGACAATACATTGTTAATCTCCTTGTTGAGCATGCTGTCATCAACCCTTATGTTGGAGATGTTGTTGCCATAGTCTTTTGTATGTTTTTGTAATTTTCCATTCATCAAGACTTTGCAAATTTCTTCTATTCTTTCATTTACTTCTCACTTTGGCTTTCTTTATTCACTTTCTTTTATTTTCTTTGTCTTTTCATTTTCCACTTCTTCTTTCATCATTTTCACATTTTCCTTTCTCCGCTTTCATTTTTTCCACTATTAGTATTCTTCCTTTCTTCTTTTCAGTTTTCTTAGATGAAGCTAACACAATCACTGATTGTTTGACTTCACAAATCCCATCTGGTTCCCTTTTTTGAATTTTGTTTGAAGCTTCATTTGCTTCTCACTTTGTTTTCCTTCATTTTCTTTGTTTTCCTCACTTTCATATTTCTTTCTTTCTCCTTTTTGGTTTTTTCTAAGTGTTGAATATTCTTTTTAAGATTCTGACTTCTTGAGACACTCTTCCTTCGTAATTATCCCTTCTTTTAGATTTCTTGCTTTTGGTTTTTTTAGAAGGTGATGCTGCAGACATCATTCCTCATGGACTTAAGCTCTCAGTGAGCTTAAACGTCCATTTGCTTTAGTAAGCAAAAGTCTTCATGGACATGAACTCTTAGTGAGCTTAGGAGCCCGTTTCTGTTTCCTTTAGAAAGCAAAAACTTTCATGGACATAAGCTCTTGGTGAGCTCAGTGGCCTGTTTCTATTTTATTTAGAAAGTAAAAGCTTTCATGGACATAAGCTCTTAGTGAGCTTAGGGGCTTGTTTCCGTTTCCTTTAGAAAACAAAAGCTTTCATGGACATAAACTCTTGGTGAGTTCAGGGGCCTGTTTCTGTTTCTTTTAGAAAGTAAAAGCTTTCATAGACATGAGCTTTTGGTGAGCATAGGGGCCCCTTTCCTTTTGATATTGATGTTCGTAGACACTTCCAAGGACATAAGCTTTTCGCAAAGCTCAGGGGCCCTAAATTTCCTGACGGGCTCTTGTTAGAGTTTCTCCATTTCGCTTTTCTTTTTCTTTTTCCCGTACATAAATATATGCGACAAGAATATTGAACAACACCATATATAATATTTTAATAGAATGAGTAGTGCATGAGCATACCGTAACTTTCTTCTAGAAGCTCAAATTTCATTCCATAAAGAATAAGAAACTTACTTCCATAGCTTTTGTAGCGATGTATGATTTGTCTCATAAGTTTAGATGTGTTGGTGAAGCTTAACAATGAAGCTGACGATTTTGTATAGTCTTATTTCCTGAACATCCTCTATAAGAATTTTCATAACTTTTTATGAGGAACTTTGAACTAAATTCTGTAAAATTTACCGAGAAGTAGACTTCTATATCTTTATGATGATATAAGATTTTCCATGTAATTTCCTTCAACATTTTCCGTTTCTGTTATCCTTTCGACTCCCATTTTTATTTTCCACTTCTATTGCCTTTCCCGTAGTGGATAGTCGTTCATGTTATCACGATTTCCTCCATTCCCGTTGTCAAGACATCCCGTTGTTAATAATTTTTCTGTTGTCAAGACGTTTTCCATTCCGTGCCCGATAATTCTAGCTTTTCGAGTTCATCTAACTCATCGAAAGGCCAAGAGTTATTTGATCAAGCCCAAGAAGATATAAGGATGACAAAAAGACTTTGCAACAAATTCATTGGTCCCGTTGAGAAGAGGACTCAGACGGATACTACAAGCTTTTCCCGCTCAGAGCTCCCACTCCCAGCATCCCTGGTGCGTAGATCGAGGCTCCCTCAAATTTTGATCCTCCTCTTCCACCAGCTCTTGTTGTGCCCGCTGTGGGTACTCCCGCTCCAAGAAGTGGTTCTGGGTCCCAGAGCACTATTGCTGGTGAACCTTTACCTGCTCTGTGGAGGTTGAAATGATTTTCCAACCCTCCTGTTCCAGAATCTGTGAGTTTCTTTGATGATGTCGTGGCTTCTCACGTTGTTCTTTGCGGCATTCTGTCTGACGCTGATACTAATAGCATGAAACGGCTTTGTATTGGCGATCTCGTCAACAAATTGAGCTATGATTTGATGCGGGTAAAATTATCATTTCCTTTCTCAAGGCATTTTTTCAAGACTTTTCTCGTTCTCGTTGTTTGTTCATCCCTTATTTTCCTGCACTTTTACACACGGAAAAGAAAAGAAATGATCTTCAAATATACATCGATCGAAATTTTATTTTTTCGTTTGTCAATCAAGAAGGATTTTTTAGATAACCTTAAATTCAAAATTTGAATCCAAGATTTGATTTGATTTTAAAATTAAAATTTAAAATAATCTTATCATAACAAGTTTTAGATAAGATGTTTCAAAATTCAAAATATGATTTAAAATTTGATTAGAATTCAAATTCAGGATAATCTTATCAAAGCAAATTTTTTATAAGATATTTTTTTATTGTTCAAAATACGACAATATTATCATTTCAGATAAGAAATTTTGAAATTTAAAATGTAAAATATAATTTAAGATTCAGATTTGATATTAAAATTTAAAATTTTAATTTACATGCATCAAATTGATTTTAACAAATTATTTTTTCGACCATTTCAGATCTATTTTTCTTTAATCGTATAAACAAGGAACGAGTTTACCCTTTTTCACTTCCGGTTCCGTTGTCATGTCATTTCCGTTTCGGCTTCTAATTTGTTTCCGTTTCTAGTGTCGTACCCGTTGCCATTTTCATCCTCGTTGCCACGACATTTCCATTGCCGTTGCCATAACATTTTCCATTCCCGTTGCCACAATGTTTCCCATTCTCAACGTTTCCTATTCTCGTTGCCACAATGTTTCCTGTCTCAATGTTTCCCGTTCCCGTTGCCACAACATTTCCCGCTTCCGGTTCTGCTTCCACTTCCACTTTTACTTTCGTTTCTACTTCCGCTTCCGTTGTTAAGGGGCGTTTGATTTAGTTTTGAGTGTTTTGGAAGGAATTTCTCAAGTTTTTTCTCTCGCTCTAAATGAAAGCACCAAATGTAAAGGAAAAAATCACCATCTTTGATAATCGGTCGTAAATTTCCTACAGCATAATATGAAAATATAGAGAATAATTTAGAAAGTGAATGAGAGAATAAAAACACCATGATTTACGTGAAAAAATCTTAAAGGTAAGAAAAATCATGGAGAGACTTTGATAGTATTTCATTATAGAGAAATGATTTACAAGGCTAAAGTAAGATGCATAGTCAGCTTGTTTCTTATGAGTGCTTAAAATTGTTGTCTTCTATTTGGAGTTATATTTTGCCTCTATTTATAAGCATTCATATTATCTTATACAACTTATCTAATTCTATCTGAAAATAGGATCAATAGAATATTCCTTTGAGATCTAGTTTATCAATATTGACAACTTATGTAAATCTTGACTGTTTGATCAATCTAATGGTCTTGATTAACTTCTCTTTGGATTGCCCCGTCGGTAATTCATGTACTTTCGTCTGATTGGTTTGTATTAGCGCCTAGTCGATCTTACGGTTCTTGCTCTATCTTCTCTTCGATAAGTCTTCAGTCTAGATTTTACCACATGTCGTGTGAAATTTTATTTATACAAATATTATCATGTATATCATCATTCCTACATCGATAAATGAAAAACCATGAACCCGCTGAGATCTAAAGGATAAAGGAATAGGTAGCCAAACTTTTGTCGCAAATTCACGTTTAAAAAAAAAAATGAATGCATTATTCCATCTCTTTCCCACACATTGGACGTTCGATTGATGCCCATTCCTCTTTTAATCAATAGCGCCTTGCACGCCACAAATTCATTGAGACATCTTCATAAATAGACCTTTAATTTCGGAGTCACCTCGATTTTCTAAATTTGAGCGTCTTCAGACACCCTGCTGCCAGTACCAATCTTCCCCTTCTTTAGAAAGCCATTCTTCACACGTCCATTAATTAAAAGGAAAGAAAGGTTGGATGGGTTGAATTTATATTCCAATTACTACCCCACACCCAATGTCTCTTCTCCTCTTCATCTCATACTTGTTCAAAGCAACTTTCTGGACAAACCTCTTTGAACCAAAATATTTGATATTTTTCTTTTAAAAATAGTTCATCTTTTTTTAGCATAGGTACATCCTGCAAACCGTAACTAATAATTTTTTAACTAGTCAAGACACAGGTGTGATGCACATGTAATTAAACATATTAGATTTTTAGTTGTAATCACTAATTGTAATCATATTATGTTTATGTGAATTAAATATAAATACATAGCACAATATTATTTATTTTCAATTTATTTGAATAAAATCAATACAATGTTATATTGTTATTATTTGTATTTGTTGATATATTTTGACTCAATCATATTGTACCGCATCATGTATGATTTTTGAAAAAAGCCTAAAGAGTGTACAGTTAAAATATGCTCTCAAAACTTAAAAAGCAAAAGATGTCAATAGAATTAAATTATTTATTTTATATTTTATTTTAGACTTTAATATTCTATTTTTCGTTTGTATTGCAAATTTAATTTTTCGTTTGTAAATTTTGTGTAACTATATTTATATAATTATATATTTTTTGTTTCCATCATAAGGACATATACTTCTCTACTTAAAAAAATTAATATTGTTTCATTGTTAAAAAATGGTGTTGTTTTACTTGAAAAACGGTATTGTTTCAAACCAAGAGTGTATTCATTAAGTTTATTATTGTTCAGATGTATCAAATGATCATACTTTGTTGCGGTGATAAAAAAATAATAGTAACAACAAATAAGAATGTGACAAGTATTTTTGTGAGGTATTTTAAGATTTAGAAGAAAAACATGTGGACATGATTGTCTAAAAAATTTATCTCTTACTTCCCCCTTTTAATATATTATATTATATTATAGATGTTTTTTTTTCTCATACTCATCGTTTGATCAAAATGTAGGTCAATCTAGGATAAATACTACGTCGTTCCTTTGCAAATGACTCAATTTGTCGAGTACTCTTGGTCCCTATAATTTATTGTCACATGTATTAATATATAATGTTTTATTTATATTTTTGAGAAGAATATAAATGAGCAACTAAAATTTAAACATAAACTCAAACGGTACACAAGAATAACTAAAAGCTCGGTCTTTCAAGAATAGCGAATACTAAAAACAAAAACAAAGCTATTAAGCTAATGTGGATTGTAAATTCAACTGAAATGAGAAAGGAAGGTTGTTTTTCCAGTTGTGCAATGTGGTATGGATTAGTAAAAAAAATTATATAGTTGGTGAGACTATAACAAGTATAGCAATGGTCATAGCTGTCGATTATGAATTTTTAAATTTTTCATAATTTCATTACAAATATGGTGGAAAGTGATAAGCTTGTAATTGTAGTCTTTAATTATTGGTTAGGGTTGTGTTGATGGTTTTTATTGTACTTCAAGTTAATATTAAAAAAATATTTTAATAAATAATGTTCAATTTTATTATATAACTAAGTTTATAGAATATATAATCAAGAATTGAATATGATAATAAAGAATTATCGATACATATAAAATGATATAACATTTATGTGCATGAGATGAGATATATCTTGTTTAACTTGACTTTTGTTTACCAATTTGGTGAACCTTATTTACAGAGTCTGACCCTACATAGGCCGAATCAACTTGATCTCCCTACTATCATACTTCGCAAGTTTGGGTTCGTAGATTTCATATGCTCACTTCATTCTTAAAATCTGTCTAAAGAGAATATCAAGAATATGTCATTTTAAGAAAAAAAAATAAAAAATTATTAAAGATGAAATAAAAATAAAATTCGCAACTCCTAAATCTAAACATTAATTGTTCTTTAGGAAAACTACAGATTGGTCTATTGAACTATTGAGTTGATGTCATTTATCACCATGAACTATTATTTTTATTATTTTTAACCTTCATGTGATTGCTTACTGTAAATATAACTTTCTGTCTATGGAGTCATTAGTCAGACGTCATTTTAAGTTTTTAAAATTAACAAGAAACCTTTATCAAACTACATCGTTTTCAACCTCTCCATGAAACATGTTCATCCAATTCGTGTTCATCCACTCATTCAATCTCACCGATCCGTGTTCGTCCACTCACTCATCTCCGATCATCGTGCATTGGCATATTTGAGGATGAAAATGAAGATGAAGCAGTTATCACTAAGGAGTTGAGTTAAGCTGCAGTAAGGGTGGTTGTAAATCACTACGTAGCCAGTCTTTACTTAACTCGGCCCAAACAATGCCCAAAGACTCCCATGCCTTTCTTGTTCCACTAGTTATGAGAGAAAATTCTCAGATGTCCTTTTCGTTATTACTTATTTCTTTATGTCAAAGACCAAAAGCTGGAAACATAGTTTTTTTCATTCTTTTCTTATGAGGTCATATACAACAAACTTAACCGCACAACCCTGGGCTGGGCCTACCTCCATTCCTAGAGGAGCCATATGAGGCAGAAGCTCCACGTACTGTTTCGCCCCTATCTCTAAAGGGGCTTATACACTCCACTCACTGTCTACTAAATGAGCGTCAGAGCGAGCGAAGCCTTCAATTTAGTGCTTTCCCCCTTATCCCTCACCCTACTCTTTCATTTCCGCTTAAGCTTCCCCGGTTTGGGGGATTAATTGATTGGATACTCGAGAATCATAATCTTTAGTTTCGTTCAAGTAACGGATTCTAGCCAATTGAAAGGATCTTCTGATCAATCAGAGATAATTTTGATTCCATTAGTAATGAGGACTAGGGGTAGCCTGAGTTATCAATCGACGAGTAGCATCGGGGAGATAGATCTGATACCTCCTGATGTGGTCTTCAATCTTAGAAGGATCGTTGAGCGAATGATCTCGGTAGGCAACTTGCGAGAGTGCATCAAAGTCAATGCAGCGTGCGTAAGTCCATATTCCGCTCTAGCTTTTGGAGGCTAGGCATCGAGAGGTTAAGCATCAGGGATATTTAGCGGATGGAGTGGGACCAGCTTGAGACGAAGATTATACGATGGATAAAGGCTACTAAGGTTTGTGTTAGGATTTTGTTTGCGAGCGAGAAGAAGCTTAGCTAGCAAAGATACTTGTTTCATGGAGACTGTAAAAGGCCCTGCAATACAACTATTTAATTTTACTGAAGCGATTAGTATAAGCCGAAGATCACTGGAAAAGTTGTGTTAGACCTACATGGAGAGGTTGAAAATGACCTAGTTTGATAGGGGTGTCTTGTTAATTTTAATAAATTAAAACGACGTTATTTTAAGTCTCACTAACAACTTCATAGATATAATATTATATTTGATAGTAAACAATAATGTGAAGATTAAAAATAATGATTCAGGTTTATATATGCCGATAACTTGATGGTTCAATAGATCAATTTATAAATTTTTCTTGTTCTTTTGATACAACTAAATGTTAATATAAATCTTCCATCACAACTAACTTAACCTCGGGCCCAACCGGCAGCTGGTAACTGGTAATAATTCATGAATCTGAACTCAGTTTAAGCTGACTGCATGACTAGAATAAGTTATAAGTATTGATTCGTTTATTAGATATATTTAAATTATGATCTGATTAAGCTAACATTTATTTAAATGTGGGAGTAAATATAGACCATCCCCTTGGCACCACTGAAAGTGTCTCCTTCCTAAAGGTGGTTTGCCGACCAACTAATTAATCATTTGCTTAATTAATATCAAGTATAGAAACAAATTGTATTTTACACCGCCAATATCACATGCTCGTATATCTATCTTTCAGTGGCCAATCTGCCTATGCTTGAGGGATAGATGGTGGCCACAACTAGAGCCATCACAGGGTGGTGGGTCAGTTTACTTAATTTAGTTTCATAGTTTCATGATAATTATTGAAGGATAGAAAACATATAATTAATTTAGTAATTTTAGGTGTAATCATTATCTTTGTGTGGATTGCAAGTAGGGAAGTTCCGGATGAGACTTAGTCACTTAAAAATGTAATAAATAAATTAAACAAATTCCTATACAGTAATTTTTTTTCTAAGAGGACGAAAAATTTATGAACATTGAATTCCAGATCAGATGAAGTTAAAATCTCATTGTTATCAATTGTGTAACAATTCAGTGTGATAACAAGTTGACTTTTTAAGACATTAATATTAATAATTATGTCCATTAATTAAAAGGGAAGAAAGGTTGGGTGGGTTGAATTCATACTTGCCAAACCTCTTTGAACCAAAATATTTGATATCTTCTTTTAAAAAATAGTTATTATTTTTTTTTGGAATATGCACATCCTGCAAAACGTTGAACTGATATTTTTGTTTAATGTTTGTTTCTAATATTCTTTGTTAATTCAGCAATTAGTTCTTTTCATGGGGATGCTACAACTACTAGTGGGATGCGGGATCCAAAGGCAGGTCAATTTAGGATAACACGACGTCGTTGGTTTGCAAATGATTCGATTTGTCGAGTACTGTTGGTCCCTATAATTTTTGTCTTATTTTTTAGAAGAAGGGAAATGGGCTATTGAAATCTAAACGTAATCTTAAATGATACATAAAAATACTAAAAACTCGGTCTTTCAAAAATACTGAATACTGAACAATGCTAACGTTGATTGTAAATTCAGAAATCTTACTTATATGAGAAAGGAAAAACTGGATTGTTTTTCCAGTTGTGCAATGTGGTATGGATTAGTAAAAAAAATTTATATAGCTGCTCACACTATAACAAAGTATAACTAAATTCAAATTTATTATATAACTAAGTTAATAGAATAAATAATTAAGATTTGAATATGATAATAAAGAACTATCTGTGCGATAAAATAATGTTAACATTTACGTGCATGAAGATGAGATCATTCTTGTTCTATTTAGCTTTTGTTACCGACTCGGTGTGGTTTAATTTATAATATGAATAAACTGAAGAAAAATCAATTTAATTGATTTCTAAAAAAAACTAAACTAAAACTAATGTTCATATTTAAACCACCTAATAAACTAATAAACAATGATTTGAATTTGTTTGAGCAATTTGATTGTTTAACAAATAATTTTTTTTAAAATACTCAAATGATTTTGAAATTAAATGTTATTTCAATAACAATGAATATTTTCTAGCGGCGCATAGAAACTTAGGAAAGTTCAGGCAAAATTCGACAGCGTGAAACGTTTGTATATGACCGTGGCATAATGGCACTTTGCCAAGAAAACAGTAGGGTATCTCAGAAAGAAGGAGGACACGTCATCCTAATCACTCTCACACGGAAGACATTGTGCCACTCAAGCCCAAAGCAACAAAGCTATCTTCCTTTTCCCTTCCTTTTTTTAGAAGTTTTTGATCCACCACATGCCATACCTAATGTCCCACCTTTGTTCTAATCGTTATCACCGTTCAATCAGTAATGAAACAAAAACTAATGAATGAACAAAAATCCCTGGATGATCAGAATACGATTCTGTTATATCTTAACCGTTCATCTGATCTTGCACGAAGTTATTTTTTAAAATTTTTATTTCCAGTTTTGTCAGGAATAGCAGGAGTAGGAGAAGGAAGTGATCAAAATTTTGAACAAAATACGAAATAGTTGGAGAATAGCAAAGAATAGTTTATGGAGAGAGAATCTTCGTTATTACTACAGTCACACACTCCTCTCTAGTCCTCTATTGATCAATACTCCAACATGAGCAAGTGGGGGCATGTGCCCTCCACTGCGCCAAACGCAACGATTTCCGTTCACTAACATTGTGCCTCAATTTTGACACTACCGCTCTTTGCTTGTCACTGCTTCATTTTTTTTTACTACAAATTCTTCTTGTATGGACCACTTACTGGAACTGTAAGCGTATATGCCACCGAAAGTGTCTTGTGCCATCTCATACAACCACATGATATGACCAGTTGAATCAGAACCTTAATCTAAATGGCAGTTTATATTTTCTGAACTGATTTATAGCTAAAATATGAACGAATAAATAAGTAAAAGTTTAATCGGATTTTAAAGTGAGCAAAAAATTAATTGAATTTTCATAATGAAATAACCAATACAAAGTTGAGCAAAGCAAGAAAATGAAACAGAGTGTGTTAAAGAACTACAAATTTATGTACACGAAATATATTAATTATCCTACGGATAAAGAAAGAGAGATACTACTTTTTTAAATCTCCTCCTATAAAGAAACTAAAGCCTGGTTCAGTGATCTTGAGAAATGTTTTATTTCATCAATATACGGGGTTTCTTGGCCGGATGAGGACTCTCGACCTCGTCATCCCCGGATATGAAGAAATTCGACCGAAACTCCGGCAAGGCCGGGATGTTGAGATCGAAGTCACGGTGACTGTGGCTGACTGTGTGTGTGGAACCTACTTCGGAGGTCATGCTCATGCCACCGTTGCTTCCGCTGTTGGTGGTATTGTTGTGGTGGTGAATACTATTGCCGCCGATACTGCCTTCGTAGTGGCAGCGCTTGTGACCACCCAAGGCCTGGCCAGTCGGGAACGATTTGTGGCAAATAGAACACTCATGAGACCTGCCACCACCTCCGGAGGCTGTGGTGGTAGTGACGGTGGCTGAATTCGTGGTGGCAAAGGAAGTCGATTGATCTTCGCCGCCAGCGAGCTTTCTGTGGCTGGCCTTGTGCCCACCCAAAGCCTGATAAGACGAAAAGGCCTTATCGCACACAGAGCACTTATAACTGACTTTGGTAGCCGAAGTCGTTGCTTCAGGCTGAATCTGAATGGAAGACTGAGAATCCCGTCGATTTGCAGAGGCAACGCGGCCACGAGCGAGCATGATGAGGCAGAAAGCAAGGTACTCTTCCTCGGTATGAGGGCTATCTAAGCGCGTACGCTTGGAACGCTTACGCTTGGTCCATGGCTCAAGGTAATTCAAGCTGGGGTCGTCGTAGTGAAACACCGGCGTAGCTGTGGTCGGAGAGTTGAGCGCTTCTAGAGCCATCTAATAGCTTCTCAGTTCACAAACCAAAGATATTCAGAGGATAGAGAGAGAATTTGTCGTTACCGTGTGATTCGGTGAAGAATTTTTGAGTGAGAGTGAGGGAAGGGGATGTGGTGGGTTTATAAAGGGAAGAAGCTCAAGAGAAGGAAGTTGCGTGACAAGTGGTGAATTCCCAATTCATTCAAAATTAGAAAATAATAATACAAATTTTAAAAGAAAATAACACTAACACTCACTGGTACTTATTTTAATTTCACATTACATTCTGATTTTTCGATAAACTTGTTGATTAAAATACCCGTAATTACACCAAAATATATTTATCTTAATTTCACAGATATTCTCAAAACACACAAGTCTATACAACACTTTTTTCTGAAACGCCCTATTTCGTTTTTTATAAGAAATTTACATATGATCAAATTATTTTAAACTTCAGTAGGAAAAAATAAAACTTTATGTAATTATTAAAATGAGAGAACATATTCGTAAAATTATGAAAAAACTATAAAAGATGTTCGATTTAATTTACTCTAAAAATGAATGAGAAACTTAAAGAGAAAATTTCTTAAAAACCCTATGTAGCTTGTCTAAATGACATAAACTTTCATCTAATTTAAAAAACGACAAATAAGTTCATTATACTAAAACTCTGTTAACTTATGTGAAAAAATATAATATTATCTCTATAATTAATTTAATCTGAAACATAAACAATACTCAAATTGTTTACAAAAATTGTCACCAAAACCAAGCATATAAGGAGGGGTATAGTCAATTTTCAAATATAGAGTGGTATTTGTGTTATTAATAAATTATGTGGAAAAAAATTTCTAAATTTAATCCTAACCTCCTAGGTAACTAAAGCACGTTTGGTTTTGAGCTCTCTTGGTGGCCAAGATGGACTGGACGGAAATCGGTCAAAGAATCAGAAGAGTAAAGACTGTAGGAAAGTGTAGTGGAAAAAAATATGTGGGGTCCTTTTAATCCCAGGAGACTTAAGGAGTAGGAGTGACTAGCTGAGCTGGTTTTAATTAAAAAAAAATAGACTGGTTCAAAAAAATTCCGTAGTCAAAGTCAAAAGCCTCAAGCTGGTCCATTTTAAATAAACAAAAACGCGGTCTAGAACGGTTCAACAGCAGCCAGCGTCATTTTGGTAAGCAACTAAGCAATTAGTAAGCAAAGCGACTTTTCATATTGGAAGCTACTTTACACCCACCGGCCAGAGGTGGTTAGTTTGGAATACAATGAATTTAAAATGCCCCGTCGTGACCAGATTCGGATTGAGATCTCATGTCGTTATTTAGCAACGACATAGTTTTATCTGCACCGTCTAGGTACGACTCAGATCAAATTGTAAAATAAATCATTTTTTTTTTCGTTTTCTTAGAGCAATATTTTACAGTTGGATGAGACCTAGTCTGTCTAAATCTGGTCAGACGGTCAAATATAATCTAACTGCTATATGTCATTAGCAAAAAAATTGTAACGGATTTTGCATAATCCGTTAGACGGTTTGCTATAATCTAACTGCTATATATCACCACAGTGTTAGCTAACTAGTCATAACGTGATTTTGCATTTATGTGTTTTGGAGTTTTCAGATCCTCTATTTCACTATGACAAAAAAATTGTAAAGGATTTTTTCCTCCAAGCCAATAGAAGCTTGTTATTAATTAGTGAGAGATGGTCAAAGGATTAGAGACTGAGAGACAGAGAGAGTCGTCCAAGAATTCAGTAATGTTTTGAATTATGAATATCATCTGCCTTTTTTTCGTTCCTTATCCAAGCCTTTATAGGCCACCAAGTGTAAATCGAATAACAATTTTATCAATAAAATAGAGAAAGGGAGGGGACTGATCGTCATCTCCCCATATGGTAGGGAAATGATCATCTTTTCTCTTATATTATTGGAGGATTTATTACACACAGGATTTCACCCATACTTGTTGGATCTAATGCCATGTGTGGGACCCTTCACTCCATACATTTTTCTCAACTATCTCATCCCCTAGTCTTTCGATCGCCAAATCAGCTGCAGTCGCGTGGTCTTCTCTTGTGACTCAGATCTCTTGCTTCCCGTTCTTGCGCAAGGATCTCCTCACAGCCTCTTGGTTTATCTTTTTCATCCACGTGGCACGGTGCAGGTTTTATGCCTGTTCATTTGCCCCCATCACATTCAACGAATTTCAAAACTCGTTGAAATGTAATGAATGCATTCTGTGCGCGTCTTGATAGGAGATTGTCAGCTTCATCCTTTTTCATCTTTCTACTCCTGCAAACACCAATAATGCGTAAAAAATAGGTACATTGGATCATAAAAATGTATGCCATTATTGCCTTGTCTGACGTGTTTCTTGGGAACGTCACTTTGTCTTTGGTCTGCGTCGTTCCTCCTTCCCGTACTTAGTTATCAGTGTAAATCATGCATTTTCAGGGCACATTCATAGTTATTATGTGTGTCGCTTCGCCTCCCCGCTCTCGGGTGGTGCAAGTTTTCAAGACACGTCTCCTCTTTCCAGCTGCCATTTCATCATTTGCCCGTTCGAATGATGGCCGACATTTGTCCTTTTAAACGTCATGTCCTTATGTGCCTGCTGCACTTCCACGCCTTTCCTTCTTAAGAATTGATTGTGTTTCATTTTTCTTTCAAATCCATAAATTGAATTTCATTCCCTTTTCACGTCTGTAAAGTCTTTGTCTTCCTCATTTTGCCTCTGCGCATACTTTGTCTCCTATAAATGCTTCTTTTCCTCCATTTTACTCCTTTTCAGTTCATTTCTTCTTCTCGGGGGTTTCTTTGTCAATTATGGGAGAGACATAGTTTAAGGTCACTGTCCCATTAGTTAGAAAGCGGGACGAGTTCAACCGCTTCATGGATCGTTATAAAGGCGCCATTCCCCCGGATGTCATTTATGGTTTTGGGGATGGGGTACCTAGGTCTTTCTCCTGCAATCTTCTGTATCAAATCACCATGGCCCCTATGTATATAGCTTTAGGATTAAAGCTCTCATTCTCCCCCTTCTTTCGAGAAATTTTTGGCACTTTCTCTCTCGCCCCTTCCCAATATACTCCTAACATATACATAGTTCTTTTAGGGATAGAAGTTTTAAAAAGGAGGCATAACCTCAACATAGGTGTAGACAAAATTTGTGCCGCGTACATTGTTAAGAAGCGTGGAGCGTCTTACTACTTGGCTCCCCATGCTAGCGAGAAACGGGGTGGTCAAATCACTAATCTCCCAATAGGGGATAAAAGGCTGGGAAGATAGGACCCTCATGATTGGCGGGAACTCGGGCGGTGCTGGCTATTGGATCATCCCTAGGATCTGGGGGTCTTTTAATGAGTAGTTGGAGCTCCGGTCACTCTTTTCTCTTTCTTTTTTCTTCTTTGGTCATCATTTTTTTACTAACCCTTTTCTCTTTTTGTGCAGATAAAAATTTAAACAAAAGGTCTTTCATCCCCAAAGATGTAACCGCACAGCTCTCCCCTGCCTATAACTTCCCAGAATGGGATTGGAGAGATCTCATCAACCCAATGAAGTAGATCGACTTTTCCTACTCTCATTCCCTCGTAGTAGAGGTCATTGCTCCCTTTTTTGCTTCAGAGATTCCCCAGGCCATCCCCGTTCCCATTTTCTGTAACATCCTGGTGTCCAGTTCTTCCAGTTTTGAGTGGGAGGAAGAGGAAGAACACGAAGAAGAAAGAGAATGGAAAGTAGAGTGGGAAGAGGCTGAAGATCAGGATGTGTTATTCTGCTTTGCTCACGAGCAGCTGGAGATGTCAAAGCGTCTTTAGAGCAACTTATGGGGGACTGTTGGCGGGGAGAGGAATGTACGACCGAGAACAGAGGATGCTAACACCCCCAATAGTGTTCCCGATGCTTCTTTGCTATAATACTTGTTCATCTCTTTGCTTATTCTTTTATAAATTTTTGCTTACTAGCAGTTGGAGGTTTTTTTACAGGCTATGACTTCTCGCAACAGGCTCTAGGAGGACATCCGCTCTATTGAGCTTGAGATGGCGGGGTTCAGGAATTAGATGCAATAGATCAACAAGTCTTATAGCGTCATCCTTGCCTAGCGGGATCACTTGCGGAAGGTGGAGGCCGAGCTTCGAGGAGTCATCACCTGTCTCACCAAAGAGTTGGAAGTAGCTGTGATTGAGAGGGCGAGTCTAGAGGAGTCTCCGCTGGAGTCAGAAAAGACTGTCGAGATCAGCCAAGAGAACTTATCCGTTGTTGAAGGGAAGCTGACGGAAGCAGAAGAGAATATGTCATGTGTATTGGTTGCTTTGGCCAGGGCTGGCCAGCGGGAAACCGAACTTGAGGTTGAGTACCAGGCCATTGTTGATCAGGCTGAGAGTATGGCCTATAGTGCGGGTTACCGTGATGCAAAAACTGACAAGTCTCCCTACATGCCTCTTGTTGACCTTTTCGATGACCCTGCTAGACCTGATCTCGCCGTACCATTCCCCATTTTTGACCCTCCAACAGAGGCCACTCCTAAGGAGGAGTCTTAGTTTTCTTGCATTTTAATTTTCTATGTACCCTCTTCTCTTTCTTCTTTGTATATTTCAGAATTTTAATGAGAAGATCTTTCATCTTTCATCATTTCCTTTATTAGCTTTCCTTTTTTCAGTACTTCGAACAATCTCCTGCTTTTTCTTTTATCCATTTCTCAAACACTTCGGCAAAAATTGCGAGAAATATTCTGGCAAACAATTTTTCCAAATACTTAGTAGAAATTTTCTTATTTCTATAGTTGCTGAATTTATCCGTACTCTTCAATTTACACTTTTGAAGAGTAGAGTTTGCCTTGGTTGATTTATAACGCAATAGAGTGGACATGTTCCCACTTGTATCCATAGTTTTTGTTTGTTCTTCTCCTTGTATTTAGAAGATAATTTTTTTTTGGAAGCAGGACTTAAGGAATGCTCCTCCAAAGAACTTTATGCTCTTATTTCTTTCTGGGAATAGGACTTACGAACTGCCCCTCCCAAGGACTTCATGCCCTTATTTCATTCTGAGAGTATGACTTATGAACTACCTCTCCCAATGATTCCATGCCCTTATTTTCTTATGAGAGTATGACTTATGAACTGCCCCTCTCAATGACTTCGTGCCCTTATTTTCTTATGAGAGTATGACTTATGAACTGCATCTCTCAAAGACTTTATGCCTTTAGTTCCTTCTGAGAGTAGGACTTATAAATTTTCCCTCCCAAGAACTTCATGCACTTATTTCCTTCTAAAAGTAGGACTTATGAGCTGCCCCTCCCAAGAATTTTATGCCTTTATTTCCTTCTGAGAGTAGGGCTTATGAATTGCTCCTCACAATGACTTTATGTCTTTATTTGTAGTATTTTAGCGTAAAGGAGAGAGTTGACATCGTGAATTTTTACGTGGAAATACCTTACGGGAAAAAACCACTGGAAAAATGTTCACTATAATGAATGTTACAATTTTTAAACAAAGTACTTCTTCAGGTGCGCCACATTCCAGGGCTTTGGTAGATCTGTTACTTCTTCTGTTTTCAAACATTAGTAACTGGTTCCCCTCTCTTGCTGATGATATACGACCCTTCCCATGTTGTTCCGAGCTTTTCCTCTGTCTGGAAGATCTTTTCTAGAATGTTCTTTTCTAGAACCAGGTCTCCTTTTTGGAATTCCCACTTTCACACATTTTTTTGGAAGTAAGATTTCCTCTTTTGTTTATAATGGGTCATCCAGATCAGGGCTGCTTCGTATCGCTTTTCCAGCTCATCAAGGTTGTTTCTGAGGAGTCCTTCATTTTGCTGTTCGCTCAGTCTAGATCTTATAGTGGGGCTTCCAAGTTTAACAGGAATCAGTCCTTCTGCTTTGTATGCTAGTGCGAATGGTGTTTCACATGTTGTTTCTCTGGGGGTTGTTTTGTATGCACATAGTATTGATGACAATTTTTTCACCCACTTACCATTGGCTGACTCTAGTCGTTTCTTTAAATTGTCGAGTATAATTTAGTTCGACCTCTCAGCTTGTCTGTTTCCCTATGGATAGTAGGGTGTCGAGAATTGGTTAATGATTTTCAAGTCCTCGTAAAAGGTTTTTATCCCATGCCCAGTGAAATGGAGTCTCTTGTCAGATACAAGGACGCGGGGAATTCTGTAATGGCATACTATATTTTTTCACAAAAACCATTTCACCTCTTCTTCACGAATTCTGACAAAAGTTTCAGCCTCAATCCATTTAGTGAAATAATCTGTTAGGACCAATAAGAAATGTTTCTGATTGGGTGCCGTGGGGAGTGGTCCAACAATGTCTAGGGCCCACTACATGAACAACCAAGGACTCGTTATGGTTTTGAGCTCTCTGGGGGCCATCTTGACTACGGATGTAAAGCGCTGACACTTATTACATTTCGTAACATACTACTTAGCGTTTTGGTGCATCTTCGCCAGTAGTACCCTTTATTTATCACTTTGCGCGCTAAAGATCTGCCCCCATTGTGATTTCCACATACCCTTTCATGAATTCCAGCTAACACATATTTGGCTTCCTTCTCCCATAGACACTTCAGGTATGAGCCTGTAAAATATTTTTATACAATTGTTCATTTATCAATGTATACTTAGCGTTTTACTGCTGAACCATCCTGGCGAGGAACTTATCTTATGGGAGTATTCATTCCTTCAGATTACGGATTATGTTCTCCTGCCAACTAAGTTCTCCATATACTTTGATGTCAGTTACGTTGTTCCACGGGAGTGAGGTACTTGGCCTCTCGAGAAATTCAATGGGAACATTCCTCTTGTACGGAAATTGCAATGATGATCCCAGGTTTGCCAGCGCGTCGGTGTGCCCATTCTCAATTCTCGGGAATCATTGGATTTGACAGCCTTTCAATGTGCTTAGGATGTCATTTGGCCGTTGTAGGCAGCTTATCATTCTTTCATCGCTTGCTACGTATTCCCCTGTGACTTGCTACACGATTAACATGGAATTGAAAAATATATTTACCTATGTTACCTCATATTCATGTAGCAGATTCATGCCCATTATTAGCGCTTCATACTCCGCTTTATTATTTGACGCATTGGATCTAAAGGAGATGGAATGCTCCAATGTTTCCCCAAAGGGGGTCTGTATCACCACCATTGCTCCTGCTCCTTTGTTATTTGAAGCACCATGAATGAATAATTTCCAAGGCCCGTTCTCAACTTCTTCATGAGGTCCCCTCTTGACTTCTCCTTCAATGAAGTTTGCAACAAAGTCTGCTAATGCGTGCCCTTTGATTGAGGTTCTGGGCTCGTAAAGAATGTCATACTAGCTTAGCTCAATAGACCACTTCGTCATTTTCTCGCTTACCTTTGGAGAGTGTAGGAGACTCTGAATAGGTGAATCTATCAACACTATGATGCTATGTGCCTGAAAATAGGGTCTCAGTTTTTGTGCAGCAGTTACAAGGGCTAACACCAACTTCTCCATCCGTTCATACCTTAACTCGACCACTACAAGGCTCTTATTAGTGAAGTACACAGACTTCTATTTTCTTTCCTCCTCCTTGATGAGTACGACGTTGACGGCGACTGCTGAAACAGTGACGTTGACGGCGACTGTATGAGTTGTTCACCCGGTACTGGCTTAGAGAGTAAAGGTGGGGTTGGCACATATTCCTTAATTATGCCGAGAGTTTCTTCATAATCCTCGTTCCACCCTTCTACAGAATTCTTTCTCAACTTTTCAAAAAATGGTTTGCATTTGTCTATAGACCTTGAGATGAATATGTTCAAGGCATTCAACCTTCTCGTTAACCCATTTTATTTCTTTTCAGTTTCGTAGAGATTTCATCTCCATAATTGCCTTTACTTGGTCCATATTTACTTCGATTCCCCGATGCGTTACTAGGTGCCTGAGAAATTTTTTCGCAGCTACCCCGAACGTACATTTCCCTAGATTTAGCTTCATGGAGTTTTCTCTTAGAACAGCAAAGGCTTATTCGAGATCTTGAATATAGTCTCCTCATTCCTGGTTTTTTATGAGCATGTCATCTACATAGACTTCCATCCATTTCCCTATATGTTTACGAAAGACTTTGTTCACTAGTCTTTGAGAGGTAGCACCTACATTTTTAATCCAAATGTCATAACCTTACAACAGTAGGTACCGTATTCAGTAATAAAGGAAGTCTTTTTCTGATCAGGTTGGAACATTTTCACCTGATTGTATCCGGAGTAAGCTTCCATGAAGTGAGTAACTCGAGTCCTGAAGTGGCATCAACCATCTGATATATCCTTGGCAGTGGGTATTCATCTTTGGAGCAGACTTTTTCAAATCGATGAAGTCCACACATATTCTCCATTTACACTTTTTTCCGTACCATCACCAGTTTATCCTCGTATTGATATAGCACCATTACTTATATGTATTGCCAGAGGTGGTCTACAAGGTTTGTTTTTCCTTTGTAACATTTAAATTTGTGGGCCACAAACTTTCTTGGTATGGGTGTTGTCAGGATCTCAGGGCTTAACGGGGCACGGGTGAGGGATTCGAGGTCGGTCCTTCCCGTACTTCCCAGGTTTCTCATTTCTATCATTTTTCGATCCAATTTTTCCTCCACCGCCTCTTTTGTTATGACCTGGGACTGGCGAGCTTCTCATGTAGCCTCCTTCACGTGGTTTTAGGCTTGGACTTCTACCTCATGCTATCGTACGTTCCTACTGTCCTCATTGTTTTCTTATCTTCTATATTACTCAGTTGCCCCCTAATTGCATTTCTCGTTCCTCGTTATTCATCCTTTGACTGACTTTAGCATGTGTATTTTCCATCTCTTGCTGAAGGGTGTTAATCTAGTCCTGCACAGTTTTTCATGCGGTGTGCAGTGCCTCCGTGTCTATAAGTCATCGGGTGTAAATAGAATAATAATTTTATCAATAAAATAGAAAAATGGAGGGCAATGGTCGTCCTCTCCCCTATGGTAGGGGAATGATCCCTCTTCTATATTTTTGGAGGATTTATTACACTCATAGGATTTCACTCATACTTGTTGGATCTTTTGTCAGGTGTGGGGCCCTTCACTCCATACATTTTTCTCATCTGTCTCATCCCTAGTCTTTCGGTCATCAAATTAGTTACAACTGCATGGCCTTCTCTCGACTCAGATCTCTTCCTTCTCGTTCTTGTGCGACGATCTCCCCACTGTCTCTTGGTTAACCTTTTCCGTCTATGTGGTATAGTGCAGGTTTTTTGCCTGTTCAAAAATGTAACCCCATAGTAGTAGGAAAATAAATATTAAGTACACATTAATTGAGATATAGATTAAATTTTAATTAATCAAATAATTTATCGATTTACATAGTTAGTTAAAATTTCGAATAACTTTTGATCTGTCTTCTCAATTGAAGAATTAGGAGGAAGACGGATCATTTGGAATTTTTCCCATAGTTAGTTAATTCGGGGACGGCATGTATAATTCGGGAATTTAACGGTCAAACATTCGGCTAAAATTTGGTCAATAATACGTTATACGTAAAATTCAGATACGAATTTTAAACGAGTATTATACGTTTTCTTTTCAAAAATTCGGTACTAAAAATACGACTTTAAAATTTATAAATAAATATTAATATAACAATATATTATGAATATGACAAAAAAATCATTCTACAAATTTCTTAAACATTTTCATAAACCAAAATATATTGATCAATTAATAATATTCTATTCAACTAAAATATAGTCATTAATCTAAAATATTCAATCCATAAAAACTAATTGAATTAATAAAAAATATTAAATAATGGGATCGTCGGGTGGTAAAGTTGCATCAAAATAAGATTCGTTTGGGGTACGAAGTAACTCAAACCAGTTGCACAAGCTCATGTCATCTAAAGTAAATGGTTCTTCTTCAAAAAACATTCCGGTTCTTCTTCAAAACCTTCTTCAGCAAATGGATTGATCTTAAAAAGATCAATATGTGTCATATCCAGCACTTCACGATCCTTATACATTGCCATCATCAAAGAGTTCATTCTCAAGTACACCAAATCATCCAACATTGTCGGTGCCAATCTATTTCTCTTTTTCGTTTAGGCTACTTCCCATGCACTCCAATTTCTTTCACAAGCTGATGAGCTACACGGTTGACTCAAAATTCTAATTGTAATCTTTTGCAATACAGGGAATATTGAACCATTAAGCTGCCACCAAATACATATAAATACAACTATTTACATTAGGAATGAATTCAACATAAAACATAAGAAAATCTAATTCAAAACGAAGAAACACTTACGGGGATGACTAGTGTTTATCATAGCAGTGGCTGTATAATTGAACAAGGGCGAAAACTTTAAATGATATTTAACTAGTTCAGTTACCAGCTGATCTCTTTCATCTAAAGAACTCAATTGTTGAACAAGATATTCGACCCCTTCTCTAATATCAATGTTGTCTTCTTTATACTTTTCACTAACCATATAAGTTGGATTAAGAAGTGCAGCAGTAGCATGCACCTTATGGAGAATGTTCTTCACTCTTCTCTGCTCAAATATTTTCATCATAAGAGAACAACGAGATGGATCTTTTACACAATATTGATCAAGCGCTTCTCGTGCCCTCTACATATCATCATATAAATATCCCATTGTAGATCCCTCACCATCTACTAATCGAAGAACTCTCACCAGAGGTTCAACAACATTCATATAATCTTTCGCATCTACCCAAAAATACTCATTCTGAATTATTGAAGTCACTAACTTAGTCTGTGCAGTCTTAGTAAAATTCAAACCCCTCCATTCAGAAGAAGCAACCAAAATTCTCAAATTGTTTTCACGATCTATTATTGATTGAAGCGTCAAAAAGTTCGAAGCAAATCTAGTCTTACACAGAAATTTTAACTCCCCGTCATCTGTATATTTTCTCATCAATTGTAATACCATATGATGCTTATACATGTAATCTACTATTTTTTTCGCATCATCAATCACACTTTTCACCCATTCAATTTGATTATAATGATCTTTCAATAACATATTAATACCATGAGCTGCACATTTAGTCTTCTATAATCGAGGATATTTTTCCATCAGCATGCAACCAATAAACTCATAATTTGAGGCATTATCAGTAACTATTTATACAACATGTTCAGGGCCAATTTCATCGATGACGGAAGAAAGAATGTTATAAAGATACTCACCAGTCAATCTCTCTTGTGAACATTCAAACAATTTCAAAAAAATAGCACCTAATGGTAAGCTAGCGATAACATTAACCCATTACTGCCTTCTTATGTATGTTTAAGAATCTGACATAATAGTACAACTTGTACTAGTCCATGATTATTTTACACATGCAACTAGGTATAGTATAACCACAACCAAAATCACCTAAAGCTTTACTCATGTCAAGAAATGACTTGGACTGAATAACATTAAATGCTATGTTGTTCATGATGAAAAACTAAGCAATTTGTTTGCCAACATTGCTCTTCTCTTTCTTAGCAGAGAATTTTGGGATTGTGGTTTGGGTATGATTAGATAGATCCAAAGAACAAGCGTTTGATCCTTCATTACTTTCATTAACCGAATCATTTTTTCTTTTTTGACTAGAACTAGAACTTGAATCTCTAATTAAAAAATACGCTTCAGCTTGAACCTCCTCCGGTACTTTACTACATATATCAATATCACGACCACTAATTCCAGATAAATGAGACTTTACTCTAGAAATCCCTCCAGCAAAATCTCTCTCACAAAATTTGCACTTGAAACGATTATTTGACTGTTCAGCGTAATCCCAAAACTTATCTTTTTTCCTCACCATGATAATCAAAATCCAAAAAATCTGAAATAGAATCAATAAAACCTATAAACAAGACATAATTTGAATTAACAGAAACTAAATTCCAAAAATCTAAATTAACAGCACAAGTCCAATTCAGTTCAAAGAAGTTCTAAATTAACAGCACAAGTCCAATTCAGTTTAATTTTCTATAATCAAATTCAATTCAATGAAATCAAACCTGAACAGAATTTGCCTATCATCTTAAATCCTTCATGAAAAAATAGAATCAGTTAGGGAGGTCTTACTTGCAAGAAGAAATTACTATGACTAATTATATCTAAGACCAAGACTATAAGATGTTATATATAAGAGATTGAATTATAATTTCTACAATCCAAACAATGGAAAAAATGTTGCACTTAATTAAGTTTACGGTGGAACTCAAAGACTATATTTGTAATCCTCCAGACTATATTTGTTAATCCTCCAGCAGAATGAGACATAGATAATTACAGATAAAGGAGCAGAATGAATAAATTACTTATAAACAGAACAGACCAGAGATCAGAGAGCGAGGCTTCAACAATGGAGAATCACGAAAAACAAAAGAACTTACCAGACCAAAGAGCGAGACTTCAACAATGGAGAATCACGAAGAATTAGAGCTTAAAATCAAAGAAGAGAACAGACCAGAGATCAGAGATGAAGTAATTTGGGGATTAGGATTTTCTGAATCTAAATTCTGAAGAGACCAGAGATTGAGAAGAACGTACCAGACCAAAGAGAGGATAGAAATCGTGAAGAACAGAAGAGAGAGGCTTCAACAATAGAAAATCAATAATGGAGAAGAGAGAGATCGAGAGAGGATGGAAATCGCTGGAATGGAAGCAAGAAGCAGGATTCCTAAAAAGCGCGAAGAATGGGGATTTTGCCCATTTTAGTCGTTGTGTTAAATATGAGATCCGTATTAAACGCTTATTATGCGGTTGAAGCAAAAAACACGCGTATTATTCTGTATCTTTTAGTAAAAATAGAAACGGCAAAAAAAAAAAGAAAAACGCTAAAAATACATGTATTAAACGTTAAAAATATGCATATTAACTAACTAGGATATTGCCTAGTGAGGTGGAGAAAAACAACTGTGATGGAAGCAGGTGGAAAGTAGTAGGCTTTGCTTAGGGTATGTGGGTGAGGTGAGTGGATGGGTATCCATTTGGTCCGTCTTTAGGAATACCACACGCTAACTAGTGGATGACAGTGTTTTAACACTTAAAACTAGGTACTAAAATGCTTTCACTTATGACTTCTTTTTTAATATTGTATTGGGGAATTCCTGATTTTATTTTATATTCTATATAATGGACATTTAATACTTATCGCCAGAAAAAGAAGAAAAAAATGTTCTTGGCCATTGATAATGGGGGAACTGTGAGTATTATCTTAATTATGAAAGGTCTTAATGTAAGTCGTGTTACATGTGTATCTAACATGGGCAATGCTAACATTGCGCACGATAATCACATTTTATTTGTAGACTATAGCTGCTTCAATATTAGCTCACCTATGATTACCACATGTTACATTGACCTGTAAAATAATGTTATTAGCTAAAAATGCCACAAATTGGACGACCTAGCTATATATCAACGTTGCAAATTACAGCATGAGTCATGTGTTTTATGGTTTGAATGACTAATATTAGGCTAAGTCAAATTCCATATGTAAATGTTACCTGCTCATTAAGTTCTTGAGCTGCATGTCATCTATGAAGTAGATTATGGGAAAATTGGAAAAAATAATACTCCTTTGAAAAGTGATTTCAAAATTTGGACATTGAATTTTGAATTTTATTTCATTTTAATTTTTACTCGTGAAGAGACATTTTAAAAAAAATTATTAAAAGACTATTAAAGTATCAATATCAGTCACATTAGTGACATTAGTGAACATTTGAATTATACGTTTTAGGTAATTATTTCAAAAGACTATTAAAGTATCAATATCAGTCACATTAGTGAACATTTGAATTAAGATATTTACTCTCTTTTAAATTATTAGTTAATACACATGTGCACCGCACCAGTATTTGAATATATTTTATTATAATTATGATTATTACTTATAATTTTGTTTATTTATATGAATTAGAAGATATGTATTTATCCTCATATTATTTTTTTAATTTATAAGAATAAAATCAAGACAATATTATATTATTTTTATTTTTATTTACTGATATATTACTATTCAACAAAATTATAAAAAATATCATGCATTTTTCAAAAAAATATATATATAGTAGAAATGTGTTCTAAAAAATTATAAGAAAATGTGACATTATTAAAAGTAAACAATTTATTGCATATTTTATTTTAAAATTGATCTTAATTGTTTTGTTAAAAATATTTTTTATTACAAAATTGTGTGACTATATAAAATACTAAATATACTAACATATAAAATATAATATAACTAAATCTTTAAAAGTGTGTTGTAATTGAATTATATTTTAAAATACGCTATTCAAAGTTTTACCACCATAATTAACTATCCATGTAAATATACAAATTATTAGAAAGTTACAGTTTTCTCTATAACTTTTTAAATAACATGTTAAAATTCACTTAAAACTATCAAACTAAAATTAACTTAAAATTTATTTATTAATGATTTCTTATTCTTTTAAAATCTTTAAATAAGTGAATGAACTTAAAAAATTAATGTCCACTTTTAATTTATTACAAATCTAAAAGTAACCAATTATTTCATACCGCATGTAAATCATAGGATTATTTGAGTAATATATTATAATAAGTGAACGTAATTATCTAAAAATGATTCTCATATCCTCTCTACTTTTAATATATTATAGATGAGTTTAAATTCTCTTGGATTCACACAGTTCCTTGATATCCATTGACGTTAAAGTTAGTGGACTAAACGTCTCGTTTAGGAAAATTTCTATTAATTAACTTGGACATTCTAAATAAATAAGTAATGTGAAGGGTAATGGCAATGTGATTAATTTTCTAAAATTTAAAAGTTAATCAAAACTCTAATCCACTTCTAAAACAGAAAAATTATCAAAACAATGTCACGGATCAGGATCCTCTCCTGTTGGGGAAACAACAGTGGATCTTGCTCTATTTGATAAGTTTATTTTTAAAGATGAATGAATCAGTTCTGATTTCAAAAAGCGTCTATTTCTTCGCGTTTGTATTGAAATGATCTGAATCATTACTTTTCAACAAAGACAGATCAAATTAAAAAAATAGTATATTTTTATTACGATCCCCAATAAGATCAATTTCCTAGATGATACTAAGAATTTTGAATTTCCCTTGGAGAAAAAGAAAACTTCTAGCAGGGAAGGGTCAGCAATCGACAAAAGAACGCCAATACATAGAGAGTGCTCAATGCTCAGTCATAAACTTCAACAAAGACGACTGAAATATCAGTTACTTTTCCTCATCTACTTGTATGGGTTCTTCTTCTTCACACCTTTATATCTGACTTCAATATTCATGTACACTTCGTATTATATTAGGAACTAATTAAGCTTATCCCCACCACTGAAGTTGATAAGAACCATCCAGGGGTGATATAATCACTGAGATTATTGAAATTAATAATAATAAATTCATTCAAGTTGATGAGGGAAGTAGGGTCCTCCCTGATAGACATTGTATGGATTATTTGTGTATTGCTGCTGTCATTGCCTACTCATCACTTCAGCTCTTAATTAATCCTTAGCCCACATTTTTTTTTGTCTTATTTCCTTCCCTTATGAGCTAACAATACTGTTGGTATGGTCAGCAGTTTCACTAGCTTTTCTTAAAAAGTTTTAAAAATTTGTATTTCAGTTAGTTATTTGAGATTTAAAAAAAATATTGACCATGCCACAACTTTATATATAAATATAAATCTCTGAAATAGTGAATGTCTTGTCCATAATATATGGAGTCATCCACATAAAGATATACTAGTTTATTATACAATTATGAATTGGATTTTGAAAAAAAAAAAATTTAAAATCCTTGAGATCATCTAACTGAAAGTCTACACTTATAAATCCATGATATCAAATTGAGAAAGATATTAGCAAATATGTACTCTCAAAAATTAAAAGAAAAACTGATTTCACTAAAATTAATTATCTATTTACGGTATACACTTTTTCCTCATTATTATTATTCTAAAGAACACTACCAATTTGATTATGAGAATGTAGTAAGTGAGACATCACCATAGTGCCAAGATTACTACTTCGATCGTTCTCCATTTTATATATCATGTGACAAATCATTGAGCGACGTTTGTCGATCATCTTTAAGTATATAATAAAAAAACTAAAAGGAACAGCGATTTCATTAAAATTAATTATCCATTTAATGCTTTATGTTGATTTTTTGTTTTTTTCTCAATCTAAACTTCATTTTAAACTTGTTTTATTTTAAAATAAAATAAAATATTTAAGATAATGTATCTAATATTTTTAAAAGAGGCTTGATGCCTGAGAAACTTTTGATTTCCTGAATTACCTCTCTCACGTGTTTTGTATTTCAAAATTATCCATGAATATTGAAAGGTGGCACAATTAGACCTATCTTGATAACAAATTGAAGAAAAACTATAATTCATGAATCTTAACTTCCTAAATTACTTAGTTAAAATTTAATTTACTTAAATTCAAAACATTGCACTTCAATGTATATATTCAAATCAACTTAACTATTCACATACAATGTGAACAATTTATAATATATTAGATTACTTAAATTTGAAATTCATTACTTATAAGTCTACAGTCAAGTATGGAATGTATGATCTGATTTATTTCATTCATAGATTCGTACAATCTGAATGGTGTATAAATTATATGAGGAATGACAATTTTCATACACCTCGATCCTAGAAATACATCTAACAGTATGACAAAAAACACAAAATTAAAAACTCTCAGAATCAAATCAACCCACATTACCTTCGAAGGAGTTGTTATGGTGGATGAGGCTAGGCGTTTGACTGGTTGAGCCTGAGACAACAGATAGTATGATAAACGAAGAGTGTGATGGCTGGTCCTGGAGTGGTACTGCGATGATAGAAGACATGAGAGACAGAGAGATATCAGTCAAAGAGGATTACGCGTGGTAGATAAACGTGTTCAAACAAAATTAAGCAAAAATTTCATTAAAATGGATAAACCTAAAACAATCACCAATTAAAACCTCATATGATCTCAAAAGTTAAAGTTATTTGGTCAAACAAAACTCAAAAATTAAAGTACATCTTTTAAATACTCCATGATAATTAAGCATCTTCAAATTACAAGTCCTTATATATAAATCAAAACTTATATTTAAAATAAATCATATAATGTTCATTATTATTCAGAAAAAATAAATCGATGAGATGATATAGAATAAAACCGCAAGTGTTTATATAAAAATATATGAGGCACATAAAAGTTTACATAGCCTAAATTTTAATTCTCATAATTATTTTCAAATTTCTCAATCACGTGCTTCCACGTGTTTTTCTACTAATAATAATAAATGAAAAAGTTATCTAAGAATCATCTCATAATCATTTTTAATATTACAAATTATGAATGAAAAGTTATAATTCTTTGTAGCACGTCCTAGACATGCCACAGAATCATGATTAAATAAGATAAGCACGCAACTACTGAGTCACAGGCACTTCTCAAAGCCGCTGCGAAATAACAATTGCAATTTTGTCACGCAATAGTCTCACCCAACTGAACTCCATAAAATGTAGATATGTCTTCGAAGTTCTATATATCACGTAAGATTTATTCCCTCACGCTAAATATCCCAACCGAACTAAAGAAAGAAAAAAAATAATGTAGTCGACCAGACAATTTTGTAATTGTGGACAAGAGAGTAGAGTGAAGGTTAGGCAGAATACATGTGAAGTCATTGTTTGCATAATACATGTCAAGTCTAAGCTGTGCAATGTGCACATATCTTGGCAATCTGAATTAGACTGTATTAATTCAGTTGAACTCGACCGAACGTTTTAATACTCTTATGCATTTGTTGCATCACTGAATAAAAAATTAAAGGGTATTCTAAAAATCCACAATAAAATATTTAATATATTAAAAATGAGATAAGACTGAGAATCATTTTTAGACAATTTTATTCACTTATTATTTTATAATTTTTAAATCAGCATTTGAGTCCATTGATGGTGCATTATTAGTCAATTTTTATTTTTTACTTTTCTTATAATGGTGGTGTATATTTTTTACGAGGCCTTTTACTTTTTTTCTTCTTCTTAATTTGAATTTTATTTTATAGACTAAATAATATTTTAAGTAGATTAATTCTCCGGCCGTACCTTCTGCAGTCGTTATGCTCGATCGATCATGTTGGGACCAAAGAAAAGTAGAAGCCCCAGCCGTCTCAATGACATTCTAATTAAACTACGCGACCTCCAAAATCAACATCTACATCTCGTCGCTACCCTTTCAATGTTCATCTTCCCGCGTGAGGGTGATCAACGTTCTCGTTCATGAAGCCAACCACGTTGCTCATGGGAAGGTTACTTTGTTCATTAATAAATATATTAAAAAATTCCAGTTTCATGCCATCCAACGTGATGTCTATACTTCTGTCCCTCCTTAGGTGCACCATCTCCCCGATTGGACCATTAAAACCATATTTGCCAAGCCTGGCATAGCAGAGTCTTCTTCCTCCATACCTTTGTTTTCTGAAAGTATTTTAACTATCACTTCTGCTTACACGCCCTCGCGAAATTGTCCTCCCATAGCCTGGATTGATCATGTGGCTCAACTCTGTTATGTGTCCCATGTAAATGGACATTTCATTTGGGATGTTGCCTTAGACAGATGTGACCCTGATTACGACTCTGATGAGCCTATTTGGGATGAAGCGGATACTGATGATGAATTGTCGTATCAAAGGGTAGAAGTATGGACATCGCGTTGGATGGCATGAAATTGGCGTTCATAATTATTGATCCATTCGAGAGGCGTCAGTCTCGTGAAGAACCACCATGCTCATTATCATCAGAGTGATGGTGGGACGCTTGTTGGCGACAAGACAATTTGGTGGGCTTCTTGCGGATTGTAGGAGCCCTTTGATACCACGATTCATCATCAGTGTCTGCTTTATCCCAAATAGGCTCATCACAGTCGCAAGTAGGGTCGCATCTGTCTGAGGCAACATCCCAGATGAAATGTTCATTTACATGGGACACATAACAGGGTTGAGCCGCATGATCAAACCATGCTATGGGAGGACGGCTTCGCGAGGACGTGTAAGTAGGAGTGATAGTAAAATACTTCCAAAAAAGATAGGTCTGGAGGAAGAAGACTTTCATGTGCCAGGCCCGGCAAATATGGTTTTAATGGTCCCATCGGGGACACGGTGCACCTGAGGAAAAATAAAATATGTTTTTAGTTTATTTTTCATGAAAGATTAAAAAAATAGTATACCAAAAATATGAAACTAAAAAATGTATCCTAGACTGTGCGTGTATGTTCTTCTAACATAAATAACTTATTTTGAGAAATTCTGGGGAGTAAGATTTATAAAAATCAAAATATTATTTTCTAATTTTATTTATAAATAAATATATTTTATTAAATTTTTATATAAATAGATAAAGAAACAATCAATATATAAACATATATATCACGTGCACTGCACTTGTAACTTAACGAGTTAGCTTTAAAAGTGTACAAATGACCTTAATATAGTAATTAACAATTTTTGAACACTTTAAGATGATTTTTCATAACCCTAAATTTTAGGTAACTTCTTATTTTTATATTTAAATAAACATTTTACTTTTTATTTTAATATTGGAATAGAATCTTTATTATTTTTCGCTGGTAGATATCCATCCGCATTTTTTAAATTTTTTTCTGGAAACTTATAGATTTGTTCTCTTGTATTTGATTTTTTTGAACTTGTTCATTTTAATTAATTTTGATAATAACTGTTTTCTAGAAATTATTAATTTATTAATATTTCAAATGGCATGCTAGACCCCACTACAAATATACTTTTTCACAATGCTCGTAAAAAAATAGACACGACGAAGCTAAGTAAATCCGTCGTCTAAAAGTAAGTAACATTTTTTTTGTCCTTTTACGATGCTGGGTCGAACCCCCGTCATATTAAAAGATATAAAATACATTAACATGATGGATTCTCGACATCACGTCATATCAAATCAAAAATATCATTGAATTAACACGATGGGGCTTAGATATTGATAATCTTTGTTTAAAAAGTTCGTGAAAAATGACTTTTGTAGTAGTGAGTGTAAATGTTTAATAATTGTTAACGTTGATAGTGGTTTCATCCATGTCAACATAACTAGATATTGATTGTTTGTATGTATATAGACATTTATTGATTATTGATGTCGATAATAGTTTCATCCACGTAAATGTATTAGATATTGGTTGTTTGTACTTGTATGTATAAGGGCGAGTGCATAGGTAAAGGAGGGGAGTAATTGCCACCCTTTCATGTTGTAGTTTTTTAATATTATATAGAATGATGTATATAAATGGTATAAATTTAACAAATAATTTACTATTTACACCATTTTAATTTATGAAATTGTAAAATTGTACGCTATTGCCCCTCTCAAATTCATAAAATTACCAAAATTTTATATGAATGTCCCCTCAAAATGTAAAATAACCAAATTGTATATTATTTATTTCATTCAAAATTTCAAAATCATTAAATTGTTTGAAATACTTTATTAATTTATTATCATGTCAAATATCATAGGATTTGAAAAAAGAAATTGACCTTCTTCTATAAAACTCCCGGCTCGTCCCTATGCATGTAGATATTTATTAGTTATTGGTGTTCATAGTGGTTTCATCCACGTCAATATAATTAGATATTGATACTAATTTGTTTATCTGTGTAAATATTTATTGATTAAATATGTTGTTCATAATATCATTCATGTAAATGCAATTAAATATTAATGATCTTTGTGTAAATATTCATTAACTATTGATGTTGATAGAGGCTTCATCCATGTCAATGTAATTAGATATTGATCATCATTGTTGTATGTGTGGTGTTTTTTTAGTTTTAGAGTGAGAGAGAATTGATTTAGTGTATTCCAGGGTAGATATTTAAAATGTCATGTTTAGAGGATTCGATTTTGTTGACGGATAAAGCTCGAAGGCGAGATTAGGTCAACAATGTGTCTGCTCCACTTCTCTCTCCACACATGCAATGGGCAACGGTAAAGTATGAGACCAGGATGAGAGGGGGAGGTCTCATTATTACCCTTCTGAAGCTTAAGTCAGTAAGGGGAATATGAGAGTAAAATAGAGAATTAGTTGAAAGTTTTTGCATACCTCTCAAAGTGTATGTACTAGGGAATTTATAGTGGGAAGTTGACCTTGAGGCTGAGTTGGTCTCAGTATGGCAGAAGGCTTCTCCTCCAATTGGGTGTCTTCTCATACCAACACTCGACTCTAGGCTTCTCCGATTAGCTTGGTGTGATATGAGGTAACATGTGATGATATCGGGTGTCAGGACAGTCTATCCTCGTACCCCGGAATGTACTTCCTCAACTCCATTGGACCGACCACGTTAAATACTTATGATGATACCTTGTTGGGTGTAGGTTGACTGACTCCTTGGGTAGTGAGCTTCATGCTTTTTCTTATACCCTCATTCCTGATTGGTCTAGATGTATTTAATGTACATGATGACACCGTATAAGCTTCTTGCTTATCCCATGACCCTATTTGAGTTGAGGTGGGAGATTACCCGCCCATGAGTTCCTCTTCATGCGGAAACTCTCTATTCTGGGACTTAGTCATAGCATGAGTTGGTTTACACGAACACCATCTACGACCCTCGAGGGTATTGAAATGTTTGGCCTGGGGCTGATCTCCAAGGTCGCCTCAAGGCCCTATACAAAGAGTTGCGCTCCAACCTCGAGAGGATCCGAGGCGCTAGGCCTCGAGGCGCATCCTCATGCTTAGGCCTCAGGCTCCCCTGGTGGTGGCCTCAGGGTTCTCCCGAGGGGTTGTCTCGAGACTCTCTAAGGGGTTCATCCTCAGGTTTGGGGGACTCAAAAAGCCCAGTCTTGAGAGTGTTTCAATATGTTCTAGGATCCTTAAAAATTTTACTCGAGAACCTGGAAAGTCTCTGGTCGCATGATTGCGTCCTTAAACATCTTTTACATATGCCTGAAAAATGGGTATAATAGTTACCCCTCGGCTTCCAAGTATGAAGTCAGCTTAAAACTTTGGAAGTCGTCATGATCAAATTTGTGTTTATTTTCTTTTTACTAATTTTATTCCCTTATGTTTTAGCAAAAGCCTTCCAAAGGGTTCTCTATTTGTAATAGAAAGAGTGAGACATAATTGGAGCTGGAGTTAAAGCTGAATACACAACCATTTTTTACTTTAACTTTATGTTACAAAGCATGAAGTAAGTAGGATTACTGTTGGGTTGCAGCCGAACTCCATACTTTAAGTTCACTTCGATGGGGTTTCGAAGAGCTCGGAGTAAGTATGGCTGCTAGGTTACAGTCGAGGCAAGTCGCTGGGGTGCGACTTCCGTTAATTGCCATGGGGTTCAGTCGAGTTCCATCTTTGAGTTCACTTTCGACTGGGTGTCGAAGAGCCTAAAGTAAGTAGGGTTGCTAGGTTGCAGCCAAGGTGAGTCGCTGGGGTACAAATTCTGTTAGTAGACATGCGTTTCAGCTGATTTCCGTACTTTGAGTTCACCTCGAATGGGTGTCGAAGTGCCGAAAGTTAGTATGGCTTGCTAGGTTGCTGTCGAGGCGAGTCGTTGGGGTGTGACTTCCATTAATTTCCGTAGGGTTCGGTTGAGTTCTATACTTTGAGTTCACTTCGATTGGGTTTCGAAGAACCCAAAGTAAGTAAGGTTGCTAGGTTGCAACTGAGGCGAGTCGCTTGAGTGCAATTTTCGTTAATTGTCATGGGGTTCGGCTGCTAAGTTACAGTAGAGGCGAGTCGCTGGGGTGCGACTTCTGTTAATTGCCATGGGGTTCAGCCGAAATCCATACTTTGAGTTTACTTCAACTAGGTGTCGAAGAGCCAAACCAAGTAAGGCTACTAGGTTACAGTCGAGGCGAGCTAGGGTACCACTTCTGCCAATTATCGTGGGGTGCGGCCGATGTCTATACTTTGAGTGATTTGGTGGCTTTAGAGAGTAATGTACCTAGAGTCTCTTCAGATGACTTAGCTGAGAGTGAGGTTGGGGTCACTTCTGATGACTTAGGAGAAGTTGAGCTTATTATTACCTCAAATGGCTTAGATAAGAGTGAGTTAAGGGTCACCTGAAATTACTTAGGTGAGGGTGTTCCCATGGTCTTCTAGAATGACTTAGCTGTGGTTGGGATTAGCTCAGATAACTTCATTGAGATAATGTTTAGAGTCACCTTTAATGACCTAGGTGAGGGTGACTTTGGGGTCACCTAGGATGACTTTAAAGAAGATGAGTTCGGTTCACCTCAGCGACTTTGGTGAGGTTGAGATTTGGGTCACTTAAGGTGACTTATATAGGGGTGAGTTTAAGGTCACCAGTGAAGATGGGCCTCAAGTTACCTAAGATGGCTTAGGTGGGGGGTGATCTTGGGGTCACCAACAAGGATATAGACCTCATGTCGCATTAGGTGGCTTATGTGAGGGTCATATTGGGATCACAAAAAAGGATAGTCCTCAGGTCATATGAGGTGGCTTATGTGAGAGTTATCTTAGGGTCATCAACAATGATAGGCCTCAAGTCACATAAGGCGGCTTATATGAGGCCGATCTGGGGTCATTAGTGAAGATAGGCCTCTTGTCAATTAAGATGGCTTAGGTGAGGCTGATCAAGGTCCACCAATGAAGATAGGCTTCAGGTCACCTAAGATGGCTTAGGTGGGGCTGATTTGGGGTTACTAGCGATGATAGGCATCAGTCACTTAAGAGGCGTACGTGATGCTGATATGGGGTCATCAGGGAAGATAGGCTTCATGTTACCTAAGATGGCTTAGGCGAGGCTGATGTGAGCCACCTTGAGGATGGCCTCGGGTCACTTAAGGTGGCTTAAGTGAGGTTACTATTTAGATCATTAACGAGAATTGCCTGGGGTCACCCACGACATGAGCCTTTTGGTAATAGGCGAGCATGAGTCTTGGATCACATAACGTGGCTTATGTGAGGCTGAGCTTGGGGTCACCTAAGGTCGTTAGGTGAGGCTACGCTTAGGGTCACCGGCGAGGATGGGCATGGGGTCGCCTAAGATGGCTTAGGTGAGGGTAAGCTTTGGGTCACCTTCGAGAATGGGCTTCGGGTCACCTAAGGTAGCTTAAGAGAGGCTACGCTTAGGGCCAGCTCTGATAAGCAGACAATGTTGTCTTTCTCATAATGATTTGGTGAATTTTTCCCATATTTTATTCTTCTCATACTATTTTTGTTTTAAGTTCATCTGAAAAACATTGCTTTTATGGTGGTCACTTTACTAGTTTCCCCCTAATTTGATACGAACAAATTTTTGGTGGGATAAATTGAATATAAGATCGGTGACCAAAAACAATTGATGAGGTTTTGGGAGAACGAGCTCAAGCACCTCAATGAATTCTACAATTAAGCTAGGGGTTACCTAGGATGACATGAAAAGATGAGTCTCGGGCCACCCTCTGTATGATGAAGTTAAGCCTCAGCCGAGTAGGGGACCTCATTAGCTCGAACATGCCTCATATCACCTATTTACTCTCAGAGCTATTTGATCGTCGCGCTTGGGCTTATATCATCGTCCACCATATCTTCGACATTAATTTGCCCCCTATTTTTGTTGAGCACCGTGCGAAGGTCCTCAGGGTTGTTAGGGTGTGCAAACCCGTGGTCATCTGGCGCTTGTCCCAGTGGTCTGGGCTCGTTTTTCCATCTCCTCTTCTATGTCCTCCTCTGGGTCATGGTTCCCAACAAGAGGGGCTCGGTGTTGATGGTTAAGGGCTTGGACTTGCCTCCATAACTCGGTAATCTCCTCTCGTTGGGTTATGTTCTTTCTTCAGACATTGACCCTCTTAACAGGTTGGGGCACATGGAGTGGCACTTCCGAGGCCTCTTTTGGATGGGACAAAGGAGCAGGGACCTAACTAGATATCATTATGCTATTGGATCTCTGACTAATTTTTGAACTCTTTTGGTGGAAGCTACGAGGTAAAGTATGTTTTACCCTTTCGTCTCCACAGATGGCGCCCATTATTGACAGCTAAATCTCAGAGGCGAGATTAGGTCAGCATTGTATCTGTTCCACTTCTCTCTCCACACCTGCAATGTAGGAAGGTAAAATAGGAGACCAAGATGATATGGGGTGGTCTCCTTTTTACTCTGAAGCTTAAGTCGATAAGGCGAATATGAGAGTAAAATAAAGAATTAGTTGAAAGTTCTTACGTACCTCTCAAAGTGCATTTACTAGAATATTTATATCGGGAAGTTGGCCTTGAGGCTGGGTTAGTCTCACTACAATATGAGGCTTATCCTCCAATGGGATGCCTTCTCAAACCAACCCCTGGCTCTAGGCTTTTCTGATTGGCTTGCTAGGATATGAGGTAACATGTGGTGGCCTCGGGTGTCAGGATAGTTTGTCCTCGTACCACACAATGTACTTCATCGTCCCCTATTGGACCATCACCTTAAATTCTTATGATGACACCTTGTTCGGCGCATGTCGACTTACTCCTTGGATAGTGGGCTTCATAATTTTTCTACACCCTCATTCATGATTGGTCTAGGTGTATTTAATATATATGATGACATTCTATAAGCTTCCTCCTCGGCTTAGGAGCCCTATATAGATTGAGGCGGGAGATTCCCTCTTTGAGTTCCTCTCTAAGTGGAAACTATCTCTTCTAGGACTTAGTCAAAGCACGAGTCGGTTTACACGAACACCATCTACAGCCCTTAAGGGCCCTGAAATGCTTGGCTTGGGTTGGTCTCCAAGGTCGGCTCAAGACCCTTTAAGAAGATCCAAGGCACTGGGCCTTGGAGTGCTTCCCCGTGCTTAGGCCTCAGGATCCCCTAGTGGTGGACTCCGGGTGCCCCCGAGGGGATGCCTCGGGTTGCCCCCGAGGGGTGGTCTTGGGTCTCCTTGTGGGGTTCAGCCTTGGGTTCGGGGGACTCGAGGCGTCTGGTCTTGAGACTATTTCAATATGTTCTAGGATTCTATAAAATATGACTCGGGAACCTGGAAAGTCTCGGGTTGCATGATTGCGTTCTTAAACGTCTTTTACATATGCCCCGAAAATGGGTATAATAGGTTTAATGTCAAATTAGTTTTTTGAAGCACGTATTTTAAGCAAATAAAACAATAAAGAAATGATATTTAGGTTACTCATCTAAAATTTCTATATATTTGAATTTATAATTTTGAAAATACTGACAGAAATTTAAAATTTTGATAGAAACTTAAATTTATTTTCGTATTTTTTTATTTTCTTAAATTTTTTATTTTAAATTAATTTTGATAATTATTATTTGTTCTAGAATCTAATGTTTGTCCCCGTGATAATTATTCATAGTTATTACCTTGACACTAAATAATTATTTGACCCAATGCTTTATTTCTATCTTAGTGGATCCTGATTCGACATTAGTAATATATTATTTTCCCTTAATAATCGAATATTTTTGTGTAAATACTACATATTTGATCTTATCCATTAATTTTCTTTGTAAAGCATTTGTATGTGACTTTTTTAGTCTGCCGTCAAATCCCATAATTATGAGGATATGCGGTGGAAACTATCAAGTTGGATACGATATGGATAGAGTGAATTTCCAGTGGGGCAGTGAATTGCGTAAAGATCAGAAAGAAAACCAACAGTGAAAATACTATGTTAGGTCGATATTGATACTGATAGACGAAAGCTAGGGGTATCTAATAATTAATATTTTATTAATACTTTGAGAGATATTTTTTATATTTTTAAGAAGTTGTAAGAGAGAATAAGATTTGCTAAGATTAGTTGAGATTTAATTTAGGAGAGAGAAAGAACTTTCAGTGATTTGAGAGATATTTTTGGTCATTGCAATTTTAGTTATGTTGTAAAAAGAAATAGTTTATTTGGGAGAGATGATGCCTTTTTTAAAATTATAATTTATGTGATTTAAATTCTTTTTTTTGTTGGTATTGATTCTTAATAATCTAAATATATAATGAATGGTATTTATGGTATATGAAACTAGAAAAATCTGGATAAATTTTAAATATGTTATCTAATTAGCTACTACGATTTTGCCCAGTTATATAAAACAATTTTGCTTATAAATTTAAGTTGTTTTCATTAAGTAATTTACACTAGGTTGACAGTTTATTAACACTCATTTGATAAGTAGTAAATAATTACTTGCCTCATTTTATTGAGATATTTGTTCGGTAATATTTTATTTTATACGATAGCGTGTATAATTTATAGAAGCTCACTGTTGCAACTTTATGTTATTCTACACCCTATTCTACTCGACGTGAATTTTCTCTTGTTCTCACTTCTAGGCCCTTTGCCTTCTATCTCCTGGTTGGGAGCGTGCAAAATTTCACTGCACCAACAAACTCGAACCGAATTTGAGCAGTTTGGCCAGTTATATATATATTGTTCCGTTCGATTTGACATTATTAAAAATAATTGAAATTTCAGTTTAGCTTTAAAAAATTTAAAATTTATTAAATAGAACGATTGAACATTGTTAAAACAGCGTCCTTTTATATCTAGATTTATACAATTACTACTCCCCCAAATGCCGTTAGATTTTTTGTTTTTTTCTCTCATCATGATCCTTTTTGAATTTGTTGGTTCTTTCACGCCGCGCCTCACCTCACCTCTCATTGTCTTGCCTAACCTCAAGCTCTCTCTTTCATTTATGTCGAGCTCGATCTATCTCCATCTTCATCGAAGATGAAGTCGAGATTCCTCTTAATATGTTGAAGGTCGAGCTCCCTCCATCTCTTTCGAGCTCCCTCGATCTCTCTCGGCTCTCACTCAGTCCTCTGTCAAAGTAATAAATATTTTTTTATTATTCTGTACAAACATTGGGTTTTAGTTTTGGGGGTGTTGTTGCCCAAAATTCGGCCAAGACCCAACAATGATCAGTTGCAAAATTTATACAGAAGGCCCGTTGAACAAGAAAGATCCAAGTACCTGTCCACCCTAATACTGAAGGGAACTCACACTAAATTAGTGATCCATATGATGTGCTGCCCAATGGAAAAACTCCTACCCAAGGAAAACACCCGTTAGGCCGAGCCCAAGAAAGAAAATAGAGGGAAAGCCCCGAACCCCAAGATGACCAAATGTGGTCCGTAGCAAGTAATACGGAGGTGAACCAAACACAGAAAGAAAAGGAAGAAGAAGGCGAGAGAGGGAAACAGAGAGAAGGGGGACATCGATGACCAGGCCACGAGAAGCCATGGACAAAGCAAAAAACCATATTGGCTTGGCAAAAAAGAGAACAACGCATGAGATAATACTGTTCAATCTAGGTTGTTGGATCAAAAAGCAATGACTCATATCAACTTAAAAAGAGAGAAAATGTTTTATTCAATGACCGTAGATAAAAACACCTCTACTCATATACTGATCCTAATTGTTTCTTTACTGCCTTCCGTTAGAGATCCCTCAACTTTCATCATCAATCACAGACTCTATCCTTCGATTTTACCCTCTAATACCTGTTAAGTTGGTCACATGACCAACTTCTTCCCAAATTTATCCTTGTTTTTTCAGTCTTCTTCATTATCTAACAAAAACCATCATTAATTTTTCCAAAACTTTCACAAGACCTAAAATAAATCCTTATTCCCAATCTCTTAACAAAACATTCTCTCTTTCTTCTCTTTGTAATTTCTTTAAGGACTACTTGAGGTGTTCAAAACCAAACTAAACCGATTGAACGAACCGAATAAAAAATGATCGGATAGGTCGGTTCTTTATATGTACTCAATTCGGTTCAGATTTTTTATAGTCTTCGAACCAAATCGAAACATTAAATTAATTTTTTTATTTTTTATATATAATTTTATATAAACCAAACTAAAATAAATTGTTTAATATATATTTCAATAATATTATTTAAAAATTATTTTTAATTAATAATATTGAATCGAAGAACGAAATCAAAACTCATAATTCTATTCGATTAAATTTTATTCGATTAAATTTTATTGTTAGAACCGAAATTTTAGTTTCATTTTTCACTAAAAAACTCATGACCCCTCAGTACTACAAACATTTAGGACCGTCAAAATGTACCATTATCTTTAAAATCTTACGGCAGTACGCTCTTTACTTTCAAGACCACTCCTACTAGGAATTCCGTTTGATAATTTAATATCCACCGCCTCGTGATTTCAATCAACTAGTTTTATTTTCTCAATCTTCTCCTCATGTTCTCCCTCTTTCTCGCTCTCTATACTGCTCTCTCTTCCTTTCTTCCGCTGTTTCTCTCTCTTGCTCTCTTGTCAATCGGTGGAGTTCAGTGGGTGAAAAAAAACATTGAGCCCATAAAACAGAAAAGGAAATAAAACTCTACAATGAATAAAGATAACATCAGCAAGGAAAAGCCCTAAAGAGGCCTAGAAATTGAAGTGGCGACTAAAGTGAAGAAGCTTCAACGGCGAAAGTGAACCTTCAATGGTTGAAGAAAAAAGAACAGTGGGGAGCTTTGAATTCACCCTTAAAATGAGCCCACGATTGCTCCATTTTTTCCACTATGTAAGTGCTTCAAACCCTAGAATTTGAGACCCGATCCTTACAAGACCCAACAAATTCCCTTCAAATCTGGACGAAATCCACCTCGCTAAACCTTGCAATGGTTTAACCTCTAATCTCCAAGGTGCCACGAGCAACAATGGCCGGCCGTAATTACAAGCTTTCCTTCAACAATCTCTCTCCGCGACTTTATTTCCTCCTTTCTCACCAACTGTACCATTTCGATTCTGTTTAAGAAAAGCCCAAGGCTTCCATTGAAGCTCCACTTTGCAAGAAAAGGAGAAGGTTTCTTAATTAGAAGAAAATTTTAGCATGAGATGAAGGGGGGGACGCGAAGAGTAGGTTTTTTTCTCCTCTTAATCGAGTTCCACTTTGCAAGGTTATGGTGGGTATAAGGTTGGTTTTTTTACTAAACTAAACCTTAGATAAATCATTTTTTGAAATTAGACCCTTTTTTAGTTTTGAAATTACACCCGTAACCCACATTTCCTTCATTTTTCTTTCGTATGAAGCCTTTCTTACACATTGACCCACATTTTCTCACTTCATCTATTTCTCACTTTTCAAAAATCCATTTTCTTATAAACTCAACTTCATTTTTTATTTATTCATCCTTCATTTACTTTATGATTTATAATTTTCTCATTTTTTTTAAAATTAAGGTTGAGAGTTAAAGGGTTTTGCCTAAAGTATACCATTGAAAAACTTAATTTATTAAAACATACCTCAAGCCTATTTTTTGCTGAACTATACTCTAAGCCCACCATTCACTTAAAATAAATCTATTAAGTTACTAGATTGCCCTTTCAATTCCAAACCCCTAGCACACACTCTCTATCTTCATCTCTCTCGTGCCAAACTTTTGTTTTACACTTTCTTCCTCCTCGAACCAGCTTTTCTCATGCTTCATTGCTTCATAATTTTATATTTTCTCATTTTTGAAAATTTGGGGTTGAGAGTTAATATTATAATTTTGTTTTTAAAATTTTGGGTGAAAATTTTGGCCAAAAATTTAGTAAGTTTTGTTAATTTTTGCTTCTGCATAGATTTGAGAGAGAGAAAATGTGGAGACAGATAAAACCTTGAAAATATTTTTAAAACTAATTTTTAGTTAATAATCACGAGCCAGAAATGGGTGCACGATGCCCGTGTGACTATCTTGTCGTCTACACGATGAGTACACGACGCTCATGTAACCATCTTGTTCGTCATTATTAATTAAAAAATATTTTTAAAAATATTTTCAAATGATAATATTATTTGAAAGTTTTTTTTAAATTATTTTGATTTTAAATTATTATTTCAATAATATCATTTGAAAATATTTTTAATTAATAATGGCGCATCGTGTAGTCTACAAGATGGTTACATGGGCAACGTGTAGACTACAAGATAGTTACACTTGCATTGCGTACCCATAGTGTAGTCTACAAGATGGTTACACGAGCATCGTGTACCTACTGTGTAAACTACAAGATGGTTACACAGGTATCATGTACCCATCGTGTAGACTACAAAATGGTAATACGGGAATCGTGTAGTCTACAATATGGTTACACGGACATCATGTACCCTTCGTGTATACTACAAGATGGTCATACTGCCCTCGTGTATCCATTATGTAGACTACGAGATGGTTACACGGGTATTGTGTAGACTACAAGATGGTTACACGTGCCTCGTGTACCCATCTTGTAGACTGCAAGATGATTACACGGGCCTTGTGTACCCATTTTTAAAAATATTCTCTCTCTACCGTCTCTCTCTCTTTACGTTCTTTCTCTACATTATGTCTCTCTCTCCCTACGTTCTCTCAATCACAAATTGAATCTTTGAATCAAACTGAATCATTGAAGTAAATCAAGTCTTAAAAATTGATTGGGCATTGAAAGCTAAAATCAATCAAACTTAGAACAATATCGAAATGCATAAAACAAAATTAAAATCGACTGAGCATTGAAAACTAAAATCGAAATCAACAAAACCAAATCTCAAATGGCTGGGCATTGAAAACTAGAATTGACTCAAACTAAAATCGAATGGGCATTGAATTAGATCTCAAAGAGAGTAAACGAGGATGACGACGACTGTGAACATTGACGAAAAAGGCCTGCCTTTTGCATCAGTGATGAACAGTGAGGACGACGACGACAGTGAACAATCATGACGAGGGCCTGCCTTTTTGCAAATAAGATCTCAAACCGTCTGCATAGGCGATGAACAGTGACGATGACAGTGAAAAGGGCCTGCCTTTTCACAATCTCGAGCTGGGTTTTGGTCTTCGGTTTGAGTTTTTGCTTTGCAAAGAAGAGAGAGAGAGAGAAAGAGCAGCAATAAAGAAAGAGAGGGAAATAGAAGGGGCCAGGGTTTGGAATTCGTGAAGCGTAGTCTAGTAACTTCACATACTTATTTTGTGGGTTAGGGATATAGATTAACCAAAATTAGTGAGGGAGTATAAAATAGTAAATTGAGATTTCTAGGGGTGTACTTTAGACAAAAACCTAAAAATAATAGTCAAGGGTACTGGTGCAAGGTTTTGAAAGTAATGATATGTTTTAGCATGAAAAAATCGCACTGAACCGAACCGAACCACACTTATATATACACCTTTATAATTTGCCATAATTTCCCCTTATCCTCACAACTCACACTCTCACACTCACTCGCTGACCTAACCCCATCTAACCTCGAAGGACAGCACGAGAGACGAGAAAGGCGACTGCTCTCGACGATGGATGAGTGGCACCTGCTTTGCTTGGCTGCTCATAATGATGAAGGAGTGGCACCTACTCTGCTCGACTTTTTGTGCGATGAAGGAGTGGCACCTGTTCGCTCGACTGCTCGACGACGAATGAGAGATTTGTTTGCTCGACGACGAAGAGGAGATCTAGTTTGTTTCTTAGTAGATGTTTGATTTTTAAATGAATGCGTTTTCAATTAAAGTTAGTACATCTGGACGATGTGAGTATTTTTTTCGTTTGATTTTTTTCCTTATGTAATAATTAATTGTCACGTTATTCTTCATATAAAAAATTCGCTTTACTCTGAATTTCAATCAATCTTGCTTTAAAAATGACTTTGATGCATTGTTGGGTAGTTTAGGTTGGAAGTATGTTGCAGAAGCAATTTTACTATGTATGAGATGCTTGAAAGAAAGAAACGTATCAATGGTGATTTTTCTACCTATCTTATGTAATTATGACTAACATTTACCTATATTTTATATGAAGCCTGAATACTTCTTGTATACACAATGAGAAGTCACTAGTATTAATTTATGTTTTTGGATTTTGCATTTGATTTGCATATGTTTTCAACCTGAGCACAATATGTCTCAGTCATCTGTATATATTTTAATCTGCCAATTCATGATTGTGCAACTTTTCGAAAGAGTTCCCTTAGGTCCGGTATCAAGGAGCTTACAACTGACAGAGTTCCAGTTTTCTTTTGTAAGTCTATGAGGGTAGAATATAGATCACCAATTACTTCTCAGTACGTTGTTGGTTAGTCTTTTTTATTGAACAATCAGTTAGTTTGACATCTTAATACTAGGAAGTAGATAGATTGAGAAAAGTAGGTATCTATTTGTTTCGAAAAGATTCTAGTTTCTCATTTAATCACATCTAAATAATTGCTCGGCAGTTCTGCCAGATATTCTGCATGGTAATTTAATACTTGCACTAACACACGCACACACACGATGACCTAACTGAACTTTGAAGATAGAAGGCAGTCTCCCAACTCAGTGTCATTTTGTGAGACTAGCATAGTTTGAGTTGTCCTGAAAGTATTTGCTTTACAGAGCATCTGATTTTTTGTCATTTTTAGTGACAATGCAAAAATTAGCTCATTATTTGTTCTTTCAATATCTAGAAAAGAGGGCTTATCACCTTGTGAAGTAACTGCAATATGAAAACAAAACTTCATGGAAATTTGTCTTTGGGAGTTGGGTTAAGTGAAACCCCTTTTTATAGTGTTTGCTAGGTGAGGGTGAGATTGGGCAACTTTCTTCTCTTCTATTCTCCGCCAGAATCAATAGGTGATAGGAGTATCTGCTCCTTCTAGTTTTCTTGGGAAGTTCAACAATGGCTATCTGTATTTTTGGAGTCTATGAATGATTAAGCATAAGTAGCCTGAAGTCACTGAATGATTGAGCATTTGCAGCCTGGTGTTTTACTGAAATGGCTATCATGTTTCTCACGTGTTATTCAATGCGGTATTGGAGAATGCTTGCAGTGAACAAGGGGCAAGGATGTCTGCCATGGATAGATCTAGCAGAAATGCTGGAGAGATGCTTGATCGACTCACTTTAACTTATAATAGATCTCTCTCTCTCTCTCTCTCTCTCTCTCTCACACACACACACACACACACACACACACACACACACACACACACAAATTTCAATAGCTTGGTTGATTGCACTGTTACTTGAATTTTTAGATAAAGTTGTAGCATATTTTAATATCTTGACTTGTAAATCTAAGTACTTGTCATTAATTTAGTTAATTTTTATCTCAACTAATCTTTGTTGATGTCATTATTTGTGATAGAACTCGACAAGCATCTATCACCACAGAATTGATCAAAATTATATCTGGAGCATCTGCACTGGAGGGCTAAAAGTGAAGTCTACTGCTCATTTGATTTGAAAGGCGTCAAAATAAGATGTTTATGAAGGTTATGTTGAAGTTGGTGATATTGAACTTTTTGTTGTTGTTGAGCAATGTTAAATAATTCACCTAATGTTTGATTCTGTTTATGAGAATTACATATAATTGAGATTTTAGTTGATTTCTAGAGTTCTTTCATTTTCCTTTGTCTACTACCCTAACATTCATCATAAATGACTCAGATATTTGAGGAGCTTCTTTCTCATTGATCCCCACTATGTTAGCTATTTTAATATTTATCGTTGAAGACTTATATGAATGACCGTAGGACAAAACTGTAAAATCAAACCGAACCGAACCGGTTTGGACTGTTCGGTCCAGTTCAGTTTACGTTGAATCGGTGGTTCAGTTTGGTTATGATATTTAAAAAATGATATTTGCGGTTCGGTTCCAAAAACACCCCTAAACTTAGCCGTGTCGAACCGATTACACCCCTAAGCATACCCATAAAAAATCCACATGATGGTCATGCGTGCCCCTTCTATATTATTATTTTTTACGAAATTGACGATAAAGGTGATCTTGAAAGAAAAATAAACATAAGGGATATTGATGCAAGATTTTAAAGATAAAAGTATATGTTGCTATCAACTTAAAATATCACGAGGTGATAGCTTACTTAGCTTAATTTGCCGTTTTAAAAACCGCATTACAATTTGGGTTTTTTGCAAGACTATACCCCAAGAAAAAACATTTACAAAATTATACTCCACTAATTTGTGCACTTTCTAATCCCTGACCCACCTCCCTTCACTTTTTTCAAATTTTTCCCCAATGCCCTTCTTACACAGTGTCCAATCAAATGTCAAAGTCAATTCTCACTCAACACTCTACCTCTCTATCCATCTCTATCACCCTCATTTTTCCTCCTTCATTTTTCATTTCTCCTACTTCTTCATCATTTCTTCTTCTTGTTCTTCCTTCTGCAATACTAGTTTACTTTCATCGTCTTCAAGGATAGCTTGCAGGTATGAGTTTTGTTTTTTTTTTCTTGGAAAGCTTGAAGTTTCATGGGTTTTTTTGTTCATGAGTCTCCTAGCATTTTTGTTCAAACAATAACATTCATGATGTTGTTTGAAGTTCATGGAGTGTATAAGATGACTACAAGATGATCGTGTAGTGTACTTAAGGACTACACGTGTACCACACGACCCTCGTGTAGCCATCGTGTACACTTCACGCAATGTACACGCTACTTGTGTAGATCTAGTGTACACTACACTACAAGAGCATAATGTAGTGTACCTAGAACTTCTCTTGTAGACCACGATGCACTACAAGAGCAGCGCGTAGCATCTTATACACTACAAAAGGATTACACTATCAACGTGTAAGGTCATCGTGTATTGTACATGATGGCCACAAGATGATCGTGTAGTCTTCGTGTACAATACACGATGACACTATGTGATGTTCGTATAGTCATTATGTACACTACACGATTACCGTGTAGTCCTCTTGTAGTTCACTACAAGAGCATAATGTAGTGTACACGAGCACTACAAGGATCGTGTAGTGTACACGAGGACTACACGATCGTACACTACACGATAGTGTACACGATGGTTATGCAGTCCTCGTGTACACTACATAATTTCTACACGATGATCATGCAGTCATCGTGTACACTACATGATTACTACATGCATGCCTTATGTATATTACAAGATGATTACACGATCATCCAGTAATATTCCATTTCATTATGTAGTCTCCTTCTACTGACTTCCTTCATTGATGTATATACAGATATGTCTAAAGATCAAATTTTTGTAATCCATGATGGAGATTGGGTGAAAAATGGTTCAACATGGTCTTTTAATGGAGAGAAAACAAAATTATTGGAGATATCAACTAACTGTTCTTACCACGAGCTATCAGACATATTACATGAAGAACTCCAAATAGACCCCTCAAAGTATGATATGTCCATCAAATTCCTTTATAGAACTCATGTCCCCTACCTTGTTGCTGAAATTTTAAATGATAGAGATCTACAGTTCTTTGTTAAAGTGAACGGATTATAATCACTTAGAAGCTCACTATTCGTGAGTACCAAGTCAAATTTTTTTCCATCTCAAAGCTGTGTTCTGCAAACCACAATGTCACAACAATCTCTGGTTCCTGAAACTACTAAATTTTATCAAAGATAGATTACTGAGACAACAACATGACATCAACCTTTGCATGAAAGCATTAATCACTTTGAGAGTGATTATCCTTTTGAAAGGAACTATCATTATGATGTTGCTTTTTGTCATGACCTTGACGAGGATAATGATGATTTTGAGGATGAGGAAGTTGATGTTGATGATGATGAGTTTGATCAGGAGGCGTATGATCACGCTAATCGTGTAGATGACAATGATGAAGCCATCCGTGGAAATGACCATACAACAATTTTATACTTAAATATTGGTCCTGAACTTGAGACCACTTGTTCTTTGCCATCACAATCTGATTTAAATGAACAATGTATCAGGTCTAGTGAGCAATAAGCTAATTTAAATCAGATTGTATCGGACACAAGAAATACGGATGAGTTGTATAGCGATAAAGCCGAGGTGGTTATGATTTGTCATATGATGGCCATCCGGAGAAATTTTGAGTTTCGGATCTTCAAGTCATCACATTCATCGTTGGTACTTATATGTGTTGAGAAAACATGCACATGGAGCTTACAGGCTTTGAAACTAAAAACTATTCATTCTTCAAAGTTATAAAGTTCATCAATGCGCATACATGCACATTTGAAGTATTAAGATATGAACACCATCAGGCTACATCCACATTCATTGGTCACACTATAAGGTCCAAATACATGGGTGTTGGACGTGTAAATAGGCCAAAAGACATAATTGAAGATGTTCGACTTGATCTTGGTGTCAACATAGGTTACTATAAGGCATGGAGGGCTAGGGAGTTTGCTTTGGAATTAGCTCGAGGGTCGCCTGAAGACATTATATGATGCTTTCAGCATATTATCACATGTTAGAATTAAAAAATCCAAGTTTTTTTTGCCATCATAAGGTCTACACGATAAACGTGTACCCATCGTGTAGGTTACAAGATAAGTATATGAACAACGTGTACCCATCATGTAGTCTACATGATGGGTAAACTAACCTCGTGTAACCATCGTGTAGTGTACCCATCATGTATTGACTTCATCGAGTTTTCCTGTACACTACACGAAGGTTACACGATGTACACGATAATTATACGGACCTTGTGTACCCATCATGGAATATACATGAGGGGTGCACTGCCCTCGTATAGACCATGTACTATGTCTATTTTAATACAACAATTTTAAATATTTTACAGGGACATCAACACACATAAAGACTAATGTGCATGATCGTTTTGAAAAAAATTCATGGTTATTGGACCCTCTATTCATGGATTTTCCCACTACATACGACTTGTAATTGTTGTTGACACAACCGCCTTAAATTTCAAATACAAATATGTATTATTTATCACAACAACAAAGGATAGGAACAACCAAGTCTATCTCATTGCATTCGGCATTGCAGATTCAGAAAATAATGATTCATGGGAATGGTTCTTCCGTAAACTTCATGGTGTAATTGGTGATCCGGTAGACTTGGTGTTTGTATCTGACAGGCACACAAGTATACTGAATGTTGTAGAGATTATCTTTCCCAACTCGCTTCATGGAGCTTTCATCTTCCACATGGGCCAAAATATCAAATCAATTTGTAAAAGAGGAGATGCAGTCACGTTGTTTTTGAAAGTTGCAAAGGAATACCGTCAATCAAAATTTGATCGGTTGATGACTCATTTTACACATGTATTTCTGGATATCTCACAATACGCGTCAGTGGAGGGAGTTAAGAGGTGGGCTCGTTCATGTTTTAATAGAAGGCGGTACAACATAATGCTACAAACACCGCAGAATATTTGAATGAGATTTTGAAATATGCTAGAAAACTTCCCATTACAAGCCTTATAGAATATATCCATGACATGTTATAACGTTGGTTCTATGAACAACGAACGACCGCATGTAAAGTTACCTCTCATATGACAGATTGGTTGGAGATGAAGCTTAATAAGAAGCATATTGCATCACGTACACAAATCATTGTTTCCTTCTGACATCTATGAATTTCGTGTCACGGGTGGGGGTAGGAAAGCAACGTAATATTTCCGCATACAGTGTGTGTTCGACACACTATAAAAATGAGGCTTTAATTGTTGTATAGGCGGAAACAACACATCCTATCAGAGATAGAGCGGATTGGATCATCAGCTAGGAGGTTCAAGAAAAGATGGTACCGCCACCTATAACGAGATGGCAAAGGGGAAGACCTAGGACATTTAGACTTCCATCTATAGGTGAGGAAGTATTAAGAAGAAAGTGTGCATGTTGTGGGCAAATTGACCACAACCGACAAACATGTAGAATTCAAATTCCTCTCTCTCAACAAGATGACCAAGTCATTTAACATATAAATGTTGACTTTTGTAATTTTTTAAATATTAATATTAAATAAGATTTGTGGTTGTTATTTAATACAATGATGTAGACTACACATTATGTACTTACTTCATTGAGCATTCCTGTACACTATACGATGGGTACACTAGCCTCGTGTCCAATCATGTAGTCTACCCATTTTATACTTACGAGGTCAGGGTACCTATCGTGTAGACTACACATTCTGTAATTTCATTGATTTTTCCTGTACACTACATGACGGGTACACAAGTACCGTGTACCCATCATGTAGTTTACAGGATGTGTACACTAACCTCGTGCACTCATCGTGTGGTCTACACATTCTGTACTTACTTCATAGAGTCTTCATGTACACTACACGATGGGTACACAGGGTCAGTGTACCCATCGTGTAGACTACACATTCTGTAACTTCATTAAGTTTTCCTGTACACTACAGGATGCGTACACGACGACCGTGTACTTGTCGTGTAGCCTACACGATGAGTGTGAAGTCTTCTTGTACATTACACGATGGGTACACGATGACCATGCTGACATCATGTAGCCTTCAAGAAGCCTACACGATGAGTGTGAAGTCATCGTGTAGCCTTCAAGAACCAAAACCAAGCATTCAAAAGTAAAACCAAGCATTCAACATCATATAAAAAATTGGGCATTTAATATTGTATATGAAAAAATCCATGAAAATCAGTATAAATAATACATATCTAATTTATAGATACAAAAATTAAATGGTTCAACTTTTTCCCATGTAAATAACTCAATTGCAATACGTTTACGGTATTTCGACATTCTCTTTTGAGTTATTTCCTGGAGATCCATCCCATATGTTAGGGCTTTGACAAACTTTAGGGAGAATACCTCACCATCAAAGCTACAAAACATATGAAATGCAAAAAACATATTTAAATTATATGTATGAAATTCTAAGTGTATAGAGGACTTTAAAAATATGTATATTATTTCACTTACTCATTCTCTTGTTGTGGACACGACATTGACTTATATTCTCACTCATCTTTCGGTTGAACCCACGTTCTTTTTTTTATAATATTCATAATTTGAAGTAGACGAGGGGCAATCTTCGTAAAATGCTTCATATGTTTAGGATACTTAAACTTTTGATAAATCGTGTTCAAGGAATTATAAATATTAACACACTGGCCATTCAAATCTAGCTCCATAGTAAACCAATGACTATTGCCCGCATTCATAGGGAATATAACCTATGCAATTTTATATATAAGAATAAATATTGGCTTTTATTAGGGGTGTGCAGAATTTTTACGAACTGAATCGAATTGGTTCGGTCGGTTCTTTTTCTATGGTAATTGTAATTGGTTCAGTGAATTTAAGTAACCGAACTTTTGGTTTGATTATATTTTACAATAAACATGTAATCGGTTCGAACCGATTACAACCATCTTTTAATATATATANTATATATAAATTATACATAATTATTAATTAGACATATATATTAACTGTGTTAAGTGTTGATATTTTCAATTTAATGATCTTTGCTATTTTTTTCTAAAAATTCTATAATTGTAGTCGAACCAGTTACAAGTAATCGAACCGAACCAATCAATTTAGTTTCATTTGGTTCGGTTCTTTTGGTTACACCGGTTTGGTTCAGTTTTATATTTTAGATAACTGATGAATTCGGTTCGATACAAAAATGCCTTACTAACCGTGCACACCCCTAGCTTTTATAAGTAAAAAAAATGTTTACTACCTTATAAGTAAAAAAAGACATACCCTATCAGACTCTTTCCAGTCCCTTCCAAATTTGTCTGTAAGCCAAGGATTTGGTACCGGAGAGTATCATCAACGTCAATATCCCAGGCCGCGAGATCATTCTCAAACTCTTCCACATGGCTCGTCAGGTTTCCCTGTAATGTCACAGTAAACATTATATATCAATAAAAAAGACTACATGAAATCTACATGCTGCCCATGAAGGTCTCATGTAGACTACATGAAACCTACACGATGCTCATGAAGGTCTCGTGTAGACTACATTAAGACTACACGATGCCCATGAAGGTCTCGCGTAGACTACATGAAGTCTACACGATGCCCATGAAAGCCTCGTGTAGACTACATGAAGTCTACACGATGCCCGTGAAAGCCACGTGTAGACTACATGAAGTCTACACGATGCCCATGAAGTACATAAAATATTTTACTTACTTCCATATGCAAATCACCAATAGTAACTCTGATATGCGAGCTGTAGTCCTATAGAATCCCTCCAAGTATACATTGATATACTGCAATGTAAAAAATATTACATAAGATATTTATATTTATTTTAAATACCGCATTCAAAAATATTATAAATATAACTACTTACATCGGACTTAAGCCATTGATAAGGTTGGGATACTAGTGTTTTGAACCAGGAAAAGTTACCGACGCAATATCCAACATTTACTCTCTCGTTCCTGTATAACGTAATTACAGATAAAAAATAAGAGTTTCGATTGGTACACCATCGTGTAACCCTCGGAAACACGATGTTCATGTGACCATCATGTAGTCTACACGATGACCGTGTAACCATCGCGTAGCACGATATCCGTGTAACCGTTATATAGATTACACGATATTTTATGTAACGATCATGTAGATTACATGACGTCCATGTAATCATCGTGTATACTACACGATATCACTGTAACCATCGTGTGTGAGAAGAATAATTGTACAATAAAATTTCAAAACTTACTTGGCCCTTGATGAGGAGAACCAAGTATTAAAATGGAATTCATCCTCTAAAGATACATCAAGCATATGTGTGAAAGGTTTGAATTCCGTTTTCTCCACCACTTTCTCCTCCACCTTTTTTCTACACTGCTTTTTCTTTACATTTCGTTGTGTTTCCCAAGTAGGGGACTCAAGGAACCGAGTTCTCTTAATCTTCCTGTTACCAAGATCACCAAGGCAGACGGGTTCGTCTTCTTCTCCATGGTTGGGCTGCCCCGTTGACTTTACCAAACCCATCAAGTCTGATATTATCGATGCAACTTTAGCTTACTTTTCCATTTCTTCTTCTTTTTATTTTATTTCCTCATTCACTTTTATTTTTTCTTTGGTTTCCTCCTTCACATTTTTGTTCTTATTCTTCCCTCCTTCTTCCGTCCTTTTTTCCTTCTTTTTCTGCTTTTTTTATTTTTCTTCTATTATTTCTTCTTTTATTCCTATTGCTTCTTCTTTCTCATCCTCTTTTTTTTTTCTTCCTTTTTTTCTTCATTTTTTTTCTTCATCTCTCTCATCCTTCTTTGATTCTTCTTTCTCTTTTTTGTCTCATCTTCATTCACTTCCTTTTCTTCATCCTCCTTTTTCCCCTCTCCTTCCTCTTTTTCTACCTATTCCTTCTCTTTTTTTCCCTTTTTTTCCTCCTCTCTCTTTTTCATATTTTCCCTCTTCTTCTTTCTCAATCTCAATCATCGTAGCAGATCGAGGATAAAATGAGTAATGAGCATCTGACTGTGATGTCACGAGATGATCCATCAAAATCTTGAATTAGGAAATGGCAAAGGAAATGTCTGATTGCATGGACATAATATTTTTGTCCATTGAATTGATCTTTTTCTCCATTCCAATCAAACATTTTCTCATCCAATCCTCCCCATTGGGCCTCTTCTCCTCTCCCTTCACAATGCCCTCCTCCTCGGGCCTCTTCCTTTTCTTCATCTTCTCCTCATCAACTTCCTCATCCACCCATGGTAAAGCTAAGTAAGGTGTCGACTAAAAACTATATAATATAAATCAGATGGGTACACGATGTCACTATAACCATTGAGTTGTGACTAGAATGATAGAGTGAAGTCTATACGATGGCTACACAGGTCTCGTGTAGTGATCGTGTAGCCTACATGATCACTACATGAGGTTAGTGTACAAAAAGAAGAAGGGTACAAAATGATTTTGAACATACCTTCCCTGCGGCTACTGATCTCTAGTAGCTTGTTTATTCTTCCAGCTTCGTAGGGACCAAGGGAAGTACTTCCAACTAAAAAATCAAATAATATAAACTAATATAAATTGCGTGCAAGTAATATAAATTATGTTAACATAAATCACAACTTACATTTTCCTTTGAAAAAATTTCTTTTTGTAGATTCTCAACAGGAACAATTGTGGTTGGAGCTCATTTGAGAATCCATGGTACCTTGTTCGAAACCTGATTACCATGCAAACTATCCATCAAGGGGATAGTTTCAAACACCCATGCTTATTTAAACAAAAGAGAGTAATTCTGTAGTCAACATATAAATAACTCAAAATATCACTATTTAATACCGTCATGAAGTCATCGTGTGGCTTACAAGAAGTATACATGATGACCATGAAGTCGTCGTGTAACCTACAAGAAGCCTACACCATGATCGTGAAGTCATTGTGTAGCCTACAAGAAGCCTACACGATGACCGTGAAGTCATCGTGCAGCCTACAAGAAGCCTACATCACTATATAGAATAAATTTTTTTACCTAAAAGGTAAAATGACATCCATTCAGTGAATATCCATGAACAGTAGTAGGGGATTTATGTGATTTCTATACTTTTTTCCTTGATTAAGATCACCAAAGACAGGCTTTGTATTCTTCACAGCTAATAATGATTTGATTATTTTGGAGAAAGAGAGCTCTCCCCACAGATATTGGTTGAAGGCTTCTAGGTCGTCAGCCATCTTGACAGCATCAATATATGCCTTAAAGTTACTGCTCTTGAACTCCTCCTCCAACTCAGCCATGGTTATACCTTTGGCTTTGGGAAAGTACAGATCAACGAGTCTCTTTGAGCCACGAGTCTTCTTCTCATCCAGAGCTTCACTGAACTTCAATCCGGTCATCAACGAGAACTCATTCTTTGAAAAGCACAGTGGCTCCTCATTGACAAGAAACAAGATTTCCTCCTCAAATAGAGATCCATCCATATATTTGGCCTCTCTGGCCAGCACCTGGTGGCAGACAGTGGTTGAAAACTTCAAGGATGGGAGATCCATGAGATGACTAAAGCATGTCTCCCTACATAGGGAGAGTTGAGGAACTGTCAGCTTGGTCTTGATAACATATATCACGCACGTATTGCACTTTGCACTTCCCCTGGCCTTGGGAATTCTTGCAACGTCATGAATGTACCGCACTTTCATTGATGAAGCCATAACAATTGATAATGAAGCCATAACCTGTAGAAAATTCAAGGAAGATATAATATCAGAGAATTAAAGTGTACATGATGCTCATGTAGCTATTGTGTAGATTACACGATGGGTACACGACAACCATATAGTCCTCTTGTACACCACACGATGACTACATGTTAGTCGTGTACCCCTCATGTACATTACACAATGGGTACACGATGCTCGTGTAGCTATTGTGTAGATTACATGAGGGGTACGCGGCGACCGTATAGTCCTCATGTACACTACACGATTGCAGTGTACCTCTCTTATACACTACATGATGACTACACATTCGTCGTGAACCCAATCGAGTTAGAGAAGAAAACAGAGAAACCCATATAAACCTTAGAGAAACTACCAAGAAACCCAGAAACTTACAAAGAATGAGAAACTGAGAAACCTAGAAAAAATCAGAAACCTAGAAAAAAACTCAAAAACCCAGAAAAAACATATATTGTTATGATTCTTTGTTGTGGGAGACGAACACTAAAAGTTTTCAGAGAGAGAGATACTTCGACTTCGAGAGAGAGAGATATAGTAAATGTAAGTGAGTAAAATGAAGGAAATACAATATGAGAGTTTGAAATGATGAAGATGTACACAAATGTGTGGGTTTCGTGTAGGGGTGTATTTTAAAAAAGATATAATAATTATTTTTTTAACCTTCGTTTAGAATGTACGCACTCTGTTTGATAACTTCATCAGCTAAGAGTAAGTGAGCCATATGTTAGAGAGTGCGTATATCACTTGAGGAGTATAATTTTATAAAATGAATTTTCTTGAGCTATAATCCTGAAAAAAACCCTTTTAATTTTCATATAATTTTATCAAATCGAACCGCCTACCCCCGACAGTTAGCGGAACTCTTTTCTCCGCGTTTTGCTCCGCCACCTCCCCACTCTCTCTATCTCTCTCTATCTCTCTCTACACTGTCTCCTCCCTATCTCTAGTCTCTACACCGTTTCTTCTCCCCCCTCTCTCTACCGTGCCTCCTCATTCTACTGTAGACCTTTCCATGTCTCCCTCTAGTCGTGACTGGGCATTGGTTCTGGCTGATTTACGAGATTAAGTTTCGACCTTTCTCTTCGCTTCAATCTTTTATTTGTTCGATTCTTTGATTCAACTAAATTTTTTATTCTTTGAGATTTGTTTCTGAAATATTCTGAGTTTCCTTCCGAAATTTGCCTTATTTTGGGTTTTGTGTTTAGTTCTAAACCGCACAAACCACCAAACCGAGAAAATGAGAACTCCAATTACTTCTTCATCAATTCCTTCATTATTTCTTCGCTCCTTAAACCCTAAATCTCTTAGTTCTCAATCCGGAAGTCCCGACAAACTCATTTCCAAATCACCTCAGGCAGAAAATGCCGAGAAAACCAATCCAGGACCTATTCTTCCTGGCAACTCGAGTACTTCAGAACCTTTGTTCAGACACACCAAATTCAGTAACCCAATATCGCAGAACTCAGATTTAACATTACCTAATGTGATAGACAACCTTCTGAGCCGGAAGAGCGATCCGAAATCTGCTTTGAAGTACTTCAAGTGTGCTGAGCAAAAACGGGGTTTTGTTAGAGGCGTCGATGCCTTTTGTGTTCTGCTTCACATTTTAGTGAGTTCTCCACAGACTCTCAGAGAAGCTCGTAATATTCTGAATGAGTTCGTGTCTGGTGATTCAGGCCCCACACCGAGTTGTATTGTGGATCATTTGGTAGAAACCATAGAAAGGTTTGGGTTCTCATTAGACCCGCAGGTTTTTTGTTATTTATTGAATAGTTATATACGAGCTAATAGGATTGAAGATGCTGTTCATTGTTTTAATAGAATGATAGAGTATGATATATCGCCTTGGGTTCCACATGTGAATATTTTGTTGACAGCTATGGTAAGGAGAAACATGATCTCTGAAGCTCGAGAATTGCATAATAAGATGGTTTCGAAAGGTATCAAAGGCGATTGTTTTACATTGCATTTAATTATGCGTGCTTGTCTGAAGGAAGGGAAGGCTGAGGAGGCAGAGGAGTATTTTAAAGAAGCTAAAGCTCGAAAAATGGAGCTTGATGCAGCAGCCTATAGCATTTTTATTCAGGCGGTATGTGAGAGACGTAATTCAAGTATGGCTTCTGAGTTATTGAAAGAGATGAGAGAAATGGGTTGGGATCCTTCTGAGGGTACATTTACTAATGTGATCACAGCTTGTGTGAAGCAGGGGAATATGGTAGAAGCGCTGAAGCTAAAGGATGAGATGGTTGCTTCTGGTAAGTCTATAAATCTGGTTGTTGCAACAAGTTTGATGAAGGGGCATTGTGTGAAAGGCCAATTGAGCAGTGCTCTAGATCTGTTGGATAAGTTAAGTGAGTACGGGCTCACTCCAAACAAGGTTACTTACTCAGTTTTGATTGATGGATGTTGCAAGAATGGAAATGTGGAGAAGGCTTGTAAGCTTTACACAGAAATGAAAACCATGGGTATCAAGCCCAGTGTCTTTTCTGTTAATTCCATAATACAGGTATTCTTGAACTCTCAGTCTTGGGAAGATGCATCCAAGTTGTTTGATGAGGCAGTGGAATGTTGTCTAGCTAATGTTTTCACGTATAATAATTTCTTATCTTGGCTTTGTAAAAACGGTAAGGTAAATGAAGCTTGCAATCTCTGGGATAAAATGAAGAATAGGGGCGTGGTACCTACTGTAGTTTCTTATAACAACATGATACTGGGATACTGCAGAAAAGGGGATATGGATTCGGCATGTAATCTATATTCTGAGATGGTTGACAAGGGTTTAACGCCAAATGTTGTTACATTTTCTATTTTGATTGATGGGTATTTCAAGAAAGGTGAGGCTGAACGTGCCTTTGATATGTTTGACCAAATGGTGGGTGGTAAAATTGTTCCCACGGACATCACGATTAACACTATCATCAATGGCTTGTGTAAAGTTGGTCGGACGTCTGAGAGTAGGGATATGTTAAAGAACTTTGTTGAGAGGGGTTTTGTTCCCATATGTTTGACTTACAACTCCATTATAGATGGATTTATCAAGGAGGGCTCTATCAATTCTGCATTGGAGATATATAGAGAAATGTGTGAAAGTGGACTTTCTCCCAATGTTATCACCTACACCACCTTGATTGATGGGTTTTGCAAAAGTAATAATGTTGACCTTGCTTTAAAACTGCAGAATGAGATGAAAACTAAAGGCCTTGAATTGGATGTTACAGCATATGGCTCTCTCATAGACGGATTTTGCAAAAAGAAAGACATGAGAAGTGCGTCTCAACTTTTCTCTGAACTCCTTGACGTTGGTTTATCTCCAAATACTGTCATTTATAACAGCATGATATCTGGCTTCAGGAATCTGAATAACATGGAGGCAGCTCTTGATTTACATAAGAAAATGCTAAGTTCGGGCATTCATTGTGATTTATTAACGTATACTACTTTGATTGATGGGTTGTTAAAAGAAGGAAGATTACAATTTGCATCAGATCTTTACTCAGAGATGCTCTCTAAGGATATCGTTCCTGATAGCATCACACATACTGTTCTTGTTAATGGCCTTTGTAATAAAGGGCAGCTAGAGAATGCACACAAGATATTGGAAGAGATTGATCAGAGAAGTCAGACTCCTAGCGTTCTCATTTATAACACCTTGATTGCAGGACACTTCAGGGTAGGGAATTTGCAGGAGGCATTTAGGTTACATGATGAGATGCTCGATAGAGGTCTTGTACCTGACGAAACTACGTATGATATTCTGGTGAATGGAAATTTTAAAGGAGTAAAAAATCTAACTGGAGTCTTGAGTGCCTAAAAAGCCAAAATTTTTGTTGTAAATCTTTTATAAGATGATTCGGGCAGGTTCATGATGACCATACTATCATTTTCAAGGGCATAACCATTTCTGTGGTAAGGTCAGCTCCTTAAGTGACTATTTTACATGGTTACAGATTGAGCATTCTGATGATTTTGTATTTAACTCGATCAATGTTCTCTCCTTTTCTTAATGCAGGTCCGGCATATCATCAGTCCCTAAGGACGAGCAAGGAATAGAGTAATCTTATAACCTTTACTCTTTCTGCAGTCTTTTGAGGTATGATTTTCTGCGTTGACCGTTGGTGGAAGCCAGCAATAATCACTTTTAACACTAATCTGGAATATGGGAGTCTAGGCATCGTTTTTTGAAATTCTTGATGACAGACATTGCTGGGGACAGAATATTGAGCCTTTTGGTCTGCTGAAAAAACTATGATGAGTGTTCCCGTGGGTTCTAGTCTAGTTCTTCTTCTTTTCACATATAATTTGGTCAATAATGCAATGAGTACAAAAATGTGGGGACTTTTTTTTACTGAGATCTAGAATTCAGTGGTTAAGTGTTGCTTTTGAACTTTTGAAATTCTTCCTTGCAATGATCATTAAGTTTATGAAAATTCGGATATTGCTTCTGCTGTCAATACTTAGTAGCTAATCTTTGCCTACTTAACATCTACATGTCCTGATATTAGGTTTGTTCTCTTGGAAGATGATCAAGTCAGCTTGTAATTTTTGTTATCATTTTGTCCGAGGATACTGCAGTTTCCGGTCACCACCCTGACATGGTTTCGATCCTCTACGAAAATGAAAACATGGTTTCATTATCAAGCAACCGATGGGGTCACTTATCAAGGTTGGGTTCTGTAGAGCTTCAATTATTATTTTTTTGAAGAAAGTCATTTGTTGCCTAATGAAGCTGTATGAATAATATACCTCTTGTTGTTTCATACTTTTGCTACCAATCATACTTTTGCTACCAATCTTTTGTATGGTACACTCTCGATACCAAGAATGACCTGAAAAAGAAATTCTGCTTATTTTCTATATTTCCTTTGCAAAACATCATTTGACAGAACTAATTCCTGTCGTCTTAAAAACTCTAATGGTATCGTGCCATTTTATCAACTAGATCCTAAAGTGGTGTGTGGCACGGGATAAAATAAACAGTAAAAATTCAATTATTATGATGTCTCAAAGGTGAAAAGTACTATATATAGGAGTTAAACAGTGCAAAAGAAATTTTATATAACATCTAAAAAGAAACTTTATATAACATCTATAACTGATTCAAACTCTAATGTTTTCAATAATATATGTTAAATAATAAAATTATATTTGTTTATTTATTATATTTTTTCATGTATCATGTTTTCATTTCATAAGTATACAATTGATCATATTGAAAAAATGGTTAATACAGTCTAATAAAAGATGATATTAGACATTACAAATCAAAATTATTATTGACGGATTATCCAAGACGTTACAAATATCTAATAAATATTTTAAAATATCTAATTTTTATGTACGTATGGGTGAATTTAAGAATTTTAATTACTAATTTAAACAATATTATCTAAAAAATTAAAAGTTTCATTAACCATTTAATTTCAAAGCCATTAAATTTTAAACTTAACATTTATGAAAGATAATTAAGGAATTCTATGAAATAGTGGTCATTTATGCCCAAAAATATTTCTCTCATTTTAAGCCCATTTATATATATTGTTATGGATATTCCCACACTATCAATGATGTGACATCATGTGTCATGCCACGTCAAACGTTTCTACTTAACTTTGGGAAGAGGAATTGAAGAGCTGAGCTTTCCGGAGAGAAAGAACTGACCTGACCAGGTCGTACTGGTCAAGAAGGCGAATGGCAAGCAGAGGGTCTGTATACACTTTGCGGAATTGAATAAAGCTTGTCCTGAAGACATTCCCCCCTCTTTCGCATAGACCAGTTGGTCGATGCCACGTCGTGACACAATCTACATAGCTTCATGGACGCTTATTCGGGATACAATCAAATCCTAGTGCACCCGCTAGATCAAGAGAAAACCTATTTCATCACCAGGCGAGGAACTTATTGCTACATGATGATGCCTTTTAGACTAAAAAATGAAGGGGTCACCTATCAAAGGTTGGTGAACAAGGTGAACAAATATCGAGGAATCTAGAAGTGTATGTGGATGGCATGCTTGTTAAGAGTAAGAGGTTCGTAGATCACATTGCGGACCCCGCTGAAACAATCAACACTTTAAGGAAGTACCGAATAAAGCTGGACCGTTCGAAGTGCGCCTTTGGCGTTTGCTCAGGGAAATTTCTAGGCTTTATGGTCAACCAACGACTGATCGAAGCCAACCCTAATAAGATAAAGGTGCTGCTGGAGATGGAGCACCCGAGGAGCACCAATGAAGTCCAATGCCTCACAGGGAGGGTTGTTGCCCTCAATCACTTCATCTCCCGAGCCACGTATAAGTGTCTTCCTTTCTTCCAAATGCTGAGGAAGAATGCTCCTTTGAATGAACCGAGGAATGCCAGGAAGCCTACTTAGCCCTGAAAAACTACATGAGCTCCCCATCGTTGCTCTCTAAACCCGTGTATGGAGAGGTGTTATCGTTGTACTATCAGTCTCAGAATTATCCGTCAGCGTCGCCCTAATCCAAATCGGAGATGACTACGTCCAGAAACCAATCTACTATGTTAGCAAGGCCATGGTGGGGGCGGAGAAATGTTACCTGAAACTGGAGAAGATGGCTCTTACCTTGGCCATGGCTACGGAGAAACTTCACCCATATTTCCAGGCCCACTCCATTAAATCCTTATGAATTCTCCAATCTGACAGGTCCTCCAGAAAACTGAGTGCTCGGGGCGCATCGCCAAGTGGGCCATTGAGCTCAGTGAGTTTGACCTTCACTTTTCCCCACAGACTTCCATCAAGGGGCAGGCGGTGGCGGACTTCATCGTGAATATGAAGATGGGTCGTGAAGGAGAAGCTGTAGCCCAGAGCTCTTTGGACCCTATATGTGGATGACGCCTCCAACGAAATGGGAAGCGAGGTCGATGTACTACTTGTAGCGCCTGACCAGTCTCAAATCGAGTACGCCTTGCGCTTTGGATTCCAAGCTTAGAACAATGAAGCAGAGTATGATGCGCTGCTAGCAAGTTTGAGATTGGTAGAAACCCTAAATGCGGTGACGCTGGAGATTTATAGCGACTCCCAACTGATCGTCAACCAAATCAAGGAGGAATATCAACGAAATGGGCAATATGACTAGGTACTTGGCCCAAGTACGAGCCCTCCTTGGAAGGTGTGACTCTTACACGATCCAACAAATCCCCCTGAGCCTAAACATTAACACATACGCGTTAGCTAAACTGGCATCCTCTTACGATACACAAATCAGTAGGATTGTGCCATATCTGAACTACAGTACAACAGCGACAAATTTCTTCCATATTCGAGCATCGGTGGGGAGGAGGTGTTAGAAACCATTTGTACAATGATGGCTCCATCATGGATCACTCCCATACTCGAGTATCTCCGGGATGGAACACTACCTTCGGATAGGAAAGCCACGCGAAAGCTCTGCCTCAGGTCAGCCAATTATATAACTATTGATGGAACCCTGTATAAAAGAGCCTTTTCATATCCCTACCTGAGGTGCATCGTGCATGAGGGAATGTGCTGGAATTATAGCGGAGCCCAAGCTCTGCACCATAAGATAAAAAGGCAAGGGTATTATTGGCTAACAATGGCCTCAGATACCAAGAATTTCGTGAAAAGGTGCAACAAATGTCAGAGGACCGCGAACATTCCACATGAACCGCCGGAGCCTCTTACCTCCATCCCAAGCCCATGGTCTTTCGCCTAATGGGGGTTGGATTTAATGGGGCCCCACTGATGGGGAAGGGCCAAAATTGAATCGCCATTGCCATCATAGATTAGTTTACCAAATGGGTAGAGGCGGAGCGTTTAGCCACGATAACATAGCATAAGACCATGGAATTCCTATGAAAAACGCGATATGCAAGTTTGGTGTCCCATACACGATCATCACACATAATGGCAAACAGTTTGACAATGCTAGGTTCAGGTGAACATGTGAACACCTCAGAATCAGACACTTTACCTCCTCACCAGCCCACCCACAGTGTCCAACAGACAAGTAGAAATAATTAATAAAATTATCAAAACCTCGAAACCAAGTTGGAAAGGATAAAGGGATTATGGGTCAACAAGCTCCCAAATGTGATGTGGGCTTATAGGACTACGAGCAAGACAACGACAGGAGAGACCCCCTATAGGTTAACTTTTGGTACAGAGGCCATTATACCTTGGAGACGGACATCCCCTGCCACCGAGTTCAACAGTACGACTCGGAGCAAAACGCCATTGAGTTAAGACACAACCTGGATGATCTAGAAAAGCCACGGGATCAAGCCAACCTACGAAACGAGACTCACCAGCTCACGACCTCACGGTACTACAACTCTAGGACAAGGGTCCGACGATTTCGGATGAGCGACCTTATTTAGTGACAGAAGTCGTACGTCTCGACACGTATCGACTACAGGACATGGATTAGCGAAATCTGATGCATCCTTTGAATACAAGGCACCTAAAGATCTACTATTAATAGCATGATGAAGAGGTGTGGGATTGTACCTCTATATGTTATCAAAGATAAAGGCCATCTTTCCCCCAAGGAATGATGGATGAAGGAAAATGTGATGATTGATGTGATGCTCTAGTCGACCAGTCAGGATTAAAAAATTATGTCCGTCTAGCACACCAGCTCGTCAAACAGGAGACGAGCTTTAGTCAGAGTAGAAATGCTCGACAGATTCCACTAAACAAAAAATGATGACTGGCGAGTACTCTAACTCGACGGTCAGGATAAAATAAAAAGTGATGATTGGTAAATGCGCTCTAGCTCGACAGTCGGGATAAAATAAAAAGTGATGACTAGTAAAGGCGCTCTAGTCGACCAACCGAGATTGAATAAAAAGTAATGACTAGTAAAGGCTCTCTAGCCGTCCAGTCGGGATTAAGCATAAAGTGACGACTGGTAAAGGCGCTCTAGCCAACCAGTCAAGATTAAATAAAAATGATGACTAGTAAACACGCTCTAGCTGACTAATCGAAATTAAACAAAAAGTGATGACTGGTAAAGGCTCTCTAGTCGACCAGTCAGGATTAAACGAAAAATGATGATTGGTGAGGTGCTTCTTCAACCCGCCAGTCGGGATAAAAAAATGGTGTCTTCCAAGCACACCAGCTCGCCAGACGGGAAATGAAATCTGGTCGGAGAATAAATGCCTGACTAAATTTCATAAAACAGGAAGCGATGGTTCGTTCGACGCTCTAGCCCGCCATTCAGAATAAAAAAGCAATGTCCGCCGAGCACACCAGCTTATCAAATGAGAAAGAGCTCCAGACAAAAGCAGGAACATCTAATGAAATTCCAAAAGGAAAAACTCCAACCTAAGAGAATAATAATACTGCTCAACTTGACCTCCTCCAAAGGGAACTCTCTAGGAAAGGAAAAAACAAAGGACAAATAGTAACAAAAGAAAGAGGGAGGTGAAGCCATTGAAGAAGTCGAATCCTCATGAAAAATAAAAAACAAATAGTACAAGCAAAAATTATTATTACAAAAGGGACAGAACTCCAGAGGTGCCGGCAAGAACTCTATGCAGACTCCGATGACGGGGGTTGAGTCCCCGCAGAGTGGCTCGAAGGTAAAGAGCCTCCCCCATAACAGATCGCCTGGAATAGTAGTAAGAGGCTGGGAACCTTCTACACTAACGAGACCAAGGCTTCAGGGGGGAAGGCATAGGCTCTAGGGGAAAGTTAAGGAAGCTCGGGTCTAGTTCTGGGTAGGCGTCGAAAATCTTGTCCTGACAACTATCGTAGCCAAGGGAGAACTCCAAAAGAAAGGCAACCTTAAATTCAGGGGATTCTTTGAAATTCTCCAATAGTAGAGTAGCTTCCCTTTCTCGATTCTCAGCTCGAACAAGCCTCTCCTCCTAAAGATGAAACTTATCCAACAAGATGTTTTTCTGACGACAGAGACTCGCGATGACCTTATCGCGGGCAATAACTAAGCCTCCAGATCCTGACAGATCTCTTGGGCCCGAAGAAACTCCCCCTCGAGGCTTGTTGTCCTCTCCGCTGCAACTCGGAGTCCCGTATCTCCCCCGTCAGCCGTTCATTGAAAACAATGTTGGAGGGATTAACACCTTTGAGTCACAGTGGCAAATTTGGCCTCGTACCTCGAAGCAACCCCAACCGCCGCAAACATGGAGGACCTGCAACGGCCAAAATGCGCCAACATCACGGTATTATTGGCCAGGACATGCAGACGATAAACTAGAGGATAAAGAAATGACATACATATATAAGAAGCACCGAAACAAACTGTACTTATGCCTAAGGTGTGATCCATAAAGGCATCAGCAAGCTCTGTCGCTGACAGTTCGAGAAGTGTCAAGGTTTGCCTGCGCTGACCACCGTTCTATTAACCTCCTCACCTCCCTTCGGGCTCGGTCCCGAGGACTAAGATACTCTCATCTCATCATTAAGGTCATCGGAGCCTTGCATTTCTAACCACCAAGGCTCAACCAGTCAAAACCCCACAGAAGCAACCCTCAAGAGCCAACACAAAGAACCTTCAACCTCAGGATTAGTCGCCTCGGACTGGACCTGAATTGAGGACCCCTGGGGAGCCGCGTGATTAGGATCATCTAGTGATAGGCCTTGACTAGAGGATGACCGAGGTTTCTTGGGAAGGTTCCTGACAGTCCTTGAAGAAGGGGCAGAAACGGTAGAAGGAAGGAGAGACGGTGGCGACGACGACGCTCCTGAAACTCCCCGAGGATGGTTAGGGAGAGAAGGCGTAGGGAAAGTCTCCATCTTCTTCAATTTCCCCATCTTCTTAGAATGAACGGCCTCCAACCTCTACACTTTAGCACCTTCGAGTTCCACCTAGGTTTTCCTCAAAAAAGCCATTTTTGCAAGAAATGGTATGACAATAAGGGATGTGCACAGAAAGAAGAAGGAGAATGAGGAGAGAACATGTGACAAGATATATGAACAATGTCACATACGTTGTGAATAAGGGGGTTTGGAACTGCGAAGGTCAGAATTATCTAAGGTTGAGCCTACTATACAGGCCTTGTCGGAAACCTCGATCGTGAGACCCGCCGGAGGATCCAGGTATAGTTTTGCCTGAAGCAAGGACGCGGGGAGGTAAGAAGGCTGAAGTACATGAATTCTAGCTAAACTACATATTCGGGCCACGAAGTCAGTAGGGTATTCCCTCGATTTCTACCTCCCAACTACGCACAAGGAAAAAGAGGTGCTGATATTCAGGGTTAGGGGAAAAAAACATTTTCTACTTTGTAGTCATAATCTTACATGCAACCCTAAAAACTCGAGGTATAAAGTCCGCGATCACCGAATCTTCAGGGCGATCCTCGAATCCTCGATCGTGAGACCCGTCGGAGGATCCAGGTATAGTCCTGCCTGAAGCAAGGATGCGGGAGAGGTAAGAAGGCTGAAGTATCGCTGCTCCATAGGAATTTCAGCTAAACTACGGATCCAGGCCACGAAGTCGGTAGGGAATTCCCTCGATTTTTGCCTCCCCACCACGCACGAGGAAAAAAAGGTGTTAATATTCAAGGCCGGGGGTAAAAAGACATTTTCTACTTTGTAGTCAAAATCTTACCTACAACCCTAAAAATCTGAGGTATAAAGCCCACGATCCCCGAATCTTCAAGGCGGTCCCTGAATCCTCGCTTGTGAGACCTGTCGGAGGATCCATGTAGAGTCTTGTCTGAAGCAAGGGGGCGGAAAAGGTAAGAAGGCTGAAGTGCCGCTACTCCACAGGAATTCCAGCTAAACTACGAATTTAGGCCATGAAGTTGCTAAGGAATTCCCTCAATTTTGGCCTCCCCACTACGCATAAGGAAATAGATGTGTTAATATTCTAGGTCTGGGGCAAAAAGGCATTTTCTACTTCGTAATCATAATCTTACTTGCGACCCTTAAAATATGAGGTATAAAGTCCGCGATCCCCAAATCTTTGGGGCGAGACTCCCAAAATCTAAGGTATAAAGTTTGCGATCCCCGAATCTTTCCAGTCATGGCACCATGTGGTAACGTTGTCCACAAGCCCCTTCACCCCCCTCCCCCCGTCATGCCGCTAATATAGTACCAACTCGGAGGCCGGAAGGGTGCTTCCTCACCTGACTTCTTGAGAGGAGCCTTTAGCTGAAACAAGAAGTCGAATTCCTCCAATGAGAAATCCCTGCCACGATTAGCTTCCACAAGACCCAACATCCCGCTAAGACCTGGCAAGAATTAGGCTGAAATTGGGCCAATGTTATCCACATTGAAGAGAACCACATCCTAAAGAAGGAATGCAGAAGAAGACGTAACCCGCCTTCCATAGCCGCCATGTATAAACCAATCCCACCATGATGGGGAGTCCAGTTTCTCTTGCCATCCTCTAATAGCCATTAATGGACGTAGTCCAGAAGATGGTACTTCTCTCGAATGGGGGATAGATCATCTTCAGTTAGGGATGATGGGTAATTGTCAGCCCCTAATAGCCGAAACTCCCACTCAAGCTTATATCCCTTTCAGGATCACAATGGGAACTGTTGGTCTTAGTCAACGACCCTGAGTCCATGTGATGCTCAACAGCCGACTATGAGAAGGAAGAGACTTGGAAAGAGCACCTAGCAAAAATTCCATTGGGAAAAAAGTGGCCCACAATTTTACAGAAGAGGAAATCGTCAAATAGCTCGTATATCTCACATAAGGAAAAAGGAGTGATGTGAAGGAGATCACTCATTTAAAGACTCGGGGATGAATGATTTGGCAGGGCAGGAGGCTACCAACCTACAAGGTGACAGGCTCAAGAAAATCGAGCACACACATCGATGTGACCAATGATGTATCGTTAGCCATGGTCATGAGATTCTCACTCCTCTCCCCACGTGCCATCATCACCACTACTCCCGAGAATGACAAATTTTGAAATTCCTATGAACATGGGAACCACACATAGGAAATTCCATTTTGAAGGGGCACCTAACCAGCCTGGTTATGACATCTGAGGAATTCCACAATTCAACGCTCGCCCAAAGAAAATACCTGAAATTATTCAGACTCGAGCTGGTAGGACACACTTGTGATCCTCGATTGGAGACAATTATTATGAGTATTTTCAAACTATCAATTATGTGGCGTCAAGTGGGATGCTACAACAAACGTTTCTACTTAACTTCATGAAGAGGAATTGGAGAGCTGAGCTCCCCGAAGGGAAGGAACCGACCTGACCAGGTCGACTTCCAAATGAGCTCGGAAAGCATCAAACAACGTAAGCTAGGAAGCTTCAGGGAGAAAGTCTGACGCGGGAGCTCGGCTAGCCCTGTGTTAGACATCATCATTGTTGGCCAAAAGTAACACTCCACCTCACATTTTTTTCAATTATAACAGGCGCCAGTTGACTTCAAATCACCATAATGAAGCGTCAAGTGAGCCACCAAATGGTCGCATCCAATACACCTTGTAGGATTAAAGGCAAATTGAAATTTAATGCACGTCAACTCGGGGGACAAAGGTATTTAATACCACCCTCAGGTTGTCATTTCAACAAAATCCATCACCTCACCCGAAACTTACTCGACACGCATCCCTCTCCCAAACCCGGGTATAAATACCTCATCTACGGACAGTGTATGGTACGCAACTCTCTCCTAAGGGATACTCTGCCAAAATTTCTCTAGGATACTGACTTAGGCATCGAAAGCACTTCGACGACGAAACCACCCTCGATTCTCTTCATCCCTGAAGTTTTTTGTTCGTGATGTGTAGGCTCCAAGCAGAAATGACTCATACGTGGAAGGGAAGCTACGTTCCACCTTAGCCACAAGATTTTCGGTAACATATACTATTGATCTAGACAATCTCTTAGAGTTCAGGTCTTGTCTCCTTATTTGTTCTACTAAATTTTGCCTTTGCTATGTTTGGTACTTTTTCCATAAAAATAAATTTATTTGAGTGTGTTTTCTAACCCATTTCTCATACTTAAGAACAAAATATAACAAAATTAATTTTAAGTTTATTCAAATGAGATTTATCAAACATTGTTACAAACTAAACTAACTAATTATTTAACTTGGGAGTAAAATTAAGTAAAATTTAAGTGATTATTTAGTCAGTCAATTTGTGCATCTACTGATTCTTATCACCAATAACCTTATTTAAAAAAATTTAGTCAGTCAATTTCACGCCTGTCATGTTTTTCTTACTTATTTTTTCCAGAATTTTATCTCTACTAATTAGCTGGTTATTTTTAAATTATTTTTTTACTGTAAATGAAATATTTTGATCAACTACATCTAATTCTACAAAATTACACGCTGATAATTATTTTTAGTTCAATAATAAGATCTTAAACTTACATTTAATTGTGTAATCTTTACCTGCATTTGGTTATCGCTCACTTTAACATCAACAAAAACACCTTCTATATGCACTGGAACAATTACCACTTCCTTAGAATAATATTGTTATTGTTGGAATGTTATCTCACATCGGCTAGACTTGCCTATTATGTGCTAGTTAGAAGGCTCTAGTTTTCACTCTCCTTAACACCTAGGTTTAAAAGAGTGATTAGGCTAAGCTTTTCTATTTGATATTCGAGCCAATATAACCCTAAGCCTAACCCTAAACAGACACCCACCCCTACTGCTGCCCTTGATGGCCACGTATTTGATTAATAGGGAGGATCTTGGGGGAAAGACTCATTTAGGTGTTATTCATCCTGAAAACCCTCTTTTTCCATTCTTCCTGGAGTTTTTGGCTGCGTCTGCTTCGTTAAGGACAAAGGACCTTCTCGAACAAAGTTGGATGACAAGTCAATTTAGTGTGCTTTTATGGGCTATTCTTCCAAGTCAAAGTGGTATATGTGTTATGATCCTTCCACTCAGCGTTTTCTCAACTCATTGGATGTGACCTTCTGGGAGGATACCCCATTCTCTAGCACGCCTCACGTTCATAGGTCTTATATTTCACTTGTTGAGGATTGTCCTCGTCGTGTTCCTACTATAATCTTAATTCTTTGGATGTTCCTATTACTAACTCTACTTATATGGATGTTCATGTTGTCTCTTCCTCTGCTTTACATTTTGTTGCATGTTCTCCTAATCATGTGTATAGTCGTCTCTCTCATATTCTTGCGCAGATTCCTCATTGAATGAAAGTACTGATCCCTCGTTCACTGCTCCCCCTCGATGATATGCTTTAAGGGATCATTGTCCCCCAGACCTTTTTGCCTTATCTTGCTCTACCAATCATTCTATTGAGAACCATATTTCATATAATGCTTTGTCCAGTTCTTTTCAGGGGTTTATTAGTCTAGTTCTTCTTGGGGGTTTATTAGTCAGGTTGCTCTACCAATCACCCAATGGGTGATTGCTAAATAGGTTAAGATGACTACCTTACATAATAATCATACTTAAGACTTAGTTGCTCTCTGTAAGAGAGAGAAGACAATTGGTTGTCGTTAAGTGTTGAACTTGAAATATAATGCAGATGATATGGTTAATTGATACAAAGCTCGTCTAGTAGCCAAAGGCTTTATTCAGATTCCAGGTAAATATTTTACTGACACATTTACCCCGGTTCGACTCATTATCTATCTTGCTGCTTCCCACTCTCGGCCCTTGCATCAGATGGATGTCAAGAATGTTTTTTTGAATGACGATTGGGATTAAGTGAATTATATGGATCCTCCACCAGGGTTTCTGGCTGAGGGCGAGTATTTTGAGAAAGTTTGTCGTTTGAGAAAATCATTGTATGGGTTGAAATAGTCTCCAAGAGCTTAGTTTGCTCGGTGTAGTGAGGTTTTCCTTTGATTGGGTTTTTGAGATACCATTCTGATCACACGTGCTTTATCAAATAAAATCCGACGGGACAATGTGTTATTCTATCCGTTTATGTGGACGGCATTATCTTAACAGGTTATGACACTTTAGTCATTGCTGGGGTCAAGAAAGATCTCAGTTCAGCGTTGACATCAAGGAACTAGGTGGTCTAAAATATTTTTTGAGGATTGAGATAGCTCGTTGCAGGAGTGGTATTTCTCTCTCTCAATGGAAGTATGTACTTGATCTTCTTAGTGGCACTGGGATGATAGGATGTAGACCTGCATCCACTCATATAGATCTGAACATAAAACTTTCTGCTGAATTTGGTGAACCATTGACAGATTCGAGTATGTATTAGAGGTTGGACGGAACACTTATTCCTCTGACAATCACTCATCCTGACCTAGCGTTTGCTATGAGTTTTGTAAGTCAGCTTATGCATGCTCCCCGAACTTCCCATTTGGATGTTGTTTTTCATAACTCGAGGTATTTGAAATCTTGCCCCGATCTTGGTCTTTTCTATGACTCCAAGAACGTGTTTGATATCTCTTACTTTACTAATGGTGACTATGCTGGTTCTAAGATGGATAGAAGATCTACATATGGTTTTTGTTCCTTTTATGGGAATCATCTCTTCTCTTGGAAAGTAAGAAGTAGTATGTGGTTTATCGATCTTCTGCATAGGCTGAGTATAGGGCTATAGCTCAGGGGGCATGTGAGGTTCTTTGGCTCCACTCTATTCTTGGAGAACTTGGTTTCCCTGCCTGTTTTCCATTGACTCTATTGCGATAATAAGTCTGTTGTCATGTTAGCTTCATATTCTTTCCTGCATGAAAAGACCAAACATATTGAGGTTGACGTCCACTTTATCTAGATGAAAGTTCGGTCTAGAATTATTTCTATAAAGTTTGTTCCTTCATTTGAACAAGATGTTGATGCTCTTACGAAGCCAGTCAGACTATCTATACTTAAGTCCACTCTTCATAAATTGGGCATGATGGACATCTATGTGCCAACTTAAGGGGGAGTGTTGAAAATAAGGATGTTTTTTTACTTTATTTATTTATTTTAATTTAGGGATAGTTTAGTAATTGCTCTTATTGCTTTTCTTCTTTGGGTATAAATACCCCATTGTATCTAAATTTGTGTTAACTCAATACAACATTTTCTTCTACTTTTTTCAACTTGGTATCAGAGCTGGATTGGGCCTTTATTTGTGTAGCTTTAGTTCGGTTTTTTGTCTGCTTAGTTCAGATTGTTCGGTATGCTATTTAGTTCAGCTACCGTGTTGTGGTCTAGGAGGGTGTGTTGAAATGTTGTCCTACATCGCCTAGACTTACCCATTTTTTGCTAGTTATAAGACTTTAGTACCACTCTTCTTAACACCTAGGTTTTAAGGCGTGATCGAGCTAGGTTTTTCAACTGTTATACCCATTTTTCAAACATTAATAAAATACCATCTTGGGATGAGGTGCCCAAGGACAAGGTAATCAAGTACCCAAGGATGAGATACCTAAGTACCCAAGGATAAGGTGCCCAAGAACCCCAAACTAAGGTACCTAAGTGCCCTAGGACGAGGTACCCAAGTACCCGAGGATCAGGTCCCCTTGCAACCGAGGATGAGGTACCCAAGTACTCCAGGCCAAGATACCCAAGGATGAGGTACCCAAGTATCCAAGAATGATGCACCCAAGTACCCCAGGACAAGGTACCCAAGTACCCTAGGACGAGGTACCCAAGTACTCGAGGATGAGGTGTCCAAGGACCCTAAGGTAAGGTACCCAAGTACCCAAGGATGAGGTACCCAAATACCCCAAGACAAGGTACCCAAGTACCCTAGGACGAGGTGCCCAAGTACCCAAGAATGAGGTCATCTTGCACCCGAGAATGAGGTATCCAAGTACCCATGGACGGGGTCCCTAAGTACCAAAGGACAAGATCCATTTGGACCCGAGGATGAGGTCTCTAAGTACCCGAGGATGGGATCTCTTTGGACCCTAGCACGAGGTCCCCCCGAACCTAATGATGAGGTCCCCTAGACCCAATGACAAGGTCTCCATGTAGGATGATGAGTACCTAAGTATCACCCGAGGATAAGGTCTCTAAGCACCCGAGGACGAGCCTCATCCTTAAACGCATGAAACCAATGATGATCTATGTCCGAACGTTGAATTCTATGTATAGGAGGCTGCTCTCAATGAAGCGAGACTGAGAGTTAGTGAACTTGATATTTTGAATAAGTCTCAAAAGGGAGAGGTTCCGCTTAGAGAGGAATTTAAAGGCAAGAAATATCCCTGGGGAGTGAGAAAATGCATGAATCTCACTACCCAAGGAGCCAGTCAACTGACAATCTCAAGTTGCCATCAAGAGTATTTAATATGCGCGGTCCATTGAGGGTCGAGATAGTACCTTGACAAGGATGAGGACAGGATGTCCTAACACCACACGTCATCACCTCCCCCTATAAATCTAATAGACTGGTCCAAGGCTGGAGATTACAAAGACAACATATCATTGGAGGGTGGACTATAGTCCATACCTGAGGTTGTCGTGCCCTACCTACCCTAACTTCCTGAAATAACACTAAACAAAAGAGGTAATGTCATTCATTGAGGTATGCAAGAAAAAAGTGCAAACAACTCCAAACTTATTCTCTACTTTGCTCTATCATACCTCCTTACTAACTTAAGCTTCGGAGGGGTAAAAAGAAGACTACCTCCTCACCTTGGTCTCCTACTCTACCTTACCCCCATTATAGGTTTTGAGAGTGAAGTGAGGACATTGTTGACTAACGGTGCAAGGAAAATCGAAAAAATTGACCAAGTCGAATCGAACCAACTCGATTCGATCGGTTTTACCAATAATATTAATGCAATTCGGTCTTAATTTTCATAACTAAATGCGGTTCAGTTCGGTTTGCGGTCTCTACTATCAAACAGAACTGAACCGCATGTTTTACTATTAAGCTAAATATTCTCCACCTATATAAGCTCCCATCTCTAATTTCCTAAACTCTAATTTATTCGTTGTCGCCTCCCCTATCTCTCAGCCAATTTTGCCTCTCTTACCATGACCATCTCAAAAACTTTCCATAATTGGAGATCCGGGTATGCATCTCATTTATCATCTCTCTCCCCCTCTCTTTCTCAGTTCTGCCTCTCACTTTCCCTCACCACGTCCAAATATTTTTTTAAGAACTTTCCAGATTTAAGTATGCATCTCAGATATCTCACCTATATTTTTTTTCCTGCCTCTCTCTCTCACCATCTCCAAATCTGAGTGAAAGAACTCAATCGTGACTAAGATATGGATGTGTCATCTTAGACCAACCCATGGTTTTGCCTCCCTTAATCGGTAAGGTTTAACTGTTGTCTTCATCTCTAGCGGCGTACAAATCAATGTTCAGTCAGTGTTCGACAGTCAAGATCTTGATCTCTCTATAGTGATGGTCAAAGAGAAGCGATTCAGATCTATTAAGAAATTTGTCATCGTATTTTTTAATTATTTTTTCAGAAATTCTAGATTCATTTTTCTTTTGTAAGTTATTAGATGTATTTCTTATATTTTGGTCAATACATGAAACTGCTCTTGTCATGTGATGCTGCTAAAATTAGTCAATTTTTTGAACAAAAATGTTCCATTTATAGTACTTGTAAGTGGAGATGATTCTGAAAAGGTCTAAGTTTTGTGTGTTGATGAAAACTGATCGACTTCTTTCTTTCTGAGTGTTTAATAAAGGTTTGCTTTTGTCAAATTTTGGTCTAATCCAGTTCGGTTCAGTTTTATCCTAAACTTTACGGTTCGTTCGGCTTGGTTTGCTTTTTGTATACAACACGGATCGATTCGGTTTTGATTATTTTAAAATCATGCTTGCGATCCGAACCACTTACACCCCTTATTGCTGACGTAGTCTCGCCTCTAAGATTTGACAATCAACAACGATGTCGTCTGTAGGGAACATGACTAAGCTTTGTGATCGACCCACTTGAGATGACTACTTGCTTTGAAATGCATGTGGTCACGAGAGGAATATCACAGCTCATCCCAATCCCAGAGCTCACCTTAAGTGAAATATTTACACCACTTCTTCTAAAGCCTATCCAAGTAACACTTAATGCCCCATCGGCTGAATCTTGCTTATGTCATAAGGGGTAATCCTAGGCTCAACCTTGCATTGGTCATATGGGAGGACGCCTAGGCCCAATCTTGCTTATGTGAAACGAAGTAACTTATTTTTCATCATTGCCAAAGTCATCCAAAGTGGCCTCAGACTCATATTTTGACACCATTCAAGGCATACCGAAGCACATTTACAGAAGTCGCTGAGGTGCCTAATCTCATTCTTCAAAGATCTCATCAAGTATTTTTTTGTCACGTATCTTGTATTCAGTTTGACCAGCCAAAAATGTTCGCATCAAACTGGGGGCAACTAGTAAAGTGACCACCACAAAAGAAATATATTTCAGATGAACTTAAAATAAAAAGACTACGAAAAGAATAAAATGTGAAAACACTCCACCAAATCATCATGAGAAAGACAACATTGTCTACTTATTAGAAGTGACCAAGTGATCACTCTCAACTAAGTTGTTTAAGGTTACTCCAGGCTCAACCTCAGAGAAATCATTTGGGGTGATCCCAAGCTTACCCTCGTCAAATTCATCGGAGGTGACCACAAAATCACCCTTACCTAAGCCACCTTAGGTGACCCGAGATTCATCATCGTAGGTGACCCGAGGATCACCCTCGCCTAAGTCATCTTAGGTGACCCGAGGCCCATCCTCGTTGGTGACCTTAAGCTCACCTCCACCTAAGCCATCTTAGGTGACCGAAGCTCACCTTCACCTAAGCCTCCTTAAGTGACCGAATCTTAACCACATTGAAGTCATCAAGGTGAACCGAGCTCATCCTCTTTGAAGTTATCTAAGGTGACCTCAAACTCACCCACACCTAAGTCATTTATGGTGACCCTAAACTCACCCTTACCTAAGTCACTTGAGGTGACTCCAAGCTCAACCTAGCTAAAGTCATCAGAAGTAACCCCAAGTTCACTCTCACCTAAGTCATCTGAAGTGACTCCAGGTCCATCCTCCATGAAGTCTTCAAGGTGACACGCTAATTATCATTTGAAATGAACTCAAAGTATGAAACTCAACCGAACCCCATGAAATTTAACAGAAGTCACACCAAAGTGGCTCACCTCGGCTGCAACCTAGCAGCGCTACTTATTTCGGGCTCTTTGACATCCAGTCGAAGTAAACTTGAAGCATGGTACTCAGTCGAACCCCACGGCAATAACAGAAGTCACACCACAATAGCTCGCCTCGACTGCACATAGCATCCCCACTTACTTTGGGGTCTTCGACACCTATTCGAAGTGAACTCAAAGTGTGGAACTTGACCGAACTCTACTACAATTAACAGAAGTCGCACCCTAGCGACTCGCCTTGGATGCAACCTATAAGTCCTACTTATTTTGGGCTCTTCGACACCCAATCGAAGTGAACTCAAAGTATGAAACTCGACCGAACCCACCGCAGTTAACGGAAGTCGAACTCCAGCGACTCGCCTCGGCTGTAACCTAGCAAACTCTACTTACTTTGGGCTCTTTGACCTCGATCGAACCCCACAGCGATTAAGGAAAGTCGCACCCCAGTAACTCACCTCTGCTCCAGCCTAGGAACCCTACTTACTTTGTGCTCTTCGACGCCCAATCAAAGTGAACTCAAAGTATGGAACTCGGCTGAATCCCACAACAACTAACAGAAGTCGCACCCCATTGACTCACCTCGGCTGCAACCTAGCAACCCTACTTAATTTGAGCTCTTCGACACCCCATTGAAGTGATCTTAAAGTATGGAGCTCGGCTACAACCCAACAACAACCCTACTTACTTCGTGCTTTTCAACACAAAGTTAAAGTAAACATGGATGTGTATTCAGCTTGAAACTCAAGCTTCAACTATGTCTCACACTCGCCATTACAAATACAGAACCCTCTGGAAAGCACTTACTAAAGAAAGGAAGGAATAAATTCGTCAAAGTCTCACAATTAATAAAAAAAATCAACACAAATTTTCTCATGACACTTCTAAAGTCTTCAACACACGTCATATTGCGAAGTTTGGGGGTAATTGTTATACCCATTTTTCGGGCATTCATAAAAGATCATCCTAAGATGAGGTACCCAAGTACCCTAGGACAAGGTACCAAAGTACCCCAAGATGAGGTACCTAAGTAACTAATGATGAGGTACCGAAGTACCGAAAGATGAAGTACCTAAGTACCTTAAGACAAGGTACCTAAGTACCCTAGGACGAGGTACCCAAGTACCTGATGATGAGGTCCCCTTTACACCTAAGGATGACGTACCAAATTATCCTAGGATGAGGTACCCAAGTACTCGAGGATGAGGTCCCCTTACACCCAAGGATGAGGTACCCAAGTACCCTAGGACAAGGTACTCAAGTACCCAAGGATGATGTACCCAAGTACCATAAGACAAGGTACCCAAGTATCCTAAGATGAAGTACCCATGTACTTTAGGATGAGGTCTCCTTACATCCGAGGATGAGGTCCCTTGCACCCGAGGATGAGGTACCCAAGTACCCAATGACGAGATCCCCAAGTACCTGACAACGAGGTCCCCTTGGACCCGAGGATGAGGTATCCAAGTACCCGAGGATGAGGTACCCAAGTACCCAAGTTTGTAGTCTCCTTGGTCTCGAGTGCGAGGTCCCTTTGGACCTGAGGTTGAGGTCCTCTTGACTCAATGATGAGGTCCCCAAGTGCTCGATGATGAGGTACCTAAGTATCACCCGAGGATGAAGTCCCCCTCGACCCGAGGATAAAGTCTCTAAGAACCCAAAGATGAGCCTCATCCTTAAACGCACGAAATAAAAGGTGAGCTTTGTCCCAACGTTGAAGTCCATGTATTAGGAGGCTGCCCTCAATGAAGTGAGACTAAGGGTTTTGATATTTTTACTAAATCTCAAAAATGGTTCTGCTTGGAGAGGAACTCAAGGGCGGGAAATCTACCGCCTCAATTCAAATAGGGCTCATGGGATGAGAAGCTTGAGGGTGTCATCATATACATCAAATAAACCCAAACCAATCAGGAATCCGGGTATGAGAAAAAACATGAATCCCACTACCCAAGCAGTCAATCAATTGACCATCTCAGGGTGTCATCAAGAGCATGAAATATGGGAGGTCCAATGAGGGTTGAGATAGTACATTGGCAAGGATGATGACAGGGTATCCTGACACCACACGTCATCACTTGCCTATGTCAATCTAATAGAAAAGGCCCAAGGCCGGAGATTATTCTAAGACAACACCTCATTGAAGGGTGATTATAGTTAGAGGTGGCAAATGGCTCGGTTCGGCCCGCGAAACTGACTGAACAGTCCCATTAAAATTCAGGCCGGTTAAGGCCTGTGGGCCAGATCCGGGCCATCACGGGCCTTGTCTTCAAGGCCTATGGCCCAACGCGGATCGGCCCAAATGCTAGGCCCTACCTGGTCTGGCCCGTGAGGCCCGACTGGCCTGAACTGGCCCTGCCCTTGAATCCCCTTTTTTGTCTAAAAAATTGAATAATTATGCAGTTAGTGAAGTTTGAACCATTGACATCTCTCTTATGAATCACACTCTTTACCAATAGACCAAGACAACATTTGTTAAATATATTGTCTAAAATATATTCTTATTGTCTTTTAACACATTTTATCAAAATTTCAAATAATATACTTTTGATATAAACGTATTTAATTAAATATAATATAATATTTTTTATTTAAATGAATATTTTATTCAATGAAAAATTGGATTCATGAAAACTTTAAAAAATATTGATTTAATATTCCTTATATTTTTTGTTGTGTTAATGAACATGAATTATAAATTAGTTATTATATTTTTAGACTTTACGTGAAAATGAGTATCACTAGTTTATGAATTTAATAAATAAAATAATTATTTTACTTATTATTACAAGTTTTTCTATTGAGATTTTAAAGTGATAAAATAAAATAATTATAAGAAAGTAACATGACTTCATATAGCTTAGTGGTAATCCTTACATTTCATCTATTCATCACCAAGATTCAACTATCTTCATTTATAATTTTAGAATTAAATCACATTAAAGGGAGTGAAAACAGGTCGGTCCGATAATTTAACCAGGACCGGTCCGTGAACCAGCACGGCCTAGACTGTCGCGGGCCCGACCCGTGACTTCACGGGCTGGTTTAGCGATTCATTCTAGACCGCCCTAAAATTCCAGAGGGTCGGCATGGAATCGGCTAGTTAACCGTCTGGAAAGGACCGGGCCCGGCCCGCCTGCTGCCCCTAACTATAGTCCATACCTGAGGTTAGCATGCCCTAGCTACACTAGCTGTCCAAAATAACACTATATACAGAGAGGTAATGACATTCATTAAAGTATTGAAAAAAAAAAACTAAACAACTCCTAACTTAGTCTCTATTTTGCTCTCATCTACCTCCTTACTAACTTAATCTTCATAGGGGTAAAAAGGAGACCACTCCCTCCCTTTGGTCTCCTACTCTACATTCTCTCATTGCAGGTTTTGAGATTGAAGTGAAGACATTGCTGATGTAGTCTCACCTCCAAGATCTGACCGTCAACAAATATTAACTTACCGCTCTCTACTATAATCAAATCTAAGAAAGAGAATAGTTCCATAATAAAAAAGGTGTTGTGAAATACACACAGGCAAATAGTGGCTCAGTTAGAGGAAGAAGTCGGAGCCTTTATACTACCGAAGAATATACCTGATAAAATCAGTCGATTGCATAAGATATATATGCAAACCTATTTACCGATCATACTCTATTATTGTGTAGTAATATTGTAAGTCTGTCCATGCTGCTTCGCCGACACTTTTTCGCCTTCTCTTTACCCTGCACAGGAGTTGTATTTACTCTCATCTCAATATCTGAATCTCAATCAATTTAGGGGAAAACATGTTTGACATGGATTTATGATAGTTTGGAATATTTCAGAGAATTTAAAATTATTTCATAAGAAAATATCAAGAATAAAGAACTGGAGTTTAGAGTAACAAACACAATAAAATTTCTATGTTAAACGAGAATTTCTATACCTATTTAGAATCAAAATCAATGGAAGAAACACTGTCATATTCTAGTAGATTAATAAGTTGAAGGAATCGATTTAAAATTGAAAGTTAGGATTCAACGTGCCATGCAATGATATAGCTCAAGGGTAAATGTTCAACAAAACAAAAGTCACAACATTAATGATATTTTTTTTCTAATATGCATCAATAATTTACAGTATATTAAATTTATGTTTGGATCCCAAAATTAAAAATAAGAAAGGAAGAAAAATGTGAGAAAAAGTAAATGGAATTAAAGGGGAATAGAGAAAAATATTAATATAGTAAAAAAATTCAAATCATTAATTTCTTCTAGATATTCTAAAAACTTCAAACAATAAGAACGAATCCATGCACTTTTTTTTTTACTTCCTTAACTAAAATTTTAAGATCTAACGACAATCTAAAAGACACAATCAAAGGAAAAACTTGATGGACAATCCATGTGTTTTTTTTTGTCTAAAATGCCCTTTAAGCATGCATGCCCACTTCTTATTCGTTGTAAGTTTCAATATAATCAACCAAATATTGACCGCTATAATATGAATTGTTTTTTAAAAGGATCATAATCAAGGATTTAATACAAGTACCATGAGTTGAGTCTATCATTAGGAAACAGATAAGAATAGCTTATAATTAAAGTAATAATTTCTTAGGACAACAAAGAATACATTTATGTCATTAATGTTCTAACAGATTCAAGATAACTTACACCTATCCAATCGGATCTGGATCTCAACAGTAAAGTCTACTAAATGTAGAGAATTTAGAGATTTGGGCCGTCCATCTGATTTGGACGGCCTAAGTCGGTTAACTAAAAGGGAAAAAAACTTATTTACACTTGACAGTGCGAACTGATTGGGGTCGTTCAGATCTGGGTTGGACTGCCCTCTGCCAATGGCAAGCACTCCTCATCTTACCCAGTAACCCCCTTTTCCTTGCTAATTTTATTACAAATTTGACATGAATCCTAATTTGTTGTCGAGATTGTCTGCCCTTCTTTTAGGAAGACTAATTCTATTGTCTGCCCTTCTATTTCCTTATTCTATTACGAAAGCAAATTATCTTCGATGCTTAATATGATGGTGTCATTTAAATCTTCGAAATCGAAATCTATTGTTTTTATGTGCTATTTTTTTTCCAAGTTTGCACATTTTTGCTTTCATCATCCAACGAAAGGGTACAAAAGGTAAGAATCTTAAGATATTAAACCAAGTCAACAAAATCCATTGGAAAAACATTCTAAAATGACCCCAAAAATTGTACTTTGTATTTGCTATAGAATCAATACAAAATTTGAAATGTAAAATTTAATCAATTTTTTCCGTACAGATAGGGAACTTTTAATGATATTTTTATATATAGTAGAATATAATCCTATGAAAAATTGTAAAAATATACTAATCCATTTTTATGGTATAAAACACCTATTTTTATAACAACAATAGTTTCAGTTATTAGGAATTTATTCTATGATCATGTGAGCGTATCGTACATGAATAGAAAAAGAAAGATATGATGATCAAAAGAGAGAGTAAATTGATTTTCTTTCTTTTCCTCATTCCCTCTTTCTTTTTCGTCGAAAGTATGTTATGTTACAGTCACATATATACAATACAATAATATAGAATTTAACTCTGTATATCTCTCGTATATATAATTGGATTTTCTCTGGTAACATGGAAAAGAGTAGAAACTGTTGGATCATTAATCTAATATTGTACTTATATGTAATAATTATATATTGCATACTGTCAAATAAAGTTAATCCCAATTAAAAGTGATCAACTAAGGTTTTGATATTTTGAGTTTTAATGTATATGATGAGATATGGACATTTTGATGTGTAGAGATTTTAGGGTAATTTCAACTTTTATGATAGGCTAAAATAGAAACACCACAAGATAACATATATGATATCTCAATATAAATGGTTATGGTCCTCAGGTCACATGATTAAGGAAAATCATTTTATTCTCCCTAATATCCTATCGTTAGAGAAAAAGAGAAAGACATAATCAAATGGGGCTCTCTGATAGATAATCGTGTAAATATCGAAGGCCAACCGTTTGGCTCTAAATAACGATCTATCGTCGTAGATTCAGGTATGCTTCCGCTCTTTTGATTCTTGATGTGTTCAATATGAGTTCTTGAGATTTATTGGGATACAGTTTATACCGAAAAAGATTTTATCTAACAAGTGGTATCAAAACTATTCATGTTAAATCATTTGGTTTTTTTTTGTTTTTTTTAAATTATTGTTTTTTAATTTTGAATTTTGAATTTTTAAAATGTGAATTTATGGATTTTTTATTAAATTAATTTAAGATTAATTTTATGGATTAATTAATTAATTTAATTTTAGGGATTGTAAATTAATTTTTTAAGAATTATCAAATAAATTATTTTGAATTTGGGTTAAAATAATTTCAAAACAATTTTTCTAAACATCGTAAAATTTATTGTTTACCAATTAATTTAAGGTTTAAATGAATTTAAGATTTAAATTCGGTACAATTTTAAATTTGAACATTAGTATGTTATAAATTTTAAGATGAATTAGTTGAAACAACATGTTGCCAAAGTGACTTCTCTTGTAGAAATTAATTTATTTTAAAATATAGAATGTTATGTGTTGTAACTCATGTGAATATTTACTGGCTCAAAGGAAGGAAAATATTTGACAAAATTACATATGTTTCGGTAGTAGTAAATACGTGATGATTATTCAGTTTTACATGTGAACAATAAATCAGCTCAAAGAAAGGTTTCTTGTTCTTTATCATCGGTTTTTTATTATTACACTAAGACTTCACTTACAAGTTAATATTTTTGGCAAAAGTCAAAATACTAATGGAGTACCTGGTGTCTTGAGATGAGTTATTTTTTTACTATTGTTTGGACTTAGTATTATTTTAGGATTTATGTGAGCTTATTTTGTTTCTTGTTTTCTGTTCAACTATTACTCTTGCTAGTATCATGACCAACGTCAATTGAATTCGAGTTCTAAATGGCTCAAACTTCAAGTCTTATAATCTCTTGATAGTTTTTGGAGTTATGGATCTCGATTTTGCAATAGTTTTTAGACTCATGGATCTCTATTTTGCGTTAACGACTGATTTTCCTAGACTGATTCTCCTGGACTTCTTATAGATGAGAGTACCTCTGATGATAAGAGGGAGATGAAAAGATGGGAGAGATTAAATTGCATGTGTATGCTGATCATGAATAAGACAATTTCAGAAGCATTCAAGGGCACTATAACTGATATGATAATTACAGCTAAGGATTTTTTTGTAGATATTGAAAAGAGGTTTGTCAAGAATGAAAAGACAGAAATTGGTACGCTCTTGTCAGACCTACTTTCAATGAGGTATAAGGGTAAATGCAACATCAGGGAGTGCATCATGGAAATGTCTAATCTTGTTTGAAGGTTGAAAGCACTTAAGTTCGAACACTCTGAGGACTTGCTTGTACATCTGGCTTTAATATCCCTTCTGACGTAATTCAGCCAGTTTAAGGTGAGCTACAACTGTCAGAAAGAGACTTGGTCTCTGAATGAGCTCATCTCACACTGTGTTTAAGAAGACAAATAGTGAAACATAAAAAGACAGAGAATGCTTACCTGGCCTCTACCTCTAAGGATAAGGGCAAGGGAAAATAAGGGAAAAATGATAAGGTAGTTGCAGATACACCACACAAAAAATAACAAAAAAAACTGGTAGACCCAGAACGCAATAGTTTTTACTTATGTGGATCTAGAGGGCATATGAAGAAGAAATACACCAACTATCACGCTTGGTGTGCTAAGAAAAGTATGATTCTTAATTTGGTTTGTTCCGAGATTAATTTAAGTTCGGTTCCTAAACACATTGTATGGATATATTCTGACACAGTAACTCATATCAGCATGTCTATGCAGGATTGCCTGAATTGTTGAAAGCCAAATGATGCTGAAAGATTCATCTACATAGGAGATGATGTGACGATTGAGGTTGAAGCAATAGAAAAATTTAGAATATTATTAAAAATTGGATATTATTTGGATCTTGATGAAACTTTTATTGTACCGTCTTTTAGACGAAATTTGATTTATGTTTCTGTTTTAGAGAAAGTTGGTTATGTTGTTCTTTTGGAGATTGAAAATTTGGTTTGTTTCTTGATTCAATTTAAGTTGTTTCTGATTTTTTTATCAGGATATGATAATCTTTATTTACTTGATACAATTACTTCATTTAAAGAATCATTGTAATTAAGTACACGAGATACTAAAAAAAATAACCAGTGAGAATTTAGTTGCGTTATGGAACAAGAGATTATGTCATATCTTCAGACGAAGAATAGAGAGACTTGTGTCAGATGAAATTCCCGATCCCTTTAGTTTAATAGATTTTGGCATTTGTGTTAATTGCATAAATGATAAAAACTGATAAAAGGAGATTTAAAGTCAACAGTACTGAGGGTGTCTTAGAACTTGTTCATATAGATATTTATGGGTCATTCCTTTCGGTTGTTTGAAATGGTCAACAATACTTCATAACGTTCATGGATGATTATTCTAGATATAACTATATATATCTCATTCATGAAAAGTCAGAGTCATTGGACGTGTTAAATAATTTTAAGGCTGAAGTTGAGAATCAACTCAACAAAGGGATTAAACATATCTGATCGTGGTGGCGAGTACTATGGAAGATATGACGGTTCAGGTGAACAACGTCCATGACCATTTTCTAAATTCCTAGAGGAATGTGCTATCATCCCATATTACACTATGTCGAGTTCACCCACTATAAATGGTGTTGTTGAAGGATGAAACATAACACTTAAGGACATGGTCAGGAGTATAATTAGTCATTCTACCTTACCAGAATCATTCTGGGGTGAAGCCCTTAAGGCTGCAACATATATCTTTAACAGAGTTTCAACTAAACCGATTTCCAAAACCCCATATAAGCTTTGAACCGGAAAGAAACCTAGTCTAAAGCATTTGCACGTTTGGGGATGTCCAGCTGAGGCAATGCCTTATAGGCCTGATGGAAAGAAATTAGACTTACGGATGGTGAGTTGCTATTTTGTTGGATACTCTAAAAGATCCAGAGGGTACAAGTTTTATGATCCCACAACTAGGTCAATTTTTTAGATGGGAAATGTCCAGTTCTTTGAGGATGCTGAGTTTCCAGGGGGGATACGGTTAGGGATTTTATCTTTTAGAAGGAACGTGTTGATATTCTCACATGTGTTATTAGCATTGATCAGGACTACGTACTTGACATTGCTCATGATACAACACTTCAAGACAATATCAGAGAACCTCACATTCAAGAGATTGTTCCGAAAGAACAAACTCTAGCACCTCAAGAACCTATGCCATTAAGGAGATCCACTATAGAGAGGAGAAGTGCAGTGTCAGATGATTACATTGTATTTTTCCAAGAGCATGAGGTAGACATTGGAGTGATAGAAGATGACCTAATCAACTTTCGTCAAGCCATGGAAAGTTTTAACTCTCAAAAGTGGATCGAAGCCATGAATGAGGAGATTAATATATGAAAGACAATGACGTAAGAGATCTTGTCTCATTACCAGAAGATATAAAACCATTAGTTGCAAATGAATTTTTAAGACCAAAATGGATTAAGATAATGTGAAAAGTTACGAGGCTCGTCTTCTCGTAAAAGGCTTTACATAGAAAGAAGTCATCGACTATAAAGATACTTTCTCTCTAGTCTATGAAATACTTTTTTAGGATTATAATGGCATTGGTGGTGCATTTCAGTCTTGACTTACATCAGATTGATGTAAAGACGGTGTTTTTCAATTGTGACATTGAAGAGACGATCTATATGGTGCAACCATAAAACTTTGTGTCGGGAGACTCAAAGAATATAGCTTGCAAACTTAACAAGTCCATCTATAGACTCAAACAGCCATCTCGACAATGGTATTTTAAGTTTTATCAAGTGATTATCTCATTCGGTTTTGAGATGAATTTGGCCGATGATTGTATATATCATAAGTTCTGTGGGAGCAAACATATTTTTCTGATTTTATATGTGGATGACATTTTGCTTACCAACAATGTTATAGGCTTATTGCACGATATCTAGAGATTTCTAGCTAAGAGTTTTGAGATGAAAGATCTTGGTGAAGCCTCTTTTGTATTAGGGATCCAAATACATCGAGAGCGTTCTTAGGGTATTCTTGAATTATTACAAAAGAGCTATATAGAAAAGGTCCTTAAAAAATATGTCATGCAAGACTGTAAATGAGGTGATACCCCTATAGCTAAGGAAGATAAGTTTGATCTCAATCAGTGCCCTAAGAATGATTTTGAGGAAAAGGAAATGCAGAAGATTCTCTACGCCTCGGTAGTAATGAGTCTAATGTATGCTCAGGTTAGTACACATCCTGATATTGCATACGTGACTGGGATATTGGGCAGATACTTAAGCAATCCAGGCATAGACCATTAGAAAGCACCTAAACGGGCCTTGTGGTACTTACAGAAAACAAAAGACAACTTGCTCACGTATCAGAGATTGGATCAGATTGAGATCGTTGGATATAATGACTCTGATTTTGTTGGATGCCAAGATAGTATGAAATCTAGGTCGGGCTATATTTTTCTACTCATTGGAGGTGTTGTCTCACAGAAGAGTGCTAAATGGTCTCTTATAGCCTCCTCTACCATGACAACAAAGTTCATAGCATGTTATGAGGCATCAAATGATGGAATATGGTTACAAAATTTTGTCATGGGGTTGCGCATAGTGGAGAATATTGAAAGACCACTAAATTTATTTTTGACAATAAATCAACAATACTTTATTTTAATAACAACATGAGCTCGACAAAGTTAAAGTATATAGACATCAAGTTCTTGGTTGTTAGAAAATGGTTCAGAGTTTACAGTTGCTTATAGAGCACATCAGAACAAACTCTATGATTGCGGATCCAGTTACTAAGGATTGCCACCCAATATGTTTCATGAGCACACTACTCACATGAGTGTCATATTAGTTGAGGATATTCAGTTCTAGTGAGAGTTATTTTATTTTAGATGCTCTTTTGATATAGATATATTTTTCAGTTATTTATGTTTGCAGAAATAAAGTGTTTTAGTTTATTGACACTCTGATTCATGTATGATTTGATCTCACTAAGATTCAAGGAGTACCAATTAAAAATAGTCATGTTAAGGTCACATTACATAAAATTTTCATGCTAAACATCCACATCATAATCCATGTCATCCAGTTGCATTGATATACAAGACCATTGATGGGTTGAGTTACAATTGATGTAACGAATGCCACTTTGATCCTATGTCAATGTGGTTGATGGACCGAATTGGTGATAGATATATTACGGTAATGACAACAAAGTTGAACGTCGGTTATTTTTCCAAAACATAGTTGTAAGGTTTCACATATAGTCCAAGTGGGAGATTGTTGGAGCATTAATTCAACATTGGACTTATATGTAAATAATTATGTGTCGCAGACTCTCAAATAAAGTTAAATCTAATTAAAAGTGATCAATTAAGGTTTTGATATTTTAGGTTTTGATGTATATGATCGGATGTGGACATTTTGATGTGTAAAAATTTTAAAGTAATTTATATTTTTGTGATGGGCTAAAATAGAAATACTAAAAGATAACAGATATGTTATTTCAATATAAGTGGTTATGGTCTCCAGGTGACACGATTAAAAAAAAATCGTTACATTATCTCTAATATCTTATCGTTAGAGAAAAAACATAAAGGCTTACTCAAAAGGGACTCCCTAATAGAAAATCATGTAGATCTGAAAGGTCAACCGTCTGGCTCTAAAGAACAATATCGTCATGGATTCATGTATGCTTTTGATCTATTATCGATTTAATTTTTGATGTGTTCAACATGAGTTCTTGAGATTTATTGAGATACGATTTATACCGAAATTGATTTTATCTAATAGAAACTAGAAGAGGGAGGGAAGTACAAGTACATGTCACGTGGCTTGTACTGAATGGTTGAACTTAACAAAATTAATATTGCCAATTAGTCGACAGACAAAAAGACTAAAAACAAAAAAATGCAGACCAGCAAATGAGGAAGCGAAGTGCCTAATGCTGATCGTGCGAGTCGGCTTTAATTAGCATTTCCCCCTAACAATTACTCCCCATGTTTGGAGAATAAAATCCGATTCTACTAGTTTCCCGAATATTTTTTTCATTCTGTTTTGTTCTTTTGTAGATTTTATTCCCATGTTTGCATTTTCTTCCCGAAATTTTTATTAAATAACTAACTATTATATGCCTCAATTGGCTTCTTCATTAAGAAACTTACATAATCTATAAATATATGCTAAATATTATTATGTTCTCAAAAAATAAAATTACGAAATTAATTTTCATATAGTTATCAATATTATCATCGTGTCTCATATTTATAGTAGTTGAGGATTTTTTTTAAGTTTTTGTTACCAAATGACATGCTCTATTTTTTGCTAAGTTACAAATTATACAATAATTGTCGAAATTACAATTTTTTTGCATTCGCTTCGAACCCGTAAAAAAGGTAAAAAAAAGTGATATGGCTATCAAGATTTATATGTTTAAGGTGTATGATCGGGTGTAATGGGATTTTCTTCTTGCCACCTTGCAGAGATTTGGTTTTTCTGATAAGTGGAGGGATTGGATCTCGGCCAATATTTCCACGGTGGCGTATAAGATTTCTCTGAATGGCGAATTGAGTAGGGCCTTTTCAGCGTGGTTTACGTCAAGGGGACCCTTTATCTCCCTTTCTTTTTATTATCTGTGCTGAGGTCTTATCCAGGATGATCAATTAGGTGAATGATCATCGTCTTAGTTCAAGTTTTCATGTGGCTCAGGGTGGTCCAGCTGTTACGCATTTTTTTTGCCGATAACTCCTTATTCTTTTGTAAGGCCTTTGATGCAGAGATTATGACTTTACAAGATGTTCTTAATAGTTATGGGGAAGCTTCTCGGCAAGAGGTCAACAAGCAGAAAAGTTTAGTGGTCTTTAGTAATAATATCTCGGCAGCGAGACATAAGGATCTTGCACGTTTGGCTGGCATTAAAAGGGCTTCGTCCCTTGAAAAGTTTCTAGGGGTGGATAAAGATTTCGGGGGTTCGAAATCTCAGATTTTAGGAACATGACAGGGTTTTCAGAAAATTTCAGTCTGGTCACATAAGTTGCTTTCTCATGCTGGTAGAGAAGTGCTCATTAAATCGATGGCTTTAGCTATTCCAAATTATGCGATGTCATGTTTTAAACTTCCCATCACTATGTGTAAGAAAATTTGCAGTTACATTACAAATTATTGGTAGAATGCTTCACCTTGTAAGTTTGGTATCCATTGGGGTTCTTGGGATCAAATTTCTAAGTGAAAAATGGAGGGTGATTTGGGCTTTAAGGATCTCTCTGCCTTTAATCTTGCTTTGTTGGCTAAGAAGAAGTGGATAATTTTTTCTAACCCTAACTTCCTTGTTGCTACTTTTCTTAAAAGTAAATACTTTCAGAATTCTGAGTTCCTTAATGCTCCGATAAGTAGAAGGCCTTCGTGGGGATATAGAAGTATTTGTGAAGCTCGAAATATTTTAAAGCATGGGCTCAGATGGAGTGTGGGAGATGGAAGTAAATTGATATTTGGAATGATGTCTGGATTCCAAGACCTTACACGTTCAAGGTGATCTTCCCTAAGCAACCTGCCGTTAATTCTGTTCAAGATATTATTGATATGGTTTGCGAAAATTGGAACATGAACTTGGTGAGCAGCATTTTCCAGCATGAGGATAGTAATATTATTAAGTGTATTCTGATCAGTAAGTTTGGTCGCGGGGATGTTTTTAATTTGGCATCATTCTACAGACGGTAAGTATTCGGTTAAGACGAGTTGCTTGTTTCCTTCAAAAGAATGGCTCTAGGAATAAGAAGGGTAAAGGTAAATCCAGCTTTAGTGTGAAGTCCAAAAAGACCTGGAAGAGCGTCTGGAAGCTTAAAGTTCCCCCCAAAACGAAAGATTTCATTTGGAGGTGCCTTAATAATTATTTAGCTTCTAGATCTAATCTTGTTAGAAGAGGTATGAACATTGATTTGAAATGTGGGTCGTGTGGCCATGAAGAGGAGAACTTGATGCATATCCTTTTTAAGTGTCCCTTGATCTCAAGATTTTGGTTCTTCTCCCCGCTCAACTTAGTTTCGAGTAATCTTTCCGCTTCTTCTTTTCCTGACTATCAGAGTTTAATCTAGGGGTGTAAGCCAAACTGAAAAAACTGATTAAACCGACCGAACCGAACTAAATCGTAGCGATTCAGTCGGTCTGAGTGTTAATACGGTGCGGTTAAGTTTTTAGTTTGAAAAAATCTCACTGTTCGGTTTGGTTTGCGGTTTCCATGAAGAAGCCGAACTGAACCGGATCGCATTATTTATATATTATAGAAAATAGGAAATATATAAGAAGGGTTTTAATGCCCTTTCATATTCATTCACCGCTTTTGTCTCTCTATCTTCTTTCTTCTCTCTCCTCTCTTTCTTCTCTTTACTTTAGATTTCAATTGAAACCCCTAAGAAATACTCTGTATTCTCCTCCCCCCCTTGAACCTTTCAAAGCTCCTATCCTCCCCCACTCGATAAACACTTGCCCTATCTTAGTCACAGATTCTTATATCTTAACTCAGGCTCTCCATTTAGTCTCTTCATCTCGTCACTCTCATCCTCCTCTATCAGCATAAACCAACGGACTTTCAATCTTTGTTGTTGATCGCTCAAGACGCTCATCACGCACAGTTGTTTGTTGCACATCCTGAAGCTGAACAAGACTTGTTACGAGTGTCTATTTCTGAAGCTAAAATCAAAGAAATGTGACATCTTGTGATTGTTCTTTCTTTAAAAACAAAGAGCTTTGGGTGTATTTTTTCTTATGATTGTATTTAATGTTTTGGACTTCCTAAAATAAAGAGGATATACGTTTGGATTCATTATTTATTTTTCTCCTGTATGGACTTTAAAAGATTGGTGAGTTATGTTTATATTTGATTTTTTTTCAAGTCTTTTGTAATAGTAAGAGTTCTGTGATAGTTTTAATTTTTCAAACTAAAGATCTATCAAACTTTGTGTACAATATCTGGACTTGGATTCCATTTATGGTAAAATATGAGATTCATTTGGTTTCTTTCGTTCACCATCTTCATTCTTTCCAGTTAGGGTTAGAGTTTTTGTTCATTCGTCGGTCCAATCCAAATCGCTTCGGTTCTTTTCAAAATTTTACGGTTCGATTTGGTTCCTATAGGATTTGCGGTTCGATTATGTTTTTATAAGTACAAAACAAAATTTGCGGTTCGGTTCTCCAATATCCTCTAACAGCACTGAACTGAATCGCTTACACCCCTAGTTTAATCGTTAACAAAATTGAGGCAACTCCAATCTAGTTTGTTGTCGGTCTTTGGTGTATTTGGAAGCTTCGGAACAAATCTTGCTTTGAAGGGGATGGGTTTGATCCTCTGAGGGCGATCAGTGCTATGGCTTCTCACGTTGACTCTTTTAGCTCAGTTTTGGTTGATCCTGATTTGACGAGGTCAGTTTTGACTGTGCCACATCCCCTGAGTGTCTTTAATTCTTGGCATATTCATTCTGATGCTGGTTGGAATGCAGGCAATGAATCGACTGGGTTAAGTTGGTGTTTGTGGGATCTCGGAGGTAATCTTGTTGTGACAAATATGCGAAGGTGGGTGTTTCTAATGCTCTTCAGGCTGAAGCGTACGCTATGCTTTGGGAGCTCGATAATGCTCTTCAGGTGTCCAAGGATGATATCAGGGTGCTCTCTGACTCGCTTTGCCTTATAGAGAATATTAAGAACAATAATTTTTCTTCTCCAGACGTCGGGTCTTTAGTGTCTAACATCATTTATCTCGCTCATGGTTTTAATAGGGTTGAGTTTTCTCATTGCTCTAGAGATTTAAATATTTCTGCTCATGATTATGCTAGGAAGGGTATCAGGTTTTCGACTAAAAAAATTATGTATGTCTCAAAGGATGATTTCTATTTTTTATTTTCTTGTGCCTTAAGCCTCTTTTAGCTAGTACTCTTTTTCCTCTTCTGGGTTTTCCCCTTGGAGTTTTTATTAGGAAAGGTTTTAACGAACTAGCCAGGGGGTTTGTTGGAGCTATCCGATTGAGTCTCTGCTTGTGGTGTCCCTTCCGGATTATTTCTTTGCTTAGGATGATTGGGTTTTGACATTGGAGCTAAGAAGGTGCAAACCTAACTGGAATGTTCTGGTGCTTCGATTTCTCTTCTGTTCTGAGTTTTGACTTTCTGCCCTAGAGTATTGTCCCTTGCACTTTTGTATTTCCTATTTTTTTATGAAGGGCTCTTTCTGTTGGGGTGTTTTTACACCCCTTCCTTATTTACAAAAAAACTTATCACGTGTTAAAAATGTGTTTAAGTTTTTAATTACCACGGTTTCGTATGTGAACTATATGAGATGAAACAATATTATCCTTTGTCTATGGATAACCATGTGTTGTACAAATAGAATTATTAAATATTATCTAAACTAAATTAAACATAAGGTTAGAGCAAGTCACCATAATATTAGGGTTTGGTCTGTTTGAAAGTTGGTGCAAATGGCCGGTGCGATTCCGAATGGCCAATGGGCAAGGAAGACTTCACCATATCCGACTTTCATGGAATAAAAACTTAGCTAAACAAATTGAGGAAAATAGTCTCTATCCAACGCGTGCGATCGGAGCGCGAGCATCGGCGGCATCTCAGGGGATTAGCAAAAAGTGCCAGTAATTAAGACTACTTATGACTTATGGCTTTATTCAGGTAATCTAATGGTTTACTCTGATAAATCTTTTTTTTTTTTGTAAATCTTTTTCAAGATCTCACAGCTGGTTTTTTGCTCCGTCTTAGGTACTCTATTCTATTTGATAATATTTTCAAAATAACAAAAATCAGAGAAGATAAGGGAATAATATAAATAAAAAAGGCTAGGGATCGAATAATATCATGTCCATTGTATTTGGTGTAAATTAATGAAAAATAAATAAATGAAATAACAAAAAAAAATATTTTCTTTATCACAACTAGGTTTTCTCATTTCCACATTGAATCTACAGTACGGTATCAAGACCGACATTCCATGATTATCTTATTGGATTATTAGGAGCTACTACTGTTAACTTAGGTTTATGCCATTATATTTCTAAGTTTCATAAAATTTGTAACTTTATTGGAGAAAAAAACTAGTATTCTTCATGCTGTCACATGACAATTGGTGTGATGACTTTTATAAGAAGTTTCACAGTATTTAAAGTGTGTTCATGACTAAAAATATTTTAATAAAATTCATTTGACATTACTTGTAGTTTGTCTAAATAACACTGACACATATTTAATTATTTTAAAAATGATAAATAAGTCAATTACGTTAAAAATCTATTAGTTTCGATGTGAAAAGAAAATATTATCTCTATAACTAATATAATCCAACCATTTTTCTGACCCGAAGCATAAGTTGACCTGAGTTTTTCAGTTTAGGTAGATTCTAGTTTGAATATCAAAAGAAAGTTGGTTTAGACTTTTTAGAATTGAGAATAAAATGAGAGAGAATTTTAGTATAACGTATTATTTAAACGGTGTTAGTTTGAAATTTAACGATTCTGAGTTTTTTATTATTCAAATCTAATATGGAGGGAGGTTTATGTCATTATTCAAACTAGATAGATGTCTGTGTCATTTAAGCAAACTACGTACATGAATTGTCAAAGGATTTTTCCCAAACACTTTTTATCATTGAGATGATTAAAAATTATTTTATAAATACTCATCTTTGTATGAAGCAGTTGAATATGTTACGAAACATATTTTATGTGTATTTGAAAGTATTATGAAGAAACATTTAGGATATATGTACTTTTAAATATAAAAAATATTTCAAGCAAACAACATTTATCAAAAAAACATTTATATATATGTTTCTTTTGAAAGTATTTTTAAATATCAAAATGTATTTCAAGCAAGCATTTATCAAAGAGATATGATTTGGAATGATTTTGGGTGTTTTACCTGAAAACACTTTTAATGCATTAAAAAATATTTGAATCAGATTCTATTTGACAAAATTTGTTTACTTTTTATTGTTCTAAAGAATTTCTATAAGCAACGCATGTCAAATATTTCTTAATAAAGCTTCTAAATATAAATAATATCAAACAAAACACTCTCAAACTGATAATTAGTTTCATAAATATGATAAGAAGCTCTAGTGAGGGTCAATAGTGTTAGACGGTTACCTTCACGTCTCCATAAGAAAAGAAGCCCAAGTGAGTGTTAATAGTGTTAGTTACGTCGCCATTAAGAGACTTAAAGTGGCCTACATGTCACTTGTCATTTTTTTAAAACTATTATAACATCTATATATCTAAATATTCTTTTTTGTTTAAAATTTAAAGTGATGAGATTAAAGAACTTATCATCTAATAATAGGATAAAGTTATACAACCATTAAAAGATTGAGATCAAGTAGTTGAAATAATCTAGATTTTCTTGATGAGAGGAAGTAGTAATTATGTCAAACATTTATATGAGAGTCTTTGACAGAGCCTATAAATATTAGCATGTGTATTCCATCAAGTCTAGGCTATTAACTTGGACATGGACTAGAAGATCATCTTTGTAATTTTTTTATTATTCTTGATAAATTATGACTGGAGGTTAGTTTTAGTATTTTTAAACTTCATACATTATGGTATCAGAGCATGCATTCATGCTATGATTAATATAAAGTATGTGTTGATTTTGATACTGTTAGTTAAATATCGTAGTAAAAGGAGTGGTCTTGCACAATATATATTTGAAACGCTGAACAACAGTATCGTAAAGCATTGAGGAATTATGTTCTAAGTATAAGTGCTCAATTTGATTTATTTCATCAGTTACTTACCACGCCAAATTCTAAATGTTTCACAATCATGACCATTTTCGCCTAGATGCTATGAATAAATTGTTCAGTTATGATTGCATGAATTATTCTAGCAATTAAAATTATTTTTCTTTCAAACACTATATATATGCTTATATGATTCGGGTAAAGTATCTTACGTGTATGAATTTGTTTACCATTGTCATGATAATGTATGAACGAAATTAGTATTCACCATGATCTCATGTTAGTGAAAGAGTTATAGATCTCTAATACGATACTAATTAATGTCTTGAATATATCACTTATTTAGCCTTTAAATCTTGGTTAATCTTTATGTGATTCTGGGATTATGCATCACGGTATATCTTATAAAACTGAGTGTTGCTGAGAGTACTACAATGAATAACTTGTTTTAGCCAATAGCCTCAACGTTATATCGAAAGCATGTCAATAAACTATAATCATGTGTTTGCTATTTGGCCCCATAAATACTGTGATTATTAATTCAATCCGGTGGGGAAAAACTTTAAAGTTGCGATCGTTTCTTAATTTTATGTTGAGGGCTTTTAATTTTATTCACTTCCGCTTATCAAGCAATTGTTTATTGGATAAAGCCTTGTTTATAGCACTTGCGGTTTCATATATTGTAATAGTTGAAACATATAGTATTGGTATGTATAACTGCTAGTCTCATTGATTAATGCATGGAATTTGTGATGAGGGCGATATATGAATATGTGATTCTTGTTATAGTAAAATATTGGTTTATATGTGGATTCTCTGTATATATGCAAGAGTTTTGGGATTCTTTAATTGAGTGGGAGTTTTTCAATTACTAGATTACTCGGATAGTTATAATATGGTTATCATCATCAGCAATAAAGAAGGGTAGGACATGTCTGTCAAGTGGGAGAATGTTAATTTCACGTCTCCATTAGGAGACTTAAAGTGGCACACATGTCATTTGTCATAATTTTTAAAACTATGATATTATCTACATATATAAATATTCTATTTTGTTTAAAATTTGAAGTGATGAGATTAATGATAACTATCATCTATTAATGTGATAGTGTTAAATAATCCACTATAAGATAGAGATCAAGTAGTTGAAATAATCTAATTATTTTTGTGAAAGAAAGTCATGATTATATCAAATACTTAGATTAGTCATGGTCTCTAACCTAGCCTATAAAATCAGCATGTATATTCCATCAAGTATGAGCTAAGTTAGACATAGGTTAGAAGATCATCTTTTTTATTCTTTGTGATTTGTCTATTATTCTTTATCAATTATATGGCTTGATGTTAGTTTTAGTATTTAATAAACCTCTTGCAAACAGTACACATTACATAAAAAGGTAATTTTACGGGCATATAATCTGAAGATGCCATCGTTGTATTTACAGTTTTCTTGAAGGAGGCTAATTCAACTGAACAGTCAAACTCCAACCTTACACATTGAAAGATCTAAACTGAAGAATTAATTAAGGAACAGATGGAATGAGGACCGTAGGATTTGTCAGACGGTTATGAAGGGAATCATCAAAGAGAATATTCCCTAAAGATGTTTATCAATTCCTCATTGTTTACTACAGAATAGAAGAATTTATTATTATTTAAGTTGAAACAGTTGTCCATGGCAGAAACGTTTCAATGGGCACAGACTTACATCACATTGGAAGAGGAGAAGAAGAGTTTGTTGAAGCTGACAGAGCAAAGGACAGAGGACAATGGAAAGGAGAGCAGAACTCCAGGTCCGGGAAGAAAAGATCAGAGAGGTCAGGAAAAGATGATGTGAGGGGAGAAAGCAAATGGGACAAGACTGAGTATCAGGGAAGATACGCTGACAGGATCCATCCCCGGGACAAAGTCTATACGCCTCTCACTGTTATGGTAAATCAAATTCTTGAAGTAATCAAGAATAAGCCATAGTTGAAAAGACCATCCCCGCTGACGAGAGAACCAAATTATAAGGACAAAGATAAATATTGTTCTTTTCACAAGAGCTACAGACACTACACGGGCGACTGCTTTCAGCTCAAGGATTACATTGAGGAGTTAGTGAAGGACGGGTATCTCCAATAGTATGTGCAGAAAGACGTACAGAAATGAGAAACGGAGAAGAAGGTCTAAGATAAAGGAAAATAGTCTCTTAGGATTGTTGATACAATAATTGCACTGACTGAACAAGAGGAAACCACCAAGAAGGAGAGGAAGATATATTGCAAGAAGCCTATGTTAGAAGGACGTCGGGAGAAATGATGATAACAGAGTCTACCATTGATATTCCATAAGATGGATCTAGAACACGACGAGCATCACAATGATGCTCTAATCATTACGATACAAGTTAGAAACTGTTTGCTAAGGAGTAACGGATCGACGACGGAAGTTCTATCAACGTCTTACATTGGTTAACCCTTGAGAAAACTTCTATGGGAAAAAAAAGTTGCAGGGTCTATCGCAGCCTTTGATCGATTTCAACGGGACTGTAAGTTACTCTGAAGGAATCATCACTCTCCCAACAAATGCCGAGTCGTTCAACTATCTGACAGAATTTATGGTCCTGGACACCTTATCCCCTTACAATGCAATCCTAGGAAGAATGTGGTTGCACAAGATGAAGACCATTTCGTCTACCTTTTACTAGTTGCTAAAGTACCCATCTCCAAATGGAATAATGACGATGAAGGGAGATCAAGCTGCTGCTCGCATTTGTGTTGTAGCAGCGTTGGAATCAGCAGTGGGGAATTTTCCGCAATGGGCGAAAGCCTGACGGAGTAATGCCGCGTGGAGGTAGAAGGCCTACGGGTCGTGAACTTCTTTTCCCGGGCCAGACGGAAGGCAACGGATAAAAAGACGGATGGTCTGGCAGAGGCTACAGAACAATAACAATCACAGGAAGATGGACAGGATGACCCGCTAAACCCAAGGTATGAAGCGGGAGAAGTAACTGGATTATTGTACCTTGAAGAAGGGACACAAAAGACAACCAACATTAGGGCCCGCCTTGAGAAGGCAGGAAATGAGAAGTTAACGGATTTTCTGCAAAGGAACAAAGATATCTTTATGACTACGACACAGGAGATGCCATGTAGTCCTGAAAATATAACATGTCATAAGCTGAATACAGACCCCACTATGAAATCACAAAAGCAACGAAAAAGAAGCTTCATTCCATATTTGAATGTCGCGATGAAAGAAGAAGTAGAGAAGCTTTTGAAAGCTGAATTTATCCGAAAAATGGACTACATAGAGTGGATTGCCAATATAGTCATCGTGAAAAAGAAGAATAGGAAATGAAGGATCTGTGTTGATTTCACCGATCTAAATAAAGCCTGCTCAGAAAACTACTACTCGTTGACAATGATAGATAAGATGGTGGATGTGACTTCAGGACATGAACTCCTCAACTTTATGAACGCGTTTTTAGGATATAATCAGGTGAAAATATTCCAACTTGATAAGGAAAAGGCCTCGTTTATAACTGAACAAGGTATTTTATGTTATAAAGTAATGTCTTTTGGACTAAAAAAATACAGGTGCAACTTACCAGAGACTAGTGAACAAGATCTTTCATGAGAAAATTGGAAAAACCATAGAGGTTTACGTAGATGATATGTCGGTCAAAAGTTGTAAATGGGAAGATCATATAAGGGATCTTGATGAGGCCTTTTCATTCATTAGAGAAGCTCCATGAAGCTGAACTCAGAGAAGTGCACATTCAATGTAATGGCGGGAAAGTTTCTAGGCCATCTAATAATGCAACGGGGAATTGAAGTCAACCTGGACCAGGTGAAGGCTATCATGGAGATAAAGTCTCCAAAAAATCGTAAGAAGATACAAAGCCGGTGGGGAATTTGGCAGCTCTGTATAGATTTCTCTCAAGGTCAACGGACAAGTGTAAGTCGTTCTTCACAAAATTCAAAAAGAATTCCCTTAACAGTTGGGATGTAGAATGGAAGATGCTTTCAAAAGAATCAAGGAATACCTCACAACTCATGTGTTGCTCTCAAAAGTGATACTCGGTGATCAACTACTTTTGTACATGGAGGTATCACAGACAACTATTGGTGTCGTTCTAATCAGGGAAGAAGAAATGAAGTAAAAGCACATCTACTTCATTAGTAAGAGTCTAGTGGCGGCCGAAGTGAGGTATAAAAGAATGGAGAAATTGGTGTTAGCCGTTGTAGTTGCTGCAAGGAAGTTATGATCTTACTTCCAAGCCCATTACATAAAAGTGTTAACAGACTCACCTATTAGAAGCATGTTGTACTCACTTGAAATAAGAGGGATAATGGTAAAATGGGCAATTGAACTTAGCCAGTATGAAATTCAATACGAACCTAGGACGTCTATCAAAGGGCAAGTATTGACTGACTTTGTAGCGAGCTTTACTCATGATGAAAATGAAGATGACAACGGATATGAGACTGCAAGAGAGAATGGATCTTGGAAGTTGTTCGTTTATGGGGCCTCAAATAACAAAGTGGTCGGCACCATACATAAATGAACAATGAAATACTGTACTGTGATTCTAAATTTAGAAATCATTGTATTACTTATTATTACTATATTTGATTGTAGAATTCTATCTCTATGAATATGGATGTAGTAAAGAAAATGAATACATGAATATAATGGAGATAAGAAAGAATAAAATAGATCTTTTTTTTCATGATGCAGAACTCATCTATCATTTAGGTCATCCTATTAGCTCGAGAATCTACTTCAACCGATATGCCCTTGGGCATGACCATACATAACATAGAAATCACACTTGGAAAGGGTGGACAATGAGCTAGAGCAGAAGGTGCTGTAGTGAAATTGATTGTAAAAGAGGCTGAAACATCTTAGTAGTCAAAGGAAAAGAAAGCAAAAATGATTCCCGTAGTAGCGGCGAGCGAAATGGGAGGCAAATGCTTGTCAAAAGGCCTTTGTAACTAATTGTAGTGTTGCAGACTCCATTTGGAGAAACTCTTGAACACTCCAGCTCCTTTGGGTTTAACGCATCAAACAATGAAGCAGAATATGAGGCATTTATAGTGGGAGTCAGCATGTTGCTGGAGTTTGAGGTAACAAAGGTAAAGATAATTTGTGATTCCATGTTAAATGTGAAGCTGGTTATGAGAGAATTTGCAGCAAAAGATGAAAGAATGATAAAATATCTGCAACAAGTGAGAAAGCTGTTAAGTCTGTTGAAAACCTACGAGATCCATCAGATCCCGAGGACTGACAATGTACACATAGATGCACTGGCAAGCCAAGCATTACATTTTCGTTGTCAAACATGGTGGATGAAGAAACTGAAGAAGAATCCAGGTGGCCGGATGACATAGTCCGTTACCTGGTGAAAGGGGAATTACCTGAAGACAGACATCTGGCAAGGAAGGACTAGCAGCAAAGTGTCAGGTATTATTTAATTAGAGGAATATTATATAGGAGGTCTTTCTCGGGTCCGTATCTAAAGTATTTGAAAAGGAGAAAGGCACAATATGTGCTGGCTGAAATCCACGAAAGGATATGTGGGAATCTGACCGGGGGGAGATCATTGGCACACAAAATCTTAAATGAAGGGTATGATTGGCCAAATGTGCATCAATATGCCAAGCAGTATGTGAAGAACGACAAATGCCAACATTTCTCGGGTCCGTATCTAAAGTGTTTGAAAAAGAGAGAGGCACAATATGCACTGGTTGAAATCCACGAAGGGATATGTGGGAATCATCGGAGGGATACTGAGGTATGTAGATTTTAAAATTAACTAAAAAATAAGTTTGAATCATGAACGGTTCGTAGGCGGAATATAAAAAAAATTTCAAATAACTTATATAATCGAATTAAATAATTTAAAATCAAACAATGCACGATTATGTATATACGATATTAAACGAGAAGATAAGGTTAGAAATAATTTTTCACCTATATTTTGTATCAGAGAATTTTTTAACTGGCGGAATTTCTTCGAGCGTTCTTTGTGTTCTTCAAGATTCGGGATCTGAATCATGCACTTGAACTCCAAGAACGATTTATGAATTTCATCCACTAACAACCACTAGTTAATTTTAGAAATATATTTCACGAGAATTTTGTGTAGGAATTTGAATGTAGGCTCTCAAAACAATTGAAAGAAAAAATAGAATCTTTTTCCTTAAATACTCTCTCAAACAATCACTGGGGAGGGGAGAAAACTCTTTTTCTCTGCATCTGATATGAGATCTATATCTCTTTCTCTTTCTCTACAATCAAATTGCTATTAAATATTTATAAAATCTAATTTTTGATATTTATAAATATACTCACATATTTTAAATTTTTGAAAATTCACCCCCATATATTCTAATTGCCAAAAATCAGTATACCTCCACAGTGTTAGAGTTGTATCGAAATTTATCAATTCAACTAATAGATTTAATTGATCATTAATAATTAATTAATTTATTTTATCTACTAATTATCTAATGATTAGAAAATAATAAACTAATTAAATTAAATAGAAATAATCACACTTAACTAATTAAGTGACATCACTCATCACATATAGGTGTAGAAAATATGCGTTGGCACCAAAACACATTTTGATCGAATTTACTTCATTTATCTATTCCTGTTCTCATGAGCTATTTCTCAAACCGGATGGACCCACATGAACAAAGCTAAGAATTCGAATGCCCGGTGAATTTATCTCTATAAATGGTTGATCTATTTAATTTTGCCATCGTATGACTCCACTATAGGTTGATGTCGAATCAATTCTCGATTCATGCCCGCTACTTTCCTATTGGTGTAAAGCCCTTTTATTTTCACGGTCCACAAAATATTTTAACATAATACCCATCGTGAATATCAATAACAAGAGTGAAATATAAAATTATCATTCCACTCCTCTTGTTATTATTTCCTTAACATCTTTATTGACTGTGAATAATAAAGACATAAAATGAATTGTCTTGTACAATTTACAAGTTTTAATCAATAACTCAATTCATTGAATATATGGCCAAGTAAATTTATTCACATATTCATCAATAAAGTATAAGGTGATATTGTTGCTTTCGCAATCCAACCACGAATTTTCATATCTATGAATCATGCAACTCCAACTTAATTGAATTACAATCTTAACAGCTGAGGTATTGTCCGCCAATTTGAACTCACTCATTTGAAATATCAAATATTGCAACTAACTAAGTCACGCTACGTATTCACTTCAGAATTAAGGTAATTATGAAAATACCCTAAAAGTGCAACAATTAGATTTAGAGCTAGGTAAACAGTTTTAGGCTCTAATCTAATTTGTTATTAGTCTATTTAACATGTTCATAACATGTCTAGATTGACCGTTTGAGTCTCCACTCTCATGCCCCATGACTGACATCTATTGGTTCACCTAACAGTCGTAATTGGATTCGATTGGCCAATCGATCCTAAGACTGTAAATATTGTTCTTAACTTTAACAGAAGAGTTCGTCGGGAGACACCTCTGTCTTCACTCTCCGTTCGTTGATGGAAGTTCCAAGACTTGAGTAATTTTCAAACATACCTCAATTTAAAAAAAAAAACTTTCAATTTATTCATAAAAATTCAATAATATTAATATTTAAGAAATAACTAAATATAAATAAATAGTTACTACTCGTTCTTTTATGGACATATTCTAACAATCACCCACTTGAACTAAAGTAGGCATTACAATCTCTTATCCACAAGCCCTTTAGATAATAATTAAAAACTTTACTGCTTAAAGTCTTTATGAATTGATCTATCAAGTTGTTGACTGTCGAAATATGCATAACCACAACGTCTCCACATTGAACAATTTATCTAATCAGGTGATATTTACGTTCTATGTGTTTGGATCTCTTATGGCTTCTAGGTTCCTTAGAATTCGCTACAGCCTCACTATTATCACAATAAAGTGTGATGGGCATGTTAGCGTCTGGAATAACTTTTAGAGTCTTCAAGAACATCCTAAGCCATACAGCCCCTTTTGCAGTTTCACAAGCTGTCACATATTCAGCTTCCATGGTAAAATCAACAATGCAAGATTGCTTGATACTTCACCATACAACTACTCCACCGTTCAGGATGAACATCGATCCTGAAGTGGACCTCCATAAATTCTTATCAGTTTGGAAATCAAAATCACTATACCCCATCATATTCAAGTCACTACCTGAATACACAAGCATGTAATTTTTTGTTCTCCTAAGATACTTAAGGATATGTTTGACGGCATTCCAATTTTCAATTTCAGGTAGATTGGAAATGACTCACCACGCCCACGGCATCACAAATGTCTAGCCTAGTGCAAAGCATCACATACATGAGACTTCTAACGGTTGAAACATAGGGAATTTTTCTCATGTTCTCCTCTACTAGATGAGTCTTGGAAGACTGCACCTCGGAGAGGCTGACTCCATATCTAAAAGGAAGAAATCCTTCGTGGGAGTTTTACATATTGAAGCGATCCAACACCTTATCAATATAAGATGCTTGAGACAGTGCCAATTGTATGTTCTTCTTATCTCAAAAGATCTAAATACCTATGACAAATGCATATTTTCCAAGATCTTTCATATCAAATTGCATTGCAAGCCAAATCTTGACATCAGATAATTTTTCTACATCATTCTCAATGAGTAGAATATCATCTACATAAAAAAGACTAGAAAAACCACTTTCTTTTCGTGTATCATCTTATACACACATGGCTCACCCACTAACTGTTCAAAATTATAGTTCTTAACAGTTTCGTTGAATCTATTATTCCATGACCGTGACGCTTGCTTAAGTCCATAAATGAACTTCTGCAGTTCACAAACTTTACCCTCTTGGCCTATCTCCGTGAACCCGTCTGGTTGGGCCATATAAATGCGCTCATCAAGATTTCCATTTAGAAAAGCAGTTTTGACGTCCATTTGTCAGATTTCATAATCAATGGCAGCAGTAATGGACAAAGGAATTCAGATGAATTTAAGCACGGCCACTGATGAAAAGGTATCTCCATAGTCTATTCCTTCCTTTTGGGTGTATCCTTTGGCCCCTAGCCTAGCTTTAAATGTCTCTATATTTCCATCTGGACCTTTTTTCTTCTTATAGATCCATTTGCATGGGGTTTTACCCCTTCAGGAGAATCTATAAGTTTCTAGACTTTGTTCGAGTACATCGAATGTATCTCAACATTCGTGGTTTCTTGCCATAAGTTTGCTTCAATCATGGCCTCTCAGTAGGAGAAAGGTTCATCAAAGTCTTTATCTGAGACAGGTGTTAAAGCTTCTCCATAGAACATATACCTCTTAGGTTGTCTCACAATCCTCCCACTACATCGAGCCTCCATAAGCTCAGGCTCATGTCGTGGTTCTTCCATTATTGAATCAGAAACAATTTCTGATTAGGGAGTCGGTGTCCCCTCACTCAATAATTCCTCTAGCACAACTGTGCTTCTCAGCTGTACACTTTTAATGTAATCTTCTTTAAATGAGCATTCATGCTAACGAATGTTTTCTGGTCAGTCGTACTGTAGAAGATGTACCCCTTCGTTCTTTTAGGATATCCTATGAACATGCATAGTTCTGAACGACTGAACAACTTTCCTATCTTCGATTTTAGAACATGTGCTAGGAACCTCCATATTTTAAAATGGTTAATAGATGAATTTCATCCATACCATCTTTCATATGGTGTACTAGGCACCGTCTTCGACAAAACTTGGTTTAGAATATATGACGTTGTTTTCAAGGCATATCCCCAGAAGGAATCTAGGAGGGATGAGTAACTCATCATGGATCTAACCATATCCATCAGAGTTTGATTCCTTCTCTCTGATACACCATTCTGATGTGGCGTACCAGGTGCTGTAAACTGAGAATGAATACATTCTTCCTTAAGAAAGTATTCAAATTCTCCTAGCAAGTACTCTCCACCACGATCGAATCGTAGTGTTTTGATTATTTTTCTAATTCCTTTCCAACCAAGGCTTTATATTCTTTGAACTTTTCAAATGTTTCAGACTTTTGATGCATTGAATAAACTATGTATGAGTTCAAGGCATTGAGTGGCACTTACACCTTTGGCTGAAAAATGTCTTTGGGTCATTTTAACTTCAATATAATATTCGCATGTGGGTAGTGATCACACACTTAAAGTTTACAAATGATCATCCTTCACAAGTCTTTTAATCTTGTCCAGGCTAATATGCCAAAGGCGTAAGTGCCACAAATAAGTTAGATCAGTTGAGTCATACTTCAACTTTTACTATCCCTTTGTGAATCATTATAAGTGTCAAAATATTAGTTTTACGTGAAATATTTTATTAAATATGCGTGCAACAGTAATTAGGCATTCATTTCTAAAAATATCAATATCTTTATAAATGAATTTAATATCAAATCCTTGCTCAATTATGCACCAATAGAAATTAGATTCTTCATAAAAACTGGGATTTAATAAACATCATGTAAAATAATAAAATGTTTGTCAAAACATAATTTAATAGTTCTCACATATACGGTCGATACGAGTGCACCATTACCCTAGCAGAAGCTGTACTCGCCCTCGTCAAGTCTTCAGACTTTCATGAACCCCTGCAGGGAGCAACATATATGGTTAGTAGCTGCAGAATCTACAATCTAAGATAAAGTAGAGTCAGCTACATAACAGGCCTCGGTAACCATTATTATACCTTTAGATCTCTACCCTTTGAGATACTCTAGGCAGTTGTGTTTCCAATTACCAGCAGCTCCACAGTGATGAAACTTGTCTTTCAACTTATTTACTTTCGCGGTGCTCTTGCCTTTGGCAACTCTCAGCTTCTGCTTCTTCACTTTCCTTGGACCTCATTCCCCGTTTCTTCATAGAGCCAGAGGTGGAAGGCTTTCTTTCAGTAAAGTTAGCCTCTTCAGACTTTCCCTTGCCCTTCAAAAATAGAGTATCAGCTAGTGCAACTCCTTCATGAGCTCAGGATGTGAGTACTTCAGCTTATTCATCAAATAATTAAGCTTGAAGTTCTAAAAAATATTTATCCACCTAAGTTTCACCATTAATCTCAGCATCCATGATCTCTATCTCATTCAGATAAATTATGATCAGCATCATATGTTCTCTGATAGGGGTTCCAGGTTCCATCTTGTAGTTCATGAAGTTGCATACGGCTACCTGTCTGGATTGACGGCCCTAATCTCTGAACATTTTGGTGGTGTTCAACATCATATCAGTGGCGGTGATGTTGTTGTTGCAACACATTGCTCATAGATGCCAATATGTAACATCTGACGATCTCATCAGAATGCAGCCAAGAAGCATAAGCATCATTCTCCTCTTGAGTCGATTCAACAATAGGTTCAAGAGGACAAGAGGTAGTGAGCATGAACTTGTACTTTTCTACCGTCAGCACGATATCAAGATTTTGTTTTCAATCCATAGAATTTTCACCAGTAAATTTGTTCGCGTTAAGAATAGTTGAGAAAGGGGATAACGACATGATTACTGAAAAGAATAAATAAAGAGGTGTAAATAAATGCTCAATCGTTTAGGAAACTATGATGCATGATGCAACTACTTAAAGATTATCTATTAAAAAATATTCCATCCATGATGTTACGATAAAAAATGATAGTTTGTCTCATCAAGGGATGAAGTCCAAACTATGTCTTATCACATCGAGCCTCTTCTCATTTGGTTAACGTTCAAATGTCTCCACATTTAGTTTAACCAATCATCAATAGTTTTGGGTCACCTTGGCCCCATTGACTAGCCCCTAAGTAGGGATTTCAATGTGCTAAAGTCTAAGTGTTTAACCAACACATCGATGTCTCAAAGTAAAATGACTCCAAATTTTCTCCCCTTAAAGAGAGGACCGCTATGGGCGGTTTTAGACCATTTATGTTGGCACGATCAAGTTCGCGTTGGAGAGATTGAGAACGTTTCAATGTAAACGACCCTCCCACTGAGTTTTTGAATTTTTTTTATATTTTGTTGTTTTTCAAAACATAACTTTTAGTAATTTGAAAAACGTGATGAAATTTATAAATCCTTTATTTAATTTTAAATCTCAATTTAAAATCATAAGCATTATAAATTTCACATTGTAATTAAATTATAACCATTATAAACTAATCTACAATGACGCTATACATGCCACATGGCAATTTGACATTGGTATATCTCTAGTTCTATATGGCATGTTATATGATGATGTGTGATTAAAATTAACTTCCATATTGGCTTGTTTCTAATTACAACCTAAAAAGAATAATACATAAATTATAAATTAATTTATAAACTTATCTTCATGGCGTCTGTAGTTTCCTCCTTCTTCTCCATGTTGTCCAACCACTTTGTAACTCTTTACTTTCAGTAAGTCGCTAACGGTCCTTTCCTGTTTTTCTTTTCTTTAATTTCCTTTCCTTCTCGATTAATTTTCGTTTACTAACGTTTCTTCTTTTGGTTGTGTAGACAAACGAGCCAACAAGAAGCCTTTTGCAACAAGGGTACTCAATGAAAGGATTAACGCTGCTTTACCATTGTACAGAGAGGAAGTAGTACCGACTCATCAACCCAAGAAGGGAAGTTGCATAGCTTCTACATCTACTTCAATTCCTATTATCTCAACATTTGTGAAGAAGATACTCTGTTTCAAAGAGTTGTTGAGGTTGTTGCTGTGGAGATGAATAAGAGACTCCGTACTATGGTAGGTGACATTGGGGGAAGGAATGTCCATCCAAGAACGGACATATCTAACTCCTCATACCCCTCCTTCCCAAAACAAAGGTACTCTAGCCCGGTCAACGATTCCTCCTCCATCAGTTGTTCAATGGGAGCCCACTCCTGCTGCTGCTTCCGATTCATAAGATTCCATGGAGGTTGAGGTGTTACATTGTTGTCCCTCTCATTCTTGCATTAATAAGCTTCATGAACGATGCCCGTTCTGCCCATATCATTACCCGTGGCATTCTGAGTGATGTTGATACAACGACAACCTGTAGCATGAGAGTTGGTGAGCTCATCAACTATTTGAGCCTTGGTTAAACCCCAATGTCATTGTCATTTATTAGAGAAGAGAAAGAGAGTTAACACCAAGTATTTTACGTGGAAAATCCTTGCGGGAAAAAACTTACGGAAAAATATTCACTATAATATGTTTACAATTTAGACAAAATATCTCTTTAGATATGCAGCGTTCCAAGGTTTTACAGGTCCATCCCCTCTTGCGTTGTCAAATAATAATATTCGTTGCCTCCAATTCCACTAACAATATATGGCCCTACCCAATTTGGTTTGAGCTTTCCTTTTGTTTGAAATATTTTCTTTAGGACTATGTCAACCTTCTAAAATTCCCGTCTTCGAATATTTTTTTGAAAGTTAGCTCTCATTTTCTAGATATAATTGGCCATCCGAATTAAAGCTGTTTCTCTCTGTTCTTCTAGGAGATCGAGATTTTTCTCCAAAAGTTCCTCATTATGATGCTCGTTCATACTTGATTCATGGTTGGACTTCCAATTTCAACAGGTTTAACTGCTTTCGTTCTTTATGCCAAAATGAATGGGGTTTCACCTGTTGCCTCTCTGGGAGTGGTTCTTATGCCCATAGTACTGCTGGCAACTCTTCTACCTATTTTCTTTGGCTGATTCTAGCCATATTTTCATACTTTCAAGTATGACGCGATTTGATCTTTCTACTTGACCGTTCCCTTATGGGTAGTACGACGTAGAAAATCGGTTGATAATCTTCAAGCCTTCGTAGAATACCTTAACCGTTTTTCCCGTAAACTGAAGTCCGTTGTCAGAAATAAGTACTCGAGAAATTCCGTACATATATGCTTTATTTTTCCACAAGAATCACTTTAATTCCTCTTCTAGAATTCTCTCATATGCTTCAGTTTCAATCTACTTAGTGAAATAATCTATTGCTACCAACAGAAAATATTTTTGAGCGGTTGTCATAGGAAATGGACCAACGATATCCAGAGCCCATTGCATGAACAACCATGGGCTTATCACAGTTCTTCACATACTACTTGGCATCTTGATACACCTTTGGCCAATAATACCCTTCATTTAAAATTTTGTATGCCAATGATTTCCTTTATTGGAATATGTCCATAAGTAGCGTGTAATAACTATTTATTTGTATTTAGTTATTTCTCAGACATTAGTATTATTGAATTTTTATGAATAAATTGAATTTTTTTTAAATTAAAGTGTATTTGTAAATTACTCAAGTCCTGAAACTTTCATCAACGAACAAAGAGTGAAGACAGATGCGTCTCCCGATGAATTCTTCTGAGAAAGTTTAGAACGATATTCGCAGTCCTAGGATCGACTGGGCAATGCTATGTACATTGCATGGATGGTAATTTCATATGGGGTTCTACATGGTAATCCTGGCAACGCACTCTCTCCTAATGCACAAAGGACATCAGAAGTAAAAACGTCTAGATGGGAAGCCATAAATTGCCTAAGCTTGAGTTCAGTTCTAACTAAGGGGATGGAGGGCTTAAAATAGGTTTTGTCGGCCATAACTCTAAAATAAAACACAAGAAATGTAGGGAAGAATAAGAAGAAATGAGGAAACTTACGAAGACTAGTGAAGTGAAGAAAGAATGAAGGTGAAGGCCTTTAAATAGGCCCCAAACGTGAAAAAGGATTATAATTCTTTTCACAAATGCCGAAAAGATGCAGTGAAAAGACGTTTGAGGTACTCGAGTATGAAATGGTTCATCGAAATGGCTTGACTGAAAAGATGCAGTGGATACGTATCGCCATGACTACTGACGAATGAGGAAGCGACAATTGGCAAAAGAAGTAGGCGTAGTCTGCCAAAGGTAACTTTAAAAATCGCATCGCGTGTTTACAAGAAGCATCGAGAACGAAAACGAGAAGACGTAACGATAAAATATAATATTCAGCACTGACAAAGAACAGCTCAAGAATCGCATTGCATATTTCGGAGAAACACTTGTAAATGGAAATGGGATGGAGTAGTGACAGAAGAAAAAGGAAAAACCACCCCTGACGGAAGATTGCCTGAAAAGCTACGTCACGTATTCTCAAGAAGAGCGTGAGAACAGAAAACGGTAAATGTTATGTGTGAATAAAAAATGGTAATCATTACACTTCAATGAATAAAAATTTTGTTAAGTGCAACAAGAGCCAAGGAACAGTCAAAATCTAATCTTACACGTGGCAAGATCTAAACTGAAGAATTAATTAAGGAATAGATGGAATGAAGACCGTAGGATCGGCCAGACGGTTATGAAGGGAATCATCAAAGAAAATATTCCCTAATGATATTTATCAATTCCTCATTGTTTGCTACGTGGAATAGAAAAATTTATTATTATTTAATTATCACTTTCATATATAAATAGGAGCATGTACAACCTCAAAAAATCAATCGAATACAAACAAATAAAATTTTCGAATTCTTATTCTCTTACTCTCCTTCTCATTTATTACTTTCATCATTTATTCCAAATAGATTCATCATTTATCCAAAAAATTCTTTACATCAACATTGTACTTGGTCTATGTAGGGAAAAGCTTTAACACGCATAGCATAGAGGTCCCAGCTATGACTCGAGATAGAGTTGAAAGTGGTGAGGATATGCCGACCTTAATCAAAGTGGTGATCAGGATGTGGAGGTTGTTGGATTTAGAATTGAAAATTGAAAGAATTATTAATATGGCTGCCGACCTTACAAACTGGTTGGTATAAGGACGTTGTTTTGTTTGAGTCTATTCATACATAAATAACTGGCTTTTTGCATAAACAAAACATTCTCATGGAAAACAATTGACGTCGCATCATCCTTTGAAGAAGATTAAGAAATAAAGAAACATTTTAACTGGGTTTTTAAGCCATTAGAACCGACAAGGAACGAGTTTGGCGGTTAGTTCCTTTGAATTTGTGTACTTTGAAAATGACCTATACACGTACCTCAACCAGCTAGCAATTTTGGACAAGTTATTACTAGATAATGTAACTAGTGGAACATACTTCTATGTTAATTTAACAGCTGAAAGAGATAATTAATGTGACAGTAGTATGAGGAGATCGAAAAGGAAAAATAAAAACCTCTATCTCCATTTCCTCTCATTACTTCTACTCTTTTTTTAGAAGTTTCCTTATTGCAAAAACAAATTTCATTATAACTTTGTATTAAAATTAATACTTATATTAATAAAATGAACTAAGTTATAAACATATTTACATACAAATATACGAAATAATTAATTATGTTGTGTCACGGCGGACTAGTGTCATAAATGACTCATAACTAGTATGTAACAATATATAATGAAGAAACTCTAGAATGTTTAAAGGTAAGATTAAAGACAAAACAGTAATCATCAGGCTCATTTCAGATAATGTGAGAGACAGGTTCTTCCATGCTAAAGGCTTCAAAGAGGATTCCATTAACATCAAGCTGGTTGATCAATGAGACCTGGCGTCCACCATACTGGATTGGAATTAATATTATGTGAACCCAATTTATAAGGCCCCCCATCCCCTCCCCCCCTCTCATCACTTACTCACACACTCCATCCCTCTTGTTTGAGTTTTGTAAGTGCAAGCATGTCCTATAAAGGTTTGCCGACTGTTATTTTAGGCTTTCGTGTTCCTTTTGTGTTACTATCTTTGTAAGCTTGGGTCATGAACTATAAAGGGTCTTTGCATTTTAACTGCTCTAATTTGTAGGTATTCTCTCTGCATGCATGTGGCTGTTTAACAACCTTACTCAAGCTTCTGTGTGTTTCCTAAGTAATGGTCTTAATGACCTCATTGGTAAATTTTGCAAGGACCTATTATGAAGGTCTCTCATAGAGATAGATAGAGCTTGAACTTTTGGGTCTTGACTAAACTGTCCTTTTTTGGAGTTGACTCTTGATTCACGTAGTACTTAGGAAAATACGCTACTTTACTTGTAAATTTCTCTTCTTAGGATTTTTCCTTTGTAATTGTGTAAGTATCTTTTAGTTAAATATATTTTCATTCACCGAAAAAAAATGTAAAGATGCTTAGTTTTCTGATAGAATATTAGTTTGTGTCTCATTCCCATCATTCTCGATAGAAAAAAATTATAGTATTTGTCACACTAAATGTATAATTAAGTTGATAGTATTTTTTAGCATACTTAATTATATAGTTATGTTAATTATAATTATTTGTCAAAATAATATTATATCAGCATTAAGACTAACGTATAACATATATGCAGTTGAATCACTTCTCAATGATTGTAGTTAATAAGGCTCTTGTTTCGTTGTTTGACTGTGATATGAGCATGCATATGTATCTTAAGAATATTTAAACCCATTATTGCATGCACTTAGTTGTATAATGCTCGCCGTTGGCCCCACTAATAGACTCTCCTGAGATTAGTTAGTTATATTAGAATAAGAGCCACCTAAATGACCAATAGTTGGCTTTTCCTCTCTAGTCTCCATGATCTATTTATTTTTTCCCTAATTTTCGTTTTTCTCAAATTAATTGTTGGTTGATGATTGGAACCAATGACTTCATTAGTATGATTGTATTATACGGAGTCACTCTCACATGCCTGCCGGTATGAATGTCGGGGGATTTTGTAAAACTCCAACACGTATTTAGTGAATCCCACACGTATTTGATGAATCCTAAAAAATTTGATGAATTCTCACACATATTTGATGAACTTTCACACATATTTAGTGAACTCGGCATCTATACAAGTCTGGTATTATAGAATTTTCCTTGTATTACGTTGTCCAATCCATTTTTCATACTTCTTTACCTTTTTACTTTAATCAAAAGTACAATCAATTGTGAATAAAAAAAGATATTATGATTCCAATCATAGGATATATAGGTTTTTGTTAAACTCCAAAACATATTTGTTGAACTCCAACAAAATTATTGAACTCTCATTTATTAAACCGCTGAACATATTTGTTAAACTCATTTAACATATTATTGAACAATAAGACGTTAAAGTCGAAAAAATAATCCCATATTGAAGAATTTCCTGGAATTATTGTGGCAACTTATATACAACGTATATTGTCGTTATTCTTTACATGTTTGGTTGAAGCTTTTTTTGGTGGTCTTTGTAAGCTCGTTAATTTGCCATAGAAAACTCTTCTGACAAAATAGAAAAAAGAACTCAATGATTGGGAATTAAGAATTCAATATAGAAAGAAAGTCAATCACAGCCAACATTCTTTAGCAGGGTTGGGTGTAAACTATAAATATGTCTCTACTTTGTGTTCCTCGTCCAGAACATAACTGAACTTTCTAAAGCACTGACAGTGGACTAAATCTCCTAATTAGCCATTCCAATTTGCAGGAAAAAGATGGATCCCATTGGAGCGTTTCCTGATGGAGAATGGTACACGTTATCTCCATTTATTCCCTCGGAAGATCAACTTGATTTCATCCCACATTTTCTTTCTCAAATTTCATTTCCACTCGAGCATGAGGGACTGAACTGCCCACCAACGGTTTGTTCAAATGCTCAACCCAATGTGGGTGTGGCTGGGCTTAATGATAGCTGGTTTTATTCTCTAGATTCTTTCACCTCTGATAATAATTGTCTTGTTGATCCATCAAGCCATGGTAACTACAATCTCCATGATTTCAATCAGATTCCTTTAGTGAACAATGACACTGGCTCGTTTTTCCCAGAATTTGCTGCTGACATTTTATTGGGTAAGACTTTTTGTGCTAATGAAGATGTTGGCTTTGGAAGATATGGGTATTTAGATGACACCCATCAAGCAGCTGATGCTGCTGTTCCTGACAAGAATTTGCACCTCAAAAGGAAATTTGATGCTGGAAATTCCATTCCATTATCTGGCAACCCGAAAAAGAAAATCCGGGTCTCGCAAGGTGTAAGTACATAACTTAAAGCTTTCATTTTACTTGTCAATCACATAACTCTTTACTTTCATGGGTAGAAGTTATTTTTTTTCTTAACTGATTTTGTTTTTTATTTTGGGTGTTGTCAAAAAATTAATGTAGGTGCAAAAGATCAGTAAGAAGAATAATGCACAGTCAAAGAAGAATCAGAAGGTAAACCCCAAAGGAAAAGGTGAATTAGAAGAGGCAGAGTGCAACGTAGGAGTATCTGATGGGCAGAGTTGTAGTAGTTCCAGTTCAGAAGATGATAGTGCTTCACAGGAAAACAATGGAGCAAATTCAGACTCCATCGCAGGTGAAGCCATTAAACTTAATGGGAAAATGAGAGCCAGTAGAGGGTCTGCCACTGATCCCCAAAGTCTCTATGCAAGAGTAAAAATCGATCACCCCTCTAGTACTAGTGTAGATTTTTCTGCTTTTATTGTTGAAATATTCATGGTTGATTCATTCTCTACAATGTTTCGCAGAAGAGAAGGGAGAGAATAAACGAGCGACTGCGAATCCTACAGAAACTCATCCCAAATGGAACAAAGGTGAGCAACATATATATATATATATATATAAATTCGCCTAAACAAATTAGATATAATTGATAATCTAACATGATATCAGAGTGGGAGATCTTGAATTCAAACTATCACATCAACAATATTCCTCACCGTTTAAAATTAATTGTATATAAGTTTCGAGTCTTTCATGTGAAGAGAAGTTTAAAGAATTAATTCAAATATATAAGTTTACATTAACCTTTAACCCTTAAATTTTTAGATAACTGACAATTTAACAGTATAATGATCAATGTTGGTAAGATAATGAGTGATGATTAAATGAATAATTTTTTTAATTTGGATTCATAGGTAGATATCAGCACAATGCTTGAAGAAGCAGTCCATTACGTGAAGTTTATGCAGCTCCAAATCAAGGTATAGGCCAATTTAGTTTACATAATAATTGCTAACCAGTTTTTTAATTATTTTTAATTTTCAATCTTATTAACCATTTATTATAAATGGTGTTTTTGTTTTTCTTTTGTAGCTCTTGAGCTCTGATGAGCTGTGGATGTACGCTCCAATTGCTTATAATGGATTTGATATTGGTCTTCAACAGAATATATCTCCATTTCTATTACATTGAACTGAACTCGTCAAGGAACTGTAAAAAAGAAAAAAAAAACTAAACTACACACTTCATGGGAGATCTTGTAATTTTTTTAACAAAATTGTAGATCAACATACAATAATTAATTATTAATATGATTCTATAATGGAGATGTATGCTAATTTGTAAGAGAGTTTACCTGTTTTTCTACTAAATTCCAATGAGGAAACATCATTCTCGTTCGTAGTGATCATCTATTGTTTTTATATGATTGTATGGGCAGCTTAACAAGTATACTCCTGTTTTGAAAATCAGGTTTTTTTTTTGGGTAAAAATTAGAGTTATTAGAATCGTTGGAATATGAAACTCCCAAAATTTGGGTTTGAAGTAAGATTGCCACGATCACACTTATCTTCGATTTTTTAACAAATGAGAGAAATGAACGTTTAAACCTAAAACTTCGTTTTAAAATAGATATATAATTATCATTGAGATGTGTCGTTCTATTACAATAACTATGTGATTAACATATAAGATAAGATTCACAAAACTTATATCCATCTTCTTAGAACTATGTTGAAAAATATTGCCACGCAAAAAAACCCTATGCTACAAAACATTAATACTACTCAAAGAGTGCAAGAGTATAGTTGTTAGAAACTCTCTTCAGGAAGAGCTTCTGAACTTTGAATGGCAAATTTTACGCTTCTAAGTTTTTTTGGGTAAATAGAAATAAAATAGAGTTACTAATGTTATATCGAGAGACAATAATAGTCTATCACTGTATGTCAACAAGTTTTTTATTTAACAAACGAAACTATTTTCTTGATTGAGAAAGATTTAATGAAGAGCATGTTTTTTGGATAAAATATTTAGATTATTGTGTTTAATTTAATTTTTAGAATAAGGATTGATCAGGTTGGAATGATTGGTTTGATTAGAGTGCCCTTCGACTAAAAGTGTTATTTTTTCTAATTTTTTGTAGATGTGATTATTCGTAATTATATCTTCTAATAAAAATAGATAAAATATTATTAAATATAATTAAATATCTAATCAATATAAAAATATAAAAGAAATGGAAAGGCATGAGTGATGTGATGGAAGAAGAAAAGAGGTAGAAAAGGTAAATGCAATTGATATTAATGTAATTTTCAGAATTTAATAAGAGCATTTAGGAGTTTTTACATCAATTATCGATGAACATTGGATTTGAATTAGTAATACAAGCTTGGTTAAATATTTGTAATCCTATAGTAAAAGAATTATAAATCCGATCAAATGGCAGGATACATTGAAACTCTTCAAATTTATAATCTTTGGTTTTGTAAATCAAAGGAAATATAGGCAAAGGATCGTAATGAAAAAGAGTAAACCTCCTTCTTGATGTAAAGTTTATTTTATAAGGGTTTTTGTTTAAATTAGATCCCTAAACTTTTCATTTTACTAAAACGGATCTCAAGATTAATTTTGGCTGAACTGGACCTCTGGCTCATATTTTTCTTAATTTTTCTTTCATTCTTTCCCCAAATACCATTTTTACACGGTGTTAAATCAAATGTCAAACTTTTTATTCATCAACACTCAATCTTCAACCCAAAACTCTCAATACACTCATTTCTCCTTCTACGTTATTCATTTCTTCACCTTCTTCTTCATCATTTCTACTTCTACGTTATTCATTTCTTCACCTTCTTCTTCATCATATTCTTTCTGCTACAAGAGAAGTTGTTTTACTTGTCTATAAGTTCTCTATCTTCTTCTTCTTGAAAAGCTTGCAGGTATGTTGTATGTTTGAAGAAGTTTTATTTTCGTTCATGAGTTTTAAAAGATATTTTTCTGGGTTTTTTTGTTACTACAACCATATGCATTACGTTGTATGTTTGAAGAAGATTCCTACAATATGATCTTGTAGCGCATCATGAACTGCTCAAGATGTTCCTGATGCATTACAAGATGATATTGCAGTCCTCGTTTACACTACACAATGATTATAAGATGATCTTGTAACACATCGTGTAGTATACACGGGGACTACAAAATTGCCTTATAGTGCATCGTGAACTACTCAAGATGTTCCTCATGCAGTACAAGACGATCTTATAGTCATTGCGCACGCTACACGATGTGTTACAAGATTATTTTGTAGTCATCATGTAATGTGCATGAGGACTACAATATCATCTTGTAGTGCATCAGGAACATCTTGTAGTGCATCAGGAACATCTTGAGCAGTTCACGATGCACTACAAGATGATCTTGTAGTCATCGTGTACATCACACGATGTGTACAAGCTCATCTTGTAGTACTGACTTTCTTCATTGATGTATATACATATATGTCTGAAGTTTGAAAATTCAATAACACATAAAAACTGGGCATTTAAAAACCATGTAAATTATAAAAAATAAATATCCAAGTTATACAATAAAAAATTATTTGTGTACACGTCTACGTACAAATAACTCAATTGTCATTCTTTTGTAATATTCTGACATTTTCTTTTGAGTTATTTCTGCAAAATTCATCCCGTATGTGATGCTTTCGACAAATTTTAGAAAGAATACCCCACAATCAAAGCTATAAAACACATGAAATGTAAAAACATAATTAAATAATATGTATGAAATTATAAGTGTATAGTGAACTTTAAGAAGTATGTATATTTCACTCACTCATTCGCCCACGTCTCTTTGATGGGTTGAACCTTCGATCTTTTCATATAAAGGTTATTGGCTTGAAGCATACGAGGGATTATCTTCATAGAGTTGTAAACATGAATTAATTGTGCATTCAAATCAAGCTCCAACACTATCCAATGAATAATATTCATATACATTGGAAAACACACCTATAGAAATTGATAGATAATAATAAATATTGACATTTATAAGTAATAAAAAAGGTATGCTTACTAGCTTTTTTTACAATATATACCTTACCAGAAAATCTCAAGTCCCTTCCGAATGAGTCTGTAAGTTAAGGACCTGGAATCAGAGAGGATCATCAACCTTGAAGTCATAGCCCGTGGGATTTTGCTCAAACTCTTCCAGTTGCCCGGACAGGTTTCCCTATAATGACACAACAGTTTCCAAAATAAAAACTTTTATTGAAAAACTCTTTTCAATCATGATCTATTACATATTCAATCATAATACTTAGTGAACCGTACTAACAACCATTTATTAAAGATTCCATACTTTACTATGTTGCTGACATTTTTATTCATTATCTTTAATCTTAATCCTCTCGTACTAATATAAGATCACAACATCATTAATGAATATGGAATTTTAAGATATTTATGTAAATTATTCAACAATAATTTAAAAGAACAATTATAAGAAAATATATAATTCCATTAATTTTCATATTAAAATGTCAATACAGATGCTTTGAGGGCACAATAATAACCTGTAGAAATTCCAAGTTGTGTAAATATAGAGACATAATATCAGAATTGAAGTGTACATGATGACCTCGCAGTTATCATGCAGTGTACAAGATGTTACATGATAGTCTTGTATACTACATGATTATCTTATAGTCATCGTGTAGTATACATGATGACTACAATATGTAGTACAAGTCTATCGTGTAGCCATCTTGTACACTACACGATCACTATAAGGTAGTCGAGTAGTGCTCAAAATGACATGAACACTACACGATGTCTTCTTGAAGGCTACACGATAACTTTAGGGTGTTCGTGTAATCTTCTTGAGGCTACACGACGACTTTAGAATCATCGATAATCTTCTCGAATGCTACACAATGACTTCAAGGTCATTGTGTATCCTTCTCGAAGGCTACACGATGACTTCATGGTCATCGTGTAGTCTTCTTGAAGTAGAGAGAAGAGCAAACATAAATCCTTGAAACCCTATAGAAAAATGAAATCATTTCAAGCAAAGAGAAGATGAGACAGACTTATAGAAACACCCAGAAACACAGAGAAACCCTATATAAAAACCTAAGAGAAAAACTCAGAACCCCGAGAAAGAAACATACCTTGTTGTGAGAGATGATGTTTTTGCTGTGATTTCGAGAGAGGGAGATTGCAATGATTCGAGAGAGAATGCTGTGATTTCAAGTAAGAGAAAATGAAGAAATGATGGAGTACATGAAGAAATGAGAGGGTACACGAAGAAATGAGAGGGTACACGAAGAAATGAGAGGGTACACGAAATGGTGTGCTTGAGTATCCATGAAGCTACTTTTCTGAAAAGGTGTAATGACTGGTTTTATTTTTTTATTTTTTTTATAGTCGTTTGGAATTTATAAAAGGGAATTTCGATAATTTCACCTGCTTAGTTTGAATAGAAGGCGGGCCAAGGGTCTAATTCAGTCAAAATTAATCTTGAGATCTTTTTTAATAAAATGAAAAGTTTAGGGGTCTAGTTTAGGCAAAAACCCGAAGAACCGTTGACAGAAGAGATCCTTTGCTAGTTTTAACAACTTAACGGCTAGGGGTGTAATCGGTTCAGTTCGGCTCAGTTTAAGGGGTTTTACCGAGCCGAACCGAACATGCCATTTTACACCATTAACAACCGAACCGAACCGTCCATGTTAAAAAATCAAGCTGAACCGAATCGCTAAAAAATAACAGAAACCAAACCGGACCGTAAGATGTAAAGCAAAGCAGAAACACTCATCAAATATCTACCTAATTTTTAACTAATCTCAACCAAATCACCAACAGATACAAAATCAACATCAATCTCAACTAAGTTTTTGACAGATTTTCATTTCAACTGATAATACAAAATATTTACAGAAACAACAAAGAATACATGGGGAAAATATAATTTAGATCCTAGAGACATACATAAAGATAGATAGAGAAAATGAGAGATAGTGAGAGAAAGAAACAGAGATAGAGAGAGGCGAGGCTAAACAATAAAAAACAAACCTTAGAAAAGCTGAGACTTGGGATATGGAAAAGTAACGAACTGAGATCTAAAAAGTTGGAGGCTTCTTTATGTATGTCTCTAGGACGACCTGTGGCTCTGCGACGATGATATAGTTCTGATGAGAGATTGTTCGATGGCCAGCGGGGCAGATGATAACCTACTTGCAAAAATATCAGAGGTTCATGTGTAGACCGGAGCTCTGATCAGAAAAAATTAGAGTGACTGAGTTAGATAAATTACATCACACTCCTACTGAAGAGAAAACAACTAGAAAAGGGAGGAACATGAATTATGAAATTGAGAGGGGGACGATTTTTGCTTGTGGGAAATGGTGAATAAATGAAATGGAGAGGGGGAACGATTTTTGCTTATGGGGAAACGATGAATAAAATGAAAGCGAGAGGGGGACGTTTCCCAATGTTTACGGTTTCAAAAAATAATTGTATATGAGAAATGACAAAAACAAAATTGTGCTCCTTAAGACTTGAACGCATGTCATTCAAAATTCATGATTCCAGCTAGCTACTATTCATCTATCTACTAAAAGACAAACTAAAATTGTATAGTTTTTGAATAATCGGTGCGATTATTTTGTTTTAAGAACCGCATTTACGGTTTTTAATATAATAAACTGTTATAAACTGAGATTATACAAGAAACCGACCGAACCGCACCGGTTCGGTTCGAGCGGTTTAATCGATTTTCCTTACACCCCTATTAACTGCCATTTAAATCTCGTGTAAATAAAACGGCCATTTAGATCCAACGGTCGGGGATGAGGAGTTATCTGACGCAGTCACCTGCCTATTTGAACGTTGGTTCCTTCTCTTTGAAGCCCTCAAACTACATGTCGTAAAGACTTAACCCTCACCGCCAAAACCCCCCGCCTTCATTCACTAGCTAGTAGTACAGTTACGAAGCGAGCGCGCGTGCCTGGCTGTTTTTCTCTCTCGTTCTCGTTTTCGTTTTTCAGAGCCATGGCCTCGGTGGAGCAGCCTCTGAAAAAGCGAAAGATTTACGACCTTGCTTCAGAACCAGCAGCACCAGGTCAATTATCGCAGACGTCGCCACCACAAACCCTAACGCATCAACGGACCTCTGTTACTCCACCGCTGTCACAAGAGGAAATCCTCGCCAAACGGAGAAACAGAGACGAAATTAGAAGTGTTTATGAATGTTACAAGCGAATTAGGTTTTGTCTTTCTAAAACGGAAAATGGAACTCTAACCTCTGACATTGAGCAAGCTTATCTCTCTCTCATCACTGCTTCGAGAGGTCAGTGTTTTATCTCGCGTCTTCTCATCCTGATGTTTGGGATTTTGCAACTTTAAGTCAACTTTTTGCACTTCTAGTTGATTAGTGTTGTACTCGTTCTCTACCTTAAATTGGAAACAATTTGAAAGGGGGGAAGAATGTTAATTGACTTGATGCTTCTTTTTTGTTACAGAACCTAAATAAACGCAAAGATAAGGAAATGATACATTATTTCAAATCTTCTCTTTGATGCTCCTACTGATATTTTGTTTCTGTGGGAAAATTTCGGAGAGAGATATTAGGGATATTCTGGAATATTTGGTAGAGAAAATCAGGGCTAATAATCTAGTTTAGTGTAACCTAATTTTTTTTATATATAGTCTAGTATGGATTGTAAATAAACTACAATGAAATAGAAAAATCAGAATTCTTTTTCTTCATGGTATCAGAACCTAGCTAGGGTCTGGAAAAATTTCACCGCCGGTTGGCTAGGGTTTCTGTGGGGAATATTACCGTCGATCCTTGTTCATCCTAGCCTTAATTGATGGTTCCTAAATTATTCTCTTCAGCCTTCATTGCTGTTTCTATTTCCGATTCCTCTCTTTCACCAATTATTTGATCCTATTCAACTATGACGGATACTTCATCTTCAACACCACCACTGTCTTCAACACTGGAGGAAGAACAGATTACACGGAGGACAATGGTGCTTCAGAACATCCAGGCAGCATACAAACTGAATGGAAAAAACTACTTGAAGTGGTCTCAACTAGTTTGAACATTCCTGAATTCCCATCTTTAATCGAAACAATATTCTTGGTTCGTGCTGAAGGGAGCTGCATGGGCATTATGTTAGAGTCTTCTTCAACCGAAAATTCTGCTCTTCTAAGCTCTAAACCTCAAGGCCCGGTACTAGACAAAACTGCTTCAAACAAGACTAACCGGCCAAGTGTACAAGACAATTGCAATGAGTTGTGGTGCACATACTGTAAGAAACCACGACACACCAAAGATCGGTGCTGGAAATTGCATGAAAAACCATCCACAAGCAATCATGAATGGGGACAGAGAGGTGGACAGCAAAGGCAGACTCATATGTCGGTTCAAGACTCAACTCAAGTGTTTGGATGATTTAATATGAAGGAAATTGGTAAGATTAGAAGTATGTTGGGGACTGTTGAAAAATCAGCAACTAACAATTCTCATTCTCAAACCACAAGTCAAGGTATGTGTTCATTGAAACTTTCAGGTGAGACCCTAATCTCTCTTGGGTTAAATGCTTTAGGTAATGAGCTTAAGAATGCTTGGATCCTTGACTCTGGTGCTACTGACCATATGACCTATATTTCAAATAAATTTAATACCTTTAGTCCTTGCCCTAGCAATAGAAAGATTGTTATTGCTGATGGTTCTACAACCACAGTAGCAGGAATAAGGGATGTCCAAGTTACCCCAACACTGGTGCTTAAAAACGTTCTCCATGTTCCCCAATTATCTACAAATTTGGTTTCCATACAAAAACTTACCAAAGACCTAACTGCTTGTGTTATATTCCATGATTCTTGTTGTGAATTTAAGGACCAGGGCTCGGGGAAGAGGATTGGACTTGCTAAGAAGCATAATGGACTCTATTACTTGGATACATCAAGTCAACCAGAATTCAGTAAATCTGCCTTGTCTACATTGTTTTCTTCTTCCAATAAAGATGTCATATAATTACATCATAGGCGTCTAGGTCATGTGTCTTTTCCTACGTTGAAAATTATATTTCTTTCTTTGTTCAAGGGATTTAATGTTCAGTCTTTTCATTGTGATATTTGTGAGTATGCGAAACACACTCGTGTACCATTTTCTATCAGTAATAAAATATCTTCTTTTCATTTCTTTTTAACTCATAGTGATATTTGGGGGCCATTGACTGTCCCAAACATCTCAGGGTCTAAGTGGTTTGTCACATTTATTGATGATTGCACAGGAGTCTCTTGGATCTATTTACTCAAAAATAAGTACTGATGTGAGTCATATCTTTCCTATCTTTCATACAATGATTCAAAATCAATTTGGCACCAAGATAAAACACTTTTGTTCAGACAATGCTCGTGATTATTTCAATCAAATCTTGAGTCCGTATTTCCAAAAGGAAGGAATTATACATGAATCATCCTGTATCACGACTCCACAACAAAATGGAGTGGCAGAAAGGAAAAACCGACATATTCTTGAGTGCACTAGAGCCTTACTGTTTCAACAAGATGTACCAAAAACATATTGGGGAGAAGCTGTGCTCACATCAGCCTATGTTATAAACAGAATTCCTTCCAGGGTCTTGGGGTTTCAAAGTCCACTAGAAAATCTGTCCAAATTCTATCATGATACTCGATCTTCCTTTAATCTCATCCCTAGGGTTTTTGGGTGTACCTACTCTGTCCATGTTCATAGTCATAATCGTGGTAAGTTAGATCCTCGTGCGAGGGTACTCATCCACTCAAAAGGGTTATAAATGTTATCATCCTCCTACTAGAAAAATCCATATCTCACAAATGTTACATTTGTTGAAAATACGTCCTATTTCACCACTCCTCATCTTCAGGGGGACTTACATACCCTTGAAGATAAGGAGTCAAACTTTCCACCTCTAGAGTTACCCAATCTTAAGTCGTCTAAACCTGAGTCTCAAAATCATCATAAGTCCATTCCACAATCTGATGAGTTAGAAGATAAAAGGGAAGGAGATGGAAAAATCTATGACTAGTTCCGGCTTGACAAAGTGTATGCAAGGAAATGAGATGACATTGTGACTATAAGGCAAGAACAATCCTCTGGACCAAGCTCCAGAAATGAGATAAGTGAATTAACAAACCATTCTTCTACTAATCCTGAACCACCTTGCCTTAACCAGGACCTACAACTACCTATTGCTGTAAGGAAAAAAATCCCGAGAATGCACCAAAAGACCACTATACCCATTGTCACACTTTGTGTCATTTGAGAATTTTTCCCCAAGCCATCAAAGTTTTCTCTCCACCTTAAACACTGTTCCTATTTCTAGCTCATTGTCTGAAGCATTGTCAAAGAGAGAGTGGAGACTTGCTATGGAAGCTGAAATGGATGCATTAGAGAAGAATGAGACTTGAGAATTGGTTGATTTACCAAAAAGCAAGAAAACAGTGGGTTTACGCAGTAAAATTTAAGGCATATGGGTCCCTAGAACGCTACAAGGCGAGGTTAGTTGCAAAAGGATACACGCAGACATATGGAGTGGATTATCAAGAAACGTTTGCTCCTGTAGCTAAGATGAATACAGTGAGGATCTTGCTGTCTTTGGCTATTAATTTTGATTGGGAATTGCAGCAATATGATGTGAAGAATGCCTTCCTTCACAGAGAATTAGAAGAGGAGATTTACATGAACATTCCACCGGGATTTAGTGGGGTTGACAAGAATAAGGTTTGTCAATTAAAAAATGCATTATATGGGCTGAAACAATCCCCACATGCTTGGTTTGGATGGTTTGCCAAGATAATGATAGCTGGTGGCTACAAGTAAAGTCATGGGGATCACACGCTTTTATCAAGCAAGCATTCAGTCTTAGTGGGAGTCACTGTTTTAATTGTATACGTGGATGCCATTATAGTGACAGGAAATGATGAAGTAGAGAATGAGGCCTTGAAGGGGTGTCTAAGCAGAGAATTTGAAATAAAAGATTTAGGAAGATTGAAGTATTTCCTTGGAATTGAGGTGGCTCGATCAAGGAAGGGAATTTTTATCTCTCAACAAAAGTATGTTACAGACCTGCTCAAAGAAACAGGCATGACAACTAGCAAACCAGTTGGAACTCCCATTGAACAAAATCATAGATTAAGTGAGGCTCTTGGAGATAAAGCAGTGGACAGAGAGATGTACCAAAGACTTGTTGGGAAACTCATCTATCTTGCACATACTAGGCCAGATATAGCTTACTCAGTTAGTGTTATTAGTCAATTTATGCATGATCCTAGAGAAATTCACCTACAGGCAGTCTACCGAGTGCTTCATTACTTAAAGGCACATCCTGGGAAGAGAATTTTATTCAAAAAGGATTCTGAAATTGATCTGGCAGTCTATACAGATGCGGACTTCGCAGGGTCACCAGTCGACAGGAGATCAACTTCGGGCTATTGTACCTTTCTTGGAGGAAATATGATATCCAGGAGAAATAAGAAACAGAGTGTTGTTGCAAGGTCAAGCGCTGAAGCAGAGTTCAGAGCTATGGCAGCTGGAGTATGTGAATTATTGTGGGTCAAAATTATCCTAGAAGATTTGAGAATTCAATGGAGCAAACCAATGCAACATGACCGGACGAAATGTTCCGACATGCATTTTTTTAAAGAGAAGCTAGACAGTGGACTGATTTGCACTCCAAATGTTCCGACAGGGCTTCAACTTGCAGATGTGACGACAAAATGATTGTGTACCAACATATTTCATGAGAATGTTAGCAAGATGGGAATTGATGATCTATATTCACCAGCTCGAGGGGGAGTGTAGGAAATCTCGGAGAGAGATAGTAGGGATATTTTGGAATATTTGGTAGATAAAATCAGGGCTAATAATCTAGTCCTAACATTAAGAAAATTAGTTGTGATCTTGCCTAGATTACTGTTTTTTTTATATATAGTCTAGTATGGATTGTAATAAACTACAATGAAATAGAAAAATCAAAATTCTTTTTCTATAGTTTCGTCTTCTAATGCGTTCTTTTAGTATAGATAAAATTATACCTTTTTTTCCCGTTGTTGTAAGTGTCTTTTCATCCTAGTGTCTCGAAAGTAGTTGTGTATAGGTGAGAGAGGTGGTTCAGGGAGGTAGTCTAGTCTGAGTAAGGACTGCATGAGAACGTGGAGACAAGACCTAGGGTGAAGGATGAACACTGAGTTAAGCTGTTCCAGTGAGGAAAGTAAAGGGAATGTTTGAGAGTCAGGTAAAGTGCATGGATCATAGAATGGAAGGGGAGGGATACTATTATTGTTGTTATTTGAGATGAAAAGAATTGTTCTCTCTAATTCAGTGAAGAATATACACATATATATACAAAGCTAGGAAACTATCTTAGGAAACTACCTAATTAGGATCCCCATAATTAAGCTAATTACTATACAATTAGGATCCCTAGAATAAGGTAATTGACAACTACTATTATCCTCTAACGTTCTGTAACACTCCCCCTCAAGCTGGAGCATAGATATTAATCATGCCCAGCTTGTTACAAAGATAATCAACTCGAACCCCATTTAGAGCTTTTGTGAAGATATCCCCTAATTGCTCTCCAGTCTTCACATACCCTGTAAAAATCAAACCTTACTGAATTTTCTCACGAACAAAGTAACAATCAATTTCAATGTGCTTAGTTCGCTCATGAAATACATGATTAGATGTAATATGAAGGGCAGCTTGGATGTCACACCACAATTTTGCTGGTACTGAAGTTTTCAGATACCACGTCCAATGATGAACTGTTGGGGATGACATAAACTGACTAACAACACTGACAGAATATGCAATATCTGGACGAGTCACTGTAAGATAATTAAGCTTTCCAACCAATCTTCTGTATCACTCAAGTTCTTCCGTTAGTTCTCCATCTCCCGTAAGGTGCAAGTGAGGAGACGTTGGAGTACTACAAGGCTTTGCCCCCAATTTTCCCGTCTCAGTTAATAAGTCAAGAACATATTTTCTCTGAGATAAAAATATACTCTTTTTACTCCTTGTGACTTCAACACGCAAGAAATACTTTAGCATCCTTAAGTCCTTTGTGTTAAACTGAGTATGAAAGAAAGACTTGAGAGATGAGATTCCTGTAGTATCACTTCCAATAATTACAATATCATCCACGTACACAACTAAAAGAATGATACCAGCTTCTGATTGTTTGTAGAAAACAGAATGGTGAGATTTGCTCTTCATCATGCCAAACTTTTCAACAGTCTGACTAAATTTCCCAAACCAAGCACGAGGATTCTGTTTCAAACCATACAGAGATTTTCAAAGACGACAAACTCGCCCAGACTCCCCCTGAGCAACAAAACCAGGAGGTTGCTCCATATACACCTCCTCCTGAAGGTCACCATAAAGAAAAACATTCTTGATGTCTAGTTGATGCAAAGGCCAATGATGAGTAGCTGCCAAAGAAACAACCGAACAGATGCCAATCTAGCAACCAGAGAAAAAGTGTCAGAATAGTCCACTCCATAGGTCTGAGCATATCCCTTAGTGACAAGACGGGCTTTCAATCGAGCAATTGACCAATCCAGATTGACTTTAACCGTGAACACCCATTTACATCCAATAGCCCGTTTCCCTGAAGGTAAATTGACTAAGTTCCAAGTACCATTGTCATCTAAAACATTCATTTCCTCTATCTTTGCATGATGCCAACCAAGATGAGAGATGACTTCGTGAATAGTTTTAGGGATAGAGATAGAATCAAGGGATGCAATAAAAGAACAAGAGGGAGATGACAAGCAGTTATAAGAAACAGCAGAAGAAATAGGATAAGTACACTGGCGTTTACTTTTGCGGAACGCAATAGGAAGATCATCGCTTGAGACTGGATCTGATGACAAAGGAGTCGGTGCAGGACATGAATCAGGAGGTTTACGCCTGGAGTAGACTTGAGTAAGAGAAGGCTTGACATGAACTGACTCCGAGACAGGTTCAGAGGATACGATGGAATAAACCAACAAATTATCATCCTCCCCCTGATGAACGGGAAGAGGAGAAGACGGAAAGTAAGGAATGTCTTCCATGAAGGTAACATCAATTGAGACAAGATATTTGTTAAGGCTGGGACAATAATACCTATAACTTTTCTGAAGACGAGAATAACCAAGGAAGATACACTTCAAAGACTTGGGATCTAATTTAGTGACATGCGGACGAACATCCTGAACAAAACAAGTGCTACCAAATATCCTAGAGTTGACAGGAAACGATGATTTATTGGGAAAAATGATTTTGTAAGGGATCTCACCATGAAGAACATATGATGGCATACGATTAATGAGAAAGCATGCGGTAGAAACTGCATCGGCCCAAAAAGTTTTAGGAACATTCATTTGAAATAAGAGGGCTCGTGCAGTTTCAAGATGTCTGTTCTTACGTTCTACCACTCCATTTTGGGATGGAGTATCAACACAAGAAGTTTCATGAAGCATGCCATTCTTAACCATATAAAATTGAAATAAAGCGGACATGTATTCCTTGGCATTATCACTTCGTAAAATACAGATTGTAGCATTAAATTGAGTTTTAATCTCAATACAAAACGCACAAAAAATAAAATACAACTCATAACGACTTTTCATTAAACATAACCAAGTTACACGAGAATAATCATCCACAAAAGTAACAAAATACTTAAATCCAGGTTTAGACAAAATATGACAAGGACACCAAACATCAGAATGAACGAACTCAAAAGGAATACTAGCATGTTTATTGACTCTTGGACTTGAACTAAGACGATGATGTTTTGCAAACTGACACGACTCACAATCTAATGAATACACCTTACTAAACTGTGGACAGAGTTTCTTACGTAAATTGAGAGATGGATGACCCAACCTACAATGTGCCTCAAAAGGAGAAATGACACCAGTGCAAGCGACAGATTTTGGTATTGGTGTGTCAAGAATGTAGAGGCCTCCAGACTCATGTCCTTTATCAATAATCTTCTTCGTCATAATATCTTGAAATAAGCAATAATTAGGAAAAAATGAGATGCAACAGTTAAGATTGCGAGTGAGCTGGCTTACAGAGATCAAATTAAAAGATAAATTCGGTAGATATAAGACTGATGACAGAGGAAGTTGAGGGGTAGGGGTAATTGTGCCAGACCCACGAATGCAAGATGGTGATCCATCAACCAAAGTAACAGTAGAAGTGGAAGTGTGTGATTGAAAAGTAGAGAAGAGAGCAGAATTACCTGTCATATGATCTGTGGCACCAGAATCAATGACCCATTTGGAGGATGAGGAAAGAAGAAACGTATTTGGTTTACCTAAATCAGCAATAGCAGTGACAGCGGGAGATGAATGCTTTAGTGATTCTTGATACTGTGAGAACTTGTCAAATTCACTAGCAGAAATAAGGACTGATTTCTTTGGGACGTCATTAGTGAACGCAATATGTGCCGAGTGAGGTTTCTGATTTTTGAACTGAAACTTTCTACACTCTAACTTTGTATGTCTTGGCTTTTGACAGTATCGACACACAATGCCACCAGATTCCTGTGTTCGAGTTTCAAACCGGTGTGTGCCACCTCCTTTGTTTCCCTGACGCATAATTATTATTTCGACTTACCAAAGCACCAGTAAGTTGAACTAGAGGGGTACCTTCTGTACGGAGTACTCGACTAAATACGTCTTGTAAAGAGGAGATCTCAGAACCAGAAAGAATTTGAGACTTAGCAGTCTCAAAGTCAGAGGGAAGGCCATCTAAGAAACTCATGATGGCCATTTGCTCTCGTTGGTGTTGCTCCTCATACGTCTTCTTAAACTCCATAAAATATTTCGTAAGAGATTGATCTTATTTTTTCGCACGGTAAAACGCTTTGCAAACCTCATAAATGCGAGTGAGGTTCCATTTCCGGAGTACAAGAATTCCAAGTAATCTATCAATTCTTTAACAAATTCACAATGATTAATCAAGCCAATCATCTCACTATCAATAGAATTCTGAATCCGCAGGAACAAGCGAGCGTCCTCTCTGAGCCATGTCTTCCTCGAATCACCTTGAGGGGGATCATCAGTCAAATGAGTATATTTTTCAATACTCCGTAGATACAGTCGAACGGTCTTACTCCAATCCAAATAATTCAAACCCATTAGCTTATGCTCCGTGATTTTAGACATTATAGGTACCACGTCTTTCGTGATAGAAGATTTATTCTCAGTCATAACACTAAATATGCAGAAACAGAAGAGAAGACCAGTAAAAAAGGAACCAACAAGGCAGCAACAGCGAAAAAAAAATAGGGCTGAAACGCAAGAAACCTGAAAATAGAAGAACCCAAACCTCTACGAACACAAGGCAGCAGGTACAGACGAAGCAGGAAAACGCCGACGAATCATACGAAGGCTGCCGGAGACGATCTTAGGCGTCACGCTCCTCCACGCGCTGGCGCGTGGGGGAGTGGCAGAAATTCGCGGCGGTGCGTGAGACTCACGCTCAGGGCTTTCGGGCACCAGACTTCGGGCTTGCGGTGGTCGGTGGCTGGGCTTCCTTTCTGGATGGGCTGTGAGAACAAAGGGCCACTCCAAAAGGGGTTGTCCAAGGTGGAACCCTAAAAACCCGCTAAACCCTAATTTTAAATGAAAAAGAGAAAATCTCGATTTGCACGCTTATGGCTTTGATACTATGTTATTTGAGATGAAAAGAATAGTTCTCTCTAATTTCAGTGAAGAATATACACATATGTATACAAAGTTAGGAAACTATCTAATTATGATTCCTATAATTAAGCTAATTACTATACAATTAGGATCCCTAGAATAAGGTTGACAACTTTATCCTGTAACATTCTGTAACAGTAGTATTATAGGAGCTACAAGGAGAGCACCTATAATTAATCCCCTTATTAGTTGTACAACGTGTTATTAATCATAAAGGCCTCAAGTAATCTCTCCGAGGTAGCAAAAATGAATCTCACATGCACTTAAACATCACAGACGCGTCGTGGGCCTAGCGTGTCAGCCGAAGTGGATATGTCGATGGGACAAGCTGGCGTCATTGGTCAAGTCACCCCAAAAGTTTCTAGAGCGCTCTAGGTCTGGCTCTGTGGAGAGAAGCACACTTAAAGTTCCCAAAGTGGCCATGTCAGAGAAATGATGGTCTTTTTGACATGGCGTAGACTCATCCTATTTCTATCAGGTCACAACCTCCAAGTCATTCCCAGGTGGTAAAGGTCCATCAAGTCTGGTTATTGGACTTGGTGGTTGTAGGTATACAAGGCAGATGTAGTCACGATGGGTTCAAGTATTCAACCAAGGCGGAAGGACTGTCGTAGTGGAAGAGCATCATGGCGGCGAGATGTTCCCATAGACATCAAGGCGGTGAGACTATGACACGCAACCATCCATATACAGTAGTTCAACATTGTTCAACATTAACAAACCCTGTAAAATGTAAGAGAACTTTGCTTAAAACTTTTGTAATTGGTTATTTGTTAATTTGGTGCTCACCTTTCTGGTTTTGACCGCTCTCTTAATATGATCAGTTCCCTTCTAGTAATTACGTTATAAGGGCTTGATTTATAAAGGCAAGAAAGTGTGAACACAACTAGCAATCTAACATATATAGGTTGCTTTCTTTGAAAGCCAATTCAATAAAGATCCTGAAATTAGCTTTTAATGCTTTTGTTTATTTTGTTTGGAGGAAAGGAATGAAAGAATTTTCGTAGGGAAAGTTACTTAGAACTCTACGATTTGTAAATTTAATCTGTAATTAGTTTAGTGAGAGATTGTGGAATTCTAGGATATCTTATATCCCAATGTTGGATATTAATAGAACTCTTCAACCTAATCTGAATTTTTTTGGTCTTTCGTTGAGGTATGCCCCTTGTATAGCTATGTACCTTTTATGCTTATACTATAGTTTATTTACCACAAAAGGAGTATTATATAAAGGAAAGAAATGGCTCCCTTCATAATTCATAACAGATCTGTATAATGATCATTCTCGAAGTTGAAACCAAGAGCACTGACCAGTGGCCATTGTAGTCTTTTGACGTTGAAGACATTGATGTCCATCCATTTATGACAGAATTGGTTGACTCATAGGAACTAGCTCTTTAGTGCTTGCCTATATCCAACTCATTCACGCTCATGCTATGAAATCAACCATGTTATTCATAGAGACATTATTGGAGAAAAGGAAAGAAGTACTAAAAATTTGAATGTCAAATTGGAAATCTAACAGCAGTATATTAATGCAGGATGTTCTTTATTTGTTTATGTTTGTTTTCCCCTGCATAGCACTATGTTGATGCAGGATCTCCTTTATATCTCTTATGTCTGTTTTCCCATGCATACTGCTACTATCATCCACAAGCTGTGGAAAGTAAGGGGCTAAGCGAATAATAAGTGAATATGAGAGAACAACAGTGTCTATTATCTTTATCTCAAAACTGAACAACTGTGTCTATTATCTTATCTCAAAACTGCTTAACTGGTCTTCAATTTTTTTCCCGGTGATTGTTGTAGGTATAACCTTTCTCTTGTCAGTGAGGTAACTTTCACATGCTAACTTGCAGGATGTACAAGTGCACAGAGAATTGTGGCTGATCTAATTCCTCGATTTGCATCGCACTTTCCAACTGCTCTTGAAGCTGCTACTGAAGTTGTTATCAACATGCATGATTGGAGCTTCGCTGTTATAAATAGAGGAGAGGATGCTGATGGTGTTGCCTTTGAGACTGCTAAAGCCTGTATAGCTGGTCTGGTTGATATCTGTTGTGCCGTGTCTACTGAAGCACCGACATCATCAGTCATCCGAGGCATTTGCTCTGCAGTTTTTCAAAATGTGCTCACCTTCTTCGTATCCTCTTTCGAAGGAAAGGATATCTTTCAAATTGTTAATAAAGATATTTTGAAGATTCAAAACTCTGCTGATTACTTTACTGATATAAAACAGAAGATTGCAGATGAAGATAATTCCTCATTGGTTAAACTATCCAAGCTCCGAGCACTCTGTCTACTCTGGCTTTTCTTTTGCTGTCCCAAAAACTTACTTGCAGCCTGCTTTGAGCTTATAAATTCTTCTACAAATGGTGTTCATAGAGAAGGACTATATTTTTTAACTCAGGTGATACTCAAGCTTGACCATGATGGAGCTTGTAGTTTGGATAAGAGTTCTGTTGAGCCTGGATCGTTTACTGGTTCAAGTGGGACAGACCCCAAAGTAGATGTTGTTGGAGAGCAAGTAGCAGATGGCAACCGCATTTCCAAATATGCATATTCTGGTTCAGCTAACTGCTTGTTGGGCTTGGTATTTGTACTCGATTCCCTATCTTGACTGTATCTTACCAAAATGAATGTGCTGTTGTAAAGACTGGATGGAGTCGATCTCTATTTGTTTCATTATTCAAAAAGAATATTTCAGGCACCTGGAGTTGAATCCCAAAATTTGTAGACATACCAACTCATACCTAAATATTTTAAAATAAGAATCATATGTGGATACGACATTTTCCCTGAGTATACTTGTATCTTGTTTCCTTAGTCTATAATGATGAAAAACACAGGGTGATAGGTTAAAGTAAGGTCATTAAAATATCGAGAAAGTTCAGGTGTCCGTCTATTAAGTGCTTATAATTCATAATTTACTATTTACTAGTTTTGCTGATTTATTTGGTTACAGGTTCTTGACAAAGACCAACTGTTTCGAAAGTGGATATTTTCTAAGTATAAGAAGATGTGCAACTCATCATCTTTTAGAGCTCCATTGGATGTTAAATCTGCTCTAGGAGCGTTTTTTGAATCATTTAATCATATTACAAACATGGAAGATGGTCAAGGGACCAGTGATGAGAATAATTTTGATTCGCCCCCGTACGTTAGTGGACATTATCTCATTCCTAGGGTCTCTAGTAATTCTGAAAATGCCAATGAAATATCTGGCAGAGATAGCAACTCGAGGGGTTGTGGTGGAACCAGTGGAGATGATGTTACAGACAAGGCTTCTGGTCAAGATCGCCCTTTAGTCCTTGATACTGACCTCATTGCAAATGCATCCAGTTCTAATTATGACTGTGGTAGCTCAAGGTCCGTTGATTTTGAACCACAGGAGCCTGGAGATTTGTCGCATGGAAGGTCTTCCATGTCCAAGGATCATTTAAACAACCAGATGCCTTCATCTTATACAAAACCAGGACTAGACTTGCAGAGTGATTCGTTTGAAAGTAGAAAACATTTAGTTAATGTTGAGAACAATCAAGTACCAAATGTTGATCATAACTTACCTGCTTTGAGATCCTCTATTGGGGGTGTTAGTAGTGATTTTGCATCTCCCATACATCATTTAACAATACCGTATACTTCCGCAGCAAGTAATGTTTTGTGGAGCTCTGAAGGTGACACCTCAGCCATGGAAATCTTCTCTGCTTCTAAACAGCTTTGGGTGGGCAGTTTAGGCACTGATGCATCTGAAGCTCAAATAAGGTTTCAGTTTGAAAGGTTTGGCCCGATGGAAAATTTTGTCTTCTTTCCAGTAAAAGGGTTTGCCGTGGTTGAGTATATTCATATCATCGATGCCATAAGGGCTCGAGAATATACGCGAGGACAATTTCAGTGGTTTATAAAGTTCATGGATAGTGGTTTGGGTACTAGGGGTACTATCAATGGTGTTGCAGTTGGTTCTAGTCCTCATGTTTACGTCGGAAATGTTTCTGGTCAGTGGGTGAAGGATGAGATTCTTTATGAAACAACGAAAGTACTCAACAAAAACTCATACATGGTAACTGATCTTAGCAGTGAATGTGCTTTACTATTGGAATTTGAAAGTGCTGAAGCAGCTGCTGCTGTAATGGCTCATCTCAGACAGCTTCGTAAGGAAAAGGCCAACCATCGGCAGCCTTCCAATGCTAGACCAGCCAATGTTGCAATGCCTTATGTGGACTGTGGAAGGTCAGCATGTGTACCTACGGCTGTTGGAATCTGGAGCAATAATCCTGGAAACATGTCTAATAACATGATTGGATCACCTCATACTGTTCCAGAGAGTCCTAGTGGCAACTCCCGATCAAGAATGTCAGATTTAGCTTCCTATATCTTTTCACTGCGAGGAAAATATAACATCAACCAACACTCAAATTATTTTGACAACTACATATCTGGAAATTGCAACCCCAACTCCATGAGGGAAGAAGATAGAATTCCATCTACCACTCTCTGGATTAATTTTCCTAATATTAGCATTCCTTTTATCACAGATGAAGAGCTAATGGCACTTTGCAATCTTGCTATTTCCAATACGGGGTCTGTGCTCAGGTTAGCTCGAGCAAATGGTCAGATGGGCTGTGGTTGGTTCGTTGAGTGCAGCAGTGTAGATGCTGCCGTCTCTGTATTGAGGAATCTCCGTGGTTGTCCTGGAACATTCCTTCGCATAGAATTCAGGTTTCAAATTATTCTTTTATGTCATTATTATTCTCTTAACGAAGTAGATCTTTACAGAGTTCTTGTTTGCTTGTGTAATATTTTGGGTTAAACGAGAGTTCACATCTTATTCAGATGTGCTGCATTTACCAGTGAATTCTGATTTTCCAATGGATCTTACAAACGCTAGTAACTATAAGTGTGTGTTTGCATGCGCGGTTGAAAAGAGAACCATTAACAACCATAGTGGAAGCCTGGATTTAGATGTCCTCTAGTTGATTGACCAGCCATTCCTCGAAAAGCTCAATACCTGTCTGTTTAGTCCATCTCAATGGTTGTATAAACTTTCTTATCTTGTTGTACTTTAAGGAAGATTTGAATTCCATATTTCTTTTTCTCCTGTGATTTTTTGCTCTCTGTTTCTGTTTCACAGTTTGGTTTAATATGATGTGCTTGATCTGACCCTTGGATCCCTCCTTTTATCCATTATGTTCAGGTTCGAATTAATTTGAAGCAATGCCTTTCGGCTAGCTATACAAGTAAATAATATCCAAAAAATTTGTTTTCTTTATTAGAATGAAAGTTTATGCTTCATGTGTATATTTGATTATTCTTGTCATGTTTTATGAGGTGTTATGCTTTTATTATGTAGTTCTTGGTTGTCCCATGGTTATGAGGTGTTCTAAATCTATATCTTAGCTGGTTAATTAAATTTTTTATTTGACCTGCCATGACCTATTACGCATATTTCTTTATCATTTTGGGCAGTCAACCAGTAAATTACCATGCCACACCATTCCCGATAAAACAAGAAGGCGGCTCTATGGAGCTTGTGTCTCCCAGAGTAAAATATGAAAGCCATGGAACTTCTCTACTACATGGACATTCATATCAGTCAAATTGGGCTAATTCCGGTTGCACAGACATGCCTGAAGTTGGGGTGAGAAAAGTCGACGCCTATGACAGTAACATTATGGTGGACCATTCACAAGGAGGTGATATTACAAGTGAGATTTAATCAAAAAATTTCTCTACCCCCTTATTTTTTACTATTTACTCAATTACAAGAAGTTTGTTTAATGATTCCGTTCAGGTGGCCGTGTTATTAATGTTGCCTCTGAACAGAAGTGGACGCATATAAAGCCTGAAATGGAGCTCCATCCAGTACCGGGTAGCATTCCATGTATACCAATGGCCACACAAGCACCTCCTCCTCCACATCAGATTCAGTCATCACCATTTATACGACCTCCATGCCCTCCTTTAAACAATTCTTGGGATGTGAGGGGTTTGAATCATAATTTTCCTATGAACCCAATAACATCAGGTGTTGTACATACTACTTTTCATGGCAATGCTATTGCATGTCCCTTTATGCCTGCTTCCATAACACCTCTTGCACAGATTCATGCAACTCCAGTGCGGCAGTTTGACATGCTTCCCCAGCTGGTAGCACCACCACCAATATCATCTTTGCAACCTCCTCAGCCTGAAATGCCACCTCCCTTACCTCCATCTCCACCACCTTTGCCTGAATCGCAGCCACCTCAGGTTCCTCCTCCACCTAGTTCTCCTCCTCCACTTCTACCTCCACCTCCACCTCCATCTCTACCTGCCATTGGATCATTTGAGATGGAAATTGCTAGCCAGAATATGCAATATCAATGGCAGGGCACACTATGTAAAAGTGGGGTTCCATACTGTACAATTTATGCGCATAGAGTGGATTCCGATGTTTGCAAATATTCAAATGCTTCTGAGCCTACCGAGTATAGTCTTTATTCCTCAATTTTCTTTTGTCTTAGTTTTTTTTGTGGTAGCTAATTCTAATGACTGCTTGTTCCAGATGGCCGACAAAATTAGATATGACCAAACGCACAGATCTTCGGCATCTGAAGTCAACATTTACAAGTACTCCACCTCACAGAGTAAGTACTGAAAATTTCATTCTTTCTGTACGGAAAAGCCCAAGTCACTTTGTCATTGCATAAAAAAGGGATATGTTAAATACATGCAAATTCCGAAATATTTACACTGTTCAGAGTTCATTTTCCATGCTTGATGTGTGTGGGTGGACACAATTTCTGGCGTTTCAAGAATCTCATCGTATTGTTTGTGGGATGGATTTGTTGTTTCTAAATCAATAACGATGACTAGTAACAGGTTCCTTCTTATGATAAAAATAAGACAATTGATAGGCATAGAGTGCTTCACAATAGCTTTGCACCAAGTAATTGAAGTGTGAATTGTTGCTGAATGGTCATTGAAATCTAATTTGTTACCTTATCCTAATTTTATTGGTTTGATGTGATGGTCATATATATTTTTAAAGTGCGGATATTTATCATGGTGATAAATACACCCTTCTGGAACTCCTTTCTTTTTCTGAGTTCGTGACAATGTTTCAGGAAACTAGCAATACTTTTGTATGTTAAGCAGTAGAGTTCAAATGTATGCTTGCAGAGAGTAGTAGCAGTTTTGATCTCTGAAAATTTGCTGAGTTAGAAAGTAGAGAATGTTTAGTTTCCATACTCATTCTTATGAGATGCTTGAGTCTGGACTTTTATAACGAGAACATACTAATTAGAAGGTTTCTGTACGCAATTTTTTTATGATGTTTAATTAAAAAACTAAATAAAAAGGGAGATCTTTTCATTCTTGTGCAGTTATGAGGTATGTAAAAGGTTATTTCATACCACCAAAGGTCCACATATTATTATTAGTGTACCTATATCATTCTTGTGCAGTTATAGCTTTAACACAAGAGTAAAGACTTCTAGACTGATGCTTTACGTTATTACTAGTTTAGGACTTCAGGCTAAAGCACTTTGCCTTATTTACCTTTTTCTTATTCCAAATGTGATTCTTATCGTTTCAATTTTGATAGAGGGAGGTATGTCGGCTAATCCCTTCTTCTGCGAGAGACCATAAAGGCGTAAGTTATTTCTTCTATTTTGGTCTTTCAATCATCTGAACTTCTGTAATGAAGTATATTAATCAGACAATATTGTTCTGCAGTTTCAAGATTTTGTATCATACTTGAAGCAGAGGGAATGTGCGGGAGTAATTAAAATACCGGCCATGAAATCTATCTGGGCTAGGCTACTCTTTATATTTCCCTATTCGCAAGACTTGTGTTCCGTGCTCTCGATTTCACCTGGTCCATCTGATTGCCTGATTGCTTTAGTTTTGCCCAAAGATACCAACTCTGAATGGGCTTGATCATGGTTCGTGATGAACGGGAAATCAAGTAGCTTCTTCAACTGTAGGGTATGATGCTTTTGTTTCTGTAGGAAAGTAGTAGTGTTAATAATGTATGTAGCATGATTTTAACTGTAAAATGTGGTTGTAAGAAATGATAAATCTCCAGGAGAGACGCTTCTGCCCCAAACAGAAATCCAAGTTTTGATTATGTTTTTCTGGGTATAAGAGAAAGTCCTCCACGTTCGTCTCTGCTTGTTTATTGTAAACAAAATTTTTGCTCTTTGTAGTATTGTTGTTTGTTAAATGTGACCCTTCAAGATTATGCTTTCCTAATTGGAAAATTATTTATGCATGTAAATGCTTGATTCTTTCAAAACTATAATACGAGCTTTCCTGGTTGCAAAGAGGGTATCAAAATTGTATCGGGTTTGCATAATCTGGCAGTTGTGCTGTTGGTTCAATTTGGGCCGCACAATTTATTTTTGACGGCCAGATCAGGCTAAATAAGGAAATTTGACCTTTTTAACTGAGTGTAGATCTGAACCGTCAGAAGCAGATTTGAAGACTCAGATCTGTTGAACTATGTAAATGTCGGGGTTAAACTATAGAGAATCCTTGTATATCAAAGGTCGAGGTTCTTGGCGGTTGAAAACCTCGACTGTTGTGCAATTGTTCTAATTTGGAAAGTCTGATCTATTTTAGACAATCAAGATCGAGCTAAATTAAGATTTTTTTTACACTTAGATCTGTTGAAATTGCGTAAATGCAGGGATTCAACCACTGAGATTCCCACTTATTCATAAAAATAGGCAAATATAACTTCATATATGTGATATATCAGGTGAGTTTGAATCGTAATATTTAGTATCTTATATGATAGAATATTAATTTTGAAAAAAAAAACTGTCAAAATCATACCTGTTTAATATTACTGTTAATTTGTACATTTCTTTCTAATAAAATAAGAGAGCGCATCGATGATTTTTTTTTTTGTAAGAATTACTCTTGCAAAGAAAATGTTATCATGGTACCATAATCAACATACATACATTTTTGTTCGAAAGCTTTAATTCGGGGTCTGGACGATTTCGCACAATCATAGTACCATAATCAACATACATCTATACAGATTATATTTAACACTTCGAAGCTCAAACCTAACAGTAACAGGAGTAGTCTCCAATTCCTTGCAGCGCAGGCAATCAGGCTTTATTTTTATTTATTCTCCGATTGCCATCGTCTCTCTCTCTCTCTCTCTCTCTCTCTAACACACAAGTCGCGCGCTTTGCAACCGGGAAAGTAAATGTCGAATCAGTACGCTCAAGGCAGGCGAGACGGAAACAAGGCATTTACTAAAGGCCAGATGAAGTACTTGCCCAAAAATGAAAATCAAACCACAAATGAACAGCCAAAACTTAATCCTACGCTCTCCAATTCCCTCAGACAGTCGCCGCCCAACCAATCCGAATCTGCAACTGCGACAAACAATTCCGTATCATCGAGGAGTAGGGTCAGGGTACAGTTGGGTGACAACGGAGACTGGGTTTCTAAACATGTTGGAAATTTCGTTAGTTACTTGCCCCAAGACGACGCAGTGGCGACTGGTCTTCGCGCTGAGGAAGGTGGAATGGATCCGCTCGAATCTCAGAGAGTTGTGGACCTTTTGAATAGAGAGCTGTCACGCTTGCTCAAGTTGAACCCTAAAGAGTTTTGGAGAGAAGGTACTCCACAGATGCTTTATCTGCAACTAACTTTTGAAATTGGGATGATGCATTTTTTGCTCATTGAAATAGAAGGATATGGAGTTGTGTTGATTGAATTTAATACATGTTTAAGATATCACCTAGTTCACTGATATGGGTGTGCTTATCATATTGCTTGATGAAGATGCTATGTGGGTATAAGTGATTTTTATTGGACAACTCTTACTGAGCATATCTTATTTGTTTTGGAAAAGCGACTTGGAAAAGCCAGAATTATGTCGTTTCCGAAGAATTCTGCTTAAAAAATGAATTATATTGCGCAAAGTTTATAGGAATTTTTGTTCTCTAATATAGGAATGAGCTCCTCTTTTCTATTAAATGCATGACTGCTGAAGAGTACTCTCATGAGTTAATGCCACTGTTCTTGTTGACTTTTTACCCCTTTTTAGTGGCCAGGGACACTTCATTGCACGAATTTCTGGACAGCTTTCTAAAATTCAGGAGCAGATGGTATGATTTCCCGCATCGTGGAGCCAAGGGAATGGTTGCTGGGGTCATTGTTGGAGAGTTTCAATTAAGCCGTCGAGTTTTCATGGTATTGTATCGCATGTAAGTTGCGGTATTTATTCCCATCTGTTATGGAAATCTAGGAATGGTCTTCATTCAGATTATGATCTGCGTCATCTCTTGTCTTAACATGAAGTTTGTCCTCTGTAGATCTTCTAATAGGGATCCTGGTGCTCGGGCAGCTGATAGCCTTAGTTCAAAGGATCATGGAGGTGGTTATGCTCTTTAATCTCTGTATGATATGCATTTGCACAGCCTTCTATTTTTTTTATTCATAATATTTATGAACTTAGCCATTCATCATTGTTAGAATTACAGGTAATAATCAAAATAAGCATTGATTTATCACTGTGTACCTAGTTTCAAAGTACAAGTTTTTTGAATCAATATGCATATATTGATCTGTAGTCTGATCTGTCTGCATTGGATGTGTATGTGCAATTTGCAGTGTAGAATTTTGTGCCCATATGAATATGGCTATGAGATATTAAAAGAAAGGAATATGGCCATGATAAGCTTACCTGCAAACTATAGTTGGGTATATAGCTAAAAATATAAAAAAATGAAATTGTCAGTATGCATGTTTTATTGTGATAGAAGCACATACCAACATAAAATTCTCACTGACTAATATGTTGTATGTTCTCTTTTTCTACTACACCGGCGTGCACTGAATTTCTCTGTAGTTATTTTGCAGGAAAAGAAATTGCTGGACCTCCCAAAGTTGTTTGATATATGTGCTATATATGGTCATGAGAATGAAGATTTAACAAGAATTCTGGTAAATGTTTCGACAGCATACTTGTTTATACTCCCTTGTCATCATCAATTATGTTAATGTCATAAGGCCTAGTTTGTGTCTGCTTTTTAATTTAGTAGTTTCCACTCAGCATTGTCTTAGTTAGCTTATGGTGCCTTGGTTTTAACATTTCCCTCACTATCATGATTTAATCATTGTGGCTGAAAGGAGGAATATTGTAGGAAAAGAGAACAAGAACTTGTCTTAGCATTTTAGAATTAATCTTTTTTTATGATGGAAACACCAGGCGTTCCCTTTTGCAGCATAAGATCGTGCTGTTTTAGATATTAGTAACATTAGTGCATGTGTGTGGTAAATGGTTCAAAGCTGCCTACATGTTGATTGTAGAATAACTGTTTGGCAACAAGCTAGCAAAGAGGTCCTTATTGATGTATCTATAGATGCACACAAGAAAGAAATGACTTTTATGTTTGAAGTAAAAAAGAAGAAGTAGAAACTGCCACGATTAATCCATTCCCCCTCATTGACCTCATATTCCCGCTTTTCAACTTCTAGGTTGAGAATGCTTTAAATGTCCAGCCTAATATCATCAACAGTTTGACTTCCGTTGCATCACATTTTTTGAGCATCTTCCACACTATGCATCAAAGATGCAGCTCATTTCTGGAGGTATTTTTTTCAAATCAACTCTGTTCATAGTTTATTCCGATCTGATTTAGTTTGTGGTGATGGCCTGGGTACTTTTTCGTTTTTATTTTGTTCGCATGCTTGATACAAACAACTTCAGTCTTTCTCTCAACAAAGAATCTTTCAATGTCACATGCCAATCCATGAGGTGTCTGTTGGTATTGCGTGAAAATTAAGAGATTCTCCATAATTCGGTCTTTCGGATTAGCTATTTAAAAGAATATTTTACTTGCCTGGATAAACTTTCAAATTACAAAACAATTGGCATCTATGAGCTAAAAGTTAGTGTTAATAGGCCATTGTGAGCATAAAAGCACGTCCTTAAACAGATATTTCTCCTGCATTTTGGAATGTGGTGTTTGGGTAATGGGAAAAGATAAGAAAGTTTGATAATATAGGTTGGTTAAATAATGTTGAATTGTAATTAAATGATAATACTCATTTTTCTAGAGTCTCTAGAACATACAAAATTTTCCGCTATTAGTCTCCAGTTGCAGTCTTTGATTTTTTAGTTCTGTGAAATGATATGCATCATATCGTTTTAGCAGTTGAATGTGACTCATTTTGGTAAGTTTTCAATTGCTTTATACACAGGCCATCTTTTCTTCTGGAAGCAATGGAGAAAGTCGATTCAGCATGGTTCATGCAGACCTCTTGGAGGTGACCCCTCCCTCCCTCCCTCCATCTAGACAGACACACACGCTTCAATCGGTATCTTCAGATACATGTCATGTGTCACTCTAATTACCAACATATCTCTTTCCTTGGTAGGTGATTGACTTTATAAATGACGTGATTGTATCCCTGGATGCTTTTGTCATCGCATACAGGCCTGCAGCACTGTTCTTCTCATGTCCTGTTGAAACAAGGTATCTTCATCAAGCCTTATATGGCATGACTCAGCATTTTAATGATAAAACTTTTTCATTTAGGAGTTTCATAGTAAGGTGCTGCACTGCATGATAATGCTCTCAACAGTTGTGGCAAGAGTGAACGCATGATAACATATTTTATTTCCTTCATATTGTCCAATAAAGTACCATTCCGATCTGATCTTATTCATTAATATGTTCATGCAGCAATGGGAATGAGGAATTGCTCAGCACACTTGTAAGATTACATGATTCTTTGCTCCCATATTTACGGCGGGGCTTTCGAATGATTTATAAGTCCAAAGAAGATGAAATGATGTCGAATGTTGCTACGAGTTTGAAAATGCTATCAATGAGAATAATCAAGTTTGGTTGGAAACTATTGGAGCTCTGCTATCTGGGTGATGAAGCGTTCAGCAATGAAATCCCTGTTCCAGCCTCCACAAAGATGTTCCCAGCCAATGTGGAGGATCCTGTCATAAGAGCAGATATTTTGGTTCAAACTTTGAGAGAGATCAATGTAGTTTCACAACAAATTCAAGAGAACGAGAGCAGTGAAACATTTCTTCAGAATCTTGAGAAAAACTTCTTGGTCATGAACAGAATTGAGATTATAAAGAGTACTGGTTAGTGTTCACTTACTAACACGGTTCTTTTCATTGATTAATGGTTATCATTGTAGGCACTAAACAGCAGTGACAGCAATTATATTAACTCCTATATGGTACTAAATTAGAGGATAGATTTATAATCAGGGATTCAATCATTTTGTCAGATTTACAAGAATCTTGGCCTTCAGTAGTAACGAACCAAAAAGTCTCATTTTTTTAATGATCTGTTGACATCACTTATTCCTCATATAGGACTGTCAATTAGATTAGTCTTTTGGATACCAGAAATGGAATATTTATTCAAACATTTACGAGGAAGCAGAGGGAAAAGTTAATTTGTTGTTAGACGATAGAGGTAAGTATTTGATGGGAGAGGTGTAAGAGCACTGATGTGATAAAAATAGCATACGTTGACCATAATTTCGTTAAGAAAATTAAGTATTAAGTAGAGCTGTCTGAGGTAAGTTCAACTCGTAAAAGAGTTGGGTGGGTGGCCGTTTACTATTTTTTGTGTCTCAATGGAAATACAGAGTAGGAGTAAAAAGCAACTTTGAAGTTCCTTATATGTTGTGTCTCTGTGTTAAAAACATGAGTGGTTGAAAAACAGGAGTATCCACGGATTTTCATGCGTTGTTGAAGAAGCAAACTATTTATGCACCCTCTCTTTTTATGCAGGATGGATATTAATGGATGAAGAGCAGTGTAAGTACTTATCCGGGATGTTGATTTGTTCTCCAAAAGCTACTACTAAAGAGCCACATGTCGCTCCAATACCTGTAGCGAGCAACGAATTAAGGATGGATGACAATGCTGCAATTATGGAGTCCAAAATCAGTCAAATTAAGGACCTTTTCCCTGACTATGGTAATGGGTTCTTAGCTGCCTGTCTTGAAGCTTACAACCAGAACCCAGAGGAAGTAATTCAGCGGATTCTTGAGGGGACTCTCCATGCGGATCTCCGATCCATGGATACCTCACTAAAAGAAATGCCAATTCCCAAATCTGCTGCTACTCTTGGCAGGAATGATAAAGGAAAAGGAAAATTAGTTGAATCTACAAGTGTTTCCTCTGCAAACTCTATTTCTGTAAAGAGAGAACAGCAGCGGATGGAAGGCCCTTCAGTTTCATCTTCCTCACTGGGAAGGTTTACTCGGAAGCCTAAAGATGACTTGTCCAACTCTGATATTCTTAATAACAGAAATGAAAAAGATTCAACCAGGACTGCTGCTTTAATTTCTCAATATGAGTATGAAGATGAATATGATGATTCTTTTGACGATTTAGGTCTGAGTGTGGTAGAGAGTGGTGTGGAGGAGAATGAGATACTTGGTGACAAATTGAGCTCTAAATCAGGAAAACCATTTGATGGACTACCTGAAAGCTCTGTTCAAAATGCTTCTACTTCAAAATGGGGATCCAGGAAACAACCCCAATACTTTGTCAAGGATGGTAAGAATTATAGTTACAAGGTTGCAGGTTCAGTTGCAGTTGCAAATTACAATGAAGCATCACAGTCTCTCAAGCTCAGGCAGAATTGATACATGGCCTTGGACGAGGAGGCAACTTTCCTCTTGGGGCAGCTAAGAAATTAACAGAGGTATATGAGGGGCAGGCCAATCAATCTGAGATTTCTGAGGTCGGGGGGAGAGGAAATATGGGGAATACCAGGGGGAGCGGACGGGGGAGAGGGAGGGGGAGGGGGGATGGAGGAAGACCAAGAGACTTCATGGAAGAACAGGACTTGCATTCGGACACTCCTAAGGATGAAGTGAGCGGGAATGTAGGGAGTCACCGGGGAAGAGGAAGGAGAGGAGGGAGAAACAATTACCGGAAGGACCGAGCCATGAATAAGTACTTTTCTGGATTAACTGGTCAATAGGTATATATATATATATCAAGCCTACAAATTTTATTATTTATTTCCGTTTTTAAATGTGTCAATCATAAACATGATAGCGAATGCCGATAAGATTTTTGTTTTGGTGAAAGCTGTTGTTCCAAATTATGTTTCATGCACATTTTATTAGTTGATTACTACATTCCTTCGCCATAGAGAAACATGGAACAGTGTCTAATTCCTCATCCGTGATCAAGTGTCAAATGGCTGATGTAATTAATGTTGCTTCCTATACTGTCGCAAGAGAGTTTTGTAGTAATAGTTTCTGAAGAGAGTTTTCTAGGAAATTAAGTGCCCTCTAAACCCCATTTTAGTAGAACTTCGGATTGTCTTGCCTTGAAGTATTACACAACTCTCTAAACCCAGTGTCCTTGAATGTTCTTTGCTATTTATTTCAAGATGCCTGTTTAGAACGCTTGTTGCCGACACCTTCCATTATTTGCGCAACTTTCACTTGTTGCAAGTGAATCACACGAACTGCATACGCTTGCAATATGAGACGGTTCTATGATCTACAAGACTTGTCTCAATACTACTATAAAGTGACCGTTCCTGGCATAATTATACATATACATACATATATATATATGACTTTGTATTTTGCAACCGAATACATTATCAAGTTATAATAATACCGAGCACCATAATTGCAAAAGAGATTAAAAAAATGCTAAACATCACCAATGTTTACGCTTGTTTCGATGATGCATAAAGACTGGCTGACGTACAGGAAACGATGTAGAGAACCATACATCTCAAGTAGTTCAAAATAATCAAAACATGTATTACATGTTAATTCCCACTTTATGATTTGTTACAATTACAATTTCAGTAAAATGCATTAACACATGTTTTCGAACACAAATTTGGTTGACTAATCTAATTTATTAAAGTACATTTTCACTTGGAAGCGGTCTGTAACTAATAGACTTTATATCTCCTCATCACCCATGTTGACTGCAAAATGTCCATTGTGTCGACCCTGAAAAAAACACGAGTAAGGATTGCTCACGAGAACACTCCAATCTATCAGGTGAGGTGATCCCTCAAAATCAGAGGTGCATTTGGTCAAAGTTGGATAAAAAATTTAACCTGAACAGCATAGAAAATAAAATAGACCTAAAAAGGGATAAAAGTAGTTTAGTATTTGGCAAAAGTACCTCGGCCAACATTCTCTGTTTGTTTAGTCTTTGTGTTCTGGCCTTGTTGACAACTGAGTTTGGAGACTTGTACATCCTCTGTAACAGATAGAGTAGATAATTGCGTGTTAAATATCCAGTCTAGCATAGTGTACAAACCTGGAAAAGAAAAGAAACCAATCTCTCACTCTCAGTGAAGTGTGTGCATGTATACAAATATTTTATACACATGTATCAAATTTTGGCACGGATAACCAACCTTGTCACTGCCAGACATGCGTAGCTCATTGTCCGAAAAGAATTTCTTCTTAGGAGTGAAACCAAATAAATCGTGAAGAAACTCATTCTCCTGTTTCAGAAGAGGGAGAAGAATTGTACTCAGGCATATCAAGATTCAATTATGTGCATTACATTACACCTTTAAAGTGGGGGTGACCACAACGACGCATAATGACAGACCTGCATGTGCTTGACAAATCCTCCCCCAAGGAAGTGTTTCAAGAAGTTCAACTGTCAAATTTAAAGGTGAAATAAAAGTTAATGGAACCGAATTAGGAATTTTAATTAGAACCACCAAGTGTAGAGAGGTGACTACCTGAATCAGTTGAGACCACGTTGAGGTCTCTAACGAATCTCCTCCAATCTTCACTGAAATTTCAGGACAACAATCGTCCTGATAGTACAAAATGGAACTGACATAAGCCCATGCTCACAATAAGCACCAGTTTAAAAGGTAATAGATATCAAATATAATACCTCAAAAAATTCTAGAATATCTCGAAATACATTCCGCTGGCTGTTTAAATCTTTCTTATTAGAACCTCTACCACCTGCCTCAACGGCAAGGGTTCTAACTTGATTTAATATTTTTCCCTTGAGACCTTGTACATGGGCAAAGGTCTCCCGAGGTTTACTTCCTTCCTTAGAAGAGCCATCACGTGATCCTATTGTTTCAGAAGAGAGCTTCTCCAAAAATCCTCTCTCAAAAGTCACAGCAAGTGCTTCACCAGCAGCAATCCGTATAGACCGGTCATCCTTGTCCAGAAGACTCGATAAGTATGCAATTGACCTGCATCATTGGCCCAGTGAGTGTCTGTTCCATTACAGGTACCAGTTTTGGCTTTTGAACTGCATTCTATCACTTATGCAAGAGTCAAGTCCCGAAAAGTGATTGGCTTGGTTAGATTGCTCATCTGCCAAACTTTGTAATTATCTTTTTCTTTTAATATAAATCGTTTCTTATATAAAAAGGAAGATATAGAAAAATCTCTGTTACGTTTTCTTTTGTTTCTCCGTTTATCAAGTGATTGGCTAGGTTGTTTGTCTCCCACGTTGGATTTTAAAAAGAACTGGATGATTAACCTACCTACCCTCCTCTTATAAACTGGTTTTTATACTTGTAACTACCCTTCCTCGCATAAAACACTTATTAACCAAAATAAAAAGTCTGGAAAAGTGCAGTGCTGTGATATTTTAAGGCTTATTTCAGAGCACATAACATCTGCCAATCTTAACTATGGATTTAGTAGAATGAAATTTTGTATATGGACTTCATTCAAAGTCAGATAAATATTTTGCTAAAAGTTTGACTCAATATGAATCAGACAGTATATATTTGAGAAAATTGAAATCTTCAGATTTCAGAACGCAATTAACACGAGGGAAAAGAAATGTGAATCGTGGAATGGCAATATACTCACTCTTGACAATCTTTAGCATTAAGTCTCAATCCCTCCACAGTTGTGAGAAGAAATGACCATGCAGACAACATTGCTGTTATAACAGCTACTGTTGGCTTTACTCCAACCACCTATTAAGAAATCACGACGTGGAACCGACTCTGATTAAGTAAGAGTGAAATAAGAAATATCAAGGCACAAGATTTTTCAGTTCAAAGTCCAGAATGCTGATGGTATGAAGTGATATAAATAATAAATCAAAGAACAGCAAAGAAGAAAACAAAAGAAACAGATACGGTTACATACATTAGATGCCAATTTTGGGTGAACAACTTGCCACATAATCTGCATTGATTGTTCTGTTTCCTCTTGACCATTCCCACCAACAAAAGTTACAATGGCCAAACATTCCAGCAGCTATAGATCATGAAACACATAAAGCAGAAAACAAGAAATTGAATGTCAAAAAGAAACAAGATGCCACGAAATCTAATTACTATAAATTAGACATCATATACCGCTGATATCTTTATGGTCTCCGTTCCAGATTTAAGAGCTTGTGAAATAGGAGTGACCGATTCTTCCAATATTTCACGTGCTTTATCACCCTGACCCACAGTTAGGGCCAATAGTCCTACAGAAAGCATGCAGAACCGGTTACTAATTTTATGTGAATAAGAAAATGTTGAAAAACTAGAAGACAAAAGCTAAAAACTAACCGATAGCATGAGATGCCAATGATACTTCTTTGCTTGACCCCTTTTTGATGGAATTCAGACATTGATGCAGCAAAGTAGCAAATCTGTAAAGAGCATCATTAATAGTTGAGTTGATAACCACAGTCTGAAATGTGGCGCACTTAGAAAAAGTGGAAACAGAACCATCTTGACACACCTATCTTTGTGCGAGAATTGAAGCAAAATTGGAATAAGTAATCACCTTGAGAGAGAGAGAGAGAGAGAGAGAGAGAGAGAGAGAGAGAGAGAGAGAGAGAGAGAGAGATGTGCGTACTTCTTTTCGACGAACTCATACTGCATATTGCTGTTGAAATTGTCGATAATCGAGGACAATGCTTTCTCCCTTGTGGCACCCCTTCATTCAAAAAATTACCGAGACAAGTATTCAGCCAAAGTTCTATACAAGTATTGAAAGCAAAAACTTTTACCAAAATGAACACAGTGCTGACAATCGATCTCCAAAGCTAATAGGAAATCAAGGCAAAAATTCAACACCTCTTACTAACTTTCTATATGAAGACAACAAAGAGACTACACCAAAAACAAGAAAAAAATAACGTATGATACCTCTTCTCATACAAAGCATCCAGAGCTTGATCTAATAAAGAATCTTTATCAAATTGGACTTCGTCATTCCCAATAAAGGACATACGATCGGACCGAATTGTTGACGACGAACTCACACTACTAGTATCATCGTCACTATCCAACATGATTGCATTTTTACGCTGAGAATTACCTGTAAAATCACAATCAGGTCAATACAAAAATACCACAATTTATACGTCCGGAAGAGGGGAAAAAACAACAGCACAGAAAGCACAAAATTTACTGCAATATAAACAGTGTACACAATGCGCATGCTAAAATTCGAAACCTAATGAAAACAAATAACATAAAGAGGATTACAACAAACCCTTCTCATCAATCGAGTTTCATTCAAAGAAAAATTAAAAGTTACGCACACAATTCATAGAAACAAAACCCAAATAAACCCGATTAAGCCCAATAATTCAATTAGCCGCAAAAAAAAAAAACTTACGCTTCCCCATCGCAAGGCTGTGACAGCTCCTTCAATAAACGTCAAAAACAAGTACAAGGCTGAATTAAAATCTGAGGACGAGAAGGGATAGGAAATATGAGATCTACGAAATCTAATCGAACCGAATTGAGAGGACGGACAGAGTTGTATAAATTGAGGGACAAATTAGCCATTAAACTTCTTAAGCTGAATAAAATATGACGCTGAGAACAATTGGAGGCTCCAAAGAAGCAAAGAAATAGAGATCGACTTATAAAGGACGAAACCTAAACACTTCAAAGTCTCAAAAAAGGAATTATTCAATTTGGGTGGTATGGAATATTCGGTGACGCTGTAGACGGTCACAGCCAGATGTTGTGTAGATGATAACGTGGATAAGCCCATTGCCGTTGATTATATTTTAGAGATGTGATGACCGTCGATGAGAGGTGGTGTGTTGGACCACGAGATAAAAGGTAATAGGATTTCGATGCCGAGGCGGACACGTGGCTTTGAGGTAAGAGTGGAACATGTAAAGAGGATGACCGTTCCGCACGGTGTGTCGCGATGCTCTGGAACGTGAAGGGGGAGGTTCCGTCGTGGAACTGGATACTGTTTGGTAAGTAAGAAAGTTGAGTGGCGTGTGATAAAAAATTACCGACGTAATTTGTTTTTCTTGAGCGTTTTTTGGTGGACCAACGAGCTATTTATATTTTTGTCCCAATGCTATAAATTGGGGATCATAAATTATCTCATGTTCGGTGAAACGGTTAAAATTTCTAGAAATTTTCCATTTAATGTTTGTAATAAGATTAAATGTAGATCGTGTGAGCTAAAAATAATATATTATCAACTAAAGCTTTGATTTAGGTTTAAAACTAAAATATAATCATCTCAAAATGTCATAAGTTTTAGTGTAATTTAGCCAAAAGAATAACCAAGAATATTAAAATTCAAATAAAAATGAACTCAAACGCGTACACGCCATGAACTTCTTACTTTTTTATTATATAGATGTGTATGTAATTATTGAGAGAGGGATATCACCCTTAACGTGACTATTCCACCAAAAAATTAATTTTTAGTTCAAAATGATCAATATGTGTAGGATTAGAGCAAGTGATTCCCGAGATTCGGGATAACATACACCTTCAATTTTAATGGGAGGGTTCAAAAAAATATTTATTATGACTCGAAGGGAGAAATGCATTGGAGTATCGATATGTACCATGCACCCATATAATAATGACTAATTCTACATCGATAAAATAATTGACCAAGTTTTAAGTGATTAAGTGATATGTTAATTTGTCAAATCATTTTAATGAGTCATAAAACACTAACCTATAATTGATTGTCACATTACTTGATCACTTAATCATTGTTCAATTATTTGTGTTCATCTCTTACCAAAAATAAGTCATTTGTAGGTATGCCAAGAAATCACACATGTAGGAAGATTTGGGTGGGTATGCTACGACTGCAAATGGGTTGAGGTTTGGGAAAAAGGGGAATCGATCCACGTCCTTAGCGCCCCGAGAACCAGAGAAGAACAAAGCAAATGACCTCACTTGATTCGTGTATGATCCTCATTCCTCCATTCTTTCTCATAGACTCGATGGAAACAAAGTTTTGCAAATTCTCCCCAAAACTGAAGATCATTTCGAGATCTTCCAACATATTCGAGGGATCAATGTGAGAAATGGTGCTCGATGTAACGATCCATATTCCACACCATATTGTGGGTGGGGAGAGAGTTGCTATACAGAGCTGGGCGATCTAGGGTCCAATCAGATCAATCAGCGACCGCATAGAAACTCTCCCGCAAGCGTCCTTCTTAGTGGTGGAGTTAGGAACTTTCTTTCATTGTAATCACTTTCTTGTTATATAACATTAAAATAAAACTATAAAAATTACAACTGTCCTCACAACTATTTTGGAACCATTGTATAATTACTTCATTCTAAATCGTATTAAACATAAATTTTTCAATAAGTAATCAAGCAATCATTTATATAACTGGCTTAGAAATCCGCTATACAGATGGTTTTCTTTTCGATGACACATATTATCCTAAGACACTTATTATCCTATAAGAATCAGATTCTCAACCACAAATGACATTCTTATAAATAATCCTATCAATTATGAGATTTCTAACAACCATAAATCAAATTCAGGGAGAGACATATTTTTGCGTACTATGAAGATGGATTAGCTCTTCGTCCGATTGAACCTTCATTAGAAATTTACTTCTAGTTTTTTGTGTACCAAGAAGATGATAGCTTTTCGTCCGATTGAACCTTCATTAGAAATTTACTTCGCACGTATTACTCTTGTATTGTTTAGTTAATATTTGAAGATCAAGCATAAAATCAAAGTAACTTCAAGGGTAAGCACAAAAAATGCACATTCAATAGCAGTACAACATATTGCCAACAAATTTAAGCATAAAATCAAAGTAACTTTAAGATTAAGCTCAAAATATCAAAGATGAAATCTGACTCAGATGATATGAGCATACCATTTTAACTTTTAAGTAGAAATCAAAGTAACTTTCAAGAATCTTTGACAAAAAAATATAATTCAACAACTCGTTGAATGAAATGGTCAGGCTGAGGGGCACGCTGAGAATGTCAAGATATTTGAATTTTTGATAAAGTATAGTACTTCAAAAGATATATTAAAATACGACACTTTTGAAACTAATTACAAAGTATGATGTTTTTGGACAGATCAGGCGAAGTTGTCTTTACAAAGACGACTTCGCGTTGGAAGTGTCTAAAGTGAAGCCACGTGGGAAGTCATCTTTTGCAAAGATGACTTCATAAAAGTGTAAGTCGTCTTTGTAAGAGATGACTTCACCAGACCCATTTTGAACCGCACCGTGCGATTTCATACGAAGACAGAACCAAAAACTCTTTTTTCTCACTTCTCCCCTCCTGCATTGAACACCGAAGCATTCCCCTCCCCACCGCCGTTCGTCGCCGATTTCATCGGAGTTGACTGCCATTTCACCGTCATTAACCCCCTCTCACTCTTATCTCACTCTCATTTATATAAAAACTTCTCAATATCTCAAAATCACAAGCAAGAACTCATCAAACCCTAAGTATATTTTTAATTCATTTGATCTCTTAAATTTATTATTCAAATCTTAAAATTGTTCTTCTTTATGAATGTTGTATGATATATTCATTCAATTTTGTAATCACTCTCTCTCATTGTATCTCTCAAACCCTAGATTTCAATTAGTTATAAATGTGTTGTGGGTTCTCAAATTTTAGATGAATTTTCTCAATTATATGTTGTTTAAACCTCTCAATTTGTAAAATTTTATTTATGAACGTGTTGATATGTTATGGAATTATAGTTATTAATTTTGAATTTGTGATTGTTGAATTCTAGATCTACTTCTGAAATTATTATGTATTAGTAGTAGGTTGATAAATGAGGGAAAGATCTATAGTAGTTTTATGTTACAAGAGTGGTAAGGTTGTAGTCGATGCAAATGGAGTTTCTTATGATCAACTTCCAATTAGGGGAATCATAATTCATAAGTAAATTACTTTTGACGAGCTATGTAATACCTTATGTGAAGTCTCATCAATTGACCACCTCCAGTAGAACTTGGACATAGTTTGTCGATATCCACTTACTCTTAGTGTTGGGTCATTCAACTATGTGAAATTTCTGATACGAAATAATAACGATGCACATGCGATGTTTAATATTGTGCTTCAATTTCCTCCACCAAATACAATTGAGTTATATTTAGCAAAAAATGCTAGAGATGTAGAAAGTCCTAGCATAAACTTATATGATGACAATATGTGTGGACTTGAGGTATATGATAATGCAACAATTTTCCCATTCCATGACAATGAAACGTATCCTATAGTCCAAGAAAATTTACCTATTAGTTCTTTGCCACATGAAGATGCACATGCTCATGCCGTCCATGTGATCCATCTGGCCATCCATGTAGCTTTTTCAAGACTTTGTATTTCATCTTGATATAATATGATGTACTATTTTAAAGGTAGTATAAAATAATATTTTGAATTATATTCACTCTTTGAATTGAATGTGTATATTTAGTACATCGATGTAATGTTTGAATTATATTCACTCCTGACCGCGACTCATATTAGAATATTGAGGTAATATCATAGAGCCTGGACCACAAGATAACTCGATATTATATTTACATGATCAACATAGATCCCAACATGTTTAGAACCATGATGATTCTCGTGCTTTACATTGTCACCGACATACTACAATTGTTCATCAGACCATGACACACCATAGATGTATTATTCCATATTTAATACGTGTTGGATTTTATGAAGTTGCGAGGGTTGGGTTTATCACCATTGACTGGTACTTGATCACAACTTTTATGGAGAGATGACATCCTGAAACACACACACACTTCATATGGCACATGGTGAGTCTACCATTACTCTACATGATGTGCAAATACAGTTAGGACATCCAGTTGATGGGATGATAGTCATCGGTAATGCACATCTAGATTTGTTAAGAATATGTGAAGATATGTTAGGTTTTCGACCAAGCCCACGTGATTTACAGGAATCATGTTTAATTATGTCATGTTTGACTGCACATTTTCCCATTAGCTAATGATGATGACGAGAGCTTTATGTGCAACGTTATGCATGTGCATATATTCTGCAACTTAATGGAAGTATCTTTTGTGATAAGTCAAACACTAAGGAATTTGATGTTCTTACCTTTATTGGAAGACTTTATTAAGGTTGGTTAATATAGTTGAGGTATTGCATGCATTGCATGGTTGTATAGGGAGATGTTTAGAGTCAACCATAAGGATGCTTCTGATATTGTTGGCCCACTAATATTACTACAATTATGACCATGAAATCGATTTCCACATTTGGCACCAGTGAGGTTGCAACGGGCAAGACACGATAATATCGGGGAAGATGGACTTCCACTGCCACCTCCGCTATCGGGTGTACGGTAAGTCAACTCATTTGATTATTATATATATATTATCATTTACATGTATTTAACTATGCAATTTGTCACATAGATGGAAATATGTTTTTAGTTTCATTAAGACATACACGCATGTTCTTGAAGTGTTTTGATTTACGTTAGACAGACAAACTTCAGATTAGATAATACTATACTTTTTATTTATAATTGTTTTTATAGGTAACACTCGGATTTTTTCATATTATTTATAATATATTTTTTATAGGTTATATGGCAGCCTTATAGTGATATTATACATACATTTCCTAAATACTGCATCATGCATAAAGATATATGACGGACTGTCTCTCTCCTCATTTGCTTTCATATAGTGTAATGGCATCAACCATATCATGTTCTAAGACAATTCAGTATGATTCAACGTGTGCCCAAGCCACGTGATAACGAAAGATGGTTGCATGACATTGACTTAAGAGGGAGAAATGAACTACATTGGGGCGTCCAACATCAGGCATACATTAAGATACGAGTTAAGCGTAGGACACACATTGCTGAGGGGGACGAGGATGAAGATGGATATAACAACCCATACATGTTATAGTATCAGAGAATCACACTATGATATATAGCTCAACAAGGAGCGTTATATGATTTAATGATGATTTTTTATTAATTTATGTAATTAATAGGCTAATGGCTATTTAAAAAGTAATTTTTATAGCACTTTTTTTATCTATACAGACGGACAACTTGAACAATATTATCAATTTAATGATGCTGAACCGTCTTGGATAATACCTCAAATATGTAATATGCGTGAGACAGTCATACATGCAATAAGACAAGTGAATGCGGTTTATCAAGCTCCTTTGTGCCGATGGCATGAAATGCATACCTCATCTCAAAGATGTCAATAAGAACCACATATACCTCGACATGAACCATATATGTCTCAACGAGAGCCATACACGTTGGTCTTTTATACATTTGGAGGTGAGCCAATGACTCAAATTATTTCTACTTCTGAACCATTTCATCAACCTCAACATCGTAAAGGAGGACAGGGTGTAGCTCCCAGAGGAAGAGGTAGAAGACGTGCCCGAAACTCACCTATTGTGGAGATGATCTTATTATGGAGGAAGACACACCTATTGTGGAGGAAGACTCGTATATTGTAGAGGAAAATGCATTATTGTGGAGGAAGGTCCGTCAAGTAACTCAATTATAAACATATGAAAGACGTCCAAGAGGAATAAAAAGATGACCACCGTGTGGAACATGATGAACTTATTTGTATTATGTAACAAGCTTATTTAAAATAATCAATATGTTTGGATTTTAATGATGTTATTTATAATATTAGAGTTGTAATGATCTTTACAGTCATATATCAATCTTTATATTTTATTTGCTAAAAATGTAGGCTTCTTATTGAATGTGTTGGGATATAAGATTATAAAATGTTCTACAGGATGATTTTCATATGCATGTTTGATTTTATTGTTGAAATGGGTGAAGTTTGATAAGGCTAGTAGGGGGAGGGGGAAAGACTGAAATCTTGACTTTATGAAAAGATAACTTTAGGCTACAGTGCAATCATATTTACAAAAGACGATTTCACTGGCTTTATTACGATAACTTTGGCCAATATAAAATCATCTTTATAAAGACAATTTCCAACGTATCTGAAACCACCTTAGTTTTGGAATATTTTTCAAAACTACCGCATTTTAGAGATTTTTTTAAAGTGTCAAAAAACCCAAGATATTTTGGGTTTCTTTCTAAATATAATGTATTAAAAAATGAGACTTTACATAAGTAAGGGGCAATACCCGGGGTCGTAAAAAAATAAGGCCAACACAAAGCAAACTAAACGAGGATCACCCAATAAGTGAGGAGGAAGATTCCACCGAGATGGGAGAATTTTGTTAATCTCATAGTCAGCAATAAATCTTTGATTTTAAAGTTCACCACTTACAGTGTTTTAACTAAGCCTCTACAAAGAGTGTACCCATCTCCAAACTTTACTTAAAAAATTCTAATATATTTTTCTTTCCACATACATACAATAGATAAAAGCAACAAAAACTAAGTTTAAAATCAAGGATTTAAGATTCTTTTCCCTAGTATATGCCATCATACAACTAGTGAGATTGTCCCACCATGCATTGCGTGGGTCTTTTACCAAATGAATATGGTGTCATATAATAATTTTAATTTTCAACATTTACGGCCAACAAGATGGAATATTCAGGCCGATACGCAATATATGATAGTTCAAACACTACAAAGAAAAAGGTCTATGCTGGTGGTTTTTTGGAGCAATGGTGGTGGTTAAAGCGCTGGCATAAATTCCTGCAGCGGTTCAAAAACCGTAGTCAAAGCCACCGTCACAAACACTTACGGCGGCATTTTTGACAACCATCGACATAACCACCGTTATTTTAGTACTTTAGCAGAGGTTTTGTGTCGTCAATGCTGGTGGTTTGTCTTCGCTGGTATATGTTTAAAAAATCCATCTTCTTTAGCGGCGGTTTAAACCACCACTTAGTGGTAAAAAAAATTTATCTATAAGCGGCTGTTGGAACCACCGGTATATGATACAAAACCGCCGGCATAAACGTAAAATGCATGCTTTACCGGTGGTTTAAACCGCCGATATGTGGCCCAAAAATCGCCAGTAAAAAATATTTTTTTTACAACCTCTCCTCTCTTTTTCGAACATCTATAATTTTTAAAACTACATGTTTCACAAATATTTTCTATAACACAGATTCATAGTGCACCAATTTTCACATTCACCAAACAGATTTATAGCACATCTATTTCAGAGTATAAGTATCTAAATTCAATTCATGTTACATCGAATGTAGAAAAAAGTTTAATTCAAAGTTATACCATAATTCAATTCAAACATTCAGAAATACAAATATAAAAGTATCATGAGTTCAAGAGATAAGTGAAAATAATATCTTCAATCACCACAGAACTATGATCACGAAGTTCAGGGAGCTAGAGAATCCTATAAAAACATACAAATGAATAAAATTAATATTAGTGTTGGAATAAATATAATTTATAATTATGTAAAGTAGATATTCATTAGACATCTTACATTATCACCACCGAAGAATTATGAGGATGAAGGATTTTATGCTTGCATCATTTCATAATGTATGCTACTTGGTTTGAAGTTGAGTTTGATTAACTTCAAGTTCATTGGGCCTTGACTTTACCCTCTCATGTTTCGCAAGTGGAATGAGCGCCTCTTCTGAAAACCAGCGGCTACTTTGCGATCCAAATACACTGGTGGGCGTTGGACCCAATTCTATTCAACAGACTCGTCCAGGATGCTCTGAACCTCTAACTTCAGAAAATGCATCTCTAGGTGAAATCATATTGTCATCTGGTATTTGGGTTGCCATAAGTTCTTGCATTTTCTTCTACAAAACAAATAAACATTTCGATCATATATATGACAAATATAGACTTAAAATTTTAAAATATTGACAAATATAGACTTAAAAATATTTCTTACAAACCTAGAGGCAGATTCAAGATCCACCCAATTTTCCATCTTTTTGTCTATGAGAATCTATGAACAATTCGACCGCATTGAGATCTCTCCCTAACTCCTCTGTCTACCATTATGTTTAAAAAAATTATATTCTCGATCGCAATACTAAAAACAAGAATACTACGTACTTATAATAAAAAAAATATTTACGTACAATTTCATCTTTTTTCCCGCAATGCCTTTTCTTCCTAAAGAATGTTTTATGGTTTGTTTTGATAGCACCACAATATTTGTTTCACTACGAGCCTGTTATTTGAGAAATAAAATTAGTATTTATTCTATATTCTAAACAAAATTCATTGTAAAAAAATATTGTAATACCATTCCTTCAGTAGAGGGCAAAAAAAGGACAGCAACATTCTACTGATCTCTTGGAACATCATCCGGTTTATGTCTCAAACATTCCTCTTCGCTCGGATATTTCATCGTATATGTTCCCCTCAATTTACTTTTATTATCCTTCCCACTCTTATTAATTAAAACAATGTTATCTTATGGTTGGATTCTGTAACTTCCCATTTACTCTGAAAAATTACAAATGTTTAGTAATTATATACATAAGGGAAGTTACGATTACAAATATGTATTTATACCTTCACAATATCAGCAAGGGTTCGTAGAACGAAGGGCCAGATCCGCATCAGCGAGTGGTGTGACGCATATTGCGTTCTTGTACATTTCAGGCATCTTCTTCCAAGTATCATAGATGATTGGCAATAAATCATATTAACATTATCAAATAAAGACATACTTAATTCAAATAGTAATACTCAAATTGAGTCAGCACTATTTTGATCGAAACCAACATTCATATGAATTGTATCTTTAATGGTTACACTAACAACATATGTCCTACCTAAATTGATACATTATTCATTATCGTGTAAGACTTCTTCTAAATGAGAATGATCATGTATCTCACTTTCAAAATTCATCACTACTTCATTATCAAGAGTTGTATCATTATTAGGGTCACCCATGTCAAATATGTCTATTCGTTTTGTATGCACCACAACATGTCAAATATTTATCTTTCTGATCTTGTACGTAATACACAAGACGTGTTTGAGATGCAAAGACGAATTCATCAACTTTTCTTCTAGCATTCGTGGTGTCAGTTAGGTCACACTTAAACAACACTACTTTGAACTCGTAGTAGTTCAATTCAATAATCTCCTTCAATATCCCATAATATTTTACTTCTACTGTTATGGATTTGTATCCCTCGAACTTGTAAAACTTCTAGTCGCAGCGGTCACTAAACCCCCACAATTCTTCGTCTTTAGTGTTGCATCACTTTCTTTGATGCGAAATACAAATCCGTTTACATTGAATCTCATTTATTTCTTTATGACTCTGTTTGGACCAGAAGTTAACCACTTTATTTTATCTGCCAATCTATTCTTGCTGGCCTATTCAATAAAAGTATATTCAGAATTAACTCACAAATTTTTAGTACCAAAATTACCTGAACTTAACTAACAAACTTAAACTTACATAAGTTTGAAGCCATCCAACAAATTTTTCATGTACCAACCATTAGACCTCGTTGCAGGTCGACGTCGACAATTTTCCCTCCTCACATCTACTTCACATTTTCTGCATGTCAAGATAACCTTCCTTTGTGGTTTTTGTTGGTCGTCCTATATTAGGAAAAATAGCATCATGCGTACCTCGAGCATAATGTTGCACACTCATGTTGTAATACCCCGACTCTTTGTAAAGGGATATTTCTGTAAAACTGATTTAAAAGATAATGTAATTTTTAAATTCTAAAACTTAATTTATTTTATTATTAAACTCTAGCTCATGCCTGTTTTATATACCCTAACCCGTACCTTATATTTTTTTGGTTTGATTCGACAACCCCTTTCTCTTCTTCAAACACTCACTTACACCTATTTGTACCCATACACCCAAAGCTAACCCTGACATAATTATATAAGTATTATTTTATCTCATTCTGCCCTCTCCCTCTCTCTCGTAGCCTCTCCCCCAACTAAGTCTCTCTGCTTTTCATCTTGTCCTTCATGTCACCCTTAGCAGTTATCCAGCGTTGACCACCGGTGAGCCGGTTGTTCTTATTTCTTCTTTTTCTTTCTATTTTTTTCACTCTTTAACCTAGATTTTTTATCAATGAAATTATTCACCTACTGAAATTTGGTACTTCAATTTCAGTAATTTGTATTCGCTCCCTCTCATGTCTATGTTTCTGGTGTTGTCATCACGTCACCGTTGTGTGTCATTTCTGGTAAGCCCTTTCATTTTTCTCCTTCTCCCTTCCAGCCTTTCTCCTATTTCTTTCTCTAATTATTCGTTCTCATCCACTATTTTTCTTTGGTTCTCTCTAATGGTTGTCCTCTCTCTTCCCCTCTCAGATTCCCTCTATGTTTCTTTCTCCTCGTTCTTTTTTCTCCCTCTCTTTTCTAGTTGTTCTCCTATGTTCTTTCTTCCATTTTCTTATTCTATAGCTGTGTCTTGCGACCTAGTTGGTTCTCTCCCAAACTGATCCAACCCAAACCAGTTCAGTTTACCCAGACCAGTCTGAATCGGCCCAATCTGAACCAGCCCGATTTGAACCGTTTGGCCAAGTTTAATCTTTCAATTTCTGACCCAAGGCATTTTTTTCCGGCCTCGCTGAGACCCATTTGCACTGTTTTAATTAAATATCTATTTATATGATATCAATAATGTGTTTATATTGATTTATTTCAAAACAATTTAGTGATTATATTTTTTTTGAATTACGGGTCATTAATTGTTTAGATCATTCCTCTGGTTTAGGTAAGTGAATTTACATCGTAATGTGATGCACATGTGATAAATGTAAGATGTGTTATTTTCATCAGTTTTAATTGTCTGTAAGCATATTATGTTCATATATATGTTTTGTGTCAGATGACTTATATAATGATGTGGCTCTAATGTTATAGTTGTATCATGTATTTATATCTATTATCAGTTAAATCATTTTTCAATAATGTTTATATTTTGTTAACGTTTTGGTAGTTATTTAATGTTCAGTTATTAATTTGATTATCATGAGATAAGTATTTGGGTATGACTTATTTTATGTTAGTATATTATCATGTTTGATTCTGTTACATGTATTAGTATGCATTATATGTTTACTTATGATCAATTATTATCATGCATTGGACTCTGCAAGTTATGAAGTTAATTCAGTCAAGTGGTAATTATGCAAGATATGAACTTAAGCACGACCCTTAATTAACAGGAAATCGGGGTTGTTCACGTTTTGTTCTGTTATACGAATAGGGTGTCATCTGTTCATACTTTCGTCACACATAGGGTGTCATCTGTTTATGTTTTGGTCATACATTGGGTGTCATCTGTAAATATTTTCCATCACTCATGAGGTGCCATCTGTTCACATTTTCTGTCACATATGAGTGTCATATGTTCTGTCGGCCAATGTGTGTCATATGTTTCATCACCGCTTTGTGCCATCAGTTTCATCACCCAACGAGTGTCATATGTTCCGTCGCCCGATTCGTCATGATATGTTTAAGTTAACATGTGATCTGTTTTGATTAGGTTGTTAACTAAGGGATATGCCAAGATAAGATATGAATAAGTTTGTATTATTCTGTTTGAGACACGTGTTATCTACATGTTATGTTAAGCCATGTCATGATCAAGTACGTTACGTTATTTCATTTATGATATATGATATGTGGATGTATGTTATTATGTGAGTTTGCTTACTGAGTATTTTAAAATACCCATTCCCCCACAGTTGATTATGATGCAGGTGGTTTTGGCGAGCAATATGAGTATTAGACTGCCATAACCAGTTGGATTAGAGGAATTTATGTTTTCAGTTTATGAATTGATTTAAAACTTGTGAATACGTTTTCTGTTGAACTCAATTATTTTAGTAGTTCATTTACGTTATGTTTTTCCATGAATTATGATAAGTGAAAACTTCATAAATTATGGATCTCAAGTTTTGATTTTATTTCAGAGTTTAATTCAGTTTTTTAAAGTTTTATTAATTATACATTTAAGACATTTTATCGCTTCCATTATTTATTGATTAAGATTCGATCAAGGATAAGTTCAATACTTCCGCTATCTAAGGTCAAGGTTTTTCTATCATGGGTAAATTAAGAATTTCAATTTGAAAATTTTCTCAAAACTAGGGTTTGTTTTGAAATGGGAATTTCAAAATTATGAAATTACATGTATGTTTAACCATCGGAGATTAGGGCATTACACACGTATTATGTATCCCTCCATTATGGAGCCTTCTGGATGAACTTTATTATGGACATATGATTTAAGCTTACCAAGATACCTAATACAATTATATGTAAGAAATTAACATAAAGACATGTGCGTTTTTACATTGTGAAGTAATGGATAAAACTTTTATATCAATACCTCTCAATAGGATACATCCACTTATAATGCACGGGTCCAACAATCTTTGCCTCCTTTGCCTACTAAGTGTACCATGATGGTGAAAAAGGATGGAGGAAAGATTTGTTCCATGACAAAGTATGACCACAATTTGAGACTGAATCTTGTCGATCATATCTATTTGTAGACTTTTAAAATATAATTTTCTGAAAAACCAACTCAATTAAAATAAAACAGAGTACACATTCTTTGTTAAAACACGTCGTAATGCTATGGGTAAAAGTTGTTGCATGATAATGTGACAATCATGACTTTTAAGACCTTGAATCTTGCGTTGCTTTAAATCGATGCAACAGGAAATGTTTTATGCATATCCATCGGGAACTCGAATACTCTTCAGTACATTAAAAAATATGTCTTCTTCATCATTCGTCATTGAAAACAAAGCACGTGGTAAGTAAGTGGTATCACCTTGAATCATTGGATCTAGTTGACTCATTATACCCATATGTTGAAGGTCTAGGCGGGCCTTATAATTATCTTTACTCTTCTGTGGATCATTAAGAATGTCCCTAGTACGTTATCACATACATTTTTTCAATGTGCATTACATCAAGATTATGACATATAAGATTAAACTCCCAATAAAATAGTTGAAAAAATATACTCTTCTTCTTCTAATATTGCACATTATCATCACCATATCTTCATTTTTGGCCAGATTCTTTACTTTTTCCAGATTCGTTATCATCACGGTCGGATTCTTTACATACGGAAGATGGTCTATTCTCAATTGTGCCATGAAATTTTTTACGATCACAACGAAACATATGGCCAGGCTCTAAAAATCTTATGTGATCCATGAAACAATTTTTTTTACGATATTACAAGCAAAGTATAAATGTGTGCTCCACCCAAATAAATTATTTAATCATAGAAATTCACTAATGATCCACAAACCCTATAGGTTGACGCCATAAATTCGTCCCCCAAAAACCATATTTTGATTGAGCCTCAACTATATCAACTGTACTTGAACTGTTAGATAATTATAGTCGGCAATAACATCACTGTTCTCATCGCTATTACAGAACCATACATGAGATTTTCACCTCATACGGCTCCTCGAGGGCCCTAAATAAATCTAAGGAGTGGGTCGGTATTATTTATCTTGATATGTATGTTTTTAGGATAGTATAGGATGAAAATCTATCTATCTGTGTCCCCAAATTAAACCAATTGAATTCTGTCTGTTCTCATAATAAATAATAAAAGTACTTCTGAATTTATCTTATCCTTTAAAAATTAAAATTTTTCTAGGTTGACTAATAACTTAGTTCTTCACTAAAATACTCTTTTTAGGGCACCCTTGGGTAATGCACCCGGTGCCGTAGCTAACCGAGTAGCTCTAGAAGCATGTGTACAAGCTCGTAATGAGGGACGTGATCTTGCTCGTGAGGGTAATGAAATTATCCGTGAGGCTACTAAATGGAGTCCAGAACTAGCTGCTGCTTGTGAAGTATGGAAAGAGATCAAATTTGAATTTCCAGCAATGGATACTTTGTAATCCAGTAATTACTGTTCGTTCTTTTAATTGAATTTCAATTAAACTCGGCCCAATCTTTTACTAAAAAAAGGATTGAGCCGAATACAATACCAATACAAAGATACTAACTAATTGTATCGATTGTTGATAGATACATACTTATCTAGATATACAAGATTGAAAATGGAATAGTCTTATTACTCTAAAGAAATCGATTTCTTTTTTAGATTGAGCCGAGTTTAATTGAAATTCAGTTACATGGTGTCTATTTTTCGTTGATAAAGGGGTATTTCCATGGGTTTGCCTTGGTATCGTGTTCATACCGTCGTATTGAATGATCCCGGTCATTTGCTTTCTGTTCATATAATGCATACAGCTCTAGTTGCTGGTTGGTCCGGTTCAATGGCTCTATACGAATTAGCAGTTTTTGATCCCTCTGATCCTGTTCTTGATCCAATGTGGAGACAAGGTATGTTCGTTATACCCTTCATGACTCGATTAGGAATAACCAATTCATGGGGCGGTTGGAGTATCACAGGAGGGACTATAACGAATCCTGGTATTTGGAGTTACGAAGGTGTGGCCGTAGCACATATTGTGTTTTCTGGCTTGTGCTTCTTGGCAGCTATCTGGCATTGGGTGTATTGGGATTTAGAAATATTTTATGATGAACGTACAGGAAAACCCTCTTTAGATTTGCCGAAGATTTTTGGAATTCATTTATTTCTCTCAGGGGTGGCTTGCTTTGGTTTTGGCGCATTTCATGTAATAGGATTGTATGGTCCTGGAATATGGGTGTCCGATCCTTATGGATTAACCGGAAGGGTACAATCTGTAAATCCAGCGTGGGGTGTGGAAGGGTTTGATCCCTTTGTTCCGGGAGGAATAACCTCTCATCATATTGCAGCAGGTACATTGGGCATATTAGCGGGCCTATTCCATCTTAGTGTCCGTCCGCCCCAACGTCTATACAAAAGATTATGTATGGGAAATATTGAAACCGTCCTTTTCAGTAGTATCGCTGCTGTCTTTTTTACAGCTTTTGTTGTTGCTGGAACTATGTGGTATGGTTCAGCAACTACCCCGATTGAATTATTTGGTCCCACTCGTTATCAATGGGATCAGGGATACTTCCAGCAAGAAATATATCGAAGAGTTGGTGCTGGGCTAGCCGAAAATCAAAGTTTATCAAAAGCTTGGTCTAAAATTCCTGAAAAATTAGCTTTTTATGATTACATCGGCAATAATCCCGCAAAAGGTGGATTATTCAGAGCAAGTTCCATGGACAACGGGGATGGAATAGCTGTTGGGTGGTTAGGACACCCTATTTTTAGAGATAAAGAAGGGCGTGAACTTTTTGTTCGTCGTATGCCTACTTTTTTTGAAACATTTCCAGTTGTTTTGGTAGACGGAGACGGAATTGTTAGAGCTGATGTTCCTTTTCGAAGGGCAGAATCGAAGTATAGTGTTGAACAAGTAGGTGTAACTATGGAGTTCTATGGCGGTGAACTCAATGAAGTCAGTTATAGTGATCCTGCTACTGTGAAAAAATATGCTAGACGTGCTCAATTGGGTGAAATTTTTTAATTAGATCGTGCTACTTTGAAATCCGATGGTGTTTTTCGTAGCAGTCCAAGGGGTTGGTTTACTTTTGGGCATGCTTCGTTTGCTTTGCTCTTCTTCTTCGGACACATTTGGCATGGTGCTAGAACCTTGTTCAGAGATGTCTTTGTTGGTATTGACCCAGATTTGGATGCTCAAGTAGAATTTGGGGCATTCCAAAAACTTGGAGATCCAACTACAAAGAGACAAGTAGTCTGATACAACATTGCTCTGTTACTTTTTGCCTTTCTTTTTGTGATTTGACATAGATAGGGTACCGGATAAATCTTGATTCGTATTGCTGCCTTTTCCTTTCTTTGACTTTTGTCTTGGTTTTTCTTTATCCGGAAAAAGATCCCAAATAAACAGGTATGGAAGCTATAATTGTAAACCGAAATGAAATCTATGGAAGCATTGGTTTATACATTCCTCTTAGTCTCTACTCTTGGAATAATTTTTTTCGCTATCTTTTTTCGCGAACCGCCTAAAGTTCCAACAAAAAAGACGAAATGATTTTTCATTATCTCAATTGAAGTAATGAGCCTCCCAATATTGGGAGGCTCATTACTTCAACTAGTCCCCGTGTTCCTCGAATGGATCTCTTAGTTGTTGAGAGGGTTGCCCAAAAGCAGTATATAAGGCATACCCAGTAAAACTTACAAGTAAACCAGATATAGAGATGGCAACTAGGGTTGTAGTTTCCATTATTATATAATTTCAAGACCACAATGGATCTATGATAAGATCATTTATTTACAACGGAATGGTATACAAAGTCAACAGATCTCAATGAATACAAAATAGGATTTATGGCTACACAAACCGTTGAGGATAGTTCTAGATCTGGTCCAAGACGAACTATTATAGGAGATTTATTGAAACCATTGAATTCGGAATATGGTAAAGTAGCTCCTGGTTGGGGAACTACTCCTTTGATGGGTGTCGCGATGGCTCTATTTGCGATATTCCTATCTATTATTTTGGAGATTTATAATTCTTCCATTTTACTGGACGGAATTTCAATGAATTAGATTCGATTCATAAGAACCCCCCAATTACTTTTCAATAGAAAGTAAATCAATAGAAAGTAAAGCATGTAGGTCTCTGATTTTTAGCCCACTCTTTTTTGGTAGTTCGATCGTGGAATTTCTTTTTTTCTGTATTTCCGGAATATGAGTGTGCGACTTGTTATAATTGATCCTATGGATACTATAGAGAATAAGTCTGTCATCTTGATCAAGATGGTTTTATCTCGTTGGATATTCAGTCTAGTCTAGTATCTGGAGCACGGAATATATGAAATAGATTACAAAAGATTCTAACTATGATTCATACTTATCAGACCTCACGGCCGGACTCCAAAAAAAAGAGTTAGAAGTTATAAATCAACAAATTTTTTATTCTTTTCGAACTTCCGTTTATTTTTTTTTTAATTAAAGGATAAACGTTTCTTTGTATTTTTTTTTATTCTATCTATTCATTGAATAAGTGATGATCCAACGGTTCTTACTCAGGGAATTTTTGACCTTTTTTTTTTTAGTTTTTGGAAGGGTTTATTGAATCATCGTGGTTCTAGTATGAATTTAAGGTTTTAATTGATTCATAGGGTCTTAACAAGAGAATTCCTATCAATAAATAATAAAGAAAGCAAGAGTAAAGGTGCAGTACACACAAATAAAAATAAAGAAAAAAAATAGGTAAATAGAAGATTCAAAAGGCCCGTAATGATCAATAGAAATTAAACATGAATGAGCCGACTTGATATTTTGGCATTATAACCACAAAGAATAGTTTTCGGATTTTTATTCTTTCGTATCTTCAGAGAAGATTGAATCATAGGATTAAGAAGTTTCAAAACTTTTTATTACACATATCCGTTACAACCGGTATTTGGGTGTTTCTGTTTGAGCCGTACGAGATGAAATTCTCCTATACGGTTCTCAGAGGGGGAGAACTCTTTGTTTACCTATCTCAATAAAGTGTATGATTGGTTCGAAGAACGTCTTGAAATTCAGGCGATTGCAGATGATATAACTAGTAAATACGTTCCTCCTCATGTCAACATATTTTATTGTCTAGGAGGAATTACGCTTACTTGTTTTTTAGTACAAGTAGCTACGGGATTTTCTATGACTTTTTACTATCGTCCGACCGTTACTGAGGCTTTTGCTTCTTTTCAATATATAATGATTGAAGTTAACTTTGGTTGGTTAATCCGATCAGTTCATCGATGGTCAGCAAGTATGATGGTCCTAATGATGATCCTGCACGTATTTCGCGTGTATCTCACTGGTGGCTTTAAAAAACCTCGCGAATTGACTTGGGTTACAGGTGTGGTTCTGGCTGTATTGACCGCATCCTTTGGTGTAACTGGTTATTCCTTACCTCGGGACCAAATTGGTTAGGAAAGTTGCATGCATTTTAAAATCTTCCTTCGTTGATGCATCATATGTATCAACACCCATTTCCCATAATTCTTTCGATTCTTGTATCAAATGTTACAAATACACATCAATATTATTTCTAGGAATTTTAGGCCCAGGGATAAAAGTAGAGGGAATTAATGATGTATGTTTCATGCAGATCCAAAGAGGAAAATTATATGGAATCAAAAGAACATACCACATGCTATAACTGACACTCATTACTCCAAATGGGTTAAAACCATCAATAGCCAAGTCAAGTCTAACATTACGTGGTTCAGATGAGAATTGAATATGTCTAGAGTCAAATGATTTTTAAGCAGCCGAATGAGCAGGATGTCCTAAAACACCATCTTCCGTATGCTCTACATGATGCCATCTCATATTATCAGCAGTTTTAGACGACATGTATAATCTTTGTAATGTCCATTTTAAAGGAAAGTAACGCATCACTTTAGCGGGTTTTGGTTTCTTTCTCACCCTCCTTGGTTATCCACCTTGAAGTACTACAAGTGATACATGATTATTCTTATTCTTTGTATTTCCAATATAACATGCAATCATTTGGACAAGCATGTAACTTTTCATAACCAAGACCCAACTTTTATTATAATCTTCACAGCTTCATAAAATATATTTGGCAACGAAAATCCAGCATTATGTAATAACTCAAGCAACCCCGATAGTGCCTCATTACTCAATTCATGAAGACACTTGAGGTGGTTCATTATTATGAGAGTGTTGAAAAAAAATTGCATCCTGGATACAAAGGTTCATTATTATCTCTAACTAAGTCAGAGAAATCATTCACCTCTCCCTCCGCTTATTGAGCATCTTCATTTAGTTACTCATTCACATAATTAGCAGTTGGTTCTGTTTGTAAATCATCTGGTCCTCTTTCATTACCCACAACTCTAAATGCATCACGCAACAAGTCATGCATATTGTCATCACAAGCTCCATGCACAGATGTATAGTTCACATGTATTTCATTAAGCTCTTCTTCTCCATTTGAATTTTTCAATATGGCCATGGAAAAACCAACGTGTATAACCAATGCTAAACTCATTACACACTAAGTGCTCATACACACTCTCCATATTCATCCTCAGCATATTGACACAATTGGACAGAAAATTTTATCCTCTAGGGAAACTCTTTCAAAAGAAAAATCAAAGAAACTCCTTAACTCCATTAAGGTACTCGATTAACTCGAGATTTTCTAATCTAACTTTTATCCATGATAAAATCAATCTAAACACATCATAGTAAATAGTTCAATACAATGAAAATTAGAAGAATATTAAAGTGATTACTAAATTAGATTATCAACTCATCTCAATTCTATCTTAAGTATTTATTAGTGTAACACTTTGTAATGGAATATCTAGGCACGCATTCCTCTCTTTTGTCATGATAAGTCGTTTCTCATAAACGTGTAAACACAGAAACCCTTGAGCAATTTAGTTGCAAAATAGAGCATCAAATGCCATAGAAGTTCTGAAAATTATACTCAAGCAAGCAGCTAGTAATCCAATTTAAAAGTAAATATGAAACACCGTTAATCATAAGTCACCAACAAAATGAAAGCAAAATCTAATCAAGAGAGCATGCAAGTGATAAAATAAAGGACATACGTGAGAAAATTACACAAAGTATAATATCGATAAAAGAAAATTACATAGAATAATATCGCTTATGTCATGAATTTCTCAAGAACAATAATCTGCACCAAGGTACAAAAGAAAGTTACATGATCACAGCCAAAACAAGACAAACAAATATTATTTTTAGTTAGCATTTTCATATGTAGATTACTTTACCTAAGCAAGTGATATTTTTGCTAGTGATTCCTTCAAAGACATTTGAACCACAATTTCAGATAATAGTAAAACCACCTAAAGCTACACACTCACGATCTCCTTTTTGATATCATCACATAACCTAGTTAACATTCCCTCTACACTGAGAGAGAAAGAGAGAGAGAGGGAGAGAGAGAGAGAGAACAACAGAAGTGAGAGAGAGAGAGAGAAGAGGGAGAGAGAATAGAAATGAGAGAACATAAGTGAGAGAGAGACAGTAGAAATGAGAGAGAGACAGTAAGAGAGATATAAAAAATGAGAAAAACAGAGACAACAGAAATGAGAGAAATACAATAGAAACGAGAGAGAGAGAGAGAGAACAAAAATGAGGAGAGAGAGACAGCACAAACGAGGGAGACAGAGAGAGGGCATAAATGAAAGAGAGACAAAGAAAGAGAACAAAAATGAGGAGAGAGAGACTATAGAAATGAGAGAGAGAACATAATTGAGAGAGAAATAGAGACTCACCGGTGTCGATGAACGGTGAAGATGATCAGAGATATACGACGGGGAAGGGACGAGTAACCAGATCTGAGATTTATCCGAGAATCGCCTGAGAAAAGGGGAGAAAAAGTAAAAAGAGAGAAAATCATTCATGAATTGGGGATTAGGGATTTAACGACCTTTCACGGTGATTTTTAAAAATCGCCGTTATATAACATCACCGCTTTTTTTACGGCAGTTTCCAAAACCGCCGGCAAAAAACCACTGCCAAATGCGGTGTTTCTTGTAGTGTAACAGTTAACACCACACTAAACCAACTTTTAAAGAGAAACTATTGGTGTACTTGATTAATGAGATGGAAGTTAAACAGTTGGTACAAAAAAGGTCACCAATGGATCAAAACCATTGACTTCAAAAATCGAAATATCATTTGAGAATAGAGATGAAGCTCACAAAAGAGATAGAATTAGAAAAATCCGAGGAGATAAGTCCTGAAAGGAATTCATTAGATTTTCTTAAAGAATAATAAATTGTTACGAAGGCTCAATAGAGCTAGCATATGGCTCATCCAGAAACAAAGAAGATGTATATTAGTTTAATAGATTAGACGAATCTATCCAAATCAAAGATTAAATTTTCTATTAGATCAATTGCGAATTACATGTTCCGAAAGTTCAGTCAAATTAGAGATGGAAGAACAAGTTTTTTGCTGGTGTAATGAATATCGGTTAATTCTTAAAGAAATTGAAGTCCAGGTTGGAGGTAAGAAATAAAAAAAATATGGATTTAAATTGAAAGATGTTTTAGCCGCCTCTATTGTCGGCATGAAATAGTGACTTTAATGGCCACCAATAAGCAATCATCTGTCATAGGTAAAAATTGATCGATAGTAATAAAATTTGGCCATTATGATAAAAAAACAAAAGAAACATAAAAGAAAAGTCGCAGAGAAATGCCACTTCGAATGTTGGCCGAATGCGCACATTCATTCCCTTTTCTGATTTCATATTATAACATATTTTACTAACAACCGTTAAGAAGTTAGTCAATCTTAAACCACAATTTGACATTTGAAGTATATTCAATTATATTTAAAGAGTTCTAGTTTTCCAAAGAGTCTAAAAAGAGATTGAGACAACAAAATTTTAAAATTACAAATCCCCGATAAAATGAAAGAACATCATATTTAAATAAAGATGACAATAATCTTTCATTTGAATGACTTATCAACGTAGAGATGAGACCATCGAGTTCTATTAACTAATAAGGCTCAAACTTTTTAGCCTATGTAAGTAGTAGACCAAGTGGAAAAGACGAACCTCCCAGTCAATCAACAAAAATCTATCTTTCAACATCAACCTTTAATTTTTTGCAATCAATTTTTATTCCTTTGGATAGTTTATTTTTAGCTTCAACTCTCTTTATCTTTTTTCGTTTTTTATCCAACAAACTTAGATTCAATCATTACTTTATTATTATTTTTTGAATATTTTAATAAAAGTTATTGATTTTCTATTTTGTTTCATTGCAAAGGTTTACTAATCCAAACTCTTAGTTTTCGCAGTACTCTAGAACTTCAGACGACATTCGTCATCTACTCTTCAAGATCGTTTTCTCGATTAGAAATCATATCTTAAGATTTTGAATATTTTAATAAAAGTTATTGATTTTCTATTTTGTTTCATTGCACTTAGTTTACTAATCCAAACTCTTAGTTTCCGTAATATTCTAAAACTTCAGACGATATTCGTCATCTACTCTTCAAGATCGTTTTCTCGAATAGAAATCATATCTTAAAAACATTTTCAATTATGGTTTCCATTACCGATTTTTGACACACTTATGCACCGCATAAAAAATGAGCGTAAATTTGGCTCAAACCATCATCTACGATCCATTTAATTTTTGGCATATTCAAGTTGGCCGAATTTTTCAAGCCAAACACTTAAACGACGGCTTAATTAGATGTTTGCCCCACTTTCACAACATTAGTAAAAGAGTAGCCAAAATTAATCAATTTTACACAAATGGCCAAAAATAGTATGCCCCATTAGCAAACCCAACACTCTATCGAAATTACCCCCCTTAGAGTACCACAACCCAAAACGTCAATCACCAACACTTTCCTCTCCCTCACAAATCCCTAACGCTCGCAAGCCGTAGAACCACCATCGTGAATCACAGATGCGAACATCCGTCGTGAACCTCCGTCGTGCATCACAGTGGTCAGTCAAGCATCCACATCTCTGTCAAGCATCGTGCATATCTGTAGCAATGAATATCAATTTCAAACGGTATGTATATTTTGACTCAAAACTCCATTTCCTTCATTGTCAATCTCAAAAAAATTAGGAATTTTGAATTGAAAAATCTAAAACTAAAATCAAGTAGTTCACATTATTTTTTTTGTGATTTACCATTTTAATATCAGGTAATCTAACAAAAATGAGGTAGTTAACACCGAATTCAATCGGGTAGTCTAAATGGAAAATCTAAATCCAAAATGCCCAATATAGCATTATTTTTTATGATTTAAATTGATTTTTGTGTCATATTTTTTTATGAAAATAATAATGTGTGGGTAATTAATTGAAGTTGAATGATCTGATTTGTTATGGTAAAATATGAGATTTGGTAAGGTAGCTTAGTTTTTGTGTTTGGTTAGTGAGTGTTGTTTTTTTCGTGAAAATGAGCAAGTATGTTATTGTTCATCAATTTTTTATTTTCTGTACTTTACCCCTATGTTTGGCTCTGTTTTTCATGGGCAAAATATTGTATTTTTCATATTCTGTTAATTCTCGAATTTTCATATGGTGTATTATTATATACTGTATAGTCTATAATATATACCATATAATTGCATACTATTCGTTTGTCATCTTTAAATTGATTTTTGTCTCAAATTTTAAACTTCATCTATGTGCGGTTTACCATAGTTTTTGTCTTAGAGTTTGCATGTGATTTAGTGATATAACTGCAATTTAACATAGTTTACTAGTTGTGGCTTCAATTCACATGTTGAGCTTTTTTGTATTGATCAGCTTTATTTTTGTTAAGTTTAGGTGCTGCTGAGTATTAAGAAAGTTTTTAGTTATGATTATTGAGCATTTAACATTTAAACACATTGTTACNATATATATATATATATATATATATATATATATATTATAGGTTGTTTAATTAATTTATACAATTTTTATAGGTTGCCGAACATTTACTCTATAATATTGTTTATACGACGTCAATTCATTATGCGGGATGACAATTACCACGGAAGGAAGACTAAGCAAAAGAATTGTGCAAAATTATCACAAAGATGACATACTAACCTTCAACCTTTATCACAACATTTATAACTCAATACTAAATTCTTATGTGATGTTTGAAGTAGTTTATAAGAAGCTTATTCTTTATACTATTGATTATAATAATAGTAAAACTTTGATGATATAAAGTAATTTTGAATGCAATATCATTTTAATGATATAAATGATTGGTTTGAATGAGTCTAATGAGTTATACTAAAGGTCGTTATGATGACTAAATGTAAGTCGACATTTATATTAGCTTGGGGGTGCATTAAATGCTTCTCCCAGCTCGTCATATCAAGGAAAGGTTGTCACGTCACCTGAATCTTATTCGACAGGCATAATCCTCCAAGACTTCAAGTATAAATACTCCATCTACAAACAGTAAGAGGTAAGCAATTCTCTCTTAAGAAATACTCTGTCAAAATTTCTCCATGATACTGACTTAGACATTGGAGGATCTTCACGAGAAAACCACCCTGACTCTCTTCGCCGTAGAGTTCTTTATGTTGGTCGTCGTGACGCGTGGTCATTTAAAAAATTAAACTTTAATAAAAATGAATATTTTAATAAAACAAAACTTGCACAACGTCACAATAACTAAATAAAAAAATTTTATTGAAATTTTTTTCAATCAGTCAGGATCCATTATATATTTATATATTAAATCTACAACATACAAGGTTATGAATCATATAACTCTTGTAGTCTAAATCAAGCGTCCTTGGAAAATCAAGCGTCCTTGGAAAATCAATCGATCTTCTATCCCACAAAATCGTTCCAACGATCAGTAGACTCCGAGATCCACACCAAGATCTTCCGAGTCAATCTCAACGTAATAGGATGTGTGTGGGCTCGTAAAATATTACAAGACACTTTTTCTGTCTCTAGATGTTCTCAACACATGAGATCTAGAGATTTACTGAGAATGACTTTTGTGAGATGATTCTCTAAAAGGACGTGATGATTATTCTTTTAGAGATTTGATTAACTATTAATCGTAGAAAAAACCCACTTTGAGCAATTGTGTTTACATCTTAATTCTCTTATTGATCAACTGATGATCTGATCAACTCATTCATCAACTTAGGTTATTCGAATAAAATCTGTATCTTGTTCTAGATAATTGTGTATTGGATATTTAAGGATAATTAAAAATTAATATTTAATTTCAAATTACCCAATACAATGGGACCCACTGTATATTGACGCACAACTGCAGTACCACACGGCACTACAACAGTCCATGATAATCTATGATTCTCAATCATTGATCGACATGTGATAATTACTGTAAATTAAATATTTATTTTAATAAAAAATATCTAGATATTAGTTTATTCAAAATTAACATATCTGATTATCCCTATCAATTATATTATCTGTTATTTCACAAATAACAGATTTAGTTTATCCAAATTACTATCAAATAATAATTTAACTATCTAATTTCATAAATTAGATATTTTATCTCACTTATCGATAATTTAGGAAAATAATTGATAATTATTAATATATATAAATTTTTCAAAAATTATATTTATATATATAAATAACTCAATTAATTATACATAATTATCTCATAATTATGTACTTGCCTCAAATTAAAAATTCATTTGCAAGTTAGTCATTTTCTCATGTCTGGAAATATCCACACCCTAAACTGCGTAGTATAGTGGTAACTTGAGGACAATGGACCTATAATCCTAAACTCCAATAAACTATACTATTAATTAAACTATTTAATTAAATAATCTATTAGTGAGTATAGAATGCATTTATAGAGAATTCTCATGTAGTTCACTAATATAATCAATTCATTTAGTTCTGTCCTCTAATTATTGGTTCGTAAATTAGAACTGGTCAAAATTATCATTTTACCCTTCTAATTACCTCATGATCCTTAAGTACCATTAATCCACTGGTAAAAAGCTAATTTACAGTCTTATTATAAATTTGAGTTCAATAACCATTCAGTTTGAGAATTAACACTTAAGGAAACTAATATACGATCCGTTAGGATAGCTTGGATTCTAAATCTTGTAAGATCATATTCCTAGCCATCCATATCACGGAATCTCCAAAATAAAAGTCACTAGCCTATTTTACAAATAAACCTTAACGAGTGAATAAACAGATTCGATAGACATGTATAAGAGTTCATGACTACTCATGATTCAGACTGATCTACATATGATCACCGAATTGATGTGTATTAAATCTTTATTATAAATGGCACGTTGATAAATATATTAATTCACATCGGTTCAGTCATATATAATCTCATTATATATAGTATCTTCATTAAGATGTCTATCCACATCAATGATCAGGATCTAGATCACACGCATTCATAATGCTTAGTGAACCGTACTAGCAACCATTAATTAAAGATCACATACTTTAATATGTTGCTGACAATTTTATTCATTATATATGATCTTAATCCACTCATACTAATATAAGATCAGAGTCTCATTAATGAGTATGGAATTTCATATATTTATATAAATTATTCAATAATAATTTAAAAGAATAATTATAAGAAAAATGTAATCCTCATTAAATTTCCTATCAAAATGTCAATACACATGTTTTGAGGGTATAACCCCCAACAATCTCCCACTTGCCCTAAAGCAAATGTGACATCTCTCTTAATCTCATGCCACGGCCAGGTTTCGTTATGATGCTATCTCCATAACAGTCACATCCCCTCGATACACGATCTCTCTTACAAGATGGTATTTTCTCTCTATGTGCTTGTCACTCTTGTGACTACTCGGTTCCTTGGAATTCGTTACCGCCCCTCTGTTATCACAATACAAGATCAATGGCTTGTCCATATCTAGAACTACTTCCAGATCATTATAAAATTTTCTTAGCCATACTGCTTCTTTCGCAGCTTCACAAGCCGCTATATATTCAACTTTCATAGTAGAATCTATAATGCTGGATTGTTTAATAGACTACAGCTCCTCCACTTAGGGTGAGTACTAATCCAGACATCGAACTTTGACTATCTCTATCTGATTGAAAATTAAAATCAGTATATCCAGTGGGGTTCAAGTATCCACCTGAATAAACAAGCATATAGTTTCTCGTTCTCGTAAGATACTTGAGAATGTGCTTTACTACAATTCAATGTTCCAAACATGGATTTGATTGATAACGACTGATAATTCCCACTGCATAACAGATGTCCGGTCTTGTACACAACATGACATACATGAGACTTCCAACTGCTAAAGCATAGGGAACAGTTTCTCATATCCTCTTCCTCTTGAGCTGTCTTAGGACATTTTTCCTTGGAGAGGATAATTTCATGTCTATCGGTAGTTAACCTTTCTTAGAATTCTCCATGGAGAATCTCTCCAGCACCTTATGATTATAAGATTGCCTGAGAAAGTGCCAAGAGCTTGTTCTTTCTATCTCTTAGGATTTGGATACCTAGAACATTGCTCGTCTCTCCCAAATCTTTCATTTGGAATTTATCAGCTAACCACTTCTTTACCTTTGACAAAGTTTCTACATCATTCTCAATGAGTAGAATATCACCAACATAAAGAACTAAGAAAACAACTATCTCATCTTTGATGTATTTATAAACATAGGCTTCGTCAACATTTTGCTCGAAGTCATAAGACTTTATAATCTCAACAAATGTAAGATTCCAAGATCTAGATGCTTGCTTTAATCCATAAATAGATTTAAGCAACTTGCACACTTTCTGATCTTGCCCCTTTTGTACGAACCATTCTGGTTGCATCATATAGATGTTTTCTTCAATAGAGTCATTCAGAAAAGATGTCTTAACGTCCATTTGCCATATCTCATAGTTAAAACTAGCAACTATGGACAAAAGGATGTGAATAAATTTGAGCATGGCCACATAGGAGATTGTCTCTTCATAATCGACTTCATCCCTTCATGTATAACCCTTGGTTACTAACCGTGCCTTGAAAGTTTCTACTTTCCCATATGCACCTCTTTTCTTCTTGAAGATCCATTTACATCCAATGGACCTACCTGACATTTTCAAGTGGATCTATAAGTTCTTAGACAGAATTGGAATACATAGATTTCATTTTCTGGTTCATGGCTTCTTGTCATTTCTCCTTTTCAGGATCATCCATGGCTTCTTCATAAGATAATGGATCGTCTTTATCAGTGTCTGACACTAGGACATGTGCTTCTAGTTTATAGCGAATTGGTTGTCTCATAATCCTCCCATTACGACGTTGTACAGGGATTTCCTTTGCAGGAACTGCGATTTCTCTGGTTTGTCGTTTAAATTGAAGGTGGTATGATCTTATCAGCCGCTAATTTCTCGAGGACTACTTTACTACGAGATTTGTAGTTTTGCATATAGTCATGCTTAAGGAAGGTTGCATTTGTCAACACAAACACCTTTTGATCTTTATGACTATAAAAATACCCACCTCTAGTCTCTGGAGCATAGCCAACGAATATGCATACTTCAGACCTTAAGTCTAACTTTTCAGTCTTGGATCTAAGAACGTGAGTTGGACACCCTCATATATGGAAATTACACAAACTGGGTTTGGAGCCATTCCATAACTCTAAATGTGTCTTGCTTATAGACTTAGAATGCGCTATATTCAAAATGAAAGTTGTCGTGTGTAGTGCATATCCTCAAAATGTAAGTGACACTGATAGGTAGCTTAACAACGACATAACCATATCTAATAAGGTTCGGTTTCTCCTCTCTTCAACACCATTTGTTGTGGTGTTCAATGTGCTGTGAGTTGGGATAGTATTTCATACTCCAGTAAATAATCCTTAAATTTAAAATCTAAGTATTTACCACCTCAATCGAATCGAAGGGTTTTCAATGATTTACCTAATTACTTTTCAGCTTCAGCTTTGAAGTCTTTAAACTTTCCAAAAATTTTAATCTTTCTTTGCATTACGTAAATATAATTATATCTTGAGTAATCGTCAATCAAAGTGACGAAATACTCATACTCACCTCTAGCTTGTACATTGATCGATCTGCAGACATCACTATGTAATAGTTCAAGTGGTTCATTGGCTCTTTGGCCCTTTTCGTATGAAAGGTATCTTGGTAATTCTACCCTTTAGACAGGATTCACAAAGAAGAAAAGTTTCAACTTTTATTTCTCTCAAAGTACCATGTTTTGTTAACCTATTTAACATATCTAGATTAATATGTCACAACCTAAGATACCAAAGATATGTGTTATCATTATCATGAGAAACACTTTATCATTTTTTACTTTAAGGTTTTGCTACTTTAAATAATTCACAATTATTTAACGCGCGTTTAGTCGGTTTAAACATATATAGTTCGTTTATAACTTTTGCATGACAAATATCGAATCCATTCTTAGAAATAATGAACTCTTTATTAATAAAAGAAACTTTGAATAACTGTTCTTGCAAAAATGAATAAGAAATCAAATTTTTTGAAAATCCAGGAATATAATAAACATCGTTCAAATCAAATAATTATATCCAAAAAGTAAACAGACTATCCCCAATCCTTTAGCTGACACGAGCGCGCACTGCCAACTCTCAAAACGATCTCGCCATCAGCCAGCTCTCCTGACGAATCAAGCATCTACAAAGAAGAACATACATGGTTAGTGGCTCCAGAATCAAGTATCCATGATGACCAATCATATTCACTAAGCAAACTTCAAGTACAAGTAAATCATTCATTTCTTTTTCAACTTAGAAATATACTTACTACAGTTTCTCTTCCAATGACTTTCAACCTCACAATGGAAACATTTCCTGCGAGTTCGTTGTCAATATTGTTCTTCTCGCATTCAACTGACCTTTTGACCTTCTTTACATTATTATTCTTGCTTTTGTCCTTACCATTCTTCTTCTTCCTTTTGTTACTACTAACAACAAAAGGAGAAGGGTTTTGCTTGGTAATATTTACCTCGCCCCCAATGGTAGCTCATGTGTCAATAATCTAAGTATTGATTGCAGGCCTATTAGGACTTTCTTCAGCAATAATAAATTCATTATGCTCATAAACTAGCAATATGTTCAAATTGGATTCCCATCTTATGAAATTATCACCATTCAATTTTTCAAGAGCAAGTAAAGCAGTAACAGAGTTGTCTATAGTAGACATAATAATGATAACTGAAATTTAAAACATACAAGATTCAATATAATTGATAAATATTTAAAAATCAAAAAGTAAATGTGATGCAAAAATGCAACATAATAAACACACAAATTTATCATTTACTAATAACGATAAAATAACCCACTGATTAATGTGTTGTCTTAAGGTCAGTCAGATTAATCTCAGACTATCTATGAGACATTCTCATCCTTATTAATTAAAACTTAAAACAATAAGATATCGCTTGTTCGGTCAAGTCACAACTATCCACATGAAAATTTAATTGTGACTTTGAGAGTATAACCTGTCATTTCAGATTTCATGACTTCATTTAGAATATGCCGTCTTAGGGTCAGTCAAAATTAAACTATATCACTTCCTCCAATTTTCTTAAGAAGTCCAACCTTAGTATTGGTACAACTCAAAACCTTCCTTAGGGGGATGAAAACAAAGTCATCTCGAGGCCCTTACTACACCTCATGGTCTTGTACTAATAATGGAGACCATGAGTTACATTGACATGTTAACCTTCTCCCACTTACTATTTTAGAATTATGTGTTTTTATTTTTAACTAATTAATTAATTCTAAATTAATTATTGGTTAAAATAATAAACCTATGAATATTTCATAATCAGTTATACCAATCTCATTAGTCAAGTTCATTTAATCTTCTTAAATGTCTAAGTCATAATTAGGTGAACTTATATTAACTAATTAAATATATTCATCAAACTTTAATAAAACTCTTTTACTAAAGTCGATTATCCTAAAAGTTACTATAGCCTTTAGTATGGTGTGATTACCAAGTTTTAACTAATTAAAATCTAACAGTTTACATGCTATTGATTTCATAAAACAATACATATAAACATATTAGAACAATCCTAATAAATAATGTTTCTACTGATGAGATACATGATCAAAATAAAATTGTGTGGAATTTTCATGTATGACATGTGATCGACTAATGTATGGACATGTTATCAAACATAATAATTAAATAAAATAATAATTGACTGAGTGACTATTGTGTATTTCTAAATTACAACATTTGAAATAAATAAATAAAATTATAAAACGGATTTCAAGAATACATATTTTTCAAGTATTGTCTTCTCCTCCTGATATCCATCTTCATAATCTTCAAGCTTTGAATAAAATCCTATTTAATTAGGAAAAAATATTTCTCTTAATTAAAATTAATTTGTATAATTATCATTTAAAAATTAGTTGACTTTGACTTAGTCAAATAAATAATTTATTTGATTTGGTTAAACTTGGATCAAACTCAATCAACCCATTTATTTCTAATTTTCATAATCTTAATAATTAATAATTCATTTTAAAATTACAACTATTTAAAAAGGATAATATATAGAGATAGCGTTATCATCAAACTCTACAGTGATAGGGTTGGTTGGTATCAGGGTTTGTGTAAAACTTCCCTAAACGTGACAGTAGTTGCCATCGACCACCACCCACCACCAGATCCTCTATTGCTGGCCACCAATTTTCCAGCGACGTTGCCAAGACAGTAAATTTCAGTGACATTGCCGGTAATAATTAATAGGCGGGGCCAACGCCGGAAATCCAATTTCCGGTGTCGACGCCATAATTCTAAGAGAATTCTGATTTCTTTTCCTTTTCCTCCGTATTCGTCTCGTGCGTTATTTATCTTCTCGTGATCAGAATAATTTCAATAAGTACTCAAAATAAAATTATAAAAATTTATACGCCCCAAAATGGCTTACACAAGATCTATGGAAAAAATAAAGAACAAAACCTAACCCAATAATCACCATATAATTACGGTCCAATATTTTCCATACATTCAAAAAACATAACCATCCATTCATTCGTACATATAAATATATAAAGACTACTCTTATACCACTTGTTGGTCATCACGGCACGTGCGCGGCGGAAGCGAGTTGCCCATGGCCATTTAAAAAAATTAAACTTTAATAAAAAATGAATCTTTTAATAAAACAAAACTTACGCAATGCCACGATAACCAAATAATTTTTTTTTTATTAAAAACTCATTTTCAACCAGTCATGGTTTATCATATATTTATATATTAAATCTACAACATACATGGTTAGGAATTCTCTTGTAGTCTTAATCAATTGTCCTTGTAAAACCGATCGATCCTCTGCCCCCCCACGAAACCATTCTAATGATCAGTAGACTCCGAGATCCACATCAAAATCTTCCAAGTCAATCCTCAACGCACTAGGACGTGTGTGAGCACGTAGAATATTACAAGACACTTTTTCTGTCTCTAGATATTCTCAACACATGAGATCTAGAGATTTACTGAGAATGACTTTTAAGACGATTCTCTACACGTGATGATTATTCTTGTAGAGATTTGATTAACTATTAATCGTAGAGAAAAAATCACTCTAAGAAATTGTGTTCGCAACTCAATTCTCTGATTAATCAACTCATGATCTGATCAACTCGTTCATCAACTTAGGCCATTCAAAAAAAATATGTATCTTATTCTAGATAATGGTGTATCATATATTTAGATATAATTAAAAATTAATATTTAATTTTAAATTGTCCAGTACAATGGGGCTCACTGTATAATGGTACACAACTACAACGCCACACAGTAGTGTAGTTGGAGTGAAGCAACACAGCGTCTCACGCCACACTGCAGTGGCATGTGGCACTGCAGTGTTACACTCCTACTGCTGTAGTGTCACGAATATTTATTTGAATCAGAAAAACATCTAGATATTAGTTTATTCAAAATTAATATATTTGATTATCTCTATCAACAACATTATTTATTATTTCACAAATAACAAATTTAGTTTATCTAAATTATTATCTAATAATAATTTAATTATCTAATTTCATAAATTACATATTTTATCTCATTTATCAATATATTTAGAAAAATAACCGATAATTATTTATATATATAATTTTTGAAAATTATATTTATATATATAAATAATTCAATTACTCAATTCTTAATTAATTAATCACACATAATTATCTCATAAGTATGTACTTGCCCTAAAATAAAAATTCATTTGCAAGTTAGTCATTTCTCATGTCTTGAAATATTCACACCCTAGACTGCCTAGTATAGAAGTGACTTGGGGACCATGGATCTATAATCCTAAGGTCTAATAAACCAGATTTTTAATTAAATAATCTTATTTATTAATTCAATTATCACTTCACTATTAAATATAAAATTAAACTCTTAGTGATTGTAGAATGTATTTATAGGGTATTCTCGTGTAATCCACTGATATAATCAATTCATGTAGTTCTGTTCTTCAATCAATTGTTCATAAATTAGAACTAGTCAAAATTATAATTTTACCCTTCTAATTATCTCTTGATCGTTAAGTACCATTAATCCACTAGTGAATGACTAATTTATAATCTTATTATAAACTTGAGCTCAATAACCATTCAGTTCTAGAATTAACACTTAAGGAAACCAATATACGATCCGTTAGAAAAAATTTGATTTTAAATCTTGTAAGATTATGTTCACAGCCATCCATATCACCGAATCTCCAAGACAAAGTCACTACCCTGTTTTACAAACAAACCTTAATGAGTGAATCAAAAGATCCAATCGACATGTATATGAGTTCATGACTACTCAGGATTCAGACTAATCTATATATATCATCGAATTGATGTGTATTAAATTTTTATTGTAAACAGCACGTTGATAAAGATATTAATTCACATCGGTCTAGTAATATATAATCTCAGTATATACAGTATTTTCACTAAGATATCTATCCACATCAATTATCCGGATTTAAATCACACGCATTTATATTGCTTAGTGAACCGTACTAGCAACCATTTATTAAAGATTCCATACTTTAATATGTTACTGATAATTTTATTCATTATCTATAATCTTAATCCTTTCATACTAATACATGATCATAGTCTCATCAATGAATATTGAATTTTTAGATATTTATATAAATTATTCAACAATAATTTAAAAGAACAATTATAAAAAAATATAATCCTCATTAAATTTTATATCAAAATATCAATACACATGCTTTGAGGGCATAACCCCAACATTTTATTTATGTTGTGCAGATTTCAGGCCGTAAGGATCCCTACGTGGACATGTTTGGGGTGATGGATATATTATGAGATCATCATGATACCTGAATTATCGTTTCTACAGGTATATAGTAATATTCTACATGTATATACATCTATATATGTGTGTGTATGTGTGTGTACAGGTATATAGTAATATACCTACATTATCGTTTCTACAGGTATATAGTAATATTCTACATGTATACACATCTATGTGTGTGTGTGCGCGCGCGCGCATACTAATCGAGTAAGGATGTTTAGCATATTTTGAAAACAAATTTAGTTTATGATTTTTATGACATTTGGATAATTATTTCTACATGTATATGGTAATATATTATGTGTATAAAAACATATACTATAAATAGTTAATACATTGCAAATATCTTAGCACTAGGAATTGTTACTGGCATAATAAACTATTAAAATTAGTCCCGTGAAACATTATCATTTATACTTCAATAACACATCACATGATACGTCTTCATCAACAACCAATTGCTTTAACTTATAGGTAATGTAATTTCTATTCGACGTTCCATTATAAACAAAAAGACTTATGAAATATTGACTATCTGACATATAAGAACAAAAATAAAAATGGTAATACAATTACATACAAACAATATATAATAATATAGTATACAATCAACTACTTACAATATATAATAATATATATAATATATTGGAAGTGTGAAAATCTACAGAGTATAGAAATTACTCTGTTTTGCCTCTGAAAAACATAGCAAAACAGAGGGACAGTCTGGAGAAAATAAAAAACTGATGAACAAAAACACAAGTATACATCTCCACAACAAAATTCATGCTAACTTACTGTTGAACAAATTACAGTAAAGAGAAATTGAAAAAGAAAATAAATCATGAGAAAAAATAGAAAATAAACCACGAGAGTAAAATCATTATATATTAAAAATGACGTTCTTATTTCTTATTTCCAATCGCCCTTCCTTTTCTTTTTAGTATCAATAGTTGACTTGTTGGGTCCCTTAGTGTTATCACTCAAGGTCCAATGAATTCAAGACTCTATTCGCCTCTTACCCAAATCTAGTTCGTTTTCCTTTACTCTACCCAGTCCTTAAGCTCTAAAATTCGCATGTAATGTATCAAATTAAAAGAAAACATAGGACTCAATATCAATTAATTTTTAGATTATTCAATCACAATGCTACATATGATGAACAAAAATCCATAAAATGCTAATAAATCACGAAACAATAAGTTAATAAAAAAATGTAATGAAAGAATCTACACATCACTTTTTGAAAATTAGTGTATATCTGAAGAATTTACTAAAAACATGAATCAATAAGTCAATCGCGAGAAAATAAAACATCAAAAAGAATGTTAGCACCTAAAAGTTTCTTTGTCTTCTCTGTGTTTCCCAACATTCTAAGAAATAAATCTCTGTTATAAAATGATATTATAGTAAAAGCACAATCCAACTTAAACTTGGGCCTGGCATTTTGTGCAAATGAAATTTTTTTGGATCATTCTCTAAAACAGCTGAAAAAACTAGGCCATACATCTAAATTTCCCTAAACTGATTTTCATTGCGTCAAACAATGATTTCCTCTGTTCAGCCTTTTTTCTCTTATTTTTTGAAAAAACAAATTGGGCTTGATTTGGGGTTCGTGGTGGAAGACTGTTATTGGATTGGAGAAAATATACGTGAAGGAGAAATGGGCTTTGAAATTCTAAGGCAGTGAAAGAATGATCTTAAATACTGTCTCATGCAAGTATGCAACGCCACCATGTCATTTCTGTTTAAAAGAAGTTGTCAGACACGTTTTTGAGAATATGCAGTAAATGACAATTACACAGATTGTTGTTCTCTTTGTTTCTTCTATTCTCGATTAGTAAGGTGGAAGAATTGTTTCTAAATAATAAATGAGCAATTGCTTGACTGACATCCAAACTGGCTTGCAGTAATGAATACTAGTATGTATAATTGTAAAGCATGGGGGTGTATTGTAGGGAAAAAGGATGAGCTTTTCCTCACATCTTTATTCAATTACCTAGCTTTCCATCTTCTTCTTGTCACTGGTTGTGACTCACTACCACTTGGTATTATTTGGTATAAAAACGCCAAACACAAGCTCAAAATCTAACCTCCTCTCTCATTATTATTAAACTTTTTAAAAGGGTGACTCCAAATGGGCTTTGTGGGTATGGGAATAACCCATGTGGGCACTCTGCCAGGTGGGTTTTCGGGATAGCGATCCTTTTTAACAGGAGGAGAAAATTAGTATCTGAGTCATCTAATCAATCAATAAAAATAAAAACAAAAATAATAAAAATATATTTTGTAATGCAATTCAACCCGATCTGAATCGGTGAGATTCGTTTAGATGAACCACACTGACCGACTTGTTTCAGTGTAGTTGAAAGCCCAACAATAGACAATCTCTTTCTGGTTTTGGGAGTGGGAAATGGGGAAATTTGAGTTTTGAGAAAGAATCCAACTCCTCCCTGTGATGTTGACATATTCAAAATCAGTGTATCGTATTATTTTCATGGATTAAAGTTGAGATGGGCATATGTCATATATGATCAGATGATTGTTAATTTCCTTTTCAGATATTCATTGTTCAAAGTGGGGCAATAAAGTTAGAGGAGAGGAGACATGCTTCCTTTCATCTCTGCACGAAACATACCTGTACTAATGTTGAGTGTAGACATGTCCTTCTAGTCTGCTTTATATTATTGCTGCACTTTTTTAGCTAATAAATGGGACCCCATTCTCTTTCTTTCAATGGATTATGAAGCTTAACTCCATCCAACCATTTATCACTATTCAAACTAGTATTTGGTGGTGAGATTGCATTAATACACTAAGATGTATTTACTATCATCAAATCACCTCACATCACGTTATACATAGTGATTTGACCGTAGATACACTCAAATACCATAACGTTACGGTAATGGTATCATGCATCCTATGAAGTATTTCTTCGGCTTTTGCGATGGGTAAAGAAGCCACGAGTTTGCGACATAAAAGGTGACTATATAACCTATAGTACACCCAACATGGACCTTTTCAAGGGACACATATATCCCATACCCATTTTTTGCCCCGCTACCCTTCACTTCAGTGTATATTTACGAACACACATTCTCAATCAATTTCACTACTCAAAAGTTGCTGATAACTTGGAGTGGGACAACCTTTTCAGATAATGATGTCATGTTGGATCCGACCATTTACTGTGATATTTGTTCTCATATCCATACTCATCAACCCATTTATTAGCTTGATTATCACATAAGGTATTTAACTAGCTCACTACAAGAAAACAGTGTTATTGTGATGGTTTTTTATCTTTTGTGACGGTTTTTAACCGACGTTAAAGCTATTGTTACTGTTCAAAAACTGTCGTGTAATCCGCCGTTGTGAAAATTATTGCGATGGTTTTCACAATCATCGGAAGGACGTCGTTAAAAATTTATCGATCGCGACAGTTATGAAATCGTCGTCATATACTAGTTATTGTGATGATTACGTTGGCTTGGCACTATATTTTTACAATATTTTTTTATTTATTGCAGTAGTTTAAACTTATAATATAGCCGCGCTTTATAAAATGACAGCTATAGTTATCATATTTAAAAATAATAATTATTCATAGTTTTGAGTGCATGCAAACTTTTCACATCAATACATATTTTGTTTCATATAAAGTTGAGCGACCATACTGAGGAATTGAGACAATTACTCACGACTAGTAAAGCTACTAGGCAAATCTACCCTTTATCTATCAGTAAATGGTGCTACTAAGAACATCTTTTGGGTACACAACAGTGTGATTACGTCCCAAATTAGATTTATTAGTTTAAACAGCTACATACTAATTGAAGCAGAAAGTATGTCTCCAGTAAGCCAGACAATTCTAATTTACTAAAGCATTGAAAGAGCTAATTTGACTACTTAGTACCAAGTCAACAGTACACCTCCTCTCTCTTATCACTAAAAATACAATAATCGCAAGGCTCCACTCTCTACTAGCACCCTTAATCAGATATCCAATATCCAGTGATCACACCAAGAAGAATTTCTCAACTCTGAATCACAGTAAGAAGAATTTTAAGTGAAGAATACCTCGAATTTTCTTTTTTATGTTTAGTGAAAACAACTGATCAAAAGACTATTTATAACAACTTTCTACATATTTCATCCACAATAAATGTTAATATTACAGAAATATAACTAATACAAGATTTGCACCAACAGCGACTAATCATTATGGTTTTATATTAAGTTATTATTAGATATACAAAGTTAACATTTTATTGAGTGGTATATTACGACTACGGTTAGTGTCTTGTCAATATTAATTCTACTTAAACTGCTTTGAAATTGTATTATATTGTAAAAGATTTTTTTTAATGATCATGATTTGATTCAATTTTCGCACACATCGACTGGTCACTTTAAAATAATTGTAAGGATGCACCCTCACATATCACTAATACATTTTAGAGTTATTAAACTCTTAAAATATTATCACAATAATTAAGTCTTAGTTGACATGAAAAATGAGTATCTCTAATTCACAACTGGACTAACTCTTTCTAGACTTTGCGTGAAATGAATCAACGATTAAAAGGCTCCGACTCCATGTGAATTAGCTGACAATTCATAAGTCAGGAATGGCCTTTAACTGATATCTCGAGGGGGGTTTGACCCCATTTACTTAGCATCAATCTTTCCCATTGTATCTTTTTTCTTTTTCCAAAATTTTCAAAGTAATCTTTTCGCCCAATTAATTAATTTATCTTCTAAGAATAGAAATTCCTCCATCCTTTTCACCACACTAATCTTTCCAATTCAAGAGGACGTAAACGTCATTTTGACATATTTGGTTATTAAATTATTTGTCAATATTCCAAATTTTATTTGATAAAAATTCCAATAATCGAATAGCTTTAACTTGTGTTTTTAAAGCGGATTGAAATAAACATATATACATTGTTTTAGCCGAAAACTTCACAGTATCTATTAAGTGTGCACGATTTGGTTCGATCGATTAGTAAGATATTTTTGTAATCGAACCAAATTCACCGGTTACCTATATAACCGAACCGAACCAGTATAGCCATCCGAACCGAACTAAGTATTGCCAAAGTAATCGGTTCGGTTTGGTTTCTTGTAACCGGTTCGGCTGCACATGTAAAACTTATTAAAACAACAAGAATTTTAAACTGAAGCCATCAATAGGTCAATAATCAAATATAATTTTTATTACTCCATACACTAACCTCCATTCATTTTTAATACTACTAAATCTAAATATTCAACTCAATAACAATAATTAATAATATATATAATGGTTGTAATCGGATCGAACCGATTACAGAGTTATTGAGAAAAATAACAGAACAAAAAATGTGGTCATTAAAAATAACTGAACCGATTACAATTGCTATATTAAAAGAACCGACCAAATTGATTCGGTTCAGTTCGGTCGTTCTAAAAAAAATCTACACACCCCTAGTACCCATGCATGTCTTCCTTGCTAAGTGTGGGCGTCCTCCTGATCGGGGAACCTACAACAGTGGAGTTGCGTGTGTTCTTTCTTCTGGTTGGAGTTTCTCACGACTTCAGTATACCAATAGTGAGGTGGCTTGCAATCTCTCTTCCATGTAAAGATTCTCTCAGCTTGAAATTTGCATAACACAAACAAGGAACTCTAAATACGAAGAGAACCGGAGGTGGTTTCCTCGTCGAACAGCCTCCGATGCCTAACTCAGTATTTGATAGATATTTTGGCATAATTTCCTTAAAGAAGAACGAACATAACTCTTCCGTTTATTGGTAGATGTATTTATACTTGAGTCTTCGGTGGAAGGAAGTGTGTCGATAAAACCTCTTAGAGGCGTGCTGGGGAAGCCTCACAAGACATAAAGCCTGTCTTTGATTCTACAGAAGCTCATGTCCAACCTTAGGGAGACCACCTTGACATAAAACGTTCAACATTAAATGTCAAAATGACTGGACCAAGGCTATCCTGACATCCTATCATAGCGATTGGGTCTATAGAGCAGCACTCGGTGAGTAATGATTGTCTTGTGTCCTGGATTATTCGAGTTCTCTTTGTGGACTTTTATTCCTCCCCTTTTGTGTACTCGAGTCGATGCAACCCAAACATCATCGGTGTTGATCAGGTGAGGTCGATTTTCCCCCCAAGACTTTCCTTCATCGGGGGCTCCTCTAATGCGGTGTAACACGTGTTGTTGCGTTATTGGTGGTTGGCAAAATACCAATAATAGTTGCCCCCAGTCGAGGACTTTGATGGCCTCTTATACTTGAGTTTGAAGACTCCATCATCTGAGCTAGACTTCACCTGGCTTGGCATCTCACTCTTGTGCCTTAAATTTTATTCATCAAGGGAGACTGCACCAACAGAAATTAATTATTTGACCATTTTTGCGTCGCTTTGCCTTTTCCTCTGTTCGAGATCATTAAAATCTTGGGAGTGGATGTATTAATGGTGCGTGAATGTACTTAAAGGAGCCTGATCCCTGTCACTTCATTTCTGACGCGTCGTTTCATCCCTATGGTTGATTGGATGAGGTTTGGTCTTCTACAATCCTCTCGTTGATTCAACAAATGACCGTTCATTGATTGTAGGGTAGCTTCAACGGTCACCATCATGGCCCCTTTTTAATGCCCATTAAATGAGTGGTTTCCCCTTTCAAGGCCTAATTTATTATCGGTATATTCAACATGTTCATAACATGTCTAGGTTAACCATTTGAGTCTCCACTTTCATGCCCCAAAACTAGCATCTATTGGTTCAACCTAACAGTCGTAATCAGATTCGATTGCTCAGTCGATCCTAAGACTATGAATATTATTCTGAACTTTCTCAGAAGAGTTCGTTTGGAGACGCCTTTGTCTTTACCCTTCGTTCTTTGATGAAAGCTTCAGGACTTGAGTAATTTATAAATACACTTAAATTTAAAGTAAACTTTCAATTTATTTATAAGAATTTAATAATACTAATGTATTAGAAATAACTAAATATAAATAAATAATTATCTCCCACTTAGATTACAGTAGGCGTATACAATCTCTTATCCCCAAGGCCTACAGATAACCATAAAATTTTTTACTACAAAGTCTTCGTGAATGGATCTGTCAGGTTGTTGACCGTCAAAATATGCGTAGCCACAACGTCTACACGCTAAACAATTTCTCTAATAAGGTGATATTTACGTTCTATATGTTTGAATCTCTTATGGCTTCTAAGCTCCTTAGAATTCGTTAAAGACCCACTACTATCACAATAAAGTGTCATGGGGTTGCCAGCGTCTGAAATAACTTCTAGAGTCTTCAAGAACTTCCTAAGCCATACAACTTCCTTTGCAGCTTCACAAGCTGCCACGTATTTAGCTTCCATGATAGAATCAGCAATGCAATATTGCTTGATACTTCTCTATACAAATGCTCCACCGTTCACGATGAACATCGATCCTGAAGTGGGCCTCCTAGAATCCTTGTTTGCTTGAAAATCAAAATCATTATACCCCATCATATTCAGGTCAATACCTTGCATACTGAAAATCCAACACCTTTATCAATATAAGATGCTTGAGACAGTGCCAAATGTATGTTCTTCATATCTTGAAATATCTGAATACCTAAGACAAATGCAGCTTCTCCAAGATCCTTCATATCAAATTACTTTACAAGACAAATCTTGACATCAGATAATTTTCCTACATCATTCTCAATGAGTAGAATATCATTTACGTACAAGACTAGAAAAACCACATTCCCTTTATGTTTCAGCTTATACACACAGGGCGCATCCACTAATTGTTCAAAATCATAGTTTTTAACAGTTTCATCGAATCTAATACTCCACGATCGTGATGCTTGCTTAAGTCCATAAATGGACTTCTGTAGTTTGCAAACTTTTTCCTCTTGACCTTTCTCCATGAACCCATCTGGTTAAGCCATATAAATGTGCTCATCAAGATTGCCATTCAGAAAAATAGTATTAACGCTCATTTGTCAGATTTCATAATCAAGGGCAGTTGTAATGGACAAAAGGATTTAGATTGATTTAAGCATGGCCACCGGCGAGAAAGTTTCCTCGTAGTCTATAACTTCCTTTTAGGTGTAGCCCTTAGCTACTAGCCTAGCTTTGAATGTCTCTACATTCCCATCCGGATCACTTTTCTTCTTATAGGTCCATTTGCATCCTATGGTTTTACCCCTTCAGAAGGATCTACAAGCTTTCACATTATGTTTGAGTACAATGTATCTCAATGTTCAAGGTTTCTTACCATAAGTTTGCTTCGGGACCTGACATGGCCTCTGAGTAGGAGACAATTTCATCAATATCCTTATCTGAGACAGCTATTAAAGCTTCTCTTTAGGATATATACCTCTCAGGTTGTCTCACAACCCTCCTACTATGTCGAGGCTCTATAGGCTCTCGCTCATGTCGTGGTTTTTCTATTATTGAATCAGAAACAATTTCTGATTGGGGAGTCAGTGTCCTCCCACTCAATAATTCCTCTAACACAATTGTGTTTCTCGACTGTACACTTTTAATGTAATCTTCTTCAAGAAATGAGCATTCGCACTAACTAATATTTTCTGGTCAGTTGTATTGTATCCTACGAACACGTATATTTCTGAACGAATGACCAACTTACTTGTCTTCGGTTTTAAAACATGTGTTGGGCGCCCCCATATTTTAAAATGGTCAATAGATGACTTTCCTCCATACTATATTTCATATGGTGTATCAGGCACCGTCCCCGACGAAACCAGAGGTGGCAACCGAGCCTGTTCAGCCCGCGAAACCAGCTGAACAATGCGGCCTGATCATGAACAGTACTGGGCCGGTTCAGGCCTGCGGGATAGGTCCGGGCCATCACAGGCCTTGCCTTCAAGGCTCATGGCCCAGCCCGGCCCGTGAATCCCTTTTTGTGTCTAAAAAATTGAACAATTATGCATGTAGTGAAGTTTGAACCATTGACCTCTCTCTTATAAATCACACTCTTTATCAATACACCAAGATAATTTTTGTTAAATTAATTGCTTAAAATATATTATTATTGTCTTTTAACACATTTTATCGAAACTTCAAATAATATACTTTTGAGATAAACGTATTTAATTAAATAAAAAATAATGTTTTTTTATTTAAATCAATATTTTATTCAATGAAAAATTGGATTCATGAAAACTTTAAAAAATATTAGTTTAATATTTCTAATATTTTTTGTTCTGTTAATGAACATGAATTATAAATTAGTTATTAATTATTTATTGTATTTTTAGATTTTAAGTGAATATGGATATCACTAGTTTATGAATTTAACAAATAAAATAATTATTTTACTTATCATTACAAGTTTTTTTATTGAGATTTTTAATTAATAAAATAAAATAATTATAAAAAAGTAACATGACTTCCATATAACTTAGTGATAATCTCTACACTTCATCTATTTCCTACCAAGGTTCAACTTTCACCATCTACATTTTTTAGAATTAAATTACATTAAATGGAGGGGAAACGGGTCGGGTCGGTTATTTAACTGAGCCTGGCCCATGATTTCATGAGTCGGTTCAGTGGTTCACCCTCAATTTATGACAGGCCGGCCCGGTTGCCACCCCTAGACAGAACTTGGTTCAGAAAATATGCCGTTGTTTCCGAGGCATATCCCAAAAGAAATCTGAGAAGGTTAAGTAACTCATCATGGATCTAACCATATCCATCAGAGCTTGATTCATTCTCTCTGATACACCATTTTACTATGGCATACCTGGTGCTGTAAGTTTTGAAAGAATACCATCTTCCTTAAAAAAATCATCGAACTCTCCTAACAAGTACTCTCCAACACGATCAGATAGTAGTATTTTGATTTGTTTTTCTAATTGTTTTTCAACGAAAGCCTTATACCCTTTGAACTTTTTGAAGGTTTCAGACTTTTAACGCATCAGATAAACATGACCAAAATGTGAGTAGTCATCAGTGAATGTTATGAAGTATTCATAACCACCTCTTGCCTGGATATTCAATGACTCACATATGTCACTATGTATGAGTTCAGGGTATTGAATGGTTATTTCACTCTTTGCTGAAAAAGGTCTCTTGATCATTTTACCTTCAATACAGAATTCACATGTGGGTAGTGATCCAACACTTAAAGTTTGTAAAGGACCATCCTTCACAAGTCTTTTAATCTTGTCGAGGGTAATATGCCCAAGGCGTAAGTGCCACAAATAGTTTAAATCGGTGCAGTCATACTTCAACCTTTTACTATCCCTTTATGAATCATTGTTCACTTCAGTGTCACATATCATTGAAACTATTGGTTTTACGTGAAACAGTTTATTAAAACATATTTACAACAGTAATTAAACATTCATTTCTAAAAATACCAATATCTTTATCAATGAATTTAAGATTAAATCATTGCTCAAGTAATGCACCAATAAGGATAAGATTCTTCCCAAAAGATAGGATATAATAAACATCACGTAAAATAATTAAATATTTCTCAAAACATAATTTAAAAGTTCTCAGAGATACGGCCAATACTATGCTCCATTACCCTAGCGGAAGTTGTACTCGCCCACGTCAAGCCTTTCGACTTCCTTGAACCCCTGCAGGGAACAACATATATGGTTAGTAGCTGCACAGTCTACCATCCAAGAAAAAGTAGAGTTAGCTACATAACAAGCCTCAGTAACCGTTACTATACCTTTAAATCCTAACCTTTTAAGATACTCTGGGCAATTACCTTTCTAATGACGACACCTGTCTTTCGACCCATTGTGGATCCACAATGATGACACCTGTCTTTTGACATGTCTACTCTCGCGGTGCTCTTTCCATTGGAAGCTCTCAACTTCTTCTTATTTGCTTTCCTTGGACCTTTTCTATGTTTCTTCTTAGAGCCAGAGGTGGAAGGCTTTCTTTTAGTAAAGTTAGCCTCTCCATACTTTCTCTTGCCCTTCAGAAACAGAGTCTCAGTAGCTTGCAACTCCTTCATGAGATCAGGAAGTGAGTATTTCAGCTTATTTATAGAATAATTAAGCTTGAAGTTCTCAAAGGTTCTAGGAAAAGTCTTACCATCAACCTCTGCACCCATGATCTCCATCTCATTCAAATAACTTATGATCGACATCATATGTTCTCTGAGAGGGGTTTCAAGTTCCATCCAGCAGTTCATGAAGTTGCGTAAAGCTGTCTGTCTGGCTTGACGACCCTGATCTCATAATATTTCGGTGATGTTCACATCTTATCAGTGTCGGTCTTAAAGTTCTGATGTTATTGTTGCAACACATTGCTCATAGATGCCAAGATGTAACATCTGACGACCTTATCTTAACACAGCCAAGAAGCGTAAGCATCATTTTTCTCTTGAGTCGATTCAACAATAGGCTCAAGGGGACAATGGGTAGTGAGTGTGAACTTGTGCTTTTCTACCGTCAGCAAGATATCAAGATTTCTTTTTCAATCCACATAATTTTCACCAGTAAATTTGTTCACATTAAGAATAGTTGAGGGAGGGGATGACGAGATGGTTACTGAAAAGAATATATAAAACGGTGTAAATAAATGCTCAATCCTTTTAGTAAAGTATGATGCATAATGAAACTACTTAAATATTTAAAAATCCATCAAAAATATTTCATCCATGATGTTACGATAAAAAATGATAGCTTGTCTCATCGAGGGATGAAGTCCAAACTATCTCCTATCGCATCGAGACTCTTCTAATTTGGAAATGTCTCCACATCTAGGTTAACCAATCACAAATGGTTTTGGTCACCTTGGCCCCATTGACTAGACCCTAAATGGGATTTCAATGTGCTTTAGTCTATGTGTTTAATCAATGCATCGACTTATAAAAGTTGCTATGGACTAATAGTCCGTCTATGGGACGACCCTGCCCTACCACTTCCTTTAGAAGTCTTAGCTTCTCAAGCAACTCGATGACTCAAAACAACATGACTCCAAAGTTTCTCCTATTCAAGAGAAGACCGTTATGGGCGGTTCTAAACCATTCCTCGTGGCATGATCAAATTTGTGTTGGAGACATTGGGAACGTTTCAACGTAAATGACTCTCCCACTTAGTTTTAAAAAAACTTTAGATTTTTTGTCATTTTTCAAAACATAAATTTTATTATTCTGAAAAACGTGATGAAATTTATGAATCCTTTAGTTAATTTTAAATCCCAATTTAAAATCATAACCATTAAAAATTTCGTATTGTAATTAATCTGCAATGATGCATGTACATGCTACATGACAATTTGATATTGACATATTCCTAGTTCTATTTGAGATATTATATGTTGATGTGAGATTAAAATTAAACCATACATTTAAAATTAACTTCCCCATTAGCTCATTTCTAATACAACTAAAAAAAATATATAAACTAATTTACAAATCTTCATGGCTATGTAATTGTCTATTTGTCTTTCAGGTTGTCCCACCACTTTGCAACTCTTCACTAAAACTCCATTCTCATTTTAAAATCCAATTTAAGATTTAAAATTCAAATTTAAAATTTAAAACTTCAAAATTTAAATTCAAATTTCAAAAATTCAAATTAAATTTTTATTAAAACCCTTTAATTAAGGAAAATTATTTTTCTAATTAAATAATCTCGTTAATTATCCTTGCTTAAAAACAAAACAAAAGATAAAAAGATAACATTGATAATTATCTTTTGAATTCAAAATTCAAAAGCTAAAAAGATAAAATAGATAATTATCTTTGAATTCAAAATTATCTTTTATCCGTTTGAAATTTAACATTTAAAATTTAAAAGATAAAAAAATAGGTTAAGGGTTATCGCGAAACATTACAAAGTTTCATAAACTCTAATTGTTATTACCTAGAGTTTCACAAACTCTAGTCGCCATGCAGGGTACGGGAGCGGACAACGGTGGCAACAGGCACCGGAGCAGTACCGCGGCCGCTGGAACAGTAATTTCATCACGAACAGTAATTCCAGTGCGAATAGTAATTTCAACGTGAACACTAATTCTGTGTGAACAGTCATTCCGGTGACTTCTCAGTGGTGGTTTCGAGCGGTTTTCGGCGATGGCGATTTTACATCATATTTATAAAATTACAACTTTTGCAACAAAATAAATTACATGTGCCTCAAATCCGGCGTACAACAATTTTAAATTGAAATAAAAACACCAAGAGCCAATAGTTAGGGATCCAATCATATAACATATTCAAAATATTTTTGAATCTACAATATAAAATCATATGTCAATATTCACAAAATTCATGATACGTTCGTTTCAAATATCAATATACATAGTCAAGAACCTATTGCTCTGATACCGATTGCTGGGACCTGTTGGTCTTAAAATTAATTAAAAATAATTTTGAACCACGAACAATTCGTGGATGAAATATAAAAAAAATCAATTAACTTATTTGATCAAATTAAATAACTTAAAACCAAATAACGTGCGATTATGCATATACAACATTAAACGAGAAGATAAGGTTAGAATTAATTTTTTTCTCCTATACTTTGTATCGAGGAATTTCTAAACTGGCGGAATTCCTTCGAGCATTTTTCATGTTCTTCAAGCTTCGAAATTTGGATCACGCACTTGAACTCCAAGAATGATTTGTGAATTTCGTCCACCAATAACCACCCGTTAATTTAAAAAATATATCTCATGAGAATTTTGTGTAGGAATTGGAGTGTGTGCTCTCAAAACGATTGAAGGAAAAATTGAATATTTTCTCCTTCAATATAATTATCGGTGGCAACAGGGAGGGAGGGGAAAACATTTTTCTCCTTGCTTTGTAAACAATCAACTGTATCTAATACTTGATCTATCTGCAATCAGATTGCTATTAAATATTGACAAAAAATCATTTTTGATATTTACAAATATACCCATATTTTTTAAAATTTCTAATAAATCACCCCATACATTCATAATTGCCGAAAATTACAATATTTCCTAGAGTTTGAATTGTATCGAGATTCATCAATCCAATTGATAGATTTAATTTATCATTCTCAAATAATTAATTAATTTATTTTTATTTATTAATTATTCAATAATTAGAAAATAATAAACTAATCAAATTCAATACATATAATCACACTTAATTAATTAAGTGACATCACCCAGCATATATAGGTGTAGAAAATATGTCTTGACACCAAAATACATTTTGATTTGATTTCCTTCGTTTCTCTATTATTGTTCTTGTGAGCTATTTTTGAGACCGAATGGACCAACATGAACAAAGCTAAGGATTCAAATACCCGGTGAATTCATCTTCATAAATTCTCAACCTATTTAGTCCCGACATCGTACAATTCTACTATAGGTTCGATGTCGAATCGACTCTCAATTCATGCGCGCTACATTTTTTGTTGGTGTAAATAAACCCTTTCTATTTTCACGGCCCACATAATATTTTATCATAATACCCATCATGAATATCACTAACAAGATTGAGGATGTAAAATTACCATTTTACCCCTCTTGTTATTATTTCCTTAACTCTTTTATTGACTGTGAATAAGAAATACATAATAGTGAATTGTCTCGTACAATTCACAAGTCTTAATCAATGACTCATTTTATTGAATACCTGACCAGGTTAATTTATTCACACACACATCAATAAAGCATAAGGTGATATTGTTGAATTCCCAATCGAACCATAAATTTTCATATCTGTGAACTTAACTCTAACTCAATTGAATTACAATCCTAACAGTCGAGGTATTGCCTATCAATTTGAACCAACTCATTTCACATGTCAAAGATTACAACTGACTAAGTCAAGCTACGTGTTCACCTCAGAATTAAGGTAATTATGAAAATACTCTTAAGATGTAACAATTAGATTTTGAGCTTGGCAAATGGTTATGGACTTTAAACTAATTTGTTAGCGGTCTATTCGATATGTGCATAACATGTATAGGTTAACCGCTTGAGTCTCCACTCTCATGCCCCAAGACTGCCATCCATTGGTTCAACCTAACATTCGTAATCAGATTCGATTATATAGTCGATCATAAGACTACGAATATTGTTCTAAACTTTTTCAAAAGAGATCGTCCGGAGACATCTCTGTCTTCAGTTTTCGTTCGTTGATGAAAGTTTCAGGACTTAAAGTAATTTATAAACACATTTTAATTTAAAATAAAACTTTCAATTTATTTATAAGAATTCAATAATACTAATGTCTGAGAAATAACTAAATACAATAAATAGTTATTACACGTTACTTTATGGACCTATTCCAACACTTTCCAGACAGGGGGTGGGGGGATCTTTTGCTTTTAATTTATTCTAGGGGGCTCGTCCCCTTAACCTAGTAGATTTTTGTACTTACTTGTACCTGTAGTCCTCTGTTTCTTAATGAAAATAGACTTCCTCTTCTTCTACCTCCTTTTTAGCTTTGCTCATATTTATCTCCTTAGTCTCATGAATTGTAGTGAACGTATCTTGAGTAGATAAAGCTAACTCTTTACCTTGGTCAAGCTTTAACCTGATCCGAATGAGACCTTTATCTTGATCTACGTAGTTGTCCTGACTATTATTTTTGGCGTTGTATCCCAACTAACTTTTACTGGCTTGAGCTTGTGATCCAAAGCTGGAGTAGGCCTTAAAGGGCATTCATATTTTTAGGGGTTTTGATCTTGTCCAGCAGGTCTCCCTCTTTGTAGGTCGGCGGTCCTACAGGTCTGTTGTGACATTTATGAAGTCTTTGAGTATGCTCCCATTCGAGAAGTCTAGTTGAGCAAACCTCTCTCATATTCGGGGTTGACCTTTTGACATTTAGTCGAGCACGCTTTTTCTGGTTGAGATTTTTCCTGGTCTGGCGATCCAGAAGACAAGTTGAATTCCTTTGGTTTTTTGCCAGAAGACTATTCCTTTATCATCTATTCATGTGTTCTTGCTCTGAATAAATATTTAAGCTGAAGCACTCATTAGAGGACCTTATCCTTATCTTTCGAGCTATAGTGCTTAGTAGGTATCCTTGTCCCTGGTGTCGAGATTTCCTAGGGTGAGGCTTTTCCTTAACCCTGTCAGACAGGCATGAGTGCTCGGTGGTCATTACTTTCCTTGGTCTATCCGGGCATTCTTGCTTCGGCAAACATCTTTCCTTTATATCTAGTCAAACGTGCCTACTCTGGCTAGAACCTTGAATCTCATTTACGAGCATGAGTGCTCGACATACATATTTCCTTGATGTCTAGCCTAGTGAGCCTGCTCTGGTTAGACCCTTGAATCTCGTCTGAGAGCATGAGTGCTCGGCAGACATATTTCCTTTATGTCTAGCCAGGTGTACCTGCTCTGGCTATACCTTTAAATCCCGTTTTTGAGCTGGGGTGCTCGACATGCATCTTTACTTGATGTCTAGCCCAGCATGTCTGCTCTGGCTAGACCCTTGAATCCCATCTACGAGCTGGTTTACTCGGTAAACATCTTTCCTTGATGTCGAGTCAGGCATGCCTACTCTAGCTAGACCCTTGTATCCCGTCTGAAAGTCGGGGTGCTCGGTAGACATCTTCCTTTGATGTCTAGCCAGGCGTGCCTACTCTAACTAGACCCTTGAATCTCACCGTCGAGTATGAGTGCTCAACAGACATCTTTGTTGGGCATAGTGCCCTCAAAGCTTGTGTTTAGACATCTTTAATATGAAATTACACTTTTCTTATAATTGTTCTTTCGAAATATTGTTGAATAATTTATGTAAATATCTAAAAATTTCATATTCATTAATGAGACTATGTTCTTGTATAAGTACGAGAGGATTAAGGTCATAGATAATGAATAAAATTGTCAGCACATTATGAAACCTTTAATGAATGGTTGCTAGTATGGTTCACTAAGTATTACGAATGCATGTGATCTAGATTCAGATCATTGATGTGAATAGACATCTTAGTTAATGTACTTTATATAATAAGATTATATATGACATGACCGATTTGAATTAATATCTTTATTAACTTACCGTTTAACATACAGATTTAATACACATTAATCTGATGATCATATATAGATCAGTCTGAATCCTGAGTAGTCATGAACTCCTATGCATGTCTAATTGATCTTTTGATTCACTCGTTAAGGGTTGTTTGTAAAACAGGCCAGTGATTTTTGTTTTGGAGATTCAGTAATATGGATAGCTGGGAACATGATCTTACAAGATTTGGAATCCAAGTTTTTCTAATGGATCGTATATTAGTTCCCTTAAATGTTAATTCTGGAACTAAATGGTTATTGATTTCAAATTTATAATACGATTATAAATTAGTCATTCACTGGTGAATTAATGACACTTAAGGATTAAGAGGTAATAAGAAGGGTAAAATGATAATTTTGATAAGCTCTAATTTACGAACCAGTAACTGAAGGACAGAACTATATGAAATTATTATATCAATGGATTACACGGGAATATTTTGTAAATACATTCTGTAATCTCTAAGAGTTTAATTTCATATTTATAGTGGAGCAATAATGAAATTAATAAATAAGATTATTTAATTAAAGAGTTTAATTAATAATCTAATTTATTGGAGCTTAGAATTATGGGTCCATGATCCCCAAGTCACATCTATACTACACAGTTTAGGGTGTGAATATTTAAGGACATGAGAAAATGACTTACTTGCGATAGGAATAAAATTTATAGGGTAAATATATAATTATGAGATAATTATATGTAATTAATTAATATAATTTTTGGAAATTACAATGAACTAATTTTATCGATAAATTTTGTATTAATCGATAAGTGAGACAGAATATTTGATAAGATAATTGATTAGGAGATCAAAAAAGTTAATTTTGAATTAACTGATACTAAGGTATTTATCTGATTAAAATAAATTATAAATTTGTAGAAATTGTCACGTGACATGTTGGACTGACACATGTCAATCACTGATTTTAAATCAGAGATTGACAATGACTATTGTAGTGCCACATGGAACTACAGTGAGACGTGACACACTATAATGCCTCACGACACTATAGTGGTATCATGAGAATACAATGCCGTAAGGTACTGTGACTCCTCATGGCACGTTGTAATGCCGTGTGGTACTGTAGTGTTGTACGATTACAGTGGGTTCCACTATATTTGCACATTTGTATTTAATTTATTATTTAATCCCTAAAAAATCTGATAAGTCTTGACCTAAAAGATATATATTCATATTATTCCATTGGTCTTAGTACTGCAACTGCAATCAATGTGTTATTGTGTGATTAAAGGTTAATAAAAAAACTCTGTGAGTTTTTCTAATTCTCTCAGAGTTTTGTCTCACAAATTACTCCTTCTTGAAGATCTCAAGATCTCATGTAATGAGTATATCTAACTCAGAGACAGAAAAGTGCTTTTGGTATATTCTACGTGTCCATACATGTCCTAGTGTATTTGAATGTTGACTTAGAAAATCATGGTGTGGATCTCGAAGTCTATCGTTTGTGAGATAGCAATATCGTTGTATTACAAAGACGCTTGAATGGACTACAAGAGATATATTTTATATCCATGTATATCTTGATTTAATGTATAAATACATAATGAATCTGATCCAAAAAAGTGCTTTTCAATTAAAAGGTTTTCATCTTTGGAATTTGTGATGATGCGATCGTTTATTATTTTATAATTTTTTTTGAAAAAATAGCCTCGTCTTCTGCCGCATCTCTCCACTGATTCCAACAATCTTTCCTTGATCATTAGCTGGCGTACCTGCTCTGGCTAGACCATTGAGTCCTGTTTACGAGCATGAGTGCTCGGCATACATCTTTCCTTGATGTCTAGCCAGATGTGCCTGCTTTGGCTAGACTCTTAAATCCCGCATTCGAGCTGGGGGTGCTCGGAAGGCATCTTTTCTTGATGTCTAGATAGACGTGTCTGCTCTAGCTAGACCCTTGAATCCTGTCTACGAGCTAGATTGCTCGGTAGACATCACTTTTTAATCTCGACTGGCGGATGAGAGCACCATGTCAGTCATCACTTTTTAATCCCGAGTGGCAGGCTAAAGCGCCATGCCAGTCATCACTTTTTAATCCCGAGTGGCAGGTTAGAGCACCACGCCAGTCATCATTTTTTAATCCCAACTCGCGGGCTCAAGCACCATGCCAGTCATCAATTTTTAATCATGATTGGCAGACTCGAGCACCACACCAGTCATCACTTTTTAATCCCGACTGGCGGGCTCGAGCACCATGCCAGTCATCACTTTTTAATCCTCCATCGAATGTCGTAGAAGAGTTGATCCTTGGCAAATATATTCCACGACATGTTCTAAGATTCTCTAAAAAAAGACTTTATAAGAGGTTAATCCTAAATATGAAGATTGTTTGAGTATAAAAAGGAGACCTCTTATGTGACCAATGTTGACGAGTACATTATCTTTTCATTCGCTAGATCGAGGTGGAGGGCCGAATACAGCCGAGCCTTTGCTCTTCATTTTATTATTTGGGTCTCTCTTTCCGAGCTTCATCTTTGCATTGATGGAGGTACCACTATAGCTTCACATCTGATTGAGGGTGAATGTCGACTTATCCTGAGCCGTCCTTTCTAGGTATTCTGACGGGAGGAAGATTGACCACCCCAGGCCTTCGGGTTCCTCCCATGGGGTCATTCCTCGGGTAGTGCGCTAGTTGCAAACTCATTTCATGTGGGTTTATCCAATTTATACTGGGGAACACGCTTTTGTTTTTCATCGTGAACAATTTGGTTCTACCAAAAATTAAAGCAAAGGGTCTCTTGACCATCCTTACCCTCTCATTGAGGCTTAATGTCCTAGCCGTGTACCGATTTTGACACGACATTCATCCTTCTGGTTCACCTGAATCGAGACGTGGGAGTCGGGAGCTGCCTAGCCCAGATTCGCATTTCACCTGTGGTGGAGGATCAGCGCGAGGCTCTGTATTTCAATTGAGAATGTTACACGGCCCGTTTACCTTTACAACGTGATTTTTCTTCGCCTGAGCTGAAGCTTTGCAAAATTGTTGGTGGCCAAAAAAGGCCACTAAGGAGTAGAGTGGAGGGTGTCTCACCAATATTTTACTCCATCTACTGTAACTGCCCACATACTGCTCCCCCCCCCCCCCCC